>CM076577.1:1363542359-1364155517 GCA_034641835.2 Pinus albicaulis
AGATCTTTTTATATGGTGGCCCCCGCGTCCATATCTCACTACAGAAACCAGCGGTATTGTCCCGCACCGAGTCGGTGGTATTACCCTTTGGACCGGCGATTCCATATATCATACGCCGCGTGTCCTCAGTACGGGCAGGAAACCACTTTTCCCCCGCGCGTTAACCTTCAGTCAATAGATGCGCAGCGGAATCATCGTCCGCCGTCCGATCTTCTAGGCCCGATCCAATGACTATAAATCTCCGGGTCTGCACGAGCTTTAACCCGTGCCCGCCGTGTCCCTTGGCCCACCGCCACACTGTGTCTGTCGCCTCCTAACCGTTGATTTGCCTTCCAAGAGCCGACGGCCAGAAATCCAGTCACCCTGTCTGTTGACTCCGCTGCCACGCCAACCCTCCACCTGTCCCCCGTACATCCACGTGTTTCAGCCTCGTGCATCTGTAATATTCCTCCACGCCATATATATATATATGAGATTTTATGTGTGTTTTTATTTGTATTCGTCGTCATTCATTTCTCACATCCAAACTGTTCTACGTAAAATTCGCGCTCCGCCAGTTTAATCAGTGCCTCCATTATTTCTCCTCCGCCACCCTTCGTATTCCTGTCATCTGTTCATGTCCACAACGTCATTATCATCTCCACCTCCATGCTCTTTGCCTCCGAGTTTTGTTTCCCTAATGTTTTGTGGGTTTTTCAGGTTTTAAGACGATAATGAAGCCTCATAATTTATCGCCTCCATTGCAGAAGTTAAAAAGCACGTTAAAGGACGACATTCTGCTGGTGAAATTTAAAGAAGAAGCCGAGGATAGGTATGAGAAATGACCACCATTAAAGAAGACAAAGATATGAATCTACAGAACCCTCCAGAGAAAATCAAGGGAGGCTTCGCCCTGCATTAAAGGTCCAAGATTTAAATTCAGAGCTAAAGGTCGGGAGTACAGTACAGAATTGCAGACTATCTCAGGGTTCTTACGGCGGCAGATTTTTCCCTCTTTCAGTAAGAGGCAGAACGATGTATATTTTATTATTTGTGTCATGTTTATAAGGAGATTTTCATCTCCCAGCATTTATTTCTAGAGACAGATTGTAAAGTACAGTCATTTATAGTTAGTCATTCATAGAGTGGGCGCGAATTTTTTCCGCCATTTTATTCAAATTGAGTCATTAAATGTGCTCCATCTACCTCCTTCTCTAGAATTCTCTATCTTTTCTATAAAGGCCCGAAAAGAAGACATGGCAAGCGTTCCAGATTTCTATCAGCGAACTGTGCAGTGAAAAGGCTTTTGTATACATTTTGTAATATTTCTGTATGAAGGTTCAGAGCCCGTAGGGTCTCAGTGAGGAGGAGTTATAACTGTAATGAGGATTCTGGTCTTTGGTATCTCACAGTATGTAATTTCTCTTATGTGTTAATACAATATCTCCTTTCATGCTATTTATCTTCTCGTATCATGTTCTAGAATGCGAGTGGCTCACTAGTTTGCAGTAAGGATTCATCCTTGTTGATGCCCTTTCTGGAATTAGTCAAGCGCTTTAAATAGGCCTAGTCATGATATACTGTTCCATGTTCATCTCTTCCATATTTTCTGCTATATTAGTTGCATGAGGAGGGTGCTTTTAAAACGCCATTGTCATATAAGGATTCATAAATTGGTATGCCCTTATGTGGTTCTGTTGTGTATCTGGGTATCAGTCTCATGGTAACTAATATCTTCTTATGTTTCCTCACTGCACTCACTTCGTGATATTTGATTTCTGTGATATATTATTTGAACTGGCCCTCTTTACAGTAAGTTGTCTCTTAACTGTCTGATGCCTTTGTATTGAATTTTTACATGATGTCCCTACACTATTCTTATCTTTGTGTCAGCTTCTGAGAGAGTTTGGTCCCATTCAAAACTAATTTCCTTGTTCAAACAAGAGATAGTAAGTGAGCTCTTGGACTGACAATCCAAACTATATGAAGATCCCCTTGCTATATTAAGATGTCCTAGGCACTGGTCTATGGCAACTCTAGACTGTCTCTAGGAGGTGAAAAAATTGTCCACAACAGAACTCAAAGGAAATAAGGGTATAATTCCAATACAAATATATGATCATTTAGAAAATTACAAATTCTTAAGTGATAAACCCACCTTTTAGATAAAATCCATTTATTTTTACATTATCATGAATTATTAGTAAAAATCATGAAGGGACACTCATTCGTTTAAACCCAATGTCTTGTTCGCAAGCTTGGTTGGAAACTCATAAAGTATGAGTGTATTAATTAATGTATTAATTGAGTATCAAACCTTGCTAGACTGGGAAAAATCATGACAAGAGCTTAACACATAGTATCCTAAGGATATCTAGAAACAAACAAATAAATGTATACCATTATGCTTAAGAATTATTAATTAACTATGGAGAGATGCTCCTACCTGAAGTCCAATGCTTTACTCGGTCTTCAATCCAATTGCTTCAGAAAGTATTGATCCAGCGTATAAATCTGCAATCAAAGACAAGCAAACAAGATCAAAAGCATCTGCAAGATATGATAATTCAAAAGAAATAATATGTCTTAGTGATCAAGGAATCTAAGAATTAAATTATTCAAAAGATAGATGAACAACTCAATGAGAAAATAGAATCCATTTGTATTAACTTTGGATAAAAGAAGAAACCTTACAATCTTGACGCCTTGATGTTTGTACAGGTTTTTCCGGGGTCCCGAACAAACGTTTTCCTCAGTTTTACAAGACTCCAACTCTCTGAATCAACATAAGACTATGGCCATGAGTATGTAATCTCTCTCATGCCAATGATGCCAAATGTGGAGAGTATAATTTATTCATCAATTCACCTCAAAACTACCAAGTTCTAAGTACCCTTGAGACTGAAACATGGTCTCAATTTATAACAGAAGTGAGGTAGTTTCAGCTCCAATAAGGAAGGGATAAATCCCTCTCATTATGGGATTTCAGCTCCAAAAACCAAGGGATAGCTCCATTTATGAAGGGATAAAGGTTCATGAATGGAAGGGGTGAAGCTCGACCAAATAGTGCTTCTATAAGGCCCCAGTTGGGAGAATATTCGACCAGTCGGGCTTCTAGAACTTACTTTTCTTCTTATTTTACCTTTTATGGGGGTTCGCAGTTTTAATGAGCAGAACGTGTGGGATGTGCCGCAGGTTTTATAGCAATAAACCGCGGTACCACAGAAAACGACTAGGAAAAGTGTGAAGTTAGGATTTTTAGGATTTTTAAGAGATTTTTCCCAATTCCAAGACTTGATTTAGGAACTTTATGTTTTTAGACCTCTAAGGGAGCAATAAATAGGTAATGATGAACCCATATAGATAGCTAACCGTCATGGTGACAAATTTTGGTGTAACAACCTTGCAAATTGGAGGATTAAGACATGTGAATATCAAACCGGGTTAATTGGAGGATAAACATTTATAGTATGAAATTAAATATGAATAAATAGGTTGTTGATAAAAATATATTTTTTATTAAATAAAAATAATAAATATAATTAATTTTAATAAAAACCTTGTACATTCCATTATTCAATTTTCAATAACATCATCAAAATTTGAGTGTTTTGATATACACTAAAATTAATATAAGAAAAAAATTACTTCATTTAAATATAACAAAAATAAAATAATAAAATGGAGATAAATACTAAATAACAAAATGAAAACTCATCTCAATATTAACATTTTCTTCTTTATCTAATTTTCTAAATTCATAATAGTTTATTATTTGTAATTCACATATTTTTACATTTTTACATATACTAAGCTTCTTTCTTTCTGAATAATGTTTGAATTATAATTATAAAATTAAATACTAAAATTTATTATTTAAAATCATCATTTTAAACATTAAAAAATTTTATATTTTCAAATTTTATATTTTGTATTAAAAATTTCTCTATGTTAGAGCACCCATGCAAGTCCCAGTAAGCCCATAAGTTGCAAGTCAACAAAGCTTCCAAAAAGCTTATTCTTTAAATGCATCTAGGATAGTGACAACTTCTTTGGGCTACAGGAATTCGTATGAAGCATTATTATCGCATTTATTCAAAATGTTTAAGAATTTTATCTTCCAATTTACAAGTTGTTTGGATCCAGGATTTTGCATTGATTTTTAGGATGTAGAAAGTGAATGTTTCATTTTGATAGTTTTAAAATAAGTGAATGCTTTCTTTTGATAATTGTATTTGTGGCTATATGAATTTTTTCAACCAAGATTCTCATTATATTTCTAGTTCTATTACTCATTGTTACAGTAGCAGCAATTCATTTCATAAGGAGTTATCGCCACTATAATAGGGAGTTTTCGTCATTGTTACATTGGCAGCAATTCACTTTTACATGGAGTTTCTGCCACTGTTACAGAGGCAGCAATAATTCAATGTTACAGTGGCGGAAATTCAGTGTTACAATGGCAACAATTTACTATTACAGTGGTGAAAAGTCATTGTTATCGCTACTACAACAAGGAGTTGTCGCTACTGCAACAGCGGCTTTCCACTACTACATTTTAACAATCTAACAATATTTCATTAAATTTTCTTTTTCATTTAATTCTTGCCTTCTTTTGTAGATGGTTTAGAAATGGGTTTTGATCATCCAAATATGATGTCACCCAAACCCAGGGCATGCACGGACAATGTTTGTGCTTCATAATGAAGCACTTAGCCAAGTGTACCAAAATAGTAGACAAATTCCTGGCATAAGCACAAATAATGAAGCATATTATCATGCTTTGGTTGATGGTTTCACAACAACGCGGAATTATGGTGCAAGTGACATTGTCACTTACAAAAATTCTGAATTAATCACAAATCAAATGAATGGTACCAGCAACCAAGTCTGAAGACATAACTTGAAACCCCTTCACCAACAAGTAAAAATCATTTCTTCACAATTTCAAAGCTTCAACATTATTAACAAATCATATTTCCAAAGGGTTGTTAACTCCATACTCATTGAAGCAGCATCCAATGGACTTGGATGTGCCAGATATGTGGAGCCATCATGTGATCCACCAATTATCATTGATAGGCATCAATATACATGGTTTGTTAATGAATGGTTTGTTCTTGTCATTGGTATTGGGGTTATTCTGGTAGGATTCCTATTATTATATTCATATTTCTTGAGATATATTGGAGCGACATTATGTTCATCATTTTTTATGTATTTATATGAGGTGTGTTTTTTATATATGGGCTTACTATATTTTTTTGTGCTTTTTTTATATCTCAACACAACATGTATGTAAAAAAATTATTTTTCAGTAATACTATTAATGGAATTACATTGTTATTACAATTCAGTTGTCTAATTTTTATTACAGTTTAGTTCTATCATTATATTATGTGATGGATGATTAATATATATAAAACATACATACTTACTATTTCCTTTTATAAATGATATTTTATCAATTAAGATCACTTTAAACAGAACCCAAAAATCAACAGCAAAATAGATAGTTTTATCAGAAAATAGAGGACTCCAAAAGATTATACAAAATGTGACCTTAGAATGCCTTCAATACACCTTCACAATTCCAACTTCTAGGAACATTAATTCATTCATTATCCATGAGAAACACATGCATAATTTATACAAGCATCTAATAAAAGTCTAATGAGCTCTATTTCTCAAATAAGCCCCTTCAATGACAAATTATGTGAGATACCCTTGGTTACAAGCCAACCAAGATAGCTTAGATATCAATCATTATTTTCCCTTTATACATGGTTAAATGCAAAATGCAATTGTGACATATTATACTTTTGTAATCCATAGATCCAACCTCATTTAAGGGGCAGAATTGTATAAATATCCAAATAAACAATCCAATTGTTGTGAATTTCTTCATTATCAACATCTACAGCCACAAGGCCAGGTGATTTGAACTGAAGCATGTTTTGACATACATGACAGCAACAACATATTTGCCTGTAAACAATAAAAATAATATGAACAACTTGCAATCAATGAATTTAACTTGATAACCATGCAAAATTTTTATATGGATTGAAGGATAACTAATAAAATATAACCAACATTTTATCAGTGCATAAAAGTGAAGAAAAAAAAATGACACAAAGTATCAGTGCATAATATTTTTTTAGAAGTATCAGTGCACATAAGTGTCACAGAAGGAAATAGTGCATGGAAAGGAGCAATGCAAAAGGCAATAAAATTAAAAGTGATTAAGTTTGATTGGACATTTTTGCCCTGTTTTGATTAGGTCAAGAGTAGCATTTGTAGTTTACCTACTAATGGTAAATTCCAATGCTAAATATTTTCCATAGTAATGAGTTTGGCTTGGGACCACTCCATCATCTATAAATAGATAGAATCCAAGAGGACTCTGGTTGGCTAATTTTTGGGTTTATTACTCTAGCGTTAATTTTTTTAGTGTGATTGTTGTAATGTTGTTTTGATTAGGTTGGTGATCCAAAGTAGGTAAAGTAATAATGATGTAATTTTGTGCTCAACACCCTTTGATATTAATAGAAGATTTCTAATGGGTGGTTTTTCCCCATTTATATGGTTTATGTGATGGATTCTTGATATATTAGATTATAATTATTTGTAGTGTGCAATACTAATGTCTTGAGTTGTTTGCAATGCGTCGAATACATTAAATTCAAAGCCCACACTATGTCTAAAAGTGCAGCACCCCTTTCTAAATTTGGCTAATGGTTTGATATGTTTAATGTTTTTTGTGGATGAAATTTTGATTCCCTTCACCATTGCAGCATCTTGGTTCTTGTAGTCCACATAGGTGCCTCGAGTGAGATTTCACCTACTCTGTGGGTGATGCTAAAAGGGATAGTGTCTAATGGGGATTTTTTAGCCAACCTTTCTACATTAGCCCAGGTCAGACTATCCTCAATGCTAACAAATTCTTTCCCAAGGATGATTGGGTACATGGAAGGGGTGGTATAGACCCTAATTCCTATTTAAGGCAAGTTATTTAAGGATTCAATATAATAAAACTTTAAATTAGTATGTGGAAACTCCTGAGGAATCTCTGATTGTGTATAACGGTAACGAAAATCTCCCCTGGCCACGACAAAAATGAATTGTCGATGTTAAATAGGAGGCAACAGTTGCGGCAACACCTAACTGCATAGCACTTCCATAGACGACAGGTCATGATATTACTAGACTCATTACCCCGACTCTTCCATTGCGCCATTGTACCACATTCGAATTGTTGTAAAGAACTAACACAACCATAGCCACTATGAAATCTGACTAAATATGAGAAGTGCTAGAGTACATAGAGAAAGTGTCAAAGAATTGCTAAACGCATTACCACGCGTTAAACAATTTTTTGAACAAGTCGGCCAGATAGGTTATATTCGCAGGTTTCAGGGGTATGACAATGGCATGGCCCTAGATTTTCCATGCATTACAAGGAGGGTAGATCAGAGGTAGCAGTGACAGTGGTGCATGCGACAAAAGAAGTGATTGTGGAAGTGACAGGGTTACCCCATATGGGAGAACAGTGGTTTGTGCCCCAAAAAACCCAACCTAATGTTGTGCAGAAATTCCTTGAGGCAGGTGAACAACTACTCAAGAGAGGCACAGTATATGACAAGAAGTCATTACCACAACCCTGGTCAGATGTTGCATTCCTTGTCTAGAGATATTTCATGTGTGAAGGAAGGTATGTCATTATTTATTATGAGAACCTCCACTTGTTAGACCACTTGCATCATGGAAGGTTGGTTAACATGCCTTTATTTCTTGCAAAAACCCTAGACCAAATGGCCTGAGGTGTGCAGAAATAAAAGTGGCTGCTCAAAATCCTGTCCCACCATTGCCTTGTTTTAAATTTTTGGTGGTTGTTGTGCTGCAAAGGGAAGGGAGAACTTGGGATGAACTAGTTGGAAGGCAATTGCATGTTGAAGTTTCCACCACACCAGAGGATGCCCTGGTAGCTACAACTCCACCCTGTGACCTCCCAACTGCAACTCTGCCCCATGACCCCCCAGCTGCAACTCCGCCCCATGAACTTGCACTTGAAACTCTACCCCATGACCTCCCACCTACATAAATTCCCACAGAACATTTCCATATGGAAACTGAGCTGCCAGTGTTCAAACTACGAGGGTTTCTAGGGTTTCTACTGTTAAATCTGCACAGAAAGGAGATGACCAAGATGATGATGATGAAGTAGAAATATTGGGGAGTAAATTTGCAACCAGAATATTGAGAGGATGTAGGAAACGCCCGGTATTAATTCCAAAAGGCAAGCAGAACAAGAGAAAGGTAGGTCGTCTTGCCCCAGTTCCTAAAACCCTCTTTGTTGTTATAGAAGAACTCCCATAAGAGCCAGCAGGAGAACAAGAGTATCCACAAGATGTATTTATTGAAGGATTCATGGGCCAATGATGCATGAAACAAGGATTCATGGAACAAGGATTAGGCCACCTTGCTGACACAAAAGAACAAGTTGATAAGATTCCATCTCCTTATTCTTACTATGATTACATAGAGGGACTAGCTAAATGGTACACCTCAGAATGCCTTGCCTCGATTCAAATTTTGTATGGGGATGATTAGTAGTACCAAAAAACTACAACACTACAATTGTATGGGGAAAATGAGTAGGGCCAACCAACTGCACAACCAGAATTGTATAAGGATGATCAAAAGGAACAACCAACTACACCACCAGAATTGAAAAAGAAGCACGTTGTAAAAGTAAGTACCCCTAAAAATCTTCCTTTGTATATTTCATTGTTAAGAAAGAATATGATTCTCCAGATGAAAAAAAGACAACTACAGATCAAATTTAAAACCCTAATAGATTAGCTCAAACAAAAACAAAATTTTGATAGATTATATTGCTTGGCCAAATTTTCAAAGTCCATACCCATTGATTTCATAATCATTCCTTCTCGAGGGGTCCAACAAAATACACCCCTTGGAAAAAAACAAATAGATGACATTGTTGTGAAAATAGAGGACCATACAAAAATCACAGTTGTCCATACAGAGGAACGGGAATCACATATGAAACTAACAAAAGAAATGGTTGTACAAACAGAGGAACAACAACCAAATATGAAACTAACAAAGGATGAGGAACCAGAGATCAAACCGGCCAAATACATTGTTGTGCAAACATATGATGAGGAACGAAAGGATAAATTAGAGCTATGTAAATTCCCATATCAGGGACACCTAATAACTTACAATTGGCACAAAAACTCAATTTTTGACCTTTGCAGGAGATGAGTAGAATATATAAAAAAAAATGTTTTTCGAAAACATACAAAAACAGTGGATGAGCTAGAAAGGATGGTGAGCAAGTTGGATAATGATAAGCAAGAACTCAGACAGATAATGGATGGTGTGCTTAGTTGCAGGGCTCCTCCAACCAATTACAACATATACTTGAGAGAAAAATTGTTTATATTTAAAAATAATGCTATCATCAAAAATATGCCTCTCCAAGTTGAAAACGGTGATGGTTTCAAGGAGGCATATATGGCTTGCGGTAATCCAGATAAAGACTTTCTCTGTGAACTGTACCAACATAATTTTTTGGTACCTCTTAATACAAAATTGAATCCCAACCATGTTACAGGGGATGTTCAATTGAGATCCTTTGTATCGTATTTGAGAAATCATGCCAGTTGGTTGGATGCCCTTAAAAAAAAAAAATCATAATTTTGAGAGCCTTCTGTGGGTTAGAGGAGAACATCCCAAACCTATGGAGGTGATAGAAGAACATCAAAATTCCACCAATTTTCCATAAGTAGCAGAGGATATCGCCAAGAACAGGTAGATGACCATTGCATATTCGCAGTACAGATTCAATCATTGGAAACTGCCACACAGGCAGGATGTAAAGCAAGGTGGGATGCCTCAGGAAAACAATCCCAAAATAAAGATCCGTTTAACTACCTAAACTTAAAGACATCCTTAAGAAGGGTTTCTCGGTATATTATTTCCATGTGACAGTGTGGGAATAGTTGGATAGGTCTTAGATTTCACTATCCAATGATATGGCTTCCAACAAGGATATATAAAAACAAATATATGCTGAATAAAAAAGAAGAGTTTGAATGTTGGAATGTAATTATGGAGACAAGATGGTATCTTCGTCTTGGTGAAGCAGGATGGAGTGATTAATGTATCAACAATCTTCATAAAATTCCCCCTTCATCCACAAATTCAGATTGACACACTGGCTCACCATTGCTGACACATTGGCTCATAGTTGCTGACACACTAACTCACCATTGCAGACACACTAGCTCACCATTGTGAACAAACTGGCTCACCGTTGCGGACACACTGGCTCACCGTTGCAGCAACTCATAGATATAAAATGCTTTATCTTTGATGTTGTAATATATATTATTCTCCAATAATATATCACGAGTCGCATTGAGAATTTATAAAAAACTGTAAAAATTGTGTTTGACATGTTTAGTTACAATTTCATTGCAGTTCCTCTAATAATTTTGCTACATTTCCATTGTTTTTATTCGAATTTATATATCATATTCTTGTTTACAAACCAATATATGCAAGTATACAAAACCACTTGAAATTTATCTTCCATGACTTACAAAACAATCAATGTATTGAAAGACAGAGTGTAAATGCACGGATTTATTTAATCACCTTAAATTACAATTTCGTCAAATTAGACAAATCACCAAACATATCCTCACCACTTATCAAACATACATAGACATAGTCAACAAAACAATAATACATCAAATACATCTAATATACGAATAAATATTAAAATAAAATTGAAAACAAAATCGTGCATAAGAAACTTGGAAAATAATTCATTGTTGGAGCGAGGGTGACCTCACTTGTTGATTTGTTCAAACACAAATGGTTCATCTTCATCTGTTGGGATATTCAAGTCAATTTCCAATCTTGCATTTTGTTGCCTTCTTTTTCTTCTCTTTTGGGGGCTTAAGAAACTCTTCTTCCTCTTCAAAGATAACTCAAAAGCACCCAACCCACACGTGAATTCATAATCCATAATATGAATATTGTTGGCATCATCCAACAATTTTTTAAACAAAGCAATCAATTGTTTAATCTTGGTCAAAGTAGTAGGAGGATTGTTTCGAACCAGGTCTAAGTAGTAAAATAACTCCTCCTTGGCCATCTCAATTTGTTCAAAATTTACATCAGCATCGTGACTATCCATGGCAGATGTGCTTACATCTTCAGGAAGATCTGATATTGCCTCTATATTTATCTCAGGAGGGTCATTTTATGAATCAGTTGTGCTTTGATAATTTTTTAATTGGTTTTAAGCCATTGAACGGGAACACAATCAACCCACCTTTATGGCATGCTTGCATATGTTGCCACGAATAGACCATGGGCAATAACAAGTTATGAAATTTGTGTGATGACAAGTGACAAGATATTTTTTATTAAGTTTAGATTGACTCCTCACCCAAAAAGCATGAGACATTTTCTCATGATGGTTGCAATCACTATCTGGAATTCTTTTTTATTTTTCCATTGATGATTCCAACATTTTCTCTTTCTTGTAATTATTCAAAATCTTTCCTTTTTTAGAATTTCCTTAAACCGATAATAGGGTTCAACATTTGTTAGAAGAACATATATCAACCAATCCATCCTACGAGAACATTTCTTTCTTCTATCAGATAGAAATTTTGTCTTTGGGGAATAGTGATATGACTCCACAACATTGTTTGTCTCCTTATTTGCATGGGGAAAATCTCGACAACCTTTTACCCACATCCCTAATTTCATAAAAGTCGGTTTAATGAAGATATTTTATCCATATGAAAACCAAAAAGAGAAATGTAACTTAGAGTTTTTCAACTTACAAATCTTGTCACCATCAACCCAATTCTTGTGGAAATAGTCTAGGAACTTCTCCTCATTAGAAAATTTTTTGAACAAAGCATTAATTGCATTACTCACTTCAACACTAGAACAAAAATTCATAATTAAACCCAAATCATTAAACATTTCTTTTGCTATTTCTGGACAACTGGCCAATCGATTCACATTTTTTAGCCATGCGCAACATACGTGCCAAACAAACAAGATAATGTTGCACCTTGTGATTCTCCCTCCACATTCAATTCATTTCAAGCATGTTATTTTTGTAATAAATACAAGTTTTACTATAAAATAAGAATATTGAAGTTACCTTAAAGCACTAATTTCATCCAATGCATCATCAACCATAAAAGCATTAACTTTCCAACTATGATCAACTTGGTGACACCTATGCATGAGCTGCTCCAACCATAGTGAAATGTCTTGTGATGTATTATGTGATGCCACCACCCATGAACCCCACTTTTTTGCTCGTCAAACACCACGAGTGTGTACAATTGATGTTATCACATTCAAAATACATATGAAGTCAACTTCAGCTCATCAATCATTATTAATCAAATTATTGTACTAGATCAATCATTATTAATACATGCACCCCATACTTATTCGTGTTGAATGTCAAATCCATGGCTATTAGGCTATTATTTGATAGCTTCACCATGGTCTCCAACATCAAATTCATCTTAATTCCAACTATAAAATGAACATCTCCACCATTTGGATTTTGATAAAAGAAAATATCATTTGGGTGTTTCCTATACCAAAGGTTCACACTCATTTCGTCCTTCTTATGCAACTGATAATTTCCTTTCATTAGACGATTATATATGTTAACAACATCTTTCATACACAAAAATAAATCCCTATCTTGAGCTACAGCATCCACGTCAATATATATTTTTAACATGCATTTTGCAAACAGAGTCAACTGGCACTTCCAAGAAGAAACAACTTTCTACATAGGAAACCATGTCCCTTGGTAACTTTGGTTGATGTAGCACTCTAGCATGACCTGAGGTTTCCTGTTGGCCATGACAAGGCCATCCTTGGCTATCTACATGCTCATGCATGTTATATGTTATTATCACAATCTCAGGGATTTGAACCATAATTTTTACAATTAAATGGCATTGGCATCCCCTCTTTTTCACAAATGAATATCTTCTCTTCATTTCATCTTGTCCCCTTCTGTCATCGGGGCCATATGAACAAGTATAGCTGCATAAAAAAAATGAAAACTCAATATATATGAATCCATGAAAACCGATGGATCATTATTAATACCAACATATATATGTACCCGGGTGAAAGAACATGGAGCATTTGAGTTCATTTCCTCTCCTCTAATAAAGTCTCCAATTCTAGTTGAAGGGATTTTTGCAATCCAATCAAAGGAGTCCATGTGTTTTCCTTGTACAAGAGACTAATCTAAATCTGACCTAGAGAAGATGAGCTTTTCTTTAAGGTTTTTCTCAGGAAGGGCAATTATTAACTCCCATTTGAATTGCTTTACCATTTTTTTGACCTAATGACTTACTGCAACAGTTAACTAGCGAGTTGCCGCAACGGTTGACCAGGAAGTTGGCACAATGGTTGTCCAGCAAGTTGACATGTGCTCACTTATAACATGGTCTGAATAAATTGGGTTGCAAAATTGTGTTCTAGTTGTGGTCAAAAAATTAAATGGGTCTGAGAATGTAATGTTATTCGGGAATTCTCACTTAAAAAAAACATAGACATTCTCACTTAAAAAAACATATTGTTTTTCCGTCGAGTGAGTAACTCCTTCATTTTTTTCGAACAAGGGCTTTCATTTCGTCGAGTGAGTAACAGGGGAGGACCTGCTTTCTCTATTCGTGAATTCTCACTTTAAAAAACACAAGCATTCTCACTTTAAAAAAGCATACCAATTTTCCATCGAGTGAGTAACTCCTTCGATTTTTTGTTGAGCGAGGGCTTTCATTCCATCGAGTGTGTAATAGGGGAGGACCTACTTTCTCGATTACAAGAGCTTTACAGGGGAGTAAGCTCAATTAATTGCAAGATATTTCATGGAACCTGGGCGAGCGCCTTCCCATAGAAAGGTTTGCAGGTCCATGTTCATCCAGCATAGAGTCAAAATCTGAAAACCTTGAAATCTGAAATCCCTCCAAAACTTGTTCCAACTAGAACTGCTTTCTCTATTCCTCAACTGAAAACACTAAACTAGAAAAAAAAATTGCGACTGAAAATAAAATTCTCACTAACTGAGATTATTTATATACAATTCCTACTTATAAATTATATTGAATTTAGTGTGTAATCCACCTTCCAATGGTACCATCCCAACATCTTGAGTGTTGGGCCTTATACTATTGTGCTCCTGAAATTTAGAAATTAAAACACGCATGCACCATATGAAATATTCAAACAAAAAATTTAATACATACCCCAAAACTAATATTTACTACCAACCAAAATAGGTTTCTATGTAGTCAGCAACCGAGTTGTAAAATGCATGAGAGAAATTCACAGCATCACTCTCTTCAATAATTTCCTAACATGTGTGCATCATTCTCTTCAATAATTTCCTAACATGTGTCTTTTTGCATAGGGCAATCGCAATCACTTCTTTGCTCGTCAAATTTGGGCTCTTCTTGAAAAGATTGATTTTGGTCATCTTCTTCCCACTTGCTTGCAAGCATATACTTTTGAAAATATACAACAAACTCGTCCTCTTGTGAATCATATGAATCATACACCGAAATATCTTCAAAAAAACCAAACCCCTCATCTGAGCATAATCATCATAAATTGGAGCACTATTAAAACATACAAAATAGGACCTTTAAGGGTTAGTCTGCAACTCAATAATATGTTCTTTTTTGGGGGCAGATTGGTTTAGGAAAAACACAGATGAAGTCATTTTTTAAAACCCATGATAAAAAAGAATCCCAAAGTGAAGCAAACAATGTGAAAATTTACATTCAAACATTGGTTCTTGTCACCCTCAAGAATCAGCTATCTAACCTTCAATAAAACCCAAAGAAAAAAATTTCACTTTCGTCCTCTGCAAGAGTGTCAATTTGATGTTGTAACCTTGTAAACAGTTCCTGGTTGTGGGGAAACCAATTCCCGAGACATCTAAAATATTGATGAAAACTTTAATGTGTTTAGAGGGATAGATCTTGATAGCTTGCAATGAATCTTATCATTCTAAAACCTATCTTTAAAACCAAACTGGCGAAGATAAATGAGGGTTGAATGGTTTAGGATTTCAAGAGGTGAGTGGAAGAAAAAAGGAAAACAAGGCTTAATCACTTAGGCACTTAAGGATTTCATTTTTGTCCCTGTAGAGAAAACCATGCAAAGAGCAAGACAAATGGGTAAGCGCCTGACATGGTGGATTCAAAACAAACAGTAATACCATTAATAACAAATAACTAATTTAAATCAACCAACAGCTTCATTAAAGCAAGACATTAATGAATAAAAAATATATAAGAAGACAACAAGACTCGTCCTTATTTTTCAATTTCAAAAATATTTCTTTGTTACAAATAATCATGATTTTTTTTTTACTCAAAACCTCATTCTAGACTTTTATTTCTGCCCTCTAACTCACTAGCTAATTGTCCAACCAAAATCAGTTATAAAATTGATTTGTCTCTCATTTCATAATTGTTTTGTTTTTTTTAAGTTCATAGCAAAATTACAATATTAAATGAAGTTATGTTGACGGGAAAATATGTCCGGCCAACAGTAGGGGATCTCCCCGGTAGAAAGTCCCAATTAGACTTTGAACCGTTTGGAGTAGGGATCTCGTCCGGGGTGTGGGTCCGGCTACCACTTAAATGACTATCCTTTCGGTTTCAAGCAACCTGATTGAAAACTGCAAACATACACTTATTCACAAGATACAGGATACATGACTGATGTATAAAACCAATATATAACACTGTGCGTAGCAAGGTGATAGACAGAATGCATACACTCAGGAAGTGTCGTTAGCAACACATCTATGGGGTATGCATGCAGGATAATCTGACCGCCAAAGAAACAGTTCTTTATGGCAAGAATATCCCTTAAATTTCCGAAAGATATAGCGAAATGCTAATAAAACAGTTCATTAACATTCATCATAAAGTAAATAATAAACTTGAGCATCATCAACACAATCACAGATAGCTATGGTGCATGAATGATATTATTAATAACACAGCTTCATTAATCAGAAGATATTCTGAAACTGCACGCAGAATACACACAATGTTGTCACAGCTAAACACATCATCCAATCAAAGGGGTTTTAACATGTATTGTATTTCATATATCAAGAGTATGCTTCTTCAGTTACAATGCAATAATGCCTTTCAGTCCAAAAAAGAGCAGCCTCTTACAATGTTCCCCACAGGGGTATTTATAGATTCAACAGACGCACTTATGGCCTTCCGACGGTTCAGCTTCCCGACGGTTCAGCTTCTCGTTTGCCAAAATTGCGACCTGCGACCTGGTCGCAAGTGCGACCTGCGACCTGGTCGCAGGTGCGACCTGCGACCCAGCGGTTGAACTTATGGAGGTGGTCGCGCAATTGAGGTTTCTGGAACGTCGACTTTCTTGCCCTTGAGGAAATTTCGCCAAGTCTGGTAATCTGCTGTTATAGGAGCGACAAGAGGGCTTTCCTCTTTTATTCGATGCATACATTCTAGGGCATTCGGCACCAGAGTCTCCTTCTTCTGAGAGATCAGCATTGAGAGGGAAGCAAGCTTGGTATAGATTTGCACTGGAGTGACAAGCAATCGATTCAGGTTCTCTTGTGATGCCTCGAATTCTGGTGCGGCAGCAGCTTGTCTTACGGGTTGCAGAAAAGACTGAATTTCCTGCTCTACCTGCTCCCAGTCTTTAGTTTCATTTAGTGCCCCTAATGACGGAATGTGATGAAGAGAATTCATGGAGTCAATACCACTGATTAGGTGATTGTATGCAGACATCACTTTGTCCAGATCTTTGGCCAGCTTGTCTTTGGATTGCATACTCATCCGAATTTGTACTTTGGCTTCTTGCGTATGACTCCAATCCTTCCTAGGCACATGTTCGGGAGCTTTCTGATACTGCGCTGTCCAGTTCATCATTTTGTCCAAAGCTGCCGAGGCTTCCCTGAGCTGTTCGTGTTTCTGCCTGGTTTCCTCTCGTGCCTCTGCTAACGGGGCCACTGTTTGTTTCAGGATGAGCATTTCCTGGTATACTTGCCTCATTGTCGTCTCCAACACATCACACTCTTTCCTGACCGCCAGTGGGACCTCATTCACTTGGGCGGGCCTACCTTGGAGCTGCAGCATCTCATTTTCTAGCCTTGATTTTTCCTGCTCTGCCGCTTTTAGCCTGTTTTGTAAAGAAATAATTTCCCTGCTCATCCTAGTGACATTTTCCTCTGTGGCTGCGGCAAAAGCGGTGCCTGCTGACGCTATCATAACAGGATTAGTCCTTGTGTCTGGGACTATGTCCTTTCCAGTGGCGACCGTAGAGATGGCGGGATGGCCTTGCGCTAAGGATTTCGTTTTCTCTTGCCGTATCTTGAAAGAGAATTGGTCAAATGTCAATCTGGTCAAGTCGAAGACTTCTTCTTCTTGCTCCCCAGGAAAGTCATCAACATTGAGGGTACTTTTCGCGCCACCTGCAGGGATATCCAGGGGAGATAGGTCAATGTCATCTATTAGCTCGTCCTCTTCATCCTGCGTTTGATCCTTTTCTTTCTCCTTTTGCCGGCGCTCTGCTTCCGCCTTGTCGTGTTCTTCTTTCTTCCTGCGTTCTGCCTCTGCCTCTGCTTCCTTTTCCTCTTTTCTTTTTCTCTCTGCCGCAGCGGCTTGTTCTGCCCTTTTCTGACGATCGACTTTGTCGAGTTCTTCTTTCAGTGCCTTTTCTGCCGCCGCCTGTGCCTCCTTTTCCTGTCTTTCCTTCTCCTCCTCCTTTTTCTTTTTTCGCTCTGTCCTGGCCTCTTTCTTACGTTTCTCTTCATCCTCTTTCATCTTCTTTTCCTCTTCCTTCTTGGCTTGGGCTTCTGCTTCCCTTTGCTGATCTGCGGTGTCAGGTCCCGTACCGGTCTGTGTTCTTTTATCTTTGGAGGAAGAAGAGCCTCCAAGCTTCTGGCTTCTTTCTCCTAAATTCTGATGCTCTTCTTCTTCTCGGTCAGAGTCGATTCCTGGCGCGTGATGCCGGTTTGCGTTATACCAATTTCTTCTCTCGTCCTCATCCGGGCGCTCGACATGCTGATAACTCCATCTAAAATTGGCCCTTTTACAATGTTCAGGAACTATCCTGACTGGGTCGTAAGTTCGGCAATCCAGATTTCTGAAGTGATAGCTTTTCACTTCTTCCCCTTCACGCGCTACTTCTCTGGAGTCCTTGACCGTATAAGCACCAATGGTGAGAGGTAGAGCATGCCAAGGTTTCTTCTTCCCTTTGGTAAGGACCTTAGAGAAGCCCGTGGTCATCTGGAAACACACCTCCTGTATGAGTACCTTATCGGTAATAAACTTGGGTAGAGCATGTGGTGCTTTAAACGAGCCAAATACTCGGATGATCGTGAATTCGGCGAATGAGAACCAGTGTGCCACCTGACCTAGTGTCTCCATTGCTCGCCAAGACATGCAGGGGGTGTCTTGACCAAATAGTTTCCCGTAGAGGGCGGGAATGAATATGTGAGAGATTTGTTCGATGTCCGACTTGTACCTGGATTCCCAGAATACCCTGGTCTGCAAATGTATTTCCTGGGTCTGCTCGGGGTCCCAGTTATGTGGCCACCCCTCAACATGCATCTGGGCACAAACAGCATCTAATAGATACGAATCCATGTAGAATTCTGATGGCGCTCCCTCATCTGGGGCTAAAGCTGAAGCCAAATTTGTGTGCATGGAGCCCATTAATATACCAGCCCAATTGAACCGAGTGTCGTGGACTGTTACGTGTTCTATGATGGTCGCCCATGTTCCGTTGAAGGTGGTGGCGTCCGAACGCCCGTATATCCTGCACAGCATGGCGGCCACTAGCTTATAGACCTTCCTCAGACTGGCCACCGGGTACTCCTGGTCCTTCTTGATCTTAAATTTGTCTGGTTCTGCCCACCATCTTCTGATTGTGTCAACCATCGGCACTTCATTTGCAGCAAACCATCTTGGGGTGAAGTTCACCTCTGGTTTGGGTAGCGAGTAGTAGACCTGTGCTCTTGAACTTTCCAATGTTGCGAAAGCTTTTCCTGCACTATCTCGGATTGCGAAGTTTTTCGGATCCGTCTTCTGTATGATCCAGTCCAACATCTCTGGGCACAGAAAGATGGCGGGATGTGACCCTGCTAGGTGCAATTTGGACTTCTTGACTTTCAGGTATACTTCACGGTCCGGGAGATCTTCTGGGAACTCCTCTTCTGGTATGGCGAACTCGCGGTATACTTCATACCACCTAAGGCTATCCTCCTTTGCGAAGGTGCAAAGGGTGTCTCTGTATATTGGTGGAGGAGATGTTTGTATGTCTGTGTCTGACTCTTCCTCCACTACCTGCCTACTTCTCCTTCGGGATACCCGGGGTGCCATATTGCTAGAGTCGGAGAGGACTGGTACAGTGTCTGTTCTAAATTCACCTGTTGCATTCAAGACAGAATCCCAGGATAAGAAAGACATGATTATAACAGCTAAAATAAAGTCCACACATACAAAGTTTAATTGACTGTTCTCTGGGAGTCGTTGGGTCGCTGATCCACAGAAGGGACTCACACTCGACCTCGCGACCTTGCGACTAGGTCGCAGGGTCGCAGAGTCGCTGAAAGGGAGATTTGCGGACTTGCGACCTTGCGACCTGGTCGCTAGGTCGCATGTCGCGCTTGAGCCTGCCGGGGGGTTTCGCGCGCGCGCGGCTTTGCGGCTAAATTTTACTTACAGGGAAAGGTACACGGTTTGAAAGGTTCTAAACTGACAACAAGGCATAGCCATGAGGATTTGGGCTAGAGACGGGTGATCCAGGGGTTTGTGGGAACCAAAATAAAAATAAACTCAAACTGACAAACCTATCTGCTCAACGGCAAGTAAATAAGACCGCGGGGAGGCTCAATAATGGCAAGAAATGCTCAAGAAGGAAACATAGGGAGGAAAAGGCAACTTACCCGGAAGAAAACGCGCCAGTCGACCTGTCAGAGTAATTCCACGGTTTTTGCTGAGAGCTACAAATGCGACCTAGCGACCCGTCCTTATATAAAAAGGTCGCACGTGCGAATACTTAATGAGGTCGCAAGTTGTAAGTTTGCGACCTTGCGACCTCGCGACCTTAAGGTCGCTGGGTCGCAAAGGTCGCTGAGTCGCTAATTCCCTAAAAACTTCATTTTGCGACCTTGCGACCTTAAGGTCGCTGGGTCGAAAGGTCGCAAATTGATTGACTTCCGACTCTTGCGACCTGGCGACCTATGCGACCTTAGGGTCGCAGAGTCGCATAGGTCGCAACTCATGGATCCGCGACTTAGCGACTTGCTTAGCGACTTGCCTTTAGAACTTTACTTAGTCTCTTTTCTTTTTAGTTTAAGGGGGGCTCCAAAAAATTTTGAAGTGTGTGTTATGATTTTATGTATTTTTTGGAGGGTGTTGTAGGAGCTACAACAAATGGCGATTCACTGGATGAATTCAGAATCTCTGCTGATGAAGGGTCAATGAGGGAGGAGGGAGGGGATCTAGTACTTGCTTGTTCTTTTTACCTCAGAGTTTACACTTTCCTTCCTTTGTCACCTTGCGTAGTCACCTGTTCCTTTTGGCTTGTTGGGTGCAGATCAACCGAATTTTAATTCCTCATGCTCCAGGATCGAGAGGGTTGGGGAAACCTTGGACAACTGCAGGGTCCGGTACAATTATTTCGTCCTCATGGTGTCGCTCCGCTGCCAGCGAACCTCTCGGCTCTGGCGGAGTCACTGCCTAAGGAGTCGTGAACGTTGCTCCGCTGCCAGCGAGCCTGGTCAGTACCCCGGCGGAGTCGTTACAACACCTCTCTGCGCAGGAAGCCTTTCTCAAACCATTACCCTTTATTCGTGTGCGATTGCACTTATTGAGAATTGTGCCTGTGGCACTTATTTAGATGGGCATATTTTGCCTGGGCGGTTGAGGGATCCCGACTTATTTTGCTTGCAGAGAGGTTGCCCCTGGTCTCATATGAGGACTCGGGTTTTTCCCGGGTGACCTGCAATTCTCTTGAGTTAGCCCTGTTCCCTCACGATCCGGTTGCGTCTACGCAAGACCGTTTTCTACCTGCACCCTTTAAGCTGCTAGGTGGTTCCTTATGCTTGAAGACTCTGGGAAGACCGTGTATTACCCTTAGGTGCCCATTACAAGCGAGTTTCGATCGCCCCGTGCTTTGCGGGAAGGGCCTTTCATCAGCATAGAACCTCTTCAAGGAGTGATCTGGTTGCGGGCAGCTTAGACAAGGTTTTCTTTGAAGATTTAGGGAAAGAGTTTTTTTTTTTTTTTTTTTTTTTTTTTAACAACAAAAGAAAACGGCTTCTATGATACAGGGGGAGAACAGCCCTTTGAGGGCTATTCAAGTAAAATAGTGTTTGAGGTCATGCCCGTTTACCGGGAGGACCTCGACTTTTCCTTCCAAAGTTTGCAATCGGAAAGTATGGGAACCTATCTTTTCTTTAACCTGAAAGGGACCTATCCATAGTGCTTGAAATTTTGCATGTTTTCCTTTCTCTTCATGCGCCTTATCCCACTTTAGGACAAGATCTCCTACTTCAAATTTTTTATCTCCTGCAGACTTTTTATCGAACCATTTTTTGATCCGACTCTGGTGGATGGCGAATTTCTCCCGGGTTTTCTGCCTTTCCTCTTCTAGTTTCAGCAGGGTGTCAATGCGGATTTGCAAGGCGGGACAAGGGGTACCGTGGCACTCTTGAGACAACTGTAGAGCGGGGAGAGACAAATTTGGTGGGAGGACGGCTTCTTTCCCATACACGAGAAAATATGGTGAGGTGCCTATTGATGACTTAGGAGTGACGCGATCAGCCCAAAGTGCGTTTTGGAGAGCGTTATGCCAGTTTCGTTGGTGAGACAGAAGGGTCTTCTTGACGATGCGGATCAGATTTTTATTTGTTGATTCTGCTAGACCATTTCCTTGGGGATAGTACTTTGCAGAGTGTTTGAGAACAATGCCATTTTCTAATGCAAAATCATATAATTTAAAATATGAAAAATACGTTGCATTATCAAACACTAAGGAAGTTGGAACGCCAAACCTGGTAATGATGGAGTGAGTGACAAATTGCATTACCTCCTGATCGTTGACTTGGCGTAATGGTACCGCTTCAACCCACCTGGTGAAGTAATCAGTGGCCGTCAGAATGTACCTGTGTTGCTTAGAAGAGTGGGGTAGAATCTCACCAATGATGTCCAAACCCCATTGCTGAAAAGGTTCTTCTACTGCTACCGACAACAAAGGAGCAGCCGGACGCGCTTCTCGGCTTGTAAATTTCTGGCATTGAATGCATTTCCGAACATATGCGTGAGCATCTCTGAAAAGGGTTGGCCAATAATAACCTGCACGCATAATTTTATGAGCAGTGGTATCCCCGGCGAAATGACCTCCCGTTGGTCCATCATGCAGCTCGGTTAAGACCTTCTGAGCTTCATCCTGTTCTAGGCAGCGCAACATTACTCCATTGGAATGTTTCTTGAAGAGCTTCCCTTGGATTAACCGGTAGGACGCGGCTTTGAGTCTGATTGCACGTTTCTGCCGAGCATCTAGATTTGGTTCCAATACCCCGTGCGCCAAATATCCCGAGATATCCGAGTACCAAGACGGGTTCCTTTCCTGGGGCATGACGTCAGTTTGGTACATGTCAATCTCTTGCTCCCAATTATCTTCTTCACTTTTTTGGGAACCTGCGGCCTCCGCGGCCATTTGGCATAAACCTTGTCCTTTAACCGTGTGTGCCGGCTTAAACTCTAAGTCGTACTCTTGCATACACGCAACCCAGTTCCCTCTCCTCTCGCCCAACTCTTGCTGCATGAATAGTGAGCGAACAGCTGGATGGGGAACGTAAACTGTGACATGGTTCTTCAAGATGTATGGTCTGAAATGTTTAACCGCTTTGTATACCGCATAAGCCTGTTTCTTGATCTCAGGATAATTTAATTCAGCTCCCTGTAGACCAGTGCTCATGAACGAAATGGGACGCTCGTCATTATTTCTGTCCTTTTGTGTGAGCACGGCTGCCAGGGATGAGTCCGAAGCGAACGTGTATAGGCTGAAATCTCTGCCGAAATCTGGGCTCTGGAGAGAAGGCGCTTCGGCTATAGCTTTCTTGATCTGGTCGAAAGCTTCCTTTTCGGGTTGATTCCATTTGAAAGTGGCATTTTTCTTTATCATTCCTTGCAGTGGCTTCACTATCTGGGCGAAATCTGAGATAAACTTTCGTACAAAATTGATTTTGCCCAAAAAGGATTGCATTGCTTTCTTACCACTGGGGAGAGGGATTTGAGAAATGGCTTTTGCATGTTCTGGATCAACGATAATGCCTTGCTTCGTTATGATATGACCTAGCAGATTCCCTTCTGCTACGGCGAAAACACTTTTCTTTGGGTTAAGCGAGATACCGTATTTTCTGCATCTTTCGAAAATCTGTCTGAGGTGACGCAAGTGATCCCCCCGATGTTTGGAAAACACAGTAACGTCATCCAAGTAGACCACCACACTTTGGCCTATCAGACCTCTGAATGCTATGTCCATCGCTCTCTGGAAAGTTGCTCCTGCGTTGATTAACCCAAAAGGCATACGTCGGTATGCGAAAGTTCCCCATTTAGTCCGGAAGGTAGTCTTTAACCGGTCCGGTTCAGCCACCAGTACTTGATTGTAGCCAGAGAAACCGTCCAACAAAGAGAACATCTCTGAGCCGGACACTGCTTGTAATATCTGCTCCATAGGGGGCACTGGGTAATTATCTTTACTCGAGGCCCGGTTCAAGTTCCGGAAATCTACACATAAGCGAATCTCACCTAACTTTTTCCGTACCGGCACTAAATTGGACACCCATGTGGAATGGCGAACTTTGAAGATAATGCGGGCGTCTAAAAGTTTTTTGAGTTCTTTTAGAATTAGCGGCTCCATTGTAGGGTGTACTTTCCTAAGTTTCTGTTGGAATGGTTTTACATTTTCTTTAATGGGTATCACATGTTGTATAATTCGCGTATCGTATGTGCGTAAGTCCTCATATGTCCAAGCGAATACGTCGCGATACTTGCGAAATAATTGAGTGAAATCTTGGGCCTCTTGGGGGGTGCAGTATTTCCCCAGGTTGATGAATTTAGGATTATCTTCTGATCCCAAGTTCACTTGTCGATGAGCCAAGATCGAGCTCTGCACTTTTGCATTTGGGGGCCCACAGAACCGGTTTTGCAGATCAAACAGCTTTTCCAGTGATACCACCCCTTTAGGCATGGGGTTTCCCTTAACCTGCTCGTACTCCTTTTGCATAGCCTGGTCGTGCTCATTTTCATCTATAGCAGCGTCTTTGAATATTTCTGAGTTGCACATAAATTCCAGCACCTGTTGATCATCATAAAAAACACGCAGATTAGTGATATTGTCTGGCACGGATGGTCTATACATAACTTCAATAGAAAACCCGTCCCTCAAAGGGGTAAACCTGGCGGCAGCATTAGCTAGAGTATCTGCTGCTGCGTTGTGCATTCTTAGAACAGACTTAATTCCAAAAGCATCAAAGGAAGAAATTAATCGCCATACCTCTTGCTGATACGCCTTCAAATGTGGAGACAAACAATGAATAGTGTTGCGTACCTGCCGAGTGATAATTTCGGAGTCACCAATAACCCGTAAGCATTTCACCTTCAAATCCAACGCCTTCTTAAGCCCGAGGATCAGAGCTTCATACTCGGTAGTGTTGTTAGTGCATTGGAACTCGAGTCGACAAGAGACTAGGAATTTTTTCTTATGTGGATCAAGCAAAACGCAGCCGGCACCAGAACCATCGAGATTCTTGGAACCGTCGTAATACAATGTCCATATATCATTTTCCGGGTCCTTGGGGGTAGTGTCTTGCGGAGGAATTTTGGGTTGGTGTGATACAGTTTGAGCTTGTTCCTCTGCGACGAGTGTCATTTCAGAGAGGACCTCGGGGCCTACCGCAGACTGGGGAGGTTGGTAACATCCAAAAACGGAATCTAGAAAACACATACCAAGTTCTTCTTGGGCGAAGCTGATGGGTTCATTTGTGGCATCCAAATCAGTTACAGTGTGCTTCATGTATGGTTCACTTTCAACTCTGATTTGGTTGTTTCTCCCTTTGTAGGGTAGCCATAAGTGAGACCAATCTGTGGCGAAGTATCCTTGCAATTTGCTAGACCAGTCTCTACTAAGCAGTACACCATAGGCTTCTGGGATGTCGACAACCACAATATCAATACATTGATGAACCCTCGAGTCGGATGAGAGGTGGATGATGACATTGTTTAATTCTCCGACTGCCGGTACTTGTGATCTGTCCAGTTGAATGATTTTTGCGTCAGTTTTCTCTGGGAGGATGTTGAGTTTCTTGCATACAGATAAAGGCATGACATTTGTGGAAGCACCAGAGTCAACGAGGCAATTGTGAACGTTGAAATTGAACATCTCGAAAGATAAGAGAAATGGAGGGGTGGACCCCCTCGAGTTCGTGTTGACCGCATTTACTATAGATTGGAAATCTGAACTAGTTTGTGCAGATGTGTTGCTAACGGTCTTCGTATTTTGGTTGTTGGCGAAAGCTTTTAGGATAAGCTCCTTTTGGTTCGTGATGCGGGCCAACTCGTAGAGCGAGATATTAGCCTTGGTCTTTTTCATGTCCTCCACTATGTTGTAGTTAGTATCAGTTTGGGGACTAGGTTCGGTAGTGGTTTTCGATGGTTCCACTGGGAGTTTGGTCTTTTGACTTGCTTTGCCGTTACTATTGGTAGGCTTGTCCGGCGTAGCTGGTCCTTCGTTGCTAGGGGGGAGAATTTTCCTCAGGAAAGCCTTTTTCTTGTCTTCATATGATTGTTCGGGAATAGCTCCTTTACTTCTAAGACTATAGTTTCGAGTGGGCTGAGCCTTGGGACTTCCTGCCATATTAATATCAATGGGAGCGACTCTCTCTCCCCCGCGGATTACATCGAAAGTTAAGACAGAGGCTCCCAATTCCCCACCTAGGAGCGAAACTTCGTCTTGATCCGAAACTTCATCCTCTGTCAGGCTTCCTGGAGTTTGATCATCCAGAAGCTGGTTGACCACTGCGGTCATGCTGCCGATCCATTGCGGGCACGTCTTTTCAGAATGGGCAGCTTGGTGAAAAGAACAAAAATTGTCCTTCCCTATTTCCTCCACGTTGAGAGCGGCACTGGTGTTTGACGGAGGCCTGCTGGTGTTGGGATTGTTTTTCTTGAAAAAAGGTTTAGGAGGTTTATTTGTATTTGAGGTTTCAACGCCTTTCTCTTTAAGTCAGAGACCTCATTCGTTAGCAGTTTGAGGGTCTTGGCCATACTTTCGAAATCGAAAGTTTCTCTCTCCCTATTCGGGGTGGAAGACTGACCCTTTTTAGTGGTTGACTTGTGATCATCCTTTCCGTCATGATCCATGACACCTATTGACAACATGTCTTTTTCTACTGCGAGAGCAGCCGCGTAATTTGCTGTAAGAGTAGCGCGGGCCTCGCGTTTGACGAATACTGCAATATCTCTAGGGAGGGCTTTGGTATAGTAGTCGATGGTGATAGAATCGTCCAACGCTAAGTTTGGAGGAAATTTTTGCAATATGGTTGCGAAGCGTTGGTTAAAGTCTTTAACTTTCTCTTTTCTATGACACTTGATGGTGCTTAGTTCTGTGAGGAGCATAGAGGGTGTTTTATCTTCCGCAAACTTTTGCAGGAACACACGACGGAACTGGTCCCATGAAGTAATAGACGCACTGGGTAGGGAGCGGTACCAGGTGGCAGCCTGGCTTACAAGAGTGTGTGGGAAAAGTCGACACGCAACGTCATCGGACTGAACTCTCATAATTTGTAGAGACAGATAAAAACTACTAATATGGTCTTCTGCCGATGTGCCTTTCTCTCGATCGAACTTAGGAAGATGCTTCTCTGGGTGTCTGGGCATATCATGGAGAGGACCTAAAAGGGCCAAAGGGGATTGAGCCATCCAGGCCAGAGGTTGCACCCTCCTGGGGCGTTGATGGTTTCGGGTTTCTGCTTCAGACTCACTTCCCGTCCCTGACACCGAGGTTCCTTCATGACGACGAGAGTGTTCATCTCGGTGTCTTTCACGGTTATGCACGTTTCTAAGTAGCTCCCAGTTGTGAGGGGGGGGTATGTTTTGGTTTTGGTGGTGATTATGGTTGGCGTGGTGTCTAAGGTCGTGAATGATATTCCCTCTACCACCACGACCTTGACCCCCGTTGACTCCACCTTCATTTCTTCGAGGCCTATTGACTTCTTTTGCATTCCTTCGGGCTGTATTACCTTCTCTTTCGTTTCTTCTCTCCCCTTCTCCTTCTCGTGGGGAATATACTTGGTTGTTGGTCCACTGATGTGAGTCAGGCTGTGGTTCGGGGAAAGGTTCAGTATCAGGGAAACCTTCACTATCGTGGGTAACGGGGTCATTTTCCTGGACAGCCCGTGCGAGGTCCTCAATCATGGTATTTACAAGTTCGGGTACGGTACGGACTAGCACGCCATTGCGAGTGATGTTATCGGCAGGGGTCCTAGTGTGGGCTAGGAATTCCATGATAGGGGTATACCGTAAATCCCTGATGAGATTACGGGCAACTGGGCGTAAGGCTCTCAGCTGTTCGTTAGTGATTTCGAAGTATCGGGCTTCCACCGTTGGAATATCTTCTAAGGGGGAAGGGCAACTTCGTTATTTATGACCTTCCGGCGGGGAGTTTGGGATGGAATGTCTGTTGTATGCTGGGAGGATGCCATGGCCCTCCTTCTAGCGCCAAATCTGTTGACGGGAAAATATGTCCGGCCAACAGTAGGGGATCTCCCCGGTAGAAAGTCCCAATTAGACTTTGGACCGTTTGGAGTAGGGATCCCGTCCGGGGTGTGGGTCCGGCTACCACTTAAATGACTATCTCTTCGGCTTCGAGCAACCTGATTGAAACTGCAAACATACACTTCTTAACACGATATAGAATACATGACTGATGAATAAAACCGATATATGACACTGTGCATAGCAAGGTAATAGACAGAATGCATAAACTCAGGAAATGTCGTTAGCAACACATCTATGAGGTATGCATGCAAGATAATCTGACCGCCAAAGAAACAATCCTTTGTGGTAAGAAAATCCCTTAACTTTCCGAAGGATATAACGAGATGCTAATAAAATAGTTCATTAAAATTCATCATGAAGTAAATAATAACTTGAGCATCATCAACACAATCACAGATAACTATGGTGCATGAATGACACTATTAATAACACAGATTCATTAATCAAAAGATATTCTGAAGCAACATGCAGAATACACACAATGTTGTCACGGCTAGACACATCATCCAATCAAAGGGGTTTTAACATGTATTGTATTTCATATATCAAGAGTATGCTTCTTCAGCTACAATGCAATAATGCCTTTCAGTCCACAAAAGAGCCGCCTTTAACAATGCTTCCCACTGGGGTATTTATAGATTCAACAGCCGCACTTATGGCCTTCCGACGGTTCAACTTCCCGACGGTTCAACTTCCTGTTTGTACAAATTGCGACCTGCGACCTGGTCGCAAATGCGACCTGCGACCCAGCGTTTGCAACTTATGGAGGTGGTCGCGCAATCGAGGTTCCCGGAGCGTCGACTTTCTTGCCTTTGATGAAGTCTTTCCAAGTTTGGTAATCCGCCGTTATAGGAGCGACAAGAGGGCTTTCCTCTTTTATCCGATGCATACATTCTAGAGCATTCGGCACCAGAGTCTCCTTCTTCTGGGAGATCATCATTGAGAGAGAAGCAAGCTTGGTGTAGATTTGCACTGGGGTGACAAGCAACCGGTTCATATTCTCTTGTGATGCTTCGAATTCCGGTGCGGCGGCAGCTTGTCTTACTGGCTGCAGAAAAGACTGAATTTCCTGCTCTACCTGTTCCCAGCCTTTAGTTTCATTTAGTGCCCCTAATGATGGAATGTGATGAAGAGCGTTCATGGAGTCGATACCACTGATTAGGTGGTTATACGCAGACACTACTTTGTCCAGGTCTTTGGACAACTTGTCTTTGGATTGCATACTCATCCGAATTTGCACTTTGGCCTCTTGCGTATGACTCCAATCCTTCCGAGGCACGTGTTCGGGAGCTTGCTGATACTGGGCTGTCCAATTCATCATTTTGTCCAAGGCTGTCGAGGCTTCCTTGAGTTGTTCGTGTTTCTGCTTGGTTTCTTCCCGTGCCTTTGCCAATGGGGCCACTGTTTGTTTTAGGGTGAACATTTCCTGGTATACTTGCCTCATTGTCATCTCCAACACATCACATTCCTTCTTGACCGCCAGTGGAACCTCATTCACTTGAGCGGGCCTACCCTGGAGCTGGAGCATCTCATTTTCTAGCCTTGATTTCTCTTGCTCTGTCGCTTTTAGCCGGTTCTGTAAAGAAATAATCTCTCTGCTCATCCTTGTGACATTTTCTTCTGTGGCTGCGGCAAAAGCGGTGCCTGCTGACGCTATCATAACTGGATTTGTCCTTGTGTCTGGGACAATGTCCTTTCCGGTGGAGACTGTGGAGATGGCAGGATAGCCTGACGTCAAGGATTTCCTCTTCTCTTGCCGTATCTTGAAAGAGAATTGGTCAAAGGTTAATCTGGTCAAGTCGAAGACTTCTTCTTCTTGCTCCCCCAGAAAGTCATCAACATTGAGGTTACTTCCCACGCCACCTGCAGGGATATTCAGGGGAGATAGATCAATGTCATCTATTAGCTCGTCTTCTACATCCTGCGTTTGACCCTTTTCTTTCTCCTTTTGCTGGCGCTCTGCTTCCGCCTTGTCATGCTCTTCCTTCTCCCGGCGTTCTGCCTCTGCCTCTGCTTCCTTTTCCTGTTTCCTCTTTGCTGCGGTGGCCTGTTCTGCCTTTTTCTGATGATCGACTTTATCGAGTTCTTCTTTCAGTGCCTTTTCTGCCGCCGCTTGTGCCTCCTTTTCCTGTCTTTCTTTCTCCTCCTCTTTTTTCCTTTTCCGTTCTGTTCTGGCGTCTTTCTTGCGTTTCTCTTCATCTTCCTTCCTCTTCTTTTCCTCTTCCAGTTTGGCCTGGGCTTCTGCTTCCCTTTGCTGATCTGCGGTGTCAGGTCCTGCACCGGTCTGTGTTATTTTATCTTTGGAGGAGGAAGAACCTCCAATGTTCTGATACTCTGCTCCTTCTCGGTCAGGGTCGATTCCTGGTGCGAGATGCCGGTTTGCGTTATACCAATTTCTTCTCTCATCCTCATCCGGGCACTCGACGTGTTGATAACTCGATCTGAAATTGGCCCTTTTACAATGTTCGGAAACTATCCTGACTGGATCGTAATTTCGGCGGTCCAGATTTCTGAAGTGATAGCTTTTCACCTCTTCCCCTTCACGCGCTACTTCTCTGGAGTCTTTGACCGTATAGGAACCAATGGTGAGAGGTAGAGCAGGCCAAGGTTTCTTCTTCCCTTTGGCAAGGACGTTAGAGAAACCCAAGGTCATCTAAAAACACACCTCTTGTATGAGCACCTTGTCGGTAACAAACTTAGGTAGAGCGTGTGGTGCTTTAAACGAGCCAAATACTCGGATGATTGTGAAATCGGCGAATGGGAACCAGTGTGCCACCTGACCCAGTGTTTCCATTGCTCGCTAAGACATGCAGGGGGCATCTTGACCAAATAGTTTCCCGTAGAGGGCGGGCATGAATATGTGAGAGATTTGCTCGATGTCCGACTTGTACCTAGATTCCCAGAATACCCCGGTCTGCAAGTGTATTGCCTGGGTCTGTTCGGGGTCCCAGTTATGTCGCCATCCCTCGACATGCATCTGGGCACAGACAGCATCTAATAGATACGAAGCCATGTAGAATTCTGATGGAGCTCCCTCATCTGGGGCTAAAGCTGAAGCCAAGTTTGTGTGCATGGAGCCCATTAATATTCCCGCCCAATTGAATCGAGTGCCGTGGACCGTTACGTGTTCTATGATGGTTGCCCATGTTCCATTGAAGGTGGTGGCGTCCGAACGCCCGTATATCCTGCACAGCATGGCGGCCACTAGCTTATAGACTTTCCTCAGACTGGCCACCGGGTACTCCTGGTCCTTTTTGATCTTAAATTTGTCTGGTTCTGCCCACCATCTCCTGATCGTGTCAACCATTGGTACTTCATTTGTAGCAAACCATCTTGGGGTGAAGTTCACCTCTGCTTTGGGTAGGGAATAGTAGACCTGTGCTCTTGAACTTTCCAATGTCACGAAAGCTTTCCCTGCATTATCTCGGATTGCGAAGCTTTTCGGATCCGTCTTCTGTATGATCCAGTCCAGCATTTCGGGGCATGGAAAGATGGCAGGATGAGACCCAACCAGGTGCAATCTGGACTTTTTGACTTTCAGATATATTTCACGGTCTGGGAGATCTTCTGGTAACTCCTCTGCTGTCATGGCAAATTCATGGTATACTTCGTACCACCTGAGTCTATCCTCCTTTGCGAAGGTGCAAAGGGTGTCTCTGTATATGGGCGGCGGAGATATTTGTATGTCTGCGTCTGATTCTTCCTCCACCACCTGCCTGCTTCTCCTTCGGGATACCCGGGGTGCCATATTGCTAGAGTCAGAGGGGACCGGTACTGTGTCTGCTCTGAATTCACCTGCTGCATTTAGAACAGAATCACGGGATAAGAAAGACATGATGATAATGGCTAAATAGAGTCTGAACATGCAAAGATAATTTACTGTTCTCTGGGAGTCGCTGGGTCGCTGCTCTACAAAAGGACTCACCCGCGACCTCGCGACCTTGCGACTAGGTCGCAGGGTCGCAGAGTCGCTGAGTGGGACTTTTGCGACCTTGCGACCTTGCGACCTGGTCGCTAGGTCGCAGGTCGCATTTGCGTTTTGCGCGCGCGCGACCTTGCGGCTAAGTGTTTACTAATGGGAAAAAACTGCGGTCAGAAAGGTCCAGAATTTACCACAAAGCATAGCCATGAGGATTTAGGCAAAGGGGCGGGCGACCTTGGGGTTTTGAGGGAAACACAATGACGGCAAAAATCCAAAGAAAAACCCCCATCCTTCTTAGTAAATAAATAAGACCGTGGGGAGGCTAAAAAATGGCAAGAAATGTTAATGCAGGAAACATAGTGAGGAAAAAGGCAACTTACCCGGAAGAAAACGCGCCAGTCAACCTGTCAGAGCAATTCCGCGGTTTTCGCTGAGAGTCACAAATGCGACCTAGCGACCCGACCTTATATAAAAAGGTCGCACGTGCGGACGTTTAATGCGGTCGCAGTTTGCAAGTTTGCAACCTTGCGACCTTGCGACCTACAGGTCGCTGGGTCGCAAATGTCTTTAAAACTTCACTTCGCGACCTTGCGACCTTGCGACCCCAAGGTCGCTAGGTCGCAAGGTCGCAATTTGTTGAAATTCTGGAATTTTGCACTGCAAGGACTAGGGTCGCAGTCGCATAGGTCGCTCGCGGGTCACAAATAATGCATATGCGACGTAGCGACTTGCCTTTAGAACTTTACTTGGTCTCTTTTCCTTTTAGTTAGACAGTACTAGGTTTTCTAGAGACTGGGTTCCCTTGAATGACGCAATCGTTAACTCATCCATTTTGAATTTGGCAGATCTATTATCCAATTACTTAGTTAAACACGTTACTGAGTATAGGAATAAGAAAAAATTCTTTGTCTCAAGAAAACTCACCCTTTTTTATGTCTGCCTATGTTATGGATGCCATTTGTTTTCATTCTACATTTCCAACTATGGGTTGGAAATGGACTTCCAAAGAACCTACCCCAATCCATATTTCTCACGACGAACTTTGGGATTCCAAATACCACCTGCATTTTTATAAAGTTTGGAGTTATGATGCCAATGTATCAAATGATTTTTAATAAAAGGATCCATAGGGTTTCCAAAGAAGTCAGCAGGGATATTGTTCCTACAGCTCGATTCTTTTCTGAAGAGAAATTTACATATGTACGAGTATTTGGAAGCTCTACTCTTCCACATGTTTTGCCATACTACGTTCCAGATAGGTTTTTCGGGAGAGAGATCACTTATCAGCTTGTTAATGGTGTTACTAAATAGTTGAAAGATGACGAAAAGGAAATTTGGCCTTCTTTTCCAATACAGTGTAGTTCTTTTCCTCTAGCCAACATTGCTCGCACATACAAAGAAGTTCCTAATGTGTAGATATTAAATCTTGCATTCATTCCTGGGAGACTGTATGATCTTGATGATGAAATTAAAAATTTTATGGAAAGACTTAAGACAAAGCCTTTTGTCAAGGAAGAATATTTGTTTGATGACTTATTTCAAGGAGTTGAATTTTTTTTAGATGTTATTAAAAGGGTTTCAAATGAATCAACTCAAGAAGATATTCAAGCCTTTCAAGAATATAGAAATGAGAGACTGAAAAATGTCCCTATAAATTTATTTATCATGGAAGATGAAAAGAATACTCCAAGTGTTAGCATTGATGAAGAAATGAAAGATAATTCTGAAAATGAATCCGATCAATCTCAACAGCAATCCGACAAATCTGAGGATGAGTCCAAAGTCATAAAAATGAATTTGGAAATTGATCAGGTTATTCATGAATTAGAGTTGCATGAAAAATCAAAGTAAAATGACATTGAATTGAATGCAGGAGAAGTTCAAAAAGATAAAATCACAACAGATCAGTCCAAGTCATCTGAAGAAAAAGACCTTTCAAATGAATGGGAAGAATTTTCCCAAGCAATAAAGACCCCAAAATAAAGACTATCACTGATCAAGCAGTAGATTTTCAAACTCCTAAGCCTTCTCGAAAGATAGTTCAAACTATTAATCCTTTGTAAATAGTTCCAGCAACTAAAAACAAAGAAATCATTCCATCTTTTTTAGCATATCAAATAATTTTGAAAATAGAAGACATTCCTTCATCATATGTCTTCTATAGTCCTAGCCATAAAGCTGTAGTGAAAAGAAATAAAAGGAAAAGAGTTGATGAAACTCTTAAATCTAAAGATGAATCAGTTTACATTCTCTGGAAGGATTCACTTGAAGATCCTACTGAAAATTTAACTAAGTTATCTCAGTATGTAGGAGCTTATGCTATAGCCACTGTAGGCAAAGCAAGTCAAGTTAAAACTTTGTTAAGACAAAGGGATTACAGGATACAAGAGTTGGAACATTTATTGGATGCAAAAAAGGTTAAGACTACAGAACAGATCAGAATGAATTCAGAGCAGTTCCTTAAAGATATTGAGAGGCTTAAGCTAGAACGTCACGCATAGCTTGAAGAGAAATAGGTACACATGGAGAAGACTTTAGCAGAATTAAAAAATCAATCACAGTCAAAAATATTTATTAAAGAAGCACTTGATATAAATACCATGTAAAAGGAACAAAAAAATTTCTTTTGTTATCAAGTAGCCATGATTGATTCTTACAGTGATTCAAATAAAATAATGATTCAAAAAATCGCTATCCAAAAGCTTGAATGTGAAAAACTTCATAGTCAAATTGAAGAATATGTTCAATGGCAAGATTCAAATGCTGGAAAGAAGGCTAATCTACCTCAAGTAGATAAATTTCATAAGGAATTATTGTTTACAGAGTGGATGACACAATTTTCTAGAGCAGAAAAAGAGGCAGCTACAACATCTGGTAAATCAGATGAAATTATACAACATTTGTGTGATCAATTATTCAAAATAGGACTTTTGGAAGAAAACACGTCTGATGTGTTTTCAATTATCAAAGAAGTAGATTCAATATGGATTCAAAAAGAATATCAGCAAGAAGAAATGATCAAGAAAATTGACAAGTTTGATCAAGAAAATTCTTTTAATTTTCTGATCAAACTATATCATCAACAACAAATGCTTCAATTAATCACAGAATCAGCCCAAAGGTCACAATCAACAATTTTGAATTCTATATTCAAGGATCAGATTCGCTCACGAATATCTCAACCGCCTCAGATCAAGACTATGCTAGATATTTGCAAGTTACGTGACCACATTCAGCAGCAAAAGAAGGATCCTTAAATCAAGATTGTCAATTTCTTTAATTTCCTAGATTATAGTTCAAGATAGGTTTTATAGATAGAGGTTGTTTGAAACCTCCTCTATATTTTTGTAAATTATTTAATTTAGTTAAGTAGTTAATTTTAGTATTTAAACCCTTCTCATGCATTTAGAGAAGGGTCCTGAATTTTATTAAGAACATTTGCAAAGAATGCTTAAGTTGCAAGCAGGTTTGTAAGTGTCTTGATGAAAGAATGGAACACAGCCTTATTCAGTTATATAAATCATCTTGTTGATCAATTTTGATTCACTTTGGCTTGGATTTTTGATTGAAGAATTGAATATGACCTTTTATCATTGATCTGATAAACAAGACGACAAACAACTGGTACTAATATCATGTATGTTATTACTGTTTTGAATGTTAATGATTAACACAACTTTCATGAATCATATGTAGAATTAATTATTTATGTCTAAAGTATCTGTTTCATTAATCGTACAGTATACAGGCATAAATTAGTTATTTTGTATATGGTCATTACATAAATGCGATATGTATTTCATATTCTTTTTGATTAATTAATCTTTTCAAAAGGAATTATTCTACACCGTTATAATTTTATTTAATCTACAATGATTTCAAAACAGATTAGATAGTTATCTTCCTAAATCGCATTTGAGATACTTTTCCCAGGATAGATTAAGTTTATTTTAAATTTGTTTAGTTTGTATGAATTCATCATTTTAAAAATGTTTTGGTATAAATCTCACAAATCATCACACAAACACCAAAACTGGGAAATTGGTCCCAACACCTCCAGTCGGAGCCACTACCCCAAACGGAAAAGGAGTTTCTTTAAGGTCTGGACCAGGTGGTTATCCCCCTTTGTTGTTGCCACAGATTTCTGAGGCCTTAACAGGTTCACAAAAATGGGTTAGACACAATTTTAGGAGATGGAGCCCACTATTATAGTGCTTCACTAGCTAAAATACCACTACTTAATAATCCATTCACTTGTTTAAGTTCACGCATGCCATCGAGGGTTCAAAAATTACTCAATGGTTATAGAAATAACTACATGGATTTTCACCTAGGGTTCGAGAGAGTATGCCATTAGTTCAATGGAAAATAATACAAAATAGGGGAATATGATCTAATTAAGGTTGACCACACCTAATCTCCAAGAATCATGTTCCCCCTTATTATCCTCTTTCCTGTGGCTACTAAACCCTGCATTGAATCTTTAGTTAATCCTTTCTTCAATTACTAGAGGGAGCCAAAAAGAATGGGAAGCACACACCCATTTGTACTTCCTATTCCAACAATTTCCCTTCCTCTGTCAGGAGGTGGTTATGTCAATTACACCGCCTCATCACTCTTTACGTGATGATGCCATTTCTAGTTCTTCACTTTGTAATGCTAGTCAACAAGATCTTCCATATTTAGTCTAAACCCATCAAATAATATAACACCTATCAAAGAACTAACTCACTGACTTTATAACCAACCTTACTATTTATTCAACGGGTTTGGGTCATGGATTTTAAAGCATGAAAAGTAGGCAAGAAATCTTTAGGAATTGAAGTGGATTAAGGTAAAATATGTGATCAAGTATGTTTCCATTATGCTAAGGATCCATAAGTATGTCCAACCTTAATTTTGTTAATTAATTAATTAGCATATGATTAGTAAAATGTACAACCAATCATTCTCCTTCAATGTTGGAATTACAATCATAATCATTATTAAAATAAGTAAAGGTAGAATAGGGGGATGTTACAAACCCCACCCACATAAAGGAAGATCACCTTCAGGGTTTTGAAAAGGAGAGGATGTCAAAAAAAACCTATCTCCATATTTATCACTCTTTATCTCGGTGACATTTCCCATGTGTAGAATAATAATGCTCAACCATGCCATTCATTATGATCTCACATGAACAAATTCATGTCATTGCTTCTGCAAGTCAGAATATTTGGTCCCTCTGTTCTCCTGATGGATAGATTGTTTTGATGGACACACACACACACACACACACACACACCATGTGTAAATGTTGATTATTAAAATGGCATATTTGAATGATTAAATGTATTTAAGGCCTTAAAAATAACATGTGTATATTAGATAGCCTAAAATTATGATTTTAACCAATTCTTGCTAGATTTTAGACAAATTCGCCCAAAATAAAATAGATGAATATCCAAAATGTAGAATAATAAGACTACCTACAATATTTCTTTTTTTTCAATTTCCTTAAATAACACACAAACACACACACACACACACACACACACACACACACACACACACACATATAATTCACATTGCAATTTTTACTTAACATGGACATTGTAATATTCATTTATCAATCATAATATATATATATATATTTTTAATTTTAATTAATATATTTTTAAATACATATCAATCCTTGCATATTAAAATATTTTATTATAAATCAATTTTTTTTTTTTAAATTTTAATGGTTTTATAGTGTCACATATTAATTGTGCTCAGAGGCACTCTAAAACCCATTATGGGGTAGATGTGTAGGCATTAGATGGGAGATGTGTAGGAGTTATATATGTGAATATTTTTTAAATTTCGAGCTCATAAGTATACATATCTTAGGTTATATTATTTTATCTAACATTTTTAATTCATCAAATTACATATAAAAAATTAAAATAAATAAAAATTTAATAATTAATGATTAAAATAAAATTGAGATAAATAGTAAATTGAGTGGAGGTTTTTGAGCTGTAGGTTTTTGCAACCCTTGATTTTTCCTATGATATTCTTCTCTAATTGATAAAATACATAAAACTAAAAATAAACATAAAATCATTTTGAAAAAATAATAAAATAATAAAATAATTAATTGATAATTTTAATAAAATTGAGATAAAATAGTAAATTTATAGATGGAGGATTTTGGGCTTCATGTTTTCACGACCCATGTTTTACCCATGGTATTCTTCTGTAATGGTCAAATTACATTTAAAAAAATAAAAAATAAATTGTTAATAATTACAATAAAATTGAGATAAAATAGTAAATATATGGATGGAGGTTTTTTCACTCTAGGTTTTATCGACCTATTGTTTTTCCCGTGGTATTATTATGTAATGTAGCCTATTTAATGCATTCTTAACTAATGTGAGACATTTATTGGAATAAAGTTCTTAGCTAGAAAAAAATAAATCCAAATTTCCACAAAAATATCATAAGCCTACACAATTTTCATATCCAATTCGGAAAAGGAAATCACTCAATAAAGGCACAATACAAAGAGACTTTATAGCTCTATCGATTGATGTCTTCTAGGTAAAACTTGGGAAAAATATCCTTTGTTACTTTTTTACATAGCGTTCAAAGATTAGATTTTTCTAGGTTGTTTTGTATGTTATTCAATTTATTTTATATGTTCGAAATTTTACTCTTGAATGTGAAAGAAAAGCGAGAAAAAAAAATTTAATATTGTACATGCAATCCTACATTTTTTTTATAATTTTTTTCCCACATTAAAATTTAATGGAGGGTCTCAGTTTAGACTATGTCAACAATTAGTTTTAACCTCTAAATTGAAATTCACTTGAATGTGTCTCTGAGATATTCGTAACAACTTAGTTTGGATATTTTTATTCAGTTTTATTTAGGATATCAAATGATAGCATAAAAAATAAAATTTAACAAAGGATAGTTAATATCCTCATCTCCTGCAAAGATAGAGGTATATATTCTTATTTGGTTTTACAATATAGTAAAAAAACATATTATATTTTATGATGTAACAACATAAATGACCTTACATCCTTGGAATTACTGATAAAATTGCCCATATTCTAAAGAAGACATTTTTTCCACTTTCAAAACCATAAACACACTTCGTAGAAACCTTAAATATATTAAAGACACTCTTGACCCCAAATTACAAAAAGGAGTATATCTAATCCCCTACTCTTGTGGCAAACCATACATTGGGGAGACTGGTAGTTCAATTAAAAATAGGATACAGGAACACTCGGCTGACATAAAATATAACCGCTCAAAAACATATGCCTTAGCTAAGCATTCAAACATTTCCAAACACCATATCTATATTGAAAACTCTAGCATCCTTTCCGAAATAGACCATTATTTTCAAAGAAAATTTAGGGAAGCTCTGCAAATCAATAAACATCCTAGTAACCTAAATCGCGATGAAGGATGGAAGATTAGTGAAAACTGGATTCCCACATTATTTTCAAAAATAACTCCCTTTAAAAAATAAAAAATTAAAAAATTCTAATAACCCCTCTCTAAACAATAAAATTTCTCTATTAATTAACCTTTTTTCTTTTTTAATAATTAACAAAAAATTTCATTCTAACTCGAAAAATCCCTATTCATAACCCTTCCCTTAAATCTTATTCCTTTTTAAAAAAATCACTGACATTGCACTATATATCAAATAAAAAATTAAAAATCAAACTATAAATCTTAAAAATTAATAAAATTTTAACTTATAAATTTTTTTCGAGAAATAATAAACTATTAATATAAAAACCTATTAAATATTTCACATAAAATTCATCCCTATAAAGAAAATTATGTGGAACATAACTTCTCTCTAATCTCTAACTTCATTATTTTATAACATCTTCCATAACATAAATAAACAAAAAATTCTAATACAAAGGTATAATAATTATAACATCATAAACATTAATCATCTAAATAAAATAATCAAAAAAGATATTTAATAAATTTAAAAGTTATAATAATTTAAAAGTCATAAAAATCTAAAGCATAATAATAAATTAAAAATATATATAAGTAATAATTAACTTTAATAAATACATACTTAACATCATAAATTAATACATATTCATAAATAATTAATTCTTAAAATAAATCATTAAAATTAAAATTTATTATTTGTCGGTTCTAAAATCTTTTCACAAAACCTTTAAACTATTTATTTACCACACCTTAGATAATTTTCTCTCATTAAATATTATCTTGATGATGAACCTTAGTAGGTGGTTCGAAACATCGATGAAGAAGAAAACCCACCTAGTGTGATGCATCCGGAAACAATATTATTAGAAAACATAGCTTGAATTAGATTCTCTTGACTATCAACCTTTGTTAAATTTAGATAACCATGGTGTGTTTTATGCTTAATGAAAATTTACTTCAATATTTCTTAGGCCCAATTCAATTTAGCAATCACATAAACATGAAAGTAAAATACTTATAGAACATAATAATAGATCAACGGAAGACAAGCCAATAATATAGATCATATTTTACAATTATTCTTGTCCAGCAAAGATACAGGATAGTGTGCATTATGGCAATCAACATGATGCACTAGCTAGAAACGTCTTTGTCAACATCAGATCAGTCAACCCTGTAAAATTTCATACACAACCCTCAAATAAAACTCATCAAAAATCAACGCTCGTCAACCAAAGTCAACGCAGAAAAGTCAACACTACAAATTTAGGTCCTCGGTCAACCTGCGCCTTTTTCCTTGATTTTTGTGCCCAATTGTACGAACTTCAAAAATCAAATTTTCAGCAAATTTTTGAGGTCAAATGATCAAGGGTTCACCATAGTCAACGTTGGTCAATGGACAACAAACAACCCTAAAACATGTCTGCAAACTTTGCGAGCTTCAACTCCGCACGTGAAAGAAAGAGGCCTCCAAAGGCTATCGAACCAATCACATCATAATGAGAGAATGTGTGATGACTTGATGAGAAAATTATATCCAAGTCTCTCCAATTTATATCCACTCGTGAGGATGTGTGACATATCTATTAGGTTTATGAGCCTAGATTACAAATACGACTAATCTTGCACATGTGTGGAAAATAAAATCAAAATATATGATCTTCTCATCCAAACAAGATGATACTTAGATCAATTTTGCACCTCTTTGAAAGAGTAATCCAAAACAAATATGATCACTATTATATGAGCAGTGCAACATGGAGTTTGGGCCTAGTTTCCCAAAATTAAAACTGCCTCTCAACTAGGGAGAACTCCATCTTTCCACTTGTGCCATTCAGGGATCAGTACCATCGTGTACTATCATATATGATCGTGCTTCATCTTGTTGTAACTTGATTTGTTGTATTTCATCCCAAATATAACAAGGAGAGTGAGTCACAAAGACATCACACTCTTCTAACCCGAAGTCCGCTTCGACTCAAAAGAGTCACATACTAACCCAAAGTTAGTTTACTGAACCAAAGTCAATTTAGAGGATAAAACCACAACAAACTCAAAAAGGGTCACATACTAACCTAAATTCATTTTAGAGGTAATAAAATCATCAAAATTGATCCCATATGAAGGTGTTGGACACGTGCCATCCTAGATATAGAGAGTATGGAAATATCTGATGCGTCCATCGGTCTTACTATTGGTATCTATCCATATTTTCCACCTCATTGGCCAAATGAGATATGATTCCCATGAGTCTGAAACTCTATGGGTAGGATGCATACGAGGCATAGATCAAAGAGAGGTGAACAAAATCAATATCATAATGGTGGGGCACAAGCACAACATGGTTTGGCAAGCCTAGCCCTGTGTGTGCTTATAGCTCCAAGAAGCTATCCTGAAACCCCTTGGACCTCCAAGAGCTCATAATCTAACTCAAGAAAGACCCTCACAATAGGTTATTTCCATGATTCCAAGATTCTCAAGGAATGTTAGGAACTTGAATTTCTCCAAGGACTTCATGAGAATATCTACGACCTGATCATCAGTTCCTATATGATCGAGTCTTAAAATGCCTCACTGTACCATATCCCAGATAAAGTGGTACCTAATATGAATGTGCTTGGATCTATCATGGAACACATGGTTCTCAGAAAGACGAATCCCACTCTAGTTATCACAAAGGATAATGGTGGTATCTAGCACATGTCTGAGAAACTCACTGAAGAGATTTCTCAACTGAATTTCTTCACAACAGGCCATACTCGCTAAAATGTATTCAACCTCAGCAATGCTCAAAGCCACCAACTTCTACTTCCTGGTCATCCAAGATATTGAAGTAGAACCCAATGTGAAGCAAAATCCAAATGTGCTCTTGCGATCTAACACACTTCCAACCCAATCAACATCATTATATCCATGGAGTCTCAAAATCCCAACAGTATATCTCAGCCCATGGTTGATCGTGCCCCAAAGATATCTCAATATATTCTTGGCACCAATCCGGTGAATGTTATGAGGATCAACCATATCTTGATTCAAAGTGTTCACGGCTAAACATATGTCTGAATGGGAGTTCACTAGGAACATGAGGGCCCTCACGAGTTGTCAATAATCAGTGGGATTTCCTAGCATGGGCCAAACAAGGTTGCCACATAGCTTCTTTAGGTTGAGTTCCATTGATTTCGACACAGGCTTATAGTCCAGCATACTAAATCTCTCCAACAGCTTCACGACATATTTTCCTTGAGACATGAATATCTTGCCTCACCCTTCCTAGAACTTTAAGCCTAGGAAGTAGATCATCAATCCTAGGTCTTTCATCTCAAACTTGGAAGCTAGAACCCTCTTACACTGATGAATGAGAGGGTCAGCACCTGTGAGGAAGAGATCGTCCACATAGAGAACTCGAATGAGAGGCCTTTCTCTATCAACCTTAAAATAAAGGTTTGGATCAACATTACTTCGACTGAAGCCCATCATCATCAAGTAGCTATCTATCCTCTCGTACCACACCTCAGAGGATTAATTCAACCCATAGAGGGCTTTCTTCAACCTGCATACATAGGTGTCTCTATCTTGCACTTTGAACCCCAGGGGTTGCTCCACAGACAATTCTTCCTTTATTGAACCATGCAGAAAAGGAATCTTCACATCCATCTGATGGAGACTCCATCCTTGCGTTGTAGCAAGGGAAATAATAGATCAGATGGTGGTATAGTGGGCCACATGTGCAAATATATCATCATAATCTATGCCTTATTTTTGAGAGAAGCCTCGGGAAACAATTCTTGCCTTGTAATTTTCAGCACTACAATCAGATCCATGCTTGATCTTATAGAGCCATTTAGAGGTGACAATATATTTGTCCTTCAATCTCGGGACCACTTTCCCAACATCATTTTTTATAATGTACTAATATTCTTTGTGCATAGCATCCTTCCAAACTTGATGCTATACGACTTCTTCAAATGAACTAGACTCATATTGTATAATTGTACTCATGGATGTTAGATACCATTGGTATCTATTTGGTTTATTTCTTTCAAGAAATGTCCCCCTTGGGGCCGTATGTCCCTCAACATATTTGAGAGTATCCCTAAGCTCTGAGGGTATTATCTTATTTGAAGGAGGTGGATTAGTAGGATCCATAGGTCCTTCAACATCGTGCATCGGTCCATCCTTCGGCTCTTCCTACTTCCATGATTATTAATCTTCCTTTTCTTCCTTAGAGCTATGAAGATTTCTCACTTTCTTGAGGCTAGCATCTTCATCAAAGGTGACATCGTGGCATATCTCCACTTCTCTTTGATGAGGCACATAGACTCTACATGCCTTCGAAGTTTCACTGTAGCCCACAAACATTCCCTTCTTTCCATAATCATCCATCTTGCTTCTCTTTTCTGTCGGCACATGAAATTAAATAGGACATCCAAAAACTTTAAAATGATAAAAATCAAGTTTATTAGGAGAGAATAATTCTTCGGGAGTCTTGGAGTCCAGAGAGGAATGTGGTTATCTATTTTGTACACAACAGTGTTCACAACTTCTTCCCATAGAAACCTCAGAAGACCTTGGTCACATAGCATGGCGCAGACAACTTCCACAATGGTCATGTTCTTTCTTTCTACAACACCATTTTGCTTAGGAGTATACACAGTTGTGGTCTCCCTCTTAATGTGAGCTTCAATTCAAAATTCATTGAACTCATTTGACTCATACTTTGTCCCATTTTCGGTCCTTAAAACTTTGATTCTCTTCTTGGTTTTATTTTCCTCCAAGGCCTTGAAGGTACTGTTATCACTCCAATAATTCTCAAAAATTGTTATTATTCTGTGTTTTAAAGAATATTAGAGGTAACCACAAACCTTCTTTTAATATTTAGGATCTAGCCTTCCTAATGCTCAGAGAGGGCTCTCTCTATATGATTTAACTTTGTTGATTGTATTTGATTTTAGGCTAGTTATGTAGGATTACTTGGGGTTTTGATTTGGATTTGGTTTGGTAGTGAAATTACTTACTCATATGGACATATGTAGGTCTCTATTCCATTGGGCTAATGGATTCAATGTGTCAAGTAGTTATATCGGGATTAAGGTCTAAAGGGAAATGTTTACATGGAAAGATAGCTGAGTTACTTCAGATCTTCAAGGTTGACGGTGAAAATGGTTTCAAACAGGGTAAGAGAGCATTTAAGGGTTCTCAAATCGGGATAATGAGTGAAAACATAGAGTTCAATCAAAATAAGGGAGAAATTAATAATTCCTTTATCTTTATATCAGAAGAAAAACATATAAATGATAAATAGTTCAAAACAGAGTGCTTTTAACATATTCTAAAATAACGTTCTTCGTTTATCATTTATATTTAAGAAAACATATAAGCATGTGAAACACATACGAAATTGACAAAGAACAAGTGAAAATACTTCAACAAAGCAGCCCAACACAATAATCTTGTAATATGATGCTTTCCTTCTTTAATCCAGTCTGCTAACTTGAAATGGTACAATCACCCTTTGGTTCAGAATAGTACAACTATAGAAATCTTCAGCAATTCTTCCACCCTCAATACTTCTAAATGAAAAGTATTTATACAAAAAATATTTACAAAATATCCTAAAACAAACTTAGGAATTATTCATGGAAAATAAATATCTTCATGCAAGAAGATAGTGACAATTTTCTAACTAATGCTAGTTGTCCCTGTCTTTATTGAAATTGGTATTTGTTGTCTTCACTTGTTGATTATTTGTTACTGATTTGTCTCTTGGTTGTTGCTCAATGAAGGTTGTGGTTGAGTGTCTTTCACGTTGGCAACTTTATCTTTGTTTTGACTTTTACTTTAACCTTTCAATTGATACACTTTAACCTGATACTCTATAACCTTTTACCTGTTGTTTTAATTTTATTCAATGCTCGTTGTTCTATTTCTACTGTTTTGTTTTTACTGCAAAATGATTTCATAGTAAATCTGTCATCTTTTCCCAAAATTACGCCTCTGGAAATTTGATTTTCATCACTCTCCTGAATATTTCATCTGCTTCAGTGTATTTTGAGAATGTAGGCTTATTGAGAAATATGTGTTTTACCTCATGTTGTAAGCAGAAAATATTCTCAAAATTCTTGTAGAGCACCTTCCCTGTTGTAATTACTTTTGAGGAAGGAATATTAGCTTGATCCTTGGGAACTTCTCCCATCTTCTTATCATAATCATCATGCTTCATTATTTTCTCATGAATAACTAATGTATTTGGAAAGCCTTTCTGCCTTAGGACATCAAATTTTATCATAAACCTTGTGATGGAAATCTCCATATTCTGGCATTTATCTTCTAACGGTATCATCAAATTATTTTTAGAAGTTACCTTCCTAACTACTATGATGGTTTATGTTTTTTCATTAATACCAATTTCTTCTATCTCTTGCCTGTTATTAGAATTTAGAAATTTTATGATTTCGAGAGCTTCTTCAAGTTTCTTACCAAGTTCTTATTTGATATTCTGGATAGCTTCTTTTGCTGATTTGACTAAGTATTTCTGCTCATAGATAACTTGGATTGATGGCCAAATATCATTGAATTCTTCAATGATATTTTCCCAAAGCTGTTGTCTGACGTGTGCCATGGGTTCCATTAATGCTACATCTTTTTCTAACTTCTTCAATTTCTCATTCAACTTGTTTGCCCTATGTTATTCATTCTTGTGGATTATTTTAGCAAGTTTCTTATCATCTTCAAGACTTTTAATTTGTTATTTAAGTCTATTAATCTCATTGGTCTGAATAGACATGTCTTGCATAACTTTTACTAACTTTCTTGCTTCATCTGTAAGTTGTGCTACTGTTGTTGAAGACTCTGTTGTCAAAATTGTTGATGATGTGAATGGAAGTGTTGTAACCATTGGAATTGTAGGAGCTAATGATTCTACCAATTTGGAAGGTACAACTATGGTGACTACAGGAATAACTGTGACTAGAACTTATGCTTCTCTATCCTTTTTCTCTCCGACAAACTTGTCAATTTCCTTTATCTGGGAAATCAACTGTAGAATGAGACTCATCATCTCATATTTATGATTTGTATCATGTAGTACCTCCTTTGGTTGAGGGTGTTCTATAGGATGCAGCTTGATTTGCTTCTTTAATGTGGCAATGTCTGCATTTTTCTTTTTTATCAGTTCATCTGCAAATTTTACATTACTCGGATCAAATCCTACTTCAATTACTATATCTTCCAAAGTTTTAATTCCATTGTATTTTTCCTGTGAGGATGCCTTTTCTGATATGAGTTGATCTCTGATGTTTGCAAGAGTGTTTTCAAGCTTTTGCACACACATTTCCTTGCTTTTCATGGTTGAGTAAAGCATTTCACTAGCTTGTTTGTGAAATTCAATCTGATCGATGGGAAGAAGGTCATCTTCTTGAACTTCATATGAGGAATTTTTGTAATCTTCTAATGCTTTAGGATGCTTGACTTTAGGTTGCACGAAATTCATCTGCATTTTCCTAGTATTATAGTCAAAAGGAGAAAGAAATCTGCTTTGGTCACTAGGTGATTGCTTCCAATACTAATTGTATGTATCAGTCTTCAATGCTTCATTTTTCATCTTTATTTCTCTGTATTTCTGCATGATATCTATCTCCTTCTCTGTTGGTTTGCTGGAAGAGGACATGTCAACACCATGTTTCTTCTGAATAAGCTGTGTTTTAGAAGTTGACGGTTGTTATTCTTCTTCAATCACTATAGGAGGTGCATTATCCATTGTTGTTGTTTCTGTATCAACCAATTCTATTGTTTATACTCCTTCATTGACATGATTTAACTTAGGTTTCTTCCTATACATCAATTTAAATTTAGTTTCAGTAGTTGTATCTGTAGTGTATGATCCTTCCTCTCTGTTTCTCTTTGCATTCCTCTCCTCTTGGGCTAGAGTTTGCAAATTTTGGCTAGTATCAACTTGATTCTTTGCATCTACCAAGGTGTTTTCCAACCATTCAGGTTGATTGAAGAATTTATCTATGTCTGGTTTCTTTTCATGTACATAGGGAGTGAGTTTTCATTTAAGTCTCAGCTTACTTATCACTCCAAGAGGATCATAATACCACAAACAACTGTGACTGATCTTGAATTCCTGTAAAATTTTTCCAGCCTCTGGACCTGCATCTAGATTGTTATAGATAAAAGGGCCAACCTAATTTTTCAATTTGAACTGTGTCTTCTTCTTTGCTACCAAGAAATTAATTTCATTTGAATTAAGAATCTGCCTTATGTACTCAAGGGAAAATAACCTCATAGGGAGGTATTTGGGCAGTTTATATGCAACAAGACTTTATCCATATAATATTATCTCAGTATGGTTTTGGTACAAGTACCAATCACCTGTCCTATTAGGATCTCACAATTGTAGGACCTTCCTAATCTCTTCACTAATTCTGGGCTGTCTATTGCTATTAAGCAAATTGACCATAGGATGAATGAAGGAATCTATAAACTCTAGACATGTGGACTGTGATGAATCTTTCTTGATAAGAGGATTCCAAAATATGACTGAATATGGGTTTCCTTCAACATCAATATTTTGAAGGTTCATAGAAAATTTCTCAGATTGAAAGTATAAAGACATATGGAATAAAAATGAGGATTACTTGAAAACACCTTCAGAAGGAATTTTGAACAACTGTTCATGAATATTGTCAGCAAGGTATTGCGAAAAATTAAAAATGGTAGCAGGAGGCTACCAGTTGTGAAAGTAGATAAAAAACCTAGTACTACAACATCAACATGCTCATCTGTGAAATATCCAAGAATAAAGGACAACATGGAGATGATATGTCTTGTCCTTTCATAAAATTTTGCAGATGGGTAAGGAGGATTTATCTTCGGAATTTCTATAGAAGAAGGCATGAAATTTTGGAATATCTGGAACCCCTTGGGGAAGTCTAGATTCAGGTATAGTTGTGTGAGAGCCTTAATGGAGAAAGGAACTTCATTTGGCTTGGATTGGATCTGGAGCATTTGATTGATTGAATAAGAAGTAATGGTAAAAATAATTTCTTTTTCAGAGTTTATTATGACTCTCTAAACAGGGAAATAGAAATATTGACATAGTATGATCACTTCTGGGCATTGGAAAGTCTACGGGGCAACATATTTTGGCAAATTAGACTCCCAAATAAAAACTTCATCGTCCTAATCTATGGATTTTTCATGGCTCTAGTAGTGGAGCTCAAGAAGGTTAAATTTTGTAGTTGTGACATTAATCTTGAAATCTTTATCAGCCAAGGGAGTGTGTTCTACATCTACATCAGGAGGTTGTAGAGGTTTGACTGATACTACTGCTTTGGAAGTCATTGTTCTGTTTGATTTTACAATTAATTAATCTTTTAACTTATAAAAATTGATTTAGGCCTATAGGACAACCTCTAACATATATTTTCAGTTTGAAGACATATTTAAGATAAAAGAGGGGTTCTGTATGATTTGCAAAAGGTGTAATTGATCAAATATTCAATCTCTGTGCTTAAAAACTGTTTTTAGGATCTCATAATTTCAGCAAAAAGTCACCTAGGGTCTGCAAAAAATGGATTGAAAGGAATAGGAGGCTTCGCCAAGTCTGCAAATGGCTTCCAAATGATCCAATTAATCAAACTCTATGTTTTAAAACAATCTTATACATTAGAATCTATGGAAATAGATCCAAGGTTTGCAGACAGAGCTTTTAGGAAGTAACAAGGCTTTCTTTAGGTTTTCAAAAGGCTCCTAAACGATTCAATTAGTTGAATTACTTCTTTAGATTAAGAAATAAGATTTTTCTTTGATGAATACCTGGGAAACATGAATATTTTTCTTTGCAGAGGGGTTTCTAAAGTAATAGAGGCTTTTTTGAGGTACTTCTGATCTTTATAAGCTTTGGATGACTTATATAGGTTTTATGTGAACAATGATGGTAAAATATGGGAGAATAATTCATGGTCGAGTACCATGGTCGAAGGGATCATCATGACATAAATACAAATCCTAATTGTATAATTTTTTCAAGGGAGAAATCGTGGATACATGAGTTACCAACCAAGCCTTTTATTTTCCACCCCTATTTTGTGCCCTTTACTTTTTCTTGATTTTTCTTTGTATTAATTGATCCAAGTGGATAGTGGTGGCCACCCATCTACTCCACATGGACTCCCAATATTGTTTCCTTTTATTTTATTTAATTTTAGCATAAATTTCTAATTTTTCTCACTTTTTCGAGTTTTGAACTTCCAGATCAATTTTGGGGCCCTAAACGACGGTTTTTTAGAAAATGGGCCAAGCCTATTGCTCATAAGGTAAGAGATTGTCAGGGAATTTTTTTTTCCTAAGAGAGATCTTTCTAATGAGGTATCATGTGTGTGAAATGAATATCATATTCCCAAATTATGACCCAGGAAGTTGGTGTTCCAACTAATCCCAACAGAGCCTGCAAAAATTTGTTGCTTCATCTCCTAGAGTAAGGTTTTTGGATGTTTAGGATTTTCCATTGCTTCTAAATAATAAAACCGAATCCAAGATCCATTGTAACGTATTTAAGAAGGAATGTAGCCATTACATACCTTCTTAGAGATGCGCTACCATTACCCAAGCTAGTTTTTTTCCATTCTACATGTAAACAATTTATAGTATTTGATATTAAATAATGGAGGTTCAATTTTCGTTGTAGCTCTTTGTTTCATTTCATTCCTGCATAAATATAAATAAGTGGTATCATAGCACTCTGCTCTTCCTATTTTTTGTACATGTCCCCAATGAGGTCGAAGTGTAAGGAGTTGGGACCTGAACTAGTTGATACTTTGCTAGACTGGCCTCGCCAACCGCAACAAACTCCCATGGTGGAAGAAAATAAATAAAAGGGAGCAGGGTATCCTTTCAAAATGTTTCTTGACAATTCCCTCGAGTGACAAAGGAACAATATTATGGAATTTTTTTCTGAAATCCTTTGGAAAGTATCAACAGGTGAAGCATGTTCATCCAACTGTCACTATAGAGGCACCACCCCCATTAAGGTATAAGTTAACTTTGATATTCCTATATTTTAAGGCTATTTAGACACATATTTCATAGATATATGGTTAAATATGATGGAAGTATATTTTCGGTCCATAAATTTTCCAATATGGAAAATATTACTTTTTCACTCCTCATAGGCGCCCCCCACATCAAGGACTGGTGGGAAAATTAATGTGAGCAGAGGAATGAGAAGGAATCCTCATTCTTTTATGATGCATCCACTTGGAATTCTTTTCAAGATGTCATCAAGAAAGAATACTACCCTATTGGGAGCTATGAAGATAAGTACATAAAATGGACCACATTGTGGTAGGAAAGGGAGAAAGAAGTGCCAAGGCTCACCAATATTTTTCATACCCTACACGTGAAGTTCTATTTCAAGGACTTTGAGTGACATCTAGTACTCAAGTACCGTGGTTTTTTTCAAAATTACATCCAGTGATCAAGTGATCATGTCCTAAGTTGTAAAAATGTTCAAAATTTTATTTGCTCAGAATTGGTTGAAACTAGAACGAAATGAAAGGTCTCGTCAAAACGATCCTGTAGCCATGAACGACACTCAAATATGATACTGTATGTGGAAGATATTCAAGTTTGAAGTTTCTCAATTTCAGGGAAAAAGCCCAAGTTGACTCAGTTTGACTTTGAATAAAAAAATTATTAAAAAAGGAATATTCCACAAAATATTCCAAGAATATTCCACAGAATATTCTATATAATATTACAAAATATTCTGTGCGGGCCAATCAAAGTGTGCCACATGGCCCCAGGACTTCAAACAAATGTCATTCGAATTTTTTTTGGCATTCACTGGATTCGAACCCCGACCTCTTGGAAAACAACGCCACGTCTTACCGTCTCACCACACCGTTGGTTCTTAATAGGTATGGGGCCGCAGTGTGATTTGAACGTTGAAATGTGTTTGGGAGGAGAATTTAAGGAGGCCAACCCCCTCACCATATGACCTAGCTCAAAGAACCCTCGCCATGTATCAACCCTTGCAGTGGATTAAATGGTTAACCACCCATTATATGAGGTTTTTTTCACATGTTATATGTCCTCGGACGCGGAAAATTTATGTTACGGTTTCAATAATCGTTAACTCCAACCGTCAGCCTAACCTCCCCATGTGGCCATGTCCACCCCTCAAAGTTAATGCTACACCAACCACGCAGAGATTTTGGCAGAGTCCATCCAGATATAGCGTCGATCCCTAAAATGGTGGAGCTATCTACAATTCCACCATAATTGGTGGAGTTTTTCTAGCCCTAATTGGGCAAAAGTTGTTTTGCTCATAATTTTGGCTAGGAGAGTCCATTTGGAGCAATTTTTTTTTTTTATTTTGGGTAATTTGAGAATTCTAGAGCCAATGGTGTAGGTTGAAAAGGAAACAGAGATCATATTCAGGTATTGTTTCAGCATAGAAGCTTGGAGAGCCATCAGGGCCTAGGGAGTGTTGGAGCTATATTAGGCTATGGTTAACCTTTGGAGGTGAAACAAAAGCCTATATTTACCGTTTTCAGTGTTTCGAACTCATTTATACAGCTATTTGTTCCTGTTTATGATTTCTTCACACTGTATAACTAATTTTTAGCATAATAAGAGCAAGGACATGCCCATTTGGGGGCCTTGGACCCGGCAGATGTAGCCCAAGAGGGGTGAACTGCCTTATCATATGCTGTGTTATATTTTGTGATTTATTTTTTGTGTTTTATCAGAGTTAAATATGTTAAACAATAAAAATAAATAAGCCCCCTACACACAAAACGACTCATAAATTCACCAAAATCATTTTGTTCCAATTGCAAAACATATTAAACAGTTTGCACACATAAGTTTATGGATAATGAATACCTTGCACTAGCAAAAAAGTAGTCTCATTTCCAGATCATTAGTGATTACTTCTATTATTTCTTTAGTCAGAGTCTATAAAGGGTCAACAAGCTTCGGGATCTCATCCTTTCTTTAAAGGTGACGTATCCTGTAAATGCCCCTACAATCTATCTCTGTATTAGAAATAAGAAGTTCTCACATTTCAGATCAGATTGGTATCAGAGCCTAGTTTTGAACATAGACTTGAGCTTAAAATTTTTGAGTTTTGTGCAAAGAAATATTTTACTGTTTTTCAAATTTGATGGTTACTAGGCTGAAACTAAAAAGAGGGGAATGACAACTGGTTAGTGCATAAAATAATCCACAACCAAGGAGGGCTAGGGTGCCGTTATCTCGACCTTCTATCTCACCCTCAATAGCCTTAGAAGCAGCTACAAGCATGTCTTCGAGAGAACAAGAAGCTCATGAAGAAATGGATCCCAAGAAAGAAGAGAGAATATTTCGGAAATATTTTTGGATATGCCTGAAATGGTAAGGATCCTCTATCAAGAAAGAAATGGTAGGATTGCTGGAGAAGGGTCTAAAAACCAAAAATAAGGAGGATATTCTTCAGGAGGAAGAAAGAACAATGATAAGTCAAAGAAAGGGAATGGAGGAAATGGTGATCGACCATCTCCATCTTCATCCTCTTCCTCAACTTCATCCTCTTCAACTTCATTAAATCAGTCACACAAGTCAAAAACCACTGGTAAAAATCCTTTGCTAAAGCTTGATGTCAAATTTGAATTGCCAATGTTTAACGATGAAGTTAATGCAGAGAAATTAGATAATTGGATCAGACAATTGGAAGTTTATTTAAGGATTCAAAACCTTCATGATTACGACACCAAGATTCAGCTAGCCTCATTAATGATGGAAGGAGCAGCATTGGTATGGTGGGAAGCCAAGACCAAAGAGGAAATTCGAAAACATGGTATGCTTACTTTATCATGGGTTGAATTTATTTCCGCAATTAAGAAGCAATTTTATCCTCTTTCTCATCTACAAAAGGCTATAATGAATTGGTAAAACTTTAGACAGCTTAAAGGAAAAAGTGTTCAAGAATACACTCCAGAGTTTAGGAGAAGAGCACTGTTGTTAGGAGTAGACTTAAAAAGTCAAGATACGTTGCTAAAGTATATAGGTGGTTTGCATAATTACCTTATACATACTATCCTTATGTTTAATCCTACTATTCTAGACAAATTTTTTGTACAAGCTATGCATTTAGAGGCTAGAGGGAAAAACACTTTTGATGTATTGAATGAGGGTAGTGATTTTAAAAGAAAAGGAAGAAAAAGGATCGCAAACTATAGAAAGGAAAAAGGTAAATTATTTTGCAAGAAATGTTCAAAAACAAGCCACGATGAAGATCAATGTTGGAAGCTTCATCTTGAGCTGAAACCAGAGAAATATAAAAACAAAGACAAGACCAAAGAAAAGAGGAAACTGTAGCAACTGTTGAACAGGAATTAGGGTCAGAATCAGGTGATGAGACAAAAATTAATGCCATGGTATTAAAGAACATAAAGGGAAAAGAGGTTGTACAAAACACAAATCCTAGTTCTAGCTCATTAAACTGTCATAAAGAAACTCAAGATGAAAAAATGAGGATAGAGCTATTTCATGTGAGGATAATCTTAAACCACGCAAAGATAGACACACTTTTTGATAGTGGGTATCAAGATAATCTCATCTTAGAAGAATTGGTCAAACAGATGAAACTTGAGACAATTCCACATCCAAACCTTATCCACTTGGGTGGATATGCAAGGATGCAAACTTACAAGTCTCAAAGAAGTGTATCTTGCGCTTCGACATAACAGCTCAGTATGTTGATTGGGTTGAATTGGATGTAGTACCGCTTGATATAACAGTGTTGTTCTGGGTAGTCCATATTTATATGACATAGAGGCAATATTCTATCGCCATGAGAATAAGTATCACTTGTTCAAGGATGGAAAAGAGTACATTGTGAGAGCACATAAGAAGAAGCTCGAATCTTCTTTAGTCCATGCAGGTCAATTGAAAAGGATAGTTAATGCAAGTCAAAATCTAAATTTTATGATGTTGAAATGAAAAAAAAAATTACATTTACCTTTTCATGATATTTCTAATGATATGTCTCAGTCTGATAACAGTTTTTCTTTAGAAGAAGATGACATTATGTTGCACAAGGTACCTTTTGTGTCGATCGGTGCAGAGGACGAAGTGTCAGTGCAAAGAAGTGCAAGATTCCATGAGATGGAAAGGCATGCAAGCAAAGAGGGCACATAGTTCAGCATGGGTCAATGTTGGTTTCATAATGGAATATTTTTATGGTGAGAAAACTTGGTTGGGAATCGACACAAGTACAGAGTTTATTCAGCAAAAAGTCGTCATGTGAACAGTTCGAAAGGTGAATATTGTTTTAAGTCTTCTTTGAAGTTTGATCATCGTAGGAACAATTTTTTTCTGCAAAATATAGTTATTGTTCTGCAAATTTTAAGAATTTTCATCATGACTCAGTCAGTTTTAGCGACAATCGATCAGTGAAGTCAAGGGAAAATGTATCATTTTATCAAAATCTCAATTTGATGAAGTTTGGAAGATTTCAGTGGTTCAAAGTTGGAATAGTGGAGAATCAGTCTCCTCATCTTCATTTTCTGTAATCAGAGAGCTTTTGTGGGTCCAAAAGCTTCCCATTTGGGAGGTGTGATCAGGTGATCATGTCCTAAGTTGTAAAAATGCTCAAAATTTTATTCACTCAGAATTGGTTAGAACCAGAACGATAGGAAAAGACTCATCAAAACAATCTTGTAGCCATGACCGGCACTCAAATACGATACTGTATGTGAAAGATATTCAAGTTTGAAGTTTATCAATTTCAGGGAAAAAGCCCAAGTTGACTCAGTTTGACTTTGAATAAAAAAATTATTAAAAAAGGAATATTCCACAGAATATTCTAGGAATATTCCATAGAATATTCCACAAAATATTTTGTGCGGGCCAATCAAAGGGCGCCACGTGGCCTACTAGGAGGCTGCCACGTGGCCCCAGGACTTGAAACAAATGTCGTTCAAATTTTTTTTGGCATTCACCAGATTCAAACCCTGACCTCTTGGAAAAAAGCGCCATGTCTTACCGTCTCACCACACCGTTGGTTCTTAATAGGTATGGGGCGGTGGTGTGATTTGAACTTTGAAATGTGTTTGGGCGGAGAATTTAAGGGGGCCAGCCCCTAGGGGCTAGCACCCTCACCATATGATCCAGTTCAAAGAACCCTGGCCATGTATCAACCCCCATGGCAGATTAAATGGTTAACCAACTGTTATATGAGGTGGTGTTCACATGTATTTGTCGTTAGGTGCGGAAAAGTTATGTTATGGTTTCAATAACCGTTAACTCCAACCGTTGGCCTAACCTCCCCATGTGACCACGTCCACCCCTCATAGTTAATGCTACACTAACCACGTGGATATTTTGGAAGATTCTATCCAGATATAGCACCAATCCCTAAAATGGTGGAGCTATCTGCAGTTCCACCACAATTGGTGAATTTTTTCTAGCCCTAATTGGGCAAAATTTGTTTTGCTCATAATTGTGGCTAGGAGAGTCCATTTGGAGCGATTTTTTTTTTATATTTTGGGTAATTTGAGCATTCCAGAGCCAATGGTGTAGGTTGCAGAGGAAACAGAGATCATCTTGAGGTACTATTTTAGCAGAGAAGCTCGAAGAGCCATGAGGGTCTAGGGAGTGATTACTTCTATTATTTCTTTGGGCAGGGTCTGTAAAGGGCCAGCAAGCTTTGGGATCTCATCCTTTCTTTAAAGGTGACATATCCTGTAAATGCCCCTATAGTCCATCCCTATATTAGAAATAATAATTTCTCACATTTCAGATCATCCAGGCAGATTGGAGTTCGTGCACATCTCCTCAGTTGACACAATGTACTAATATACTTTCAATATTGAGAAAAATTTTAAATAAAAGAAGAAGTACTTTGGACATACGAATCTAAAGGAAGGAAAGAGCACCTCCAAGGCACAAAGCCATAATTAGATAATAGGACAAAGCCAAGAATTAATGACCCAAGACAACCCATCGAAGCCATAATTAGATAATAGCACTAGGAAGACAAATAAATACACAAGAAAGTGGTGTGAATTCTGTTGGGGTTCCCATGTTTTGGCAGATTTGGCAATACCAAAAGATGAGACAACATCAAACCACTTTGGGGTCCTAGGATCTAGCCCTCCTGGACCCGGAGAGGGATCTCTCCAAATAGAGAAAAGGATGATGTATCTTTGAAGCTCAAAAATAAGATGTTAGGCTAGTTATGAAGCACAAAAGGGGGGTTTAAAGTGATTTGGTTGAAGGGTTGCTTCTTTGGGTTGGTTAGGAGATCGCGAGACTTGGAAAGCAATGGGAAGGAACGAACGACAAGAGGCTTCAACAAGGAGGAATGGGCCAAGGCCAGGTGCCATCCATTGGGCTATGGAGTCATGATAGGAAAATTACTTACATCCACTAGCCAAGGCTTCCAAAGGGCAAGTCATCTAATACTAAAGGATCTTTAGATTAGAGAGTGGGGTGGAACATTAAGGAAGGAAAGTGGGAGAAGGAAAGACAACCAACTTTCTATCTATAGATCAGGTCAGAGGTCATTTAACTCCAGACCTGCTTGGACATACTCAAAGGCAGCTCTCAAAAAGACAATGGGGCTACTTATAGACCAGACCAGAGGTCATTTAACTCCAGGTCTGCTTTAGCAACTCCAAGGAAAAAACAGAGATAAGTTATACAGAGAAACATCTAAGAAGCAAACCCCCAAGTTCATACATCAGCCAGCAGGCAATAACATCCGCGGCACTGGCTAAACCTGTGAACCCACTCTTAAACAGAACCTAAGAACAGTTTCAACCAACTCATACATCAGCCAGCAGGCAATAACATCTGCTGCGCTGGTTAAATCAACTGAAACCAGCTCTTAGATAGCACATAGAGCAGAAAACATAGAAGTAGGGAGAGCAGACAGCATAGGGCACCTAACCAGGGTGAATCCTATACCATTATTCTGATGCCTACCAGAAGACCATGAAACAATATGAAAATGTAATGAACAGAGTAAAGAAACACATCACCAATAGTAATAGACCAGGATCCTGTGAAATGTGCTTTGATTAATTGATGCAAAACCAGTCATGTACAATATGGCTCAATGGATAATACAGTCCAGACTTCTCCTCCCAGCCTATTACATACAACTACTCTGCTACTTCCTCCCAAGACTGTTCTAACAGTCAAACTGAATCCCTTTAACAGCAGACTACCAGCAGCTGAACAACAACCTTTACATTATGTTCTCGGGGATCTTTTATAGAAGAAGAGGAAGCAACAGAGGTAGGATAGACAATTAAATGAGACTCGTTAAGATAGTGAGGCGGAAGTGCTCACGCCCATACCACTCAATGGCTTCCTGCATCGCTGTGGTACTCTGTAATCAGGTTCGGAGATCTCTGTCAGGCTGAAATTGACCTCGGATGTTTCTTTGGAGTTCTTTCTGGTGTCTAGAGCTTTGCGCTGCCTTCCGGAATAAATGAACTGGATGGAAGTCTGCATGGCCCTCCATGCTTCTTTAATGCTGCTTGACAGTCCCCTGAGAAGTTCTGTCAGTGCAATTTACTGCTGATAGGCTCGAGGAAGCATGGAGACGTTGTAGGAAGGTGTACTTCTAGAGTAAACATGCTCTGCTGTTAGGTAGTGCAGTAATGGCTTCCTGGTGCGCTCATTGGTCTTCAAACAGTGCCTTTCCTTTGGACTGTGGGGTTAACCTTAATTAAATCAGCAATAGTCATTAACCCCCCTTTAAATCCTGTTTCTGCTGCTTCGCTGGCTGGCTGAAATGGCCTCTTTGTACTATCTGCACAATGAATAAACCTGTTAAGAACCTGGCAGTGGTGGCGGAGAAATGCAGTGGAGGCGGTGGAAAGGTGGCGGGAGAATGGAGAATCAATGGAAACGGTGGAGAGGAGCGGAGAAACAGACTCATAGTGTAAAACCCCAACGTTCAGCGTTTGGGCGAATTACACAGGAAAACATCAAAGAACAATGAACGGATGAGTGGAGTGGGACCCAGCGGAGGCGGAGGGTGAATAAACGCGAACCGTCAGATCTTGGAGGAAAGGACGGCGGAGATCCAATCGCACAATCGCAATAGGGGGTCAGACGAAGTGGTTTGCGATTGCGATCGGAGAAGGGCTTGCGATTGAGCGCTTGCCGTTGATCTCGGGTCCAGATCAATGGCTCACAATCCATCGGAGGGAGAAATAGGAGGTGCGAAGGGAACGAAGAGATTAGCGTTGAGCCGTAGGATCAACGGGAAGATGGACGGTGGCGATTGAATCGGGAGGCACACGGAAAGACTTGCGATCAGCGATCGGAGGAACAGAGCGATTGAGCGCTGGCCGTTGATCTTGGAAAGAATGGACGGTCAGGATGCAATCGGAGGATGGGAAGAGGGATATGTGATTGCGATCGGGAAGGGGCTTGCGATTGAGCGCTGACCTTCGGATCGCGGGGAGGATGGACGGTCAGGATTGAATCGGAGACGGAGGGAAGGGAACCAGCGATTGAGCGCTGATCGTTGATCAGAGAGGAAACGGACGGCGGAGATTCAATCGGCGGAGAGAAAGAAGGGTCATGGGCGAAGATGTGATTGTGCGATAGCCGTTGGATCTGACGGAATGGACGGCTGCGATGCAATCGGGAGGCGAACAAAAGGACTTGCGATTGCGATCGGAGGGGAGATTGTGATTGAGCGATAGCCGTTGGATCGCGGAACAAACGAACGGCCAGGATTGAATCGGGGCGTCGGGAGAAGGACTTGCGATCGGCGATCGGGCGGGGGTGCGATTGGCGGAGGACCGTCGGATCGTGGGGAGATCAACGGTGGAGATGTAATCGGGGCACGCAATCGGAGGAGGAGCAGAAGGCTTGCGATTAAGCGCTGGCCGTCGATCTCGGGGAGAATGGACGGTGGAGATTTAATCGGAAGGTTTCAATCGGGGGGCGGACTTAACATGTTCCGATTGTGATGGGTGGGGGCCTGCGATTGGCGGACAGCCGTCGGATCTAAGCGAATCAACGGTTCAGATCGGAGCGGGGACTTAACGTTATAATCAAATCGCCTCGGGGCTTTTGCTGTTTACAAAGGAAATATGCACCCGCCCGACCTTCCGATTGCGATTGGCCCCCAAGGCTTAAGCGCTTGGTCTTGGGGAAGGGTCACGGGGGAAGTGGTTTGGAAGGGGCCTACAGTAAAGTGGTTGGGCCTTATAATAAGGTCGGAACATGGGTTTCTTGCCCATTTTAATGGATTTAAGGGGTTTAAAGGGGAACGATAGAGGGATAAAGGGGAGACAAGGCCAACAAAGGCTAGGGGGGGACTTTAAAGGGGATTCTGGGGGAATTTGAGGAGTAAATGGGGAAATAGAAGGGGAGAAAAGGGGGGATAAAAGAAGGTTAAATGAGGGAAAAATAAAGGGGGAAGGAGGTCTTTGGGCATTTCTTCATCAAAAGAGAGGCTTTAAAAGGGGAACCAGCAGAGGGGATTTTCTCAAAGGATAAAGGACACAAAGAGGCTTCAAGGAGACTGTGATTTCAGAGGAAATGCATTCCTTGAAGACTCAACAACAAATTAGCCCCCTATTTGCTTGTCAAAAATTTCATGTGGGCACAATAAAGGCCCACATGGGATGGCTTTCTAAGGGAGAAGAAAACCAGTATGATGATCTCTATGGGAAGCTATTGCCCGCCGCTTGAACCATCCATTTCTTCCGATCACCACAAACTGTGAAGACAACATATCAAAGAAAGATAATCTTTCCTGCACAACTACTTCACCTCATACCTATGCCTCCCAACATTTTTCTTTGGAGTGCATTTGGACTTGCAGACCCTTTAAGATCGTCAATCTTTACAAACAGAAAAAAAATAAACCTATTCTACTTCTACCCTTATTACCCCATGAGACCAACAGTCTAATCATTAAACTCGTTGGCCTCATATGTTTTCATCGGCATCGCACACTGCTGGGATTAGGACTGTCTAAAGGTGTTTCTTTCTCTACATTCTAAGACAAACCGAAATAACTAATCTACCCGAAGCCATGTAATCGAGCTTTATTGAGCTTTCCTACCTACTCTACCCTAACCTAAAACTCTCGATGTTTAGTGATGCAGAATGCCAATGCAGCTACTGCGCAATAGCAAAAAAGGATATGAGCACTCGACTTCCCGTCGTGAGGTCCGCGTGGTGCTCGTATGTGGTCCTTCAAAAACTCGAAGCCACCATCAAGCAGACCAACTCTGATGGTTTGGCCTTGCAAGAGATTGATGCTTGTGAGTTTGTTTAATCATCAGTAATTCTCCATGGAACTCACAGCTGTGGTCAACAAACTCATGATGTAAACTTTTTCTTCAAAGTCACCATAATCATAGCTATTCAGATCTCCAGCTTCAACTTCTGCCCGTAGCTTCAACTTTGTATTCACACTCCTCCTCTTCCGGTTAGTAAGAGACAGCAGGGTATCACCCAGAGAAATTTTCTTCCTTTTAAATCAACAGCACAAAGATGTACGTGGGAAAGAGGACCTCGCTCATCTTCAATGCAGCTTGAGCTAGAGGGCTCATTATTTTCAACAGTGTTCTCCTCTAGTTCCACAGGTCGGTTCTGCTGCAGCGAGCCAAACTCTGTGAAAAGATCGACATATTCTTGAGCGGGGGCTTATTTGATTACCTTAATCCCTTCGGGAGAAGGCTCTGGATATTCGTTCCGCTCAAGACTTCCCTCATCTCTTTTCTCCTCGTCCTCTGTGCTGAAGAGCTGCAAGCCTCTGTCCATTTGGCAAGTATAACTGGTGTTCGGATATAAAGCAGATAGAAGATTCAATGAATCTTCGTCTGCTATCATGCTTTCAACACTTTCTCCATCAGTATCATAGATGGCCGGCATTAGCTCATTATTTTCGTGAAGTTGATGGTCGTAGTATTCCTCCCATGAGACCTATGATGATGGCCGTACAAGCTCAATTTCCCTTTGGAAAAACTCATCGTCAGACATATCTACATCAGAGAAATCATAATTGTAAGCATAGTTACCCATCAAATCTTTAGGGCTCTCAGCGAATCTTTCTTCAAAACAGTCTGCAAGTTCATTTTCTGACTCAAGCTCTGGTTCATCATACATGCTTGGCATGCGACTTTTGTCTTGCAGAGATCTGATTTCTCTTTCTTAGGGACAAGGAGCAGGTCTTTCCCAATCATCCTCTCTGGTTTCAGCCTCATCTTCCTGCTCTTTTGCTTTCAGCAAGGAACTGGCAGCCTCTATCAGTCTCTCTAGCTTGTTCTCTAAAGAGAACTGCACTGCTCGCTCTGTTCGGTCCTTCCTTGCTGCTCTTAATCTTTTCTCCCTGCACTGTATGTTGTATTCGACAGTGATTGCTATATCCTGCATTTCTTCCAGGTTCAAAGGCTCCTTTTGCCTTATATGGAATTCCACCTCGGGGTCAAAAGAACTTGGATAGTGCAATAAAGCCCATCCCAAAGGTGGTTTTATATCAGAAGGCATTGCATCATATACCTTATTGAACCTGGCTGAAAACTCTTGCACTGTCTCCCCTGGCTGCCTTCTCAAATTCTGATATTCTTTTAAGATGAGGAGAGCATTCTTTGGGGCTGCCCATCTATCTAGGAAAACTTGAGAAAACTGATGAAAGCTGAAAATGCTTGCTTCTGGAAGGCCTTTGAGCCAACTCTTAACATTTCCTTGTAACGACAAAGCAAACATCGTAATGCACACATCATCTTCTTCTATTTCATACAGCTCAAGTAAATCCTCCAGATTTTGAACATGTTCTTCAGCAGAGGACCCTTTATTTTCCCCATCAAAATGAGGCAGCTGGTTTATTAATTCTGTAGGCAGGGGTTGGAAGAAGAGAGGTAAAACTAGAGGCTTATATCTTTCTATGACCTTTGTAGGTGTGGGTGATGTAACAATAGGCTCATGGCTGCTTGAAGCTTCTTGAAGAGTGGGAGATACTACATGAGCTTCTTGTTCCATCAGGTTTTTCACAGGAGCATAGGTCTGCTCACGGTCTGAAGACTGAGGCTTGAGATATTTCCCATACTCATCATGGGTTTCATCTTTGTACACTTGATTAGGCTTAAAGTAGGACAAAACACAGTGATAGACAAAAACAATGAATTATTTAAACCAAATCCAACCCATATGTTCTACCCTTCTATGAGGTCTGGCCATCTTTCAGGTTCTTCCTCCAGTGGAGTCTTCTAGGATTATGGAGTGTGGAGTCGCCAGGTGGATGTATTTAACAATTTGGAGCAGGATTCTATCCACCATCAGCAATGAGAAGCCAATCTAACCAGAGATTCCGTGTCTATGAGTGCTTAGGAATGCTTAAGCTGAAATGCACTCATTCCCCAGCGGAGTCGCCATTATGTTGGTGACGACAATGGGAAATAGACCAACTATCAGCGGTTCTTGACTCTCAGATTTGTCCCCAGCGTGAGTCGCCATTATGTTGGTGTTCCCATGTTTTGGCCAGATTGGCAAGACCAAAAGATGAGACAACATCAGAACCACTTTGGGGCCCTAGGATCTAGCCCTCCTGGACCCGGAGAGGGATCTCTCCAAATAGAGCAAAGAATGATGTATCTTTGAAGCTCAAAAATAAGATGTTAGGCTAGTTATGAAGCACAAAGGGGGGTTTTAAATAATTTGGTTGAAGGGTTGCTGGGTTGGTGATGAGATCATGGACTGAGAAAACAGTGGGAGGAAAGGAACAAAACAACAGAATATTTCAGCAGAGAGGATGGGCCAAGACTGTGCCATCCATTGGGCTATGGAGTCATGAGAGGGAATTACTTGCATCCACTAGCCAAGGCTTTCAAAGGGCATGTCATCTAATACTAAAGGATCTTTAGATTAGAGAGTGGGGTGGAACATTAAGGAGAGAAAGTGGGAGAAGGAAAGACAACCAACTTTCTGTATATAGATCAGGTCAGAGGTCATTTAACTCCAGACCTGCTTGGACATACTCAAAGGCAGCTCTCAAAGAGACAAAGGGGCAGCTTATAGATCAGACCAAAGGTCATTTAACTCCAGGTCTGCTTTAGCAACTCCAAGGGAAAAACAGAGATAAGATTACAAAGAAACATCTAAGAAGCAAACCCCCAAGTTCATACATCAGCCAGCAGGCAATAACATCCGCTGCACTGGTTAAACCCATGAACCCACTCTTAGACAGAACCTAAGAACAGTTTCAACCAATTCATACATCAGCCAGCAGGCAATAACATCCGTTGCGCTGGTTAAATCAACTGAAACCAGCTCTTAGATAGCACATAGAGAAGAAAACATAAAAGTAGGGAGAGCAGACAGCATAGGGCACCTAACAAGGGTGAATCCTATACCATTATTCTGATGCCTACCGGAAGAACATGAAACAGTATGAAAATGTAATGAACAGAGTAAAGAAACACATCACCAATAGTAATAGACCAGGATCCTGTGAAATGTGCTTTGATTAATTGATGCAAAACCAGTCATGTACAATATGGCTCAATGGCTAATACAGTCCAGACTTCTCCTCCCAGCCTATTACATACAACTACTCTGCTACTTCCTCCCAAGACTGTTCTAACAGTCAAGAATGAATCCCACTAACAGCAAATTGCCCAACAGCTGAACAACAACCTTTACAATTCATTCTCAGGGATTTTATATGAGAAGAGGAAGAGACAGAGGCAGATAGACAATTAAATGAGACTCATTAAGATAGTGAGGCGGAAGTGTTCACGCCCATACCACTCAATGGCTTCCTGCATCGCTGTGGTACTCTGTAATCAGGTTCGGAGATCTCTGTCAGGCTGAAATTGACCTCGGATGTTTCTTTGGAGTTCTTTCTGGTGTCTGGAGCTTTGCGCTGCCTTCTGGAATAAATGAACTGGATGGAAGTCTGCATGGCCCTCCATGCTTCTTTAATGCTGCTTGACAGTCCCCTGAGAAGTTCTGTCAGTGCAATTTACTGCTGATAGGCTCGAGGAAGCATGGAGACGCTGTAGGAAGGTGTACTTCTGGAGTAAACGTGCTCTGTCATATAGGAGAGAAGAATGCTTCCTGCCAGCAAAGTGGCCTTGGTACCGCGTTCTTCCTTAACTGGGGTTAACCTAATTAAATTCGTAATAGTCATTAACCCCCTTAACCCCGTTTCTCGTCGTCATTGCTGGTTGAAATGGCCTCTCTACACTATCCGCACAATGAATAAACCTCATAAGAACCTGGCAACAGGCGAGGCAAGTTGGATCGGAAACAGGTGCGGAGAATTAGAATCCACGGGAAACGCATGAGAGGAGCGAGAAATCCACTCATAGTGTAAACCCAACGTCACAAATGCTTGGGCGACCACATGAAACATCAAAGAACAATGAAACTGATGAGTGGAGTGGGACCTTACTGGAGGCGAGGGCGAATAAACGCGAACCGCGCATCTTGGAGGAAAGGACTGGCGGGAGATCCAATCACACAACGCAGCACCTGGGGTCGACGGCGGTTTTCGAATGGTGATCGGAGAAGGGCTTGCGATTGAGCGCCGGGGCCGTTGATCTCGTGTCCGGATCAATGCCTGCCAACCATCTGGAGGGAGAACAGAGAGGGGTGGCAAAGGGAACGAAGAGACAAGAATCCAGCCGCAGATCGACGGAAGATGGACTGCATGGCTGAATCCTGAGGCACGCGGAGGACCCGCGACCAGCTGAGCCGAGGAATGGGGAGCATTGAGCGCCGGGTCACATCTTTGGGGAAGAATGGACGGTCAGGATGCAATCAGAGGATGGGAAGAGGGATATGCGATTGCGATCGGGAAGGGGCTTGCGATTGAGCGCTGACCGTCGGATCGCGGGGAGGATGGACGGTCAGGATTGAATCGGAGACGGAGGGAAGGGAACCAGCGATTGAGCGCTGACCGTTGATCAGAGAGGAAACGGACGGCGGAGATTCAATCGGCGGAGAGAAAGAAGGGTCACGGGCGAAGATGTGACAGCATAATGTTGATCCCACTTGAAGGACGGCGCGATGCAACCTGGGAGGCGAATGTAAGGACGCTGCACACGGCGAGGGGAGATTGTGATTGAGCGATAGCCGTTGGATCGCGGAACAAACGAACGGCCAGGATTGAATCGGGGCGTCGGGAGAAGGACTTGCGATCGGCGATCGGGCGGGGGTGCGATTGGCGGAGGACCGTCGGATCGTGGGGAGATCAACGGTGGAGATGTAATCGGGGCACGCAATCGGAGGAGGAGCAGAAGGCTTGCGATTAAGCGCTGGCCGTCGATCTCGGGGAGAATGGACGGTGGAGATTTAATCGGAAGGTTTCAATCGGGGGGCGGACTTAACATGTTCCGATTGTGATGGGTGGGGGCCTGCGATTGGCGGACAGCCGTCGGATCTAAGCGAATCAACGGTTCAGATCAGAGCGGGGACTTAACGTTATAATCAAATCGCCTCGGGGCTTTTGCTGTTTACGAAGGAAATATGCACCCGCCCGACCTTCCGATTGCGATTGGCCCCCAAGGCTTAAGCGCTTGGTCTTGGGGAAGGGTCACGGGGGAAGTGGTTTGGAAGGGACCTACAGTAAAGGGGCTGGGCCTTATAATAAGGTCGGAACATGGGTTTTTTGCCCATTTTAATGGATTTAAGGGGTTTAAAGGGGAACGATAGAGGGATAAAGGGGAGACAAGGACAACAAAGGCTAGGGGGGGACTTTAAAGGGGATTTTGGGGGAATTTGAGGAGTAAATGGGGAAATAGAAGGGGAGAAAAGGGGGGATAAAAAGAGGTTAAATGAGGGAAAAATAAAGGGGGAAGGAGGTCTTTGGGCATTTCTTCATCAACAGAGAGGCTTTAAAAGGGGAACCAGCAGAGGGGATTTTCTCAAAGGATAAAGGACACAAAGAGGCTTCAAGGAGACTATGATTTCAGAGGAAATGCATTCCTTGAAGACTCAACAACAAATTAGCCCCCTATGTGCTTGTCAAAAATTTCATAGGGGGGCTAACAGTGGCTCCACATGGGGATGGCTTCTTCTTGAAGGAGCAAAGAAACCAGAAGATGATCTCTTGGTGTAGGCCAGATGCCTGCTGCTTGAACCATCCATTTCTTTCCTTGATCAGCTGCCACAAACTGTGAAGACAACATATCAGCAGTACAATTCTTCCAGACAACTACCTACCCACACTACAGTCCTAACATTTTTTCTTTTGGAGTGCATTTGGACTTGCAGACCCTTTACATCATCAATCTTTACAAACAGGAAAAAAAATAAACCTATTCTACTTCTACCCTTATTACCCCATGAGACCAGATTAAACTGTTGGCCTCATATGTTTCTCTACCTACACCACTACCTGCTAGGATTAGACTGTCTAGCAGGTTTCTTCTCTACATTCTAAGACAGAAACTGAAATAACTAATCTACCTGCTCATGTACTGAGCTTTATTGAGCTTTCCTACCTACTCTACCCTAACTGAAAAACTCTGATGGTTTAGGTGATGCAGTAATGCCAATGCAGCCAGTCAAGTAATAGCAAAAAAGGATATGAGCACTGACTTCCTGTCAGAGATAACCACAGGGTGCTCTGCATGTGGTCCTTCAAAACTGAAGCCACCATCAGTGGTGACCAACTCTGATGTATTTGGCTCTTGCAAAAGATTGATGCTTGTGGAGCTGAGCCAATCAGGGCCTCCATGTAGTCTGCCACAGGGTCAACAAACTCATGATGTAAACTTTTTTCTTCAAAGCCTACCATGACTGATAGGCTATCTGCATCCTGGGCAGCTTCAATCTCTGCGTCTGTAGTGAGGCCTTTGTATTCACACTCCTCCTCTTCCTGGTTGGGAGTATTTGGCATATGGGCATCAACCAGGAGGTACTCCTCTTCCTTTGAACCAATACAAAGATGTACGTGGGAAAGAGGACCTCGCTCATCTTCAATGCAGCTTGAGCTAGAGGGCTCATTATTTTCAACAGTGTTGTCCTCTAGTACCACAGGTCGGTTCTGCTGCAGCGAGCCAAACTCTGTGAAAAGATCGACATATTCTTGAGCGGGGGCTTCTTTGATTACCTTAATCCCTTCGGGAGAAGGCTCTGGATATTCGTTCCGCTCAAGACTTCCCTCATCTCTTTTCTCCTCGTCCTCTGCGCTGAAGAGCTGCTGGCCTCTGTCCGCTTGGCAAGTATAACTGATGTTTGGATATAAAGCAGATAGAAGATTCAATGAATCTTCATCTGCTATCATGCTTTCAACACTTTCTCCATCAGTATCATAGATGGCCGGCATTAGCTCATTATTTTCTTGAAGTTGATGGTCGTAGTCTTCCTCCCATGAGACCTCTGATGATGGCCGTGCAAGCTCGGTTTCCCTTTGGAAAAACTCATCGTCAGACTTATCCACATCAGAGAAATCATAATTGTAGTGTTGCTACCTACCAAATTTTTTGTGGCTCTCACTAATCTTTGAATCAAACACTGCAAGTTCATTTTCCGACTCAAGCCTGTCTACTTGCAGAGTGCTTGTATGGATTTCTTTGGTCTTCAGATCCGATTGTTCTTTCGGGACAAGGAGCAGTCTTTCCCAATCATCCTCTCTGTTTCAGCCTCATCTTCTGCCGTCTCAAGAATAGAACTCGCAATATCAGTCTCTCTAGCTTGTTCTCTAAAGAGAACTGCACTGCTCACTCTGTTCGGTCCTTCCTTGCTTCTCTTAATCTTTTCTCCCTGCACTGTATGTTGTATTCGACAGTGATTGCTATATCCTGCATTTCTTCCAGGTTCAAAGGCTCCTTTTGCCTTATATGGAATTCCACCTCGGGGTCAAAAGAACTTGGATAGTGCAATAAAGCCCATCCCAAAGGTGGTTTTATATCAGAAGGCATTGCATCATATACCTTATTGAACCTGGCTGAAAACTCTTGCACTGTCTCCCCTGGCTGCCTTCTCAAATTCTGATATTCTTTTAAGATGAGGAGAGCATTCTTTGGGGCTGCCCATCTATCTAGGAAAACTTGAGAAAACTGATGAAAGCTGAAAATGCTTGCTTCTGGAAGGCCTTTGAGCCAACTCTTAACATTTCCTTGTAACGACAAAGCAAACATCGTAATGCACACATCATCTTCTTCTATTTCATACAGCTCAAGTAAATCCTCCAGATTTTGAACATGTTCTTCAGCAGAGGACCCTTTATTTTCCCCATCAAAATGAGGCAGCTGGTTTATTAATTCTGTAGGCAGGGGTTGGAAGAAGAGAGGTAAAACTAGAGGCTTATATCTTTCTATGACCTTTGTAGGTGTGGGTGATGTAACAATAGGCTCATGGCTGCTTGAAGCTTCTTGAAGAGTGGGAGATACTACATGAGCTTCTTGTTCCATCAGGTTTTTCACAGGAGCATAGGTCTGCTCACGGTCTGAAGACTGAGGCTTGAGATATTTCCCATACTCATCATGGGTTTCATCTTTGTACACTTGATTAGGCTTAAATTAGGACAAAACACAGTGATAGACAAAAACAATGAATTCTTTAAACCAAATCCAACCCGTATGTTCTACCCTTCTATGAGGTCTGGCCATCTTTCAGGTTCTTCCTCCAGTGGAGTCTTCTAGGATTATGGAGGGTGGAGTCGCCAGGTGGATGAATTTGACTGTTTGGAGCAGGGTGCTGTCCACCATCAGCAATGAGAAGCCAATCTAAAGGCAAAGTGGTCTCTTCCCCAGCGGAGTCGCCATTATGTTGGTGACGACAATGGGAAATAGACCAACTATTAGCAGTTCTTGACTCTCAGATTCCTCCCCAGTGGAGTCGCCATTATGTTGGGGTTCCCATGTTTTGGCAGATTTGGCAATACCAAAAGATGAGACAACATCAAACCACTTTGGGGTCCTAGGATCTAGCCCTCCTGGACCCGGAGAGGGATCTCTCCAAATAGAGCAAAGGATGATGTATCTTTGAAGCTCAAAAATAAGATGTTAGGCTAGTTATGAAGCACAAAAGGGGGGTTTAAAGTGATTTGGTTGAAGGGTTGCTGGGTTGGTTAGGAGATCACAGACTGGGAAAGCAATGGGAAGAAAGGAACAGAACAGCAGGAGGCTTCAGCAAGGAGAATGGGCCAAGACCGTGCCATCCATTGGGCTATGGAGTCATGATAGGAAAATTACTTACATCCACTAGCCAAGGCTTCCAAAGGGCAAGTCATCTAATACTAAAGGATCTTTAGATTAGAGAGTGGGGTGGAACATTAAGGAAGGAAAGTGGGAGAAGGAAAGACAACCAACTTTCTGTCTATAGATCAGGTCAGAGGTCATTTAACTCCAGACCTGCTTGGACATACTCAAAGGCAGCTCTCAAAAAGTCAATGGGGCTGCTTATAGATCACACCAGAGGTCATTTAACTCCAGGTCTGCTTTAGAAACTCCAAGGAAAAAACAGAGATAAGTTATACAGAGAAACATCTAAGAAGCAAACCCCCAAGTTCATACATCAGCCAGCAGGCAATAACATCCGCTGCATTGGTTAAACCTGTGAACCCACTCTTAGACAGAACCTAAGAACAGTTTCAACCAACTCATACATCAGCCAGCAGGCAATAACATCCGCTGCGCTGGCTAAATCAACTGAAACCAGCTCTTAGATAGCACATAGAGCAGAAAACATAAAAGTAGGGAGAGCAGACAGCATAGGGCACCTAACAAGGGTGAATCCTATACCATTATTCTGATGCCTACCAGAAGAACATGAAACAATATTAAAATGTAATGAACAGAGTAAAGAAACACATCACCAATAGTAATAGACCAAGATCCTGTGAAATGTGCTTTGATTAATTGATGCAAAACCAGTCATGTACAATATGGCTCAATGGCTAATACAGTCCAGACTTCTCCTCCCAGCCTATTACATACAACTACTCTGCTACTTCCTCCCAAGACTGTTCTAACAGTCAAACTGAATCCCTTTAACAGCAGACTACCAGCAGCTAAACAACAACCTTTACATTATGTTCTCGGGGATCTTTTATAGGAGAAGAGGAAGAAACAGAGGTAGGATAGACAATTAAATGAGACTCAGTAAGATAGTGAGGCGGAAGTGTTCACGCCCATACCACTCAATGGCTTCCTGCATCGCTGTGGTACTCTGTAATCAGGTTCGGAGATCTCTGTCAGGCTGAAATTGACCTCGGATGTTTCTTTGGAGTTCTTTCTGGTGTCTGGAGCTTTGTGCTGCCTTCTGGAATAAATGAACTGGATGGAAGTCTGCATGGCCCTCCATGCTTCTTTAATGCTGCTTGACAGTCCCCTGAGAAGTTCTGTCAGTGCAATTTACTGCTGATAGGCTCGAGGAAGCATGGAGACGCTGTAGGAAGGTGTACTTCTGGAGTAAACGCGCTCTGCTATTAGGTAGTGCAATAATGGCTTCCTGGTGCGCTCATTGGTCTTCAAACAGTGCCTTTTTTTTGGACTGCGGGGTTAAACTTAATTAAATCAGCAATAGTCATTAACCCCCCTTTAAATCCTGTTTCTGCTGCTTCGCTGGCTGGCTGAAATGGCCTCTCTGTACTATCCGCACAATGAATAAACCTGTTAAGAACCTGGCAGTGGTGGCGGAGAAATGCAGTGGAGGCGGTGGAAAGGTGGCGGGAGAATGGAGAATCAATGGAAACGGCGGAGAGGAGCGGAGAAACGGACTCATAGTGTAAAACCCCAACGTTCAGCGTTTGGGCGAATTACACAGGAAAACATCAAAGAACAATGAACGGATGAGTGGAGTGGGACCCAGCGGAGGCGGAGGGCGAATAAACGCGAACCGTCAGATCTTGGAGGAAAGGACGGCGGAGATCCAATCGCACAATCGCAATCGAGGGTCAGACTAAGTGGTTTGCGATTGCGATCGGAGAAGGGCTTGCGATTGAGCGTTGGCCGTTGATCTCGGGTCCAGAGCAATGGCTCACAATCCATTGGAGGGAGAAATAGGAGGTGCGAAGGGAATGAAGCGATTAGTGCTAAGCCGTAGGATCAGCGGGAATATGGACGGTGGCGATTGAATCGGGAGGCACGCGGAAAGACCTGCGATCAGCGATCGGAGGAACAGAGCGATTGAGCGCTGGCCGTTGACCTTGGGAAGAATGGACGGTCAGGATGCAATCGGAGGATGGGAAGAGGGATATGCGATTGCGATCGGGAAGGGGCTTGCGATTGAGCGCTAACCGTCGGATCGCGGGGAGGATGGACGGTCAGGATTGAATCGGAGACGGAGGGAAGGGAACCAGCGATTGAGCGCTGACCGTTGATCAGAGAGGAAACGGACGCAGTTGAGATTCAATCGGCGGAGAGAAAGAAGGGCCACTGGCGAAGATGCGATTGTGTGATAGCCGTTGGGATCCGATCAATGGACCATGCGATGCACCTGGAGGCTAACAGAAGGACTGGCATTGCGATCGGAGGGGGAGATTGCGATTGGAGCGAGTTAGCCTGGATCTCGCAACGAACGGCCAGATTGAAACGGGCGTCGAGCAGGACTTGCGATCGAAGTATTTGCGATGCGACATGAGGACGTCTGATCGTGGGGAGATCAACGACTGAGATGTAATCGGGGCACGCAATCGGAGGAGGAGCAGAAGGCTTGCGATTAAGCGCTGGCCGTCGATCTCGGGGAGAATGGACGGTGGAGATTTAATCGGAAGGTTTCAATCGGGGGGCAGACTTAACATGCTCCGATTGCGATGGGCGGGGGCCTGCGATTGGCAGACAGTCGTCGGATCTAAGCGAATCAACGGTTCAGATCGGAGCGAGGACTTAACGATATAATCAAATCGCATCGGGGGTTTTATGATGTAACAAAGGAAATTGCCTCCCGCCCGGCTTCCGATTGCGATTGGCCCCCAAGGCTTAAGCGCTTGGTCTTGGGGAAGGGTCAAGTGTGGGGAAGTGGTTAAGGGACCTGTGGTAAGGGGCTAAGCGCTATAACAAGGTCGGAATATGGGTTTTGGCCCTTTTAAATGGATTTTAAGGGGTTTAAAGGGGAACGATAGAGGGATAAAGGGGAGAAAAGGGAAAACAAAGGGCAGGGGATGAATTTAAAGGGGATCTTGGGGGGATTTGAGGGGTAAATGGGGAAATAGAAGGGGAGAAAAAGGGGAAGAAAAAGAGGTTAAATGAGGAAAAAATAAAGGTGAAAGGAGGCCTTTGGGCATTTCTTCACATGACAGAGAGGCTTTAAAAGGGGAATCAGCAGAGGGGACTTGTCAAAGGATAAAAGACCCGAAGAGGTTTCAAGGAGACTGTGTTTTCAGAGGAAATGCATTCCTTGAAGCCTCAAAATGATTTAGCCCCCTATTTGCTTGTCAAAAATTTCATAGGGGGGCTAACACTTCCCTCCAAATTTTTAGATTATTTGAAGATTCAAGAAGTTTTTCAAAATAGACATGAATCTTATACTTCGAGATAAATTTATTATATAATAACTAAATCTCTAGTTAGTTTTTGTACAAATATGAAGGTGAATAAGTATATGTAGAAATTATCTAGATTTCATGACAACATATCAATTTGTAATAAGTATGGATTATCCTTATATTATCCAGCTGTACATACGAAAATGGTAAATAAATCCATGAAGAAAAACTCCAAAAAGAAGATCAGACATTCTCCATAGCCTAGTAAATACAAAAGAAATTCAAACAAAGAATATTACAAAAAAACCCACAGATATTGCTACTATGGTCCTTAAGATATCCATCTTAGGACACAAAAACAAGAAGCATGGAACAAACTAACTTGTTGGCTATGTGGACAACAAGCCCACACTTCAAATAGATTTCCACAAGGAGAAGGATCTATATTTCATAAAGGGAAAATATTTTAATATGCTACACGCAAAATCCAACAAGAAAGAGGAAGGAAAGAAGATAAAAAACCACTACTTCACATTCAATGTTACAAATGTCACTCTAAACTTCATAAAATAGAAAATTTTCCTAATTTTCACATTAAAGAAGAAGTGCACATGTCAGGAAAATATTGTTGTGATTCAACTTAAACATAAAGTTTATTTTTTATGAGTGAGAATATTCAAAAACTAATGTTGTTTTATTTTCCGACACATGTAATTGAATAAACGTTGATGCTTTCCACTGCCACATTTTAGAATTTGATGTCGAATATAGTTATGAGGAAAAGCCAATACCAACTCAAAAGAAAAAAATTTCATGGCTGATACCAGTGATGATGAAGAAGGAAAATTACTAGCAGGGATTAAAATGTTACCCGAAGGAGAAATGAAAGAAAAACTAATGGAGACATTTATGCAGACAATGCTTAAGAATCAAGGCTCCTCATTTTCTTCTATAAGCAAAGGTACTGCTCCAAAAGCTCTTTTTCTTGATGCTTTATTTGAAAATAATACAAAATCATTCCAAAGAATTCATCAACAATATAAACAGAGAAACCTTGCTCTAAATGAAGTGAGATATGAAATTCAATATTTGAAAAGAGAAATTGTTGAGTTTAAAATTCAAGTCTCTAGATTAGAAAAAAGGAAAATCACAGAAGGAGAAAACATCTTTTCAAGAGAACATATATTCCCTAAAAGACTACAAAAGTAGAAATCTATTGGACCATGTTTGAAGATTTTAAAGGATTGAGTCATATGAAAATCACGGTTTTACAATTTTTTTCCCTAAATAATTTATTAGATACTGGAGCAGACATAAATGTAGTAAATAAAAAGTCAATCATGACCACATATTGGACTAAAGATAGAACAAAAGTCATAGGCTTAGGGACACAAGGATTGAATTTTCAATATGAAGTTCCGAGAGCCACATTATCCCTTGAATATTACTGGATGAATGTGAAATTTGCAGTAGGAAAGATTCCAAGTTGAAATAAAAGATAAAACACAGTTGCAAACGTTTGTGGGATGCCTAAACCATGTCTTCAATTTCTACAAAAATGTGCTCATGATATAAAATCTTAAATAAAATAATATAGAAAATTCCAAGTCCATGGACTGAAGACCATACAAATTTTATAAGAAAAATAAAAGAGAAATTTCATGTGCTTCCCATATTATATGTTAATGATGAAAATTTGTTGAAAATTTCTTAATCATATGCCAGTGATCATGGTTGGAGTGGTGTAATCAAACAAATTAAAGATGAGGAAGAACATACCATACAGTTTGTTTCAGGTGTATGGAATCCTACTAAGCATAAATATTCCATTATTGAAAAAGAGGTATAGGGAGTGTGTAATTCCATTGACAAGTTTGACATACATCTAGTCAATATAAACTTTCATTTAAGAACTGATGGTTCTGCTATGAAAAAAGTCTTATCCAAAGATATTAAAAATCAAGGAGAGTCAAAATTTGCGAGATGGAAGGCATTGTTGTCAAACTTTGATTTTGACATAGAACATATTAAGGGAATTTTCTCAATAGAGAAAAATTTTAAGAAAAAATTCATATAATGATCATGGTCAGAGAGTGGGATGTTATGCATAATCGCAAAACTTTCTAGGAAATTCAAGACTCTGTGAGATGAAAAGAATATATAGATTACTGAAAATGAACTTGGAAAGTGAGAAACACACATGTCTTGGATGCAAATCTCCAACCTTAGGGAGATTTACAGCATCTAGTTCCAAGACACAATATTTATCTGAAGTCTAGAAAATGGATCCATGACATGGTTTTTAACCATTCCACACATATCGAAAACCTAGGAGAGGTATACCTAAATCTCCATTTCAGGGACCTAAACATAATATCAACTTAATAAAACCATAGATTTAATATTTTTCACAAATATTTTGTGACAAACAGAAACAAAGATCCCACATTTCATCATAGAACACTATGGTCACAACATAATCTTGAACTTGTCCTTCCTGATTATGTTTATGATTTTTCTAGATACAAAAATTTATGATCGAACTTACTATGCAAATAATGGGCATATGGAACCTATTATACACTTCTAAAATTTGGATCAATGTTTATCACCGAACTCTTACATCGACTAGCTTGGCTAAACGAATGGTGGACATGGTTCGACATCAACAAGACTGTTGTGGACCCCATTTACTTTGAAGGAGACTACCAACAAGCATTTGAACACTCTATAGACTTTTTTCATTATCCTTGTAAAATTCTACCAGATTTAAATAGATTTATAGATGATGGAATTCTTTTAGATATCATGGAAAAACACCATCGATGGAGAGTCATGAAAAAATTAAAGAACCAAATAGTTCTTGGAAAGCCTATGATAGTCCGACAGATCTTTACTAAAGCATTGAAAAACAATGGGAGTTGTGCCAAAAAAATATTCCCTGCTACAAATATATTGAGAACTTATCCACTATATTCATATTTTTTTCTCGTGGGCTTTACATGATAAAAGCATCCACCGTGTAACATAATGTAATTTATAGTCACCACACAATGAGAGTGACTGGTATCACGGGATTCCAATAATATCTCCACTATGTAAATAAATACTTCACGAGAGCCCTCATGAATCCACCTTGTATATTTTTCAGACGTTTCCTTGTCCAAAATCTTACCGGTGATTTATTTTAACTCTAGATGTATAAAAAATGGAGATAGAGATCAAATATTTCGAGATAAAAACTTCATATTTTATTCCTCTCTCATCACTGAATATATCTTTAGTTAAAATAAATATTAATATATTTTTAGTTAAAATAAATCCATAATGTTGGTTAAACCTCATTATTTGAGCACCTGTTCTTAGGTGAAGACAATCATGATGACCACATAGATATTTTTGAAGTCATCATCTTGCAAGTACCAAAATCCATTAAAATTAATGATTGGAACAACATTTTCGATCCATAGGTAATATTCCTAAAAATTGCTAGGGAGAAAAAATATTTTGTTGAAATTAAACTACTATGGTTGAACAAATCACTATAACATGTTTTTTTTTTTCATTATTTGAAAGATAGAGTGAAAAATCAATATCATCAGTAATAACATCAATGAGAATGATACCCTCAATGATTATAACGGATAATTTAATTTAAATTTGTTTGTATAAATCTTGGAAATCTGAAAATTATAACCATTTTAACCTAAATAATAATAATTTAAACCTAAATCCCCGGATGCGGGTGGTACCTGGCCTTGCAAGACTACAGGAGGCGACCATGTGGATTGCTACATGGCGTGCCCATGTGCCTCAGCCTTGGGATGCATATTGCCTTCAATTATCGCATGGGATGGGATTTAAAGTCCCATGCGCCACCTTATTTTCGACGTACTCAATGCGTTTGGTATTAACTCCTCCCGGCACCATGCTTTTCACTTCTCCCGCTCCTTCTCTGGCTCTTCAGCCCACTCTGATCGCTCTCCATATATTCTTCTTGCTTCAGCCCTCCCCTGCTCAGGAGAGAAGCTTCTGGGCTTATTGGATGGATAAGTCGTTCTTGCGGACAAGACAGACCTCCCAAGTGTCCTACGAACAACTAGCAACAAACAAACAATTAAATATATATTTCTCTAGATATATCATGATTAATAATTAAATGTTATAAAGGATTGACGATCTTACATTTGATCCAACACTTGTCTGTAGTAGTAGTCCTTCAGTTGTCCGAAAGAGTTGCCTTTCAAGATCTGCAATCATAAACAAACAAACATCAAATAACACCTGCATAGCATATATTCATAAATCATATATATTATGGTGATCAAGGAATCCATAAAATAAACCAAACAATTGACAACTGATTGAGAAAAACAGACTTATTTGTATTAACTTTTAATAGTAAGAAAAACCTTATAACCGTGTCCGCCTTTATGTTGTACAAGTCTTCTTGGGGTCTGAAGCAGGAATCTCCTTTACTCTGACAAGCCTTGCACTCTTCCAACTGAGATACATACAGATATGTAATATTTCTGTTGGGGTTCCCATGTTTTGGCCAGAATGGCAAGACCAAAAGATGAGACAACATCAGAACCACTTTGGGGCCCCAGGATCTAGCCCTCCTGGACCCGGAGAGGGATCTCTCCAATAAGACAAAGAATGGTATATCTTTGGAGCTCAAATGAGATGTTAGGATAGTTATGAAGCAAAAACAGGGTTTAAAATTATTTGGTTGGTTGGTTGTTGGGTTGAGTCATGAGATCATAAACTGAGAAAGTAATGGAAGGAAAGGAGCAGAGCAGCAGGATGTTTCAGCAAAAGATGATAGGTTAAGAATGTGCCATCCATTGGGCTATGGAGTCATGAAAGGGGATTACATGCAAACAACTAGCCAAGGCTTTCAAAGGGAAAGTCATCTACACTAAAGGATATTTTTAGATAGATGGTGGAATGGAACATTAAGGATTGAAAGTGAAAGAAGGAAAGACAACCAATTTCTGTCTATAGATCAGGTTAGAGGTCATTTAACTCCAGACCTTCTTGGACATACTCAAAGGCAGCTTTCAATGGAGGGACAAAGGGGTAGCTTATAGATCTGACCAGAGGTCATTTAACTCCAGGTCAGCTTTAGCATGCTCCAAGGGAAAAATAGAGATAAGGTTTAATACAGAGCTAGGGTCTATAGATTGGAGAAGGACTTTTAACCTTCCCTGCTTTGACACCATCAAGAACATCCAAGCAGTGAACCTCGAATTCATACATCAGCTAGCAGCATATGGAACCGCTACACTGGTTAAATTAGCTGAATTTACTCTTAGATTCACAATCGGCAGAAAACATCGAAGGCAGAGATAACAGAAACATAGGGTACCTAACAAGGGTACTAGCCTAAAAACCAGTCACATACACTGAGTTCAATGGCTGAATACAATCCAAAATTCTCCTCCTAGCCTACTAGATTACAAGCTACTCTGATGCTCTCTCCCAAAACTATTTCTAACATTCGAATGAATCCCACTAACAGCAACAACACAAAAACAACAACGACAACAAAAATGATTTTTTTCATGAAATTTATAGTTGAAGAAGAGGCTGAAGAGGTAGATGGAAAACTAAATGTAGTATTAACTCTCAGAAGAGGAAGAGGGCCGAGGCCCCATTCTGTTTTAAATTCTGGGCATTTATCGTCAGTACTCTTTGGATGAAAGAGTGGTCTTCGTCAGGCTACAATTTACTCCAGGTATGTCTTTGATGTACCTGCTGTAATACCTCTGCAATACTCTGGTGAGCCGAACAAAATGCAGATTAGGGATTTCAAGTCTGCCATACTGTGTAACCAATGCTTCTGATAACATAGGACTGTTTTCAGGGAGGAAACTTCTCATGGACACAATGTAGGTTAAAATCGTATGTGTACTAAGTCCTTTCTCAGGAGGAAACATTTTGCTGATTTAAACACCCTGATGATATGGTTTTCTATGCATTGGACCTTCTGGGTGATCCACGGGGTCTTCGGTTTGATATTTTGCCTCTAATTATTTATTTAAGTCTTACAATCTTCAATTATATGCCTTAAACTCTCTACTTTCTACTGATACTCTCTGTCTGCAAAGTGTGCGCTTTAAATGGTTCTTGAAGGTTTGACAGAGTTTAGCTCTGTTCTTTGAATGCACATTCTGTCATGGCTCCTTCTTAGGCTTTCTTCATAAATACGATCTCTGAACATGCTCTTCCCTACGTTCTTCGCCACCGTGACAGTGACTGTGAAGAGAGGAGGTTTTCACCACCTGAAACCCTGCAAAACACGAAAAAAATGTTAAGAAAACATGCACGGGGAGGGTGGCGCGGATGACTGTGAAAATGGAAGCGTGGCATGGATGAGGACAATGAATGCAGAGGATGCTGAGGCAGAACGTAGTGGATCAGTGGGAGATGCAGTCGAAGGTGGCGAGAATGGAAATTTAAAGGCAAAACCTTAGAATTTAACCTTAGAATGGAATATATATAAAGGGACGGACGAAAAATGTGATGAAACACATGGAATGGGTGACGTGGCGGGACTGGGTCAATGGCGAGTGTGCATTAAATCTGGACCATACGATCTCAGGAAGAGATCGATGGTTGAGGACGCGTTGGAGGGCGACAGATGGTGGGCAAGGGATCTATTTGCCTTGGGTTAACTCCCGCGCAGCTTCGTGGTGCGACTACTGTCGGATGGCCCGCCCTAGATCGGACGGTGTACAAAAATATCGCGCCAGATCTGTGGACAAATGTTAATTCACGATGGAGGGCGGTTTATGAATAGTGCGCGGAGCCACATGTCATGCGATGAATGGAATCGCTCCAAAATGAAAAATACCGCCTACCCTTCAATGGCGGTGTGATAGAAATCGACGGTTTTTGCACAGGGCACGGCGTGGGGACCACTGGGGCAGATGAGCTACTAACTGTTGATCTGCGGATTAACGGACGACAGATATGTGGTCAAGGCAGTGAAAGGGTTGAACGGTGGACGCTGTGGGGATTGTGACGACTGTCCGATCTGTACAGTTCGACGGTTAACAACACTCCTGATATCCAAACGCGCTAGGCGCTTTTCGGGCTAGCGCCTGGTTTCGGCGCTCGAGTCACGTGGGGAAAAGGGTTCCGGGGCTAGGGCCAAAAGGTGCTAAACCCACATACATGAGGAATATAGTCATTTGGCCCGTTTTTAATGAATTCAAGGCCAGGGAAGGGTAACGATAGAGGAAAAGAGGGGAATTAAACCAAACAAGGGGTGGTGTAGGATTTAAAGGGGATTTTGGGATAATTTAAGGAACAAGGGGAGGGAGAAAGAAAGGGAAATAGGGGGCTAAGTGAGGATGAACTAGGGGAAAGGACTTTGGACATTCTTTTCACAATAGAGAGGCTTGGTAACAACAGTGGAATCTTAGCAAAGGGTAGAGGGTATGAAGAGGCTTTCAAGGATGATGTGTTTTCAGGAAAAATGCATTCCTTGAAAGCTCCAAAACAATTTAGCCCCCTGCTTGCTTGTCAAGAAATCTATAGGGGGCTAACAGTGGCTCCACATGGGGATGCCTTCTTCTTGAAGGAGTCAAGAATTCAGAACATGATATTTGGTGTAGGCCAGATGCCTGGTACGTGACCCATCCATTTTCTCTCTTGGATCAACTACCACAAATTGTGAAGACATCAAATCAACAGAAAAATTCTCAAACAATCTACCTACCCATCCTACAATCCTAGCATTTTTTCTTCCAAGGTGCATTTGGACTTGCAGACCCTTTACATCATTAATTTTTTACAAACAGGAAAATAAACCTATTATATTTCTACCCTTGTTACTCCATGAGACCAGATTAAACTGTTGGCCTCATATGTCCTCTACCTAAAATTTATCTGCTAGGATTAAATTGTCTAGCAGACTTCTTCTCTACATTCTAAGACAAAAATTGAAAAACAGTCAAGCCAGGATTAGACTGTCTGGCTTGCTGGACTTTGCAGAAATTAAAACAACTAACTACATGCTCACAACTGAGCTTTATTGAGCTTTTCCTACCTACCCTACTCTAACTAGAATATTTACAAGTCTAGCTTACAAACATTGTCTTCCAATGCAACCAATCCATCAAGTGATCCCATGACTAGTATTTCTTGCTCATGTCCTTGAGCATGATGGATAGGCAAGGCCACTCCCATTCTTTTTTCTCCTTAATAGCATCTTTGAAAATTTTTCTTTCTGTTTGCAACATGCTACTCAAAAAGACCTTTGATCCTTCTTTGAATGTTTGTAGGAAATGAACATAAGGATCATGAAATGAAACGTGGTTGTGTAGATTTGGCAAGCTGATTTCAACCATGATTTCTTCTTCTTCCACTAGATCAAGAACAAGACTCTTTTGAGAAAGAGAATCTCCCTCATCTTCTTTTTCTGAACTGGAGGACTCATCATATATGGCAGTGCTGTCCTCTTGGAGCTCCAGGATGTTTTGATTAGGTGGGCTAAGCTTTGTGAAGAGATCCATGTATTCTTGAGTAGGGGTTTGTTCTATTGCTTCCTTTGTTTCAAGAGAAGGTCCCTTGTTTTTAGTCTGCTAAAAAATCTCTTCCTTTTTTTCCTCCTCATCTTCTGAAAAGGAAAGCTGCTATTTTTTAGTCTCACTGATGATCTGTGGTAAAGAAGAATGAAGATTCAAGGAATCTTCATCTACTATTATACTGTCGTAGCTCTCCTCATCAATGTCATAAATAGGTTTTCAATCAAGTCAACCATTCTGGACGTCCAGCAGGTCTTTCTTCGTTCTGATTCTCAGAGGAGATTTCTGGATCTGTATCATCAAACTCATAAGAGGAATGGGCAAGAGTGTGTGTTCTATAAAAGGCTTCAGAGGTGGACTGTTGATTTAATATCTGATCAATCTCTTCTTCTGTCAAAGGGGAATATTTTCTTGTGGTTCTTTGAGTAGAAGTGCAGCAGTTCTCTGTTTCTTGTATTAGCTAATTTGGAGGCAGGATGTCTGCTTGAACCTCTTCTAGAATATCTTCATTTGTGCTTGCAGGGAAATCTTGAGGATCTTCTGATGTTTCTTGATCTTTTTCTGATTCAAACAAATCCTCATGAACCTGATGATACTCGATTAGACTACATGGATCATGAGTGATTTCTTCCTCCACATTAGATTCTGCATCTTCTATGTGGTCTCTTGTTTCCTCAAAGCAACATTCCCTATTAGCTTTTGCCAATAGGTCGTGATATTCTCTGGTCAACATAGTACAAGACGTAGATAGGCGATCATGTAGTTCCTGATCATTTTCCTCTTCATCTCCTATAGATTCTAGAGCATCATACATGTCTTTCCCATTATCTAGCTCTTGAGTTTGTTCCTGTTCTCGAAGAGGCATAACCTATTCTAAATAATCATCATTTGCATTCAGATTAGCCATATACATCTCCAGCACTTTACCAAATATTTCTGCTATTCCATTTAATTGATCATTTAAAGCATATAGCTTTGTATCTCTGTACATGTCTGGATCCATGTTCCTGCAAAGATGGTCATTGCATCTTCTCAACGAGTTCAGAGTCTTCTAACAGTGGAGTCATTTGGTCTTTGGGAGTTATGGGGTGTGGAGTCGCCAGGTGGATGAATTTGACTATTTGGATCAGGCTGTTGTCCACCATCAGCAATGAGATACCAACTAACCAGAGATTCTGGGTCTTTGAGTGCCTAAGAATTTTTAAGGTGAAATGCACTCAATCCCCAGTGGAGTCGCCATTATGTTGGGGTTCCCATGTTTTGGCAAGATTGGCAAGACCAAAAGATGAGACAACATCAAAACCACTTTGGGGCCCTAGGATCTAGCCCTCCTGGACCCGGAGAGGGATCTCTCCAATAAGACAAAGAATGGTATATATTTGGAGCTCAAATGAGATGTTAGGCTAGTTATGAAGCACAAAGGGGGTTTAAAATGATTTGGTTGGTTGGTTGTTGGGTTGAGTCATGAGATCATAAACTGAGAAAGTAATGGAAGGAAAGGAGCAGAGCAGTAGGATGTTTCAGCAAAAGAGGATAGGTTAAGAATGTGCCATCCATTGGGCTATGGAGTCATGAAAGGGGATTACATGCAAACAACTAGCCAAGGCTTTCAAAGGGAAAGTCATCTACAATAAAGGATCCTTTTAGATTGATGGTGGAATGGAACATTAAGGATTGAAAGTGAAAGAAGGAAAGAAAACCAATTTTTGTCTATAGATCAGGTCAGAGGTCATTTAACTCCAAACCTTCTTGGACATACTCAAAGGCAGCTTTCAATGGAGGGAAAAAGGGGTAGCTTATAGATTGGACCAGAGGTCATTTAACTCCAGGTCAGCTTTAGCATGCTCCAAGGGAAAAACAAAGATAAGGTTTAATACAGAGCTAGGGTCTATAGATCGGAGAAGGAATTTTAACCTTCCCTACTTTGACACTAGCAAGAAAATCCAAGCAGTGAACCCTGAATTCATAAATCAACTAGCAGCATATGGAACCACTACACTGGTTAAATTAGCTGAATTTACTCTTAGATTCACAATCGGTAGAAAACATCGAAGGCAGGGAGAGAAGAAACATAGGGTACCTAACAAGGGTAAATCCTATGCCAGATTTCTGATGCATGCCTAGAAGACCAATGAACAACATTAAAACATAATAAAACAATATGATAATAGAAACATCACCCGTAGTAATAGACCAGGATCCTGTGAAATTTCTTGATTAATTGATGTGCAAAACCAGTCACATACATTGAGATCAATGGTTGAATACAATCCAAACTTCTCCTCCTAGCCTACTAGATTACAAGCTACTCTATTACTCTCTCCCAAAACTGTTTCTAACATTCAAATGAATCCCACTAACAGCAATAACACAATAACAACAGCAACAACAACAATGAGTTTTTTCATGAAATAGCTGAAGAAGAGGCTGAAGAGGTAGATGGAAAACTAAATGCAGTATTAACTCTCAGAAGAGGAAGAGGGCCAAGGCCCCATTCTATTTTAAATTTTGGGCATTTATCTTCAGTACTCTTTGAATGAAATGGTGGTCTTCGTTAGGCTGCAATTTACTCCAGGTATGTATTTGATGTACCTGTTGTAATACCTCTGCAATGCTCTGGTGAGCCGAACAAAATGTAGATCAGGGATTTCAGGTCTGCCATACTGTGTAACCAATGCTTCTGATAACATAGGACTGTTGTCATGGAGGAAACTTCTCATGGACACAATGTAGGTTAAAATCGTATGTGTATTAAGTCATTTCTCAGGAGGAAACATTCTGCTGATTTAAACACCCTGATGATATGGTTTTCCGTGCATTGGACCTTCTAGGTGATCCACGGGGTCTTCGGTTTGATATTTTGCCTCTAATTATTTAGTTAAGGCTTACAATCTTCAATTATATGCCTTAAACTCTCTGCTTTCCACTGATACTCTCTGTCTGCGAAGTCTGCGCTTTAAATGGTTCTGGAAGGTTTGACAGAGTTTAGCTCCACTCTTTGAATGCACATCCTGTCATGGCTCCTTCTCAGGCTTTCTTCATAAATATGATCTCTGAACATGATCTTCCCTGCGTTCTTCGCCACCGTGACAATGACTGTGAAGAGAGGAGGTTTTCACCACCTAAAACCCTGCAAAACACGAAAAAACGTTAAGAAAACATGCACGGGGAGGGTGGCGCGGATGACTGTGAAAATGGCAGCGTGGCACGGACGAGGATGATGAATGCAGAGGATGCTGAGGTGGAACATAGTGGATAAGCGGGAGATGCAGTCGAAGGTGGTGAGAATGAAACTTTAAAGGCAGAACCTTAGAATTTGACCTTAGAATGGAATATATATAAAGGGACGGGCGAAAAATGTGATGAAACATGTGGAATGGGTGGCGTGGCGGGACTGAGTCAATGGTGGGCGTGCATTAAATCTGGACCGTCCGATCTCAGGAATAGATCGACGGTTGAGGACGCATCAGAGGGTGACAGATGGTGGGCCATGGGATCTATTTGCCTTGGGTTAACTCCCGCGCAACTTCATGGCGTGACTACCGTCGGATGGCTCGCCCCAGATCGGACGGTGTACAACAATATCGCGCCAAATCTATGGACGAAAGTTAATGCGCGATGGATGGCAGTTTATGAATAGTGCGCAGAGCCATGCGTCATGCGATGAATGGAATCGCTCCAAAATGAAAAATACTGCCCACCCTTCAATGGCAGTGTGATAGAAACCGGTGGTTTTTGCATAGGGCGTGGCGTAGGGACCACTGGGGCAGATGAGCTACTGACCATTGATCTGCAGATTAATGAACGGTGGATATGTGGTTGGGGTAGTGAAAGGGTTGAACGATGGACGTTGTGGGGATTGCGATGACCGTTTGATCTGTACAGATCGACAGTTAACAGCGCTCCTGATATCCAAACATGCTAGGCGCTTTTTGGGCTAGCGCCTAGTTTTGGCGCTCGAGTCACGTGGGGAAAAGGGTTCCGGGGCTAGGGCCAAAATGTGCTAAACCCACATGCATGAGGAATATGGTCATTTGGCCCGTTTTTAATGAATTCAAGGCCAGGGAAGGGTAACGATAGAGGAAAAGAGGGGAATTAAACCAAATAAGGGGTGGGTGTAGGATTTAAAGGGGATTTTGGGATAATTTAAGGAACAAGGGGAGGGAGAAAGAAAGGGAAACAGGGGGCTAAGTGAGGATCAACTAGGGGAAAGGCCTTTGGACACTATTTTCACAACAGAGAGGCTTGGTAACAGTAGTGGAATCTTACCAAAGGGCAGAGGGTATGAAGAGGCTTTCAAGGATGATGTTTTTTTAGGAAAAATGCATTCCTTGAAAGCTCCAAAACAATTTAGCCCCTTGCTTGCTTTTTAATAAATTTATAGGGGGCTAACACTTTCCACATAAAATCTCAGCTAAAAGGGTCTATGTTCCAACAACACTTCACCTCAAATAATACTAAAGCTTGAACTCATAAATTATAACCCCTTGAGGCTGCCCTATGCCTCTTTTTATAGTGAAAGAGAGGAGGTTACAGCTCCAAACAAGAAGGGATAGAATCCTCCATCAAAGGGATTAGTTCCTTACATCAAGGGGTTAGCTCCTTAATGGATGGGATGCATGAACCTGAAAAGAGTGGAATTTCCACCGCAGAAATGTTTCTAGAAGCTTCCAAAAATGACTCAAACTGAGCTTCTAGACTTTACTTGCACCTTTTTTTACCTTTTACAAGGCTCCGCACTTTTAGTGAAGAAAAAGTGCAGTACGTACTGATGTTTTCCTTTACAAAAGGTGCGGTACCGCAGGTAAAGCTAAAAGAAAGTGTAGTACAAGTGTTTTAAGGACTTTTATGAGCTTTTCTCTTATTTTCAAGGCTTGATATTAGGAACTAATGCGTTTAGAATTGCAAGGCAGAAATGTATGAGTGATAATGAGCTCATACAAACAAAAAAACGTCAAGGTGACAATTTTCAGTGTAACAGATTGCCCCCTAAAGTGCGAAGTCTGTAATAGATGAAGAGTGAGTCTGTAATGTATGAAGAATGAAGTAATTTATCATTTCAAGGATCAGCCTATGGACACCCCAGTCAGAGCCTGTAAAAACATTCAATGCAAAATGTATATATGTATATATATCATCACTGAGGTAGGCATTCCCATACTCAGATAAAAAACTAACTAAATTTGTTCTGACATAGAAATTATTTTAATATTACATCAATATTTTAGACACAGCATGGATGCAGCCATCTGTAATGAATAGTCTATTGAATAATGAATAATAAAACTCCTCTCAGCCTGGATGGTGGAAACTAGATCTAGGGTCTTGATTTCTGCTTCCCAAACTAGTACGATTTTATCCATGCGATTAAATGTGTTGAAGTCGAACATGGTAGAAACCACTTGATTACCAGTCAATGATGTGAAATGTTAACAAGTGTGAGAGAAACCACCAATAATGAAAATGGCTCTCAAATTAATTAGTACAATCCATGAGATGTGAATAAGTGATCTGAAGTCGAACATTTCACGGAATCGTTCGATCAAAGGTCAATGATGCAACCTATCGTCGAAGGCGAGAAACCTACCATTAAGGCATTAAGATTTCAAGGTACTGATGGATTCTAGATCAACTTCCTAGATGATGAGCTGTCGTCAATAGAAAGTGATCCGTCGTAAGCAAGCTCATGACACAAAACCATAGATCAAGTTTTTAAGAAATATTTTGCAAGTACTAACTCAGGGATGGTCAACGTGAATGGAGAAAAATGTTTGCAGATGAATGGTTTTTTTTACTATCCTCTTAAACACATAACAACACTGCAGATGGATTGGTAACAGTTTCCCTAAGCTAATACCCAAAAACTAGCTGAAGACCTTCAATGTGGTTTGATTAACTGATAGGAAAATGATTTTCCCAACCCAGGTAGAAGTGTGACAAAAAGTGTCGTGTTCAAGAGTGGTATACTGCTTTTAAATCAAAGTGTAACAAATGCATTTGTTTTCTCTCTTTTTCCCCCACCATTTCTAGCAAGTACCTCTTTATTTTTGACAAGATTGAGGAGGATAAGATTTTCTTGTTTATAAGCTCATTCTTCAGATGAGTCCAACTTATTTTAAAATTGAACCCTAAGAAGGAGTGGCCCGTTCCTGTTGTAATCGACAGGTCCTTTATTGTTAAATTTTAACGAGTCCAGTATCGGAGAAATTTGGTGTTTTTCAATTTTAGGGAGTCAGAAGAAAAACTTAAGGAAACTTCGTGGGTGTAATTTTTCGTAAATTTAGTCTCTCAAGCTCGAAAAAGGATAAAATAATACTAGAGAGAACTCTATTGACCATGATTAGTCAACGTATACCTTTTTCGTAAATATTCCATTTCAGTCCAGAAAAGGGGTAAAGTAATAATGAAGGGATGACTGTTCATTTCCTTTAACGAGTTCGAATAGTCAAGTACTCGACAATATTTTCATATTTAAAGAGTCTGAAAAGGGCTTAAAAGAGAACTCAATATTTCACTTTTTCGTAAGTTTTAACGAGTTCGAAAAAGGGATAAAAATATACTCTTGTGGCTGAATTTCAATTTAATTTACGAGCAGGAAAAGATGGAAATAAATTGGCATTTTCATGTGTTTTACGATAATGAAAGATAGAAAAAGAAACTCGGAATTTTCATGAGTTTAACGAGTCTTGAAAATAATAACTGAAATGGACTCAAGATAGGTTTCATTTTTATACAAGCTTGGAACAGAGAAAAACTATGCTTCAGAGTGGTTTCATTTTTACACAAGCTTGAAACGTAGGAAAACTTTGCTTGAGAGAGGTTTGTTTCATTTTTACACAAGCTTGAAACAAAGGAAAAATCATGCCTGAGATAAGTTTGAATTCCCCCCAAGTGTAACTGCTAGAGCGCATGCCCCCCCAGCTTCATTTCATTCAACTAAATAGACTACTGGTAATTAATAGCTGAATGGAATGAAGGTTCATTTACAAGATCATATGAAAGACCCGACCTAAAACTGTAAGAAAATTATGCAAAAAATGAAATAAATAACCTAAATATACGACTTAACATTTACAAGATCTAGTTAAAGACTCAACTCAATTAGGGGAGGATTTGTTTCATTTTTTAACTGACTTGACACAGGAAAAGAACTATGCTCATGGCAACGTGTTTCATTTTTTAACGAGGTTGACACAGTAACATGAACTATCCTCACCTAAATGTTTCATTTTTTAACGAGGTTGACACAGTAAAAGAACTGTCCTCAAATCTACTCTCTACAATCTACCTATATAACCTACTGATTCATTTTTTAATGAGGTTGACACAGGAACAGAATTGTCCTCATGGCTCACTGATTCATTTTTTAACGAGGTTGACACAGTAAAAGGAGCTTTCCTCTTGATCCACTAATTCATTTTTAACGAGGTTGACACAGTAAAAGGAACTTTCCTCATACCTGATTCATTTTTTTACGAGGTTGATTCAGTAACAGGAACCATCCTCAGAAACTGCTTATTTCTAATCTATCAATCTACTCTCTACAATCTACCTACTGATTCATTTTTTAATGAGGTTGACACAGGAAAAGAACTTTCCTCATACCTGATTCATTTTTTAACAAGGTTGACTCAGTAATAGGAACTATCCTCTGACCAACTGATTCATTTTTTAACGAGGTTGACACAGGAAAAGAACTTTCCTCTTAGAAGCTTGTTTCATTTTTTCAACGAGCTTGACACAAGAAAAGGAACTATGCTCTCGACTAACTGATTCATTTTTTAATGAGGTTGAAACAGTAAAAGGAACTATCCTCACAAGAATCAGTTTCATTTTTTAACGAGGTTGACACAGGAAAACAACTTTCCTCTTAGAAGCTTGTTTCATTTTTTTAACGAGCTTGACACAAGAAAAGGAACTATGCTCTCAACTAACTGATTCATTTTTTAATGAGGTTGACACAGTATAAGGAAATATCCTCACAGTGACTTGATCATGGCTTCCAACTGGAAGAAACAGATGTCAATGGACACACCTTGATCATGGCGTCCAAGAAGTATTCATCAGAAGGAAGAATAGTTCTCTAGAAGGAACACATGTCAAGGGACTCAAAATGGATAAGAACATCGCGTTCAAATAATCCAATAAAGTTTTCCATGTCAATTACTGGATCTAAGTCAAAGGAAGTCGAGAAAACAGTGAGAGGCTCGCTTGCATCGGTAACTGAAAACATGGGACTAGTTGCCACATAATTAATCTGTGGCGGGGTAGATATCACTTTATTATGAGGAACATTCAGGTATGTCAGATTATTGGTAGTCAAATCAAGACTAGGAAACGAAATATGGTCTACAGTCACAATATTTCCATTGTGAGGGAAAGACATCACGCAAAAGAGTGTCGATACAACAGCTTTCATTGCATAGACATAGTCTCAGCCAAGGAGTAAATTTAAATCCAAGGGGCCTTGAACTACCATAAGATCAATACAGACAGTTTTACCTTCCAAAGTAATGGAAAAATTTGGAAGGATCCCTAAAGGTTCACTAATGGTTCTGTTAAAAGCTTTCAGATTCTGCGTAACAGGCACAAGCTGAGGGGAACACAAAGCTTTCCAGGTAGTTGAGGATAAAATATTAACAAAAGAACCTTCATCTACATGTGTGCATCATATATTCTTACGATAAGCCTGCACAATGATTTGGAAAGGGATGGAAGAAGGAAGACGAGGTTCTGTCAGTCTATTCCAATCAAAGGAAAATACCTCTGTACTTGGAGGGGGTTCAGTAGAAACACGTGAAATTCCCCCTGGTGTAGAAGAATCTGATGTAACAAGAAGAACCTGAGCGGTATGAATTTCACTCTCTACAGGGAGAGTGGGATTGACCAAATGTGAAATTGAGTCGACCACTTGATCAACTAATGGATCATCAATCTGAGTGATATGAGTTTCACTCTTCAATGGAAGAGTGGGATTTATTGTACTTGGAATTAGATCAATCACTCCGTTAGTTGAAGGTAGGTTGGGAGAAAGTTTACGGTAACCAGTTGGAAGTTCTTGCTGTGGAACAGTAAGGTTTTCCAACAATTTTGAGGCTTGATCCATGTTAGGGAAAATGTGAGTTTGATGACTCCCTTTGCATAACCTACAAGGAAACCTAACTTTACCCTTTTTCCCAGGAACTTGATTATCACTGGTTGATGGATCAATAGTAAGTTGATGGGATTTTTCTGACCATACTTCCAATACCTTTGGAATACTAGGAAAATTGATAAGGAAGTGGTCACCCTTACAAAGCTTGCAAGGGAATTTGAGTTTACGATGCATGTTCGAGGTTTTCTCAACATTACTAACACTTGCACCCATGGTTGGTTGGTTGACTTATTTCTTATCTTTCTTCTTCTTCTTCTTCCCTTTCTTCTTCTTCTTAGCCACCTGGTTACTAGCATCAAGGCTTTTACCAAGAAAAGAGGAAGAAAGGGAGGAAGAAATATTGGGCGAAGAAGGTAAAGGGTCAACATGAGGTTGGTGATGTTGAGATGGTGAACTCTGTTGAGGTGAAGCATCTAGTTGAGGTGGAGAATTTGGAGTATTCGGGGCCAACGAAGTTAAAAATAACCATACTTGTATACCTATTGTAAATCCAGGTAATGACAATGTAGCCATATAAGGAGGACCAACATTTCCAAAGCAAGGAAAAGTACTAGGATTCTCATTAAGAGGGGTTCCTTGGTTGGTACATTCCGGAGCAGTTGCCATTATATTCAACTTCCGTGAATTTTATTAGCAATTTTAAAAATAAAATTAACAATTCACAATTCACACCTAAAAATTAAAATTCACAATTCACACCTATGGTCTCTAAAAGTAAAAAAAAAAAAATGAACACGCACTATCAAATCTAGGAGTCAAACCACACAAAAATAGTAGATTCCCGCACTAAAAACACTAGTTGGTGATGAAATCCAACATCGTAGAATTTTAATGTAGAAATGGCGGTTGGAACAGTTACCCCGATATCCTGCTTAATGAAACATACCGGTGCAATTTTCTCCACTATGCCATCTCGAGTGAAGATAACCCTCCGGAGAGTCCAACTGAGTCTAGCCGACGTCTGTTCCAGGTACAGTGGGATCTTCCCTCCATCGTCACCTTGGGAAAGAATCCTAAAGTTTAATTATGGCCACTAAGTTTACCAACAGGAAAAAATATACCTGGGGGAATAGTCTATGGTCCAACACACACACAAGGGCAGAGTAAAAAAGCTTAATCCCCTTGAAGGCTCCTTGACATAATCCAAGGTTTACCGAAAAGTGACCCCAGGCTCCTCGACAATGGTCAATCCGAGTTTTATTGTTGTTAATATGTGTATATCTGCTATCATTCCCAATGAGGGAGGATTGATTACCTCAATGGTTCATATATGATCTCCTACTTGACTCCTTTAAGAGGAGCTTCCCAGAGCATACATGCTACTATTGGAATTTTCCTACCGCAAGATCGACCACTTGTTTGTTTTACTGTCTTGAAGAGTTAACTAAAACCTATTCCAAGACACTAGCCTGAGCTATGCTAGTGGAAAGAGCCCTAAAAATTTAAAAATTTCTAGATGAATTTTAATTAAGCGCTGTGTTATTTAGGTTGTTATTACTCAAAGGGTAAATGGATATGAAACCAATGGTGTTATGACCGAGCCCAGCGAATACAATCAAGAATATACAGTATTATGATAATGTGATCTTTTCAATTCGATGAATCCTAACTAAATTAGGGAGAGAGTTTCCATTCACTTCCAACAATGCAAAAAAATAATCAATAAGAGAAAATATAACAAATTCTCTAATGCACTAATTTCATCAAGAAAAAATAATGGTAATAAATTCCATATTTCTTTATTTTTGTGTTTTTAAAACAAGAATAAAAACATATAAATTCAAATTAAAGAAACTGATCTAAATCTACGATTGATTTTTCAAAATGTAAACTATGCAGTTGTAATCTATGCACAATTCACTTGAAAAGTATGCAGATGTAATCTATGCACATTTTTCATTCATATTCTGAAAATGATAATTCTAATTATGCAAATTTGATCTATGCAAGAGAATTCTAAAAAAAAAGATGATTCTAATGTAATCTAAGAACCAATCAAGTGTAAGTAAAGAAAACTGGGTGAGAGTTCCAAAGATCAAAAAATAAAAACACTCAAAGGCGATTAACACTCAGACAAAAGAAAAAAGATGAAAAATTGTTAAGAGACTGAGACAAACCTCGAAATAATGACCAAAGGAAAGAAAATTAAGAATTTCTCCAACAAATAAACTCAAAACACCCAATTAACTTAACAGAGACTGATGAGATGGTAAAATTGTTGAAAAGAAATCCATAAACAAGGCTTTTTGAAAGAAAAATATAGATCTGGGTAGATGCTAAGAGTCCTAAATTAAATCTAGACTAAGCCTGAAAAGGAAATTTTAAGTTTTCATAAAATTTTCCCAGGGTCCGCGGGCTCCAGAGTAAACAGGTGCGGTACCGCACTGGTTACTCAAGAAAATTTCGGAGATGACCGCATTGTGCGTGAATGCAAAGTGCGGAGATCAGAAAACTTCAAGAAAACAAAAGTTTTCAAAAGTTTTCAAAGTACAGAAAAATTAAACTAAGCCACCCAAACCAGTATACATGAATCAAGAACCAAAAAAATCATTTTCTGAAGTCAAAACAAAAGGAAAACAAAAAATCCAATCATTCCCTAGTGGAGTCGCCAATTTTTTGGATGGATAAGTCTTTCTTGCGGATAAGACAAAACTCCCAAGTGTCCTATGGACAGCTAGCAACAAACAGACAATTAAATCTATCTTTCTCTAGATATATCACGATTCATAATTAAATGTTATAAAGGCTTGACGATCTTATTTTTGATCCAACGCTTGTTTGTAGTAGTAGTCCTTCAGTCGCCCGAAAGAGTTGCCTTCGAAGATCTGAAAAAAAAAATAAAAAAAAAAAATCAAATAACAGCTGCATAGCATATATTCATAAATCATATCTATTATGGTGATAAAGGAATCCATAAAATAAACCAACCAATTGACAGCTTATTGAGAAAAACAGACTTATTTGTATTAACTTTGAATACTATGAAAAACCTTACAACCGTGTGCAGCTTGATGTTGTACAGGTCTTCCTGGGGTCCGAAGCAGGAATCTCCTTTACTCTAACAAGCCTTGCACTTTGCCAACTGAGATACATACATGTATGTAATATTTCCACATAAAATCTCAGCGAAAAGGGTCTAAATTCCAACAATACTTCACCTCAAATAATACTAAAGCTTGAACTCATCAACTCTAACCCCTTAAGGCTGCCCTATGCCTCTTTTTATAGTGAAAGAGAGGAGGTTACAACTCCAAACAAGAAGGCATAGAATCCTCCTTCAAAGGGATTAGTTCCTTACATCAAGGGGTTAGCTCCTTAATGGATGGGATGCATGAACCTGAGAAGAGCAGACTTTCCACCGCAGGAATGTTCATAAAATGACTCAAATTGAGCTTCTAGACTTTACTTGCACCTTTTTTTTACCTTTTACAGGGCTCCGCACTTTTAATGAAGAAAAAGTGCAGTATGTACCACATTTTTCCTTTACAAAAGGTGCGGTACCACAAGTAAAGCTAAGAGAAATTGTGGTACAAGTGTTTTAAGGACTTTTAAGATATTTTATCTTATTTTCAAGGCTTGTTATTAGGAACTGATGTGTTTAGATTTGCAAGGGAGAAATGTATGAGTGATAATGAGCTCATATGGACAAAAAAACGTCAAGGTGACAATTTTCAGTGTAATAGGGCTCAAGCCTCTACAACGACCCCTCCACAGTATCACGCCATGTCCAAGCCTGTCATGATGCCGTGACAACACCAGAAACGGTTCAGACGAGCTGGGGGGTAGGGGCCTCCCTTTGCATCCCCCTCTTCCCCATGCCATCCCCCAGGACTTAAATCTTCCAGTCTCTTAGGACATGGCGGACTTGTCGCCCTCCGCCTTCACGCCTGTAGAGCCATTCGACTCCTTCGTTCCTCCTGCACAGCTCCCGGATCCCTCTGCTCTCCCCTCCTCCTCCCACGGTAAGAAGAGAGCCCGCAAGTCCACCATCCCTACAGAGACTGACTTCATCCGACGTAAACTCAAAGCCCTCCTTGTGCAGCCAGCCTCCAGCTCCAATTCTAATGATAGCGACTCCAAGCTGGCCGAAGAGAAACATCTACCAAGTCTACGTCTCTTGGGCTCCTCCAAGAGGAAAGAAGACCTCAATTCGACTGACGCCATGGATATTACAGCATCTATGCAGGATAACGCCACTCATGACACTCCGACAGAGCGCCTCAGGCTTCCTGCATCCCCTCGCTAGCAGCTTGAAGACTCTGACCCTAGGCTTGATTCACTGGACTACGACTACATCTGCCGCATCCTCGAAGAGGAGCCTCCCTCTAGCAACAAGCATGAAGGTTCTCCATAGCACTCTCTTCGGGTTTCTTAGTTTGCTGGTTCTGGTTGTTTCCTATGCTAGCTCTTTTGGTCTCTTTTTGCACTATTTTAAAGGCTGGTTTCCCGCTATGGGCAGCTCAGTCTATCTGGATAATTAAGGTTGGTTTCCCCTCTAAGGGAAGTCTTGTTTTGGACAACAATATTTTGTCTATTCCCTCCGTCATGGATCTTTCCATTTCCAAGGATGAGCAATGTAACCTCTGGTTGATGAATTAACATAATTAGTATTACTTAGAAAAAATAAATAAATTTGAGCCTAAATAATAAATAATAGGTGCAGTCCTATTAGATTTACATTTCCCATAAGCCTTTAATGGAGGCGGGTTCTCCTCATTATTCTTAAATCTCTTTAATAGGATTATCATTCTTCAAAAAATGCTCAAGATTTTTTAAAAATAAATTTTCCTGTAGGAATTTATAGGGTAAGTTCGGTAGATAAAAAACCAAAGGTCACCACTCACAAACAGATCAAAAATTAGTACACTAGTATTATCACGTGGTTAAAACCCTCGAAGAGGGAAACAGTCGACGGCTTGAGCCAACACGACCACTTCAGGCAATTTATTAATACAAAAATAAAAGTTACATATGTTTCTCTCATAAATGGTTACCGGAAAAATGACCCTCCATGCTCTTTAAATAGAGATCATGGACCAATCGAGTGTTAAGCCATGGATCAAGTGTCATTGATACTGAGGAGAGAGTGAACTGTTGGATCACTACAAATTGTGACTGTTATATTATAAGTTACAAATGTACATAGTAAAGAAACACACTTTACTTAACTCTACACTATACTAAGTTATTCTTAACTATTTCCTATGTGTCGGAATATCCTAACATCCCCCCTTAAGAAAAACTTGGGATAGGATTGAAGGATTTATAAAGGTGACACAAAAGGGGCCTATTTCCTATGTGTCGAAATATCCTAACATCCCCCCTTAAGAACAAATTGAGATAGGATTGAAGGATTTACAAAAGTGACTAAATAGGAGAAGGAATGAGGCATTAGAGCCTATCCCCCCTTAATGAAAACTTTCCTAAACTCCAAACATGGATCGAATTTTGGTAAACTTCACTTTTATGAGAGCCTTTATAAATATATTGGCTACTTGATCATTGGTTGGACAATACTGCACTTCAAGAACATAATCATGAATGAGATTTCTGCTGAAGTGTATGTGGAGTTCAATGTGTTTCATATGATGATGCTGAAATCAATCTTTACATAGCTGAATGACACTCTGATTATCACACTAAAGTGCAGTTGGATGCTGCTGATGAAGACCAAATTCAAACAGGATTTGACGAAGCCACATGGCTTCCTTACTGGCTTCAACTTCACCGCAATACTCTGATTCGGCTGAAGAAAGAGAGATGGCACTGTAATAGGTCCTGAACCAAGGGTGAATACATATACTGCAGTAGAATTTCGATCATCAGGGTCACCAGCCCAATCAGAATTAGTGAAACCAATCAACAATGGAGATTCCCTTGCACTGTAATGAATCCCGAACTGAATTGTGCCTCAAATATATCAAATTATTTTTTTAGTTGCTTTCCAGTGACTTTCATGATGTTGGTGCCTAAACCGAGCGACAAGACCAACGACAAAGGAAAGGTCAGGATAGGTATGGGTTAGATATATAAGTTTACCAACAAGTTAACAGTATAAGGTAGCATCAACTTCAGGGGTAGTACAAGTGACTGAAATATTGACTCCAAACTGAAAGGGAGAAGGGGATGGCTTACAATATTCCATGTGAAATTGGCGTAGAATATCACAGGCATACTTGGACTGAGAAAGGGTAATACTTTATTTGGATTGCAAGACTTGAAGACCAAGAAAACAATGCAAGTGTCCTTAGTCTGTCGTTTCAAACTTCTTTTTGAGGCTAGACTTCACATGGTTTATATGGTTGGGATCACTTCCAGTAAGGATAATATCATCAACATAAAGAAAAAGGAAGGTGAAGGACTTACCCACTTTCTTGGTGTAGACAGTGTTGCCAGAATGACACCTAGAAAATCCATTATCTAAAAGAAATCTATCCATTTTGGCATACCGAGCCTGAGGAGCTTGTTTGAGACCATAGAGAGACTTCCTAAGGCAAAAAACAAGGCTGGAGTCGTTTTGGATAAATCCATAGGGTTGTTCCATGTATATTTCTTCATGTAAGAAGGCAGATTTAACATCCATCTGATGGAATTCCCATTTAGAAGAGGCAACAAGGGAAAGAACAAGGTGGATAGAATTAATTTTGGCAACCGGGGAGAAGGTTTCAGTATAGTCAATGCCTTCAACTTGTGAAAATCCTTTAGCAACAAGACAAGCTTTATGTCTATCCATTTTTCCATCTCGTCCAAACTTTGTTTTGTAAACCCATATGCATCTAACAATTTTTCTTCCTTTTGGAAGAGAAACAAGATCCCAAGTATCATTTGAAAATAAGGAACGCTATTATTCATTCATAGCTTCATCCCAATCTGGATGACCAGAGGCTTCTACAAAGGTTTTTGGATCAGGATTTTCTTGAACTTGAGCCAATAAGGAAGAGGTTCTTTCAAACTGAGAACGTGTATGTTGTCGACCTGCAGGGTCACCTACAAGAGAACCTGCTACATCCCAAGTAGAGCGGACCCATATTAGAAGATGTGGAGTAAAAGGAATAATTTCAAGAGGTGGAGGAGGATTTTCATCCTCGCTGTCATCATCTGAACTATAAGGAATGCTATTAACAATAGAAGAGAGAGAGAGGTGGCACATATGTCGAATCAGGCTCGCGGGCCAAAGGTGGCAAACCCGACGAACTAGGCTCGCAGGCCAATATATTTTCATCAAATTTTAAATCTCTTCTAATGATTATATTTTTGAATTTTGGTTGAAGAACTCAATATCCTTTGACATCTTCTAAATATCCAACAAAAATGCATTTTTCACTCTTAGGTTCTAAGGCTTTCTGTTTCGCATTTGGAATATGGGCCCAAGCATCACTTCCAAAAACATGAAAGTGACTTACATCTTTTTTTTATTGAAATCCAAGATTCTTCTAGAGTTATACTCTTTAAAACCTTAGTAGGAGTGCGATTTACTATGTAGTTTTCACAGTTAATTACTTTTGCACAAAAATTGAGACCAAGTCCTTTAGAATTAAGCATACAATTAGCCATTTATTTTAAGGTGTGATTCTTCCTTTCAGGAACACCATTTTTTTGTGGCGTATATGGAACAATATGTTGTAATTGAATGCCATGCCTGATCTTAACTTAAGAATTCAATGTCCAGATTGTTTCTCAACAAAGGCCTTAAAGACCAAGAACATGTTAAAAAATTCACTCTCGAGTTTAATAAGTATACCCAAGTGCATCTAGAAAAATCATCAATGAAAGTTAAGAAGTACTTGCAACCAAAGAAAGAAACAACAAGAAGTGGACCACATAGATCACTGTACACAAGCTGCAAAGGGGCTGAAGTGTGCCAAGAGGCATGTTTGTCAAAACTATCTCGATGATGTTTTCTGAGTAAACATCCGGAGCAAACACCATCTCAGAAAGATACTATAGCAATACATGTCACCATATTTTCTTTACATAGAGTTTGAAGAGAGCGATAGTTTAAGTGACCAAATCGCTCATGCCAAAGTTTGCTCACATCATCATTATGAGAAAAAAAAATAGAGGGAAGATAGGATGACCCAAAGTTGTCAAACTTATACAACCTTGTGGAATCATCAGCAATGCCAGTAGCTAAAATATTTCTAGGATCTTTGAGGTCCTTGATTACAACATCATGAGGTGAGAATTCTACTATTTTCCCTTCACCTAAATAAGTTATCTAATAAACAGAGAGAAGGTTGCATGACAAGGTAGGAACACATAGTACATCATTAAATTGACCATTATCAAGATGAATGGTTCCAGATCCTACAACACTAAGAGATCTATCATCACCAACATAAATATGTTTGGTGTTACAATCATTTAAAGAAGAAAAAATGTCTTGATTTTTGGCCATGTGGTAAGAAGCTCCAGAATCAATGAGCCACTCATGAGAATGAGAAGAAGAAGATACATTTAATGCATAACCAGATCTTGATGCTTGACAACCACAAGTAGAAAGTGCCATTCTTGAAGATGAAGGTAAAGAGTGCTCAAAATTGATGTTGTGCTTCTTCATTGCTTCTTCTAAGGATTCCATCTTCTTAAAACATTTGGACTCTATATGGCCATCATGATTACAAAAGTTTCAATGTCTATCTATCTTCTTCCCTTTGTTTTTATTTTCCCTATCATTTTGGTGAGTTTCTTTTTCAGTTTGTGGCTGAAATTTCTTATGACACTTGTTTGGTTTCAGACCATACTTTTTAGGATACTGCTTCTTGGGATTCTTTTGATATGATTCCTGTTGGGCTACTAATTCTTTCTTAGAAGCATTTCCAGAAGTTATAAGACCAAGGTGTAAGATTTTTTCTTTTTCTCTTATCAAAGAATCAAAAAAGGCATCAAAAGAGGGGTTCTTGTAGGTGGTTCCTAAAGAAATGATAGCTTCTCTATTGTAATGGAAGGTGGAAACAAATAGAGAGCATGTAGGGCCAATCTTACCAAGAATTCAATAGATGAGGCTACCATCTTCCTTTTTTACCTTACAACCTTCTAAAAGAAGTCTAAGGGTCTTGAATTTTGACAAAAATATTGAATAGAGGAGAAATTATTGGGGTTCGAAGTAAGAAACTCATTTTCAAGCTGGTGGGCCCTGATTTGATTTTGAATACCAAAGACAATATTTAGCTTTTCCAGGGCTTCATGAAATCGAATATCTTGAGCAATGGACATTCCTATCAACCCTCGTGCTTGATCTTGTTTACTTTACCATTTCATGACTTTATCATCATCAGAAGGTTTAGTTTCTTGTCTTGTGGCTATTCTATAAATCCCTTTACTTCTAAGTATATCGACCATGTGAGGTAACCATTTGAAATAATTGGTGTTGTTAAGAATAATCAGGCATGCAGTTTCCATTTAAAAAAAAAAATGAAGCTGAGAAAATTTGAAACTAACTGCTCGAATGGAAATATCTCGAAAATTTAGGCCGATTAAAAAAATGGCTAGAGAAACGGCTTCCGGATGAAGAAGTTATGCCCTTTGAAAAAAATGAGTTGAGTATGCCGAATAGTTGTAGGAATGGTTTGAAATTTGATAGAGTTCAAATTTAAAAAAAAAATCCGGCCCCTTTAACAAAATTTTTTTACAAAAATAAGCTTGAAAAAGAAACTTGAACCCAAGACCTCTATTCTCATAAAGTTACTCCTCACCAAGTGAGATAGTAAAAGGATTCTGTAATTGTTTGAAAAGAGGAAGGGTTTTTATTTTTTATTGTAATAGCCTTCAATGTGCGTGCTTTTTCTTGCCCAAAAAAAACAAAAATCCGAGCAAAAAAAACAAAACGCAAGCCTTACAACATAATGTTAGATTTTCGATTAGCGTTGCCGACAACTATCTATTTTTCCACTATTTCTGATTTCCCGAGAACGCACAAAGATGCGGGGAAAGAGCATACGTAGCAAAAAAAAATCCTTCTTCATGTTTCTGATTTGCCGAGATCGCACACAACGCAGAGAAAAGAACATACAAAGGGAAGAGGGTATAGATCCAACAAATAAATAAAACCTAAAAACCAAAATAAATAGAGGGAACCGAAATAAGAAAAACTATTAACAAATATAACTGGAAAACAGATACTGAATACCTCTAGATCTAAACTGACATAACTTGGGCAACCAGAAACCTTTTTTCATGAAACGAAAAACATTCCTCATTGTGACAGACGCTTCAGACACAACAGAGCAGTTACCCAGGCCCAAAAATGTTCAGAAATAGCATATCTACAAAATGGCAGTCGCATGTAGTCAAACCGGCTTCGGATTTGGATCAACAATGGATGCGGCCCTCAAAATAGCTCTAATACCATGTAGAAATTTATAGGGTAAGTTCCGTAGATCAAAAACCAAAGGTCACAGCTCACAAACATATCACAAATCAATACACCAGTATTATCATGTGGTTAAAACCCTCGAAGAGGGAAAGAGTCCATGGCTTGAGCCAATGCGGCCACTTCAGACAATTTATTAATATAAAAATAAAACTTGCATATGTTTCTCTCATAAACGGTTACCGGACAAATGACCCTCTAAGCTCTTTAAATAGAGATCATGGACCAATCGGGTGTCAAGCCACGGATCAAGTGTGAACCATCAGATCACTACAAATTGTGATCGTCGAATTATAAGTTACAAATGTACATAGTAAAGAAACACACTTTACTTAACTGTACACTAGACTAAGTTATTCTTAACTATTTCCTCTGTGTCGAAATATCCTAACATTTCCTATAAAATCTAAAGCAAGCATGACTTCATGTTATACTGAAATTTTTTCAATTATACTATGTTATATTATTTGAAATTTGCAAACTTTTAAAGTCGAAACTCCACCCATAATTATAAAAACAATATGGGGAATGTAATATTCTAAATATGTGAAATTATGATTTAGCATATGAATACATAAAACATATCCTTTTTTTAAATTTATGTTGGCTAAAAGTTCGTGATTTTTAATTTGTTTAATTACTTAGAAAATATTCTAACTTAATATTTATCTATTATTATTGTTATGTGTGAAAATTTTCAAGGTTTAAATTACCTTGATTCACGTGTATCATCAATAAAAACATACATAAATATCTAGAGTTTATAATAGTATCAATTATTATTATCATTAATATATAACTTATTAAAAAAATCAAAATTATGATTATAAATTTATTAGTATTATTTTTAATTCACATTACAACTTATTATTGGTTTATATATATATATAAACCAATAATAAGTTGTAATGTGAATTAAAAATAATACTAATAAATTTATAATCATAATTTTGATTTTTTTAATAAGTTATATATTAATGATAATAATAATTGATACTATTATTAAAAAATCAAAATTATAATTATAAATTTATTAGTATTATTTTTAATTCACATTACAACTTATTATTATTATTGGTTTATTAATTTTACTATCTCAAATACTTAAAATGATAATCTATATATATATATATCTTAATGTATATTTAATTTATTTTTATTGAAATTTGGTTAACAATTCACCTTGTATTATGTAAATTTGGTTTAGTTTGATTAAATATTTTAAAATTTTAATTTAATTATGCATAATTATAATTATTAACTGGCTGATTTAGACTTAAGTTCCACGATGATTACTATTTATTTTCATAGTTATATTTTTTTGTTAATTAATTTAAAAAAAAAGTGTTTTATAGTTTTTTTCACATGTGATATGATAAATCATCATCCATAATTAAAAATATTATTCTATATTTTTAAATCTAACTATATAAATTATTAATTTTTTTATATTTAACATTATTAATAATATTTGAAAATAAAGTTATAATTTAATTAAATATATATCTAATTACATTTACCTTCAATTTAAATTTTATAAATACATTAATTTTAATATAATATAATTTTTATTTTTATATAATATAATTTTTATTATTTAAATTGGTAAATCTATCATAAGAGTTGTCGAACACAAACAAACCATAGGGATACCTATAACTATGACAACAATAGGGACAACTATGAGTAGGACGAGATGCTAGCGTGGTCCCACCAGATCTTTTAACTGTGCATTTACTTGCAAAGGTAGAAACTCCCATCTGGGATTGGGCCACTTCATAAGAACACAACTCTTTTCATATCAGTGTGCAAGCAGATCACAGACCAGCAATGTACACGATAAGTTACCCTCCACCTGAGTTCCATTGTACCCTTCACTTTGCTGGATGATGCAGACCAAACCCTGGTCGTGGCAACATTGGCTTCCTTATCTACAACAACCGTGATGGACATATTTTGGAGAGGTTCAGCGCGTATGTCAATGATTGCTTTAGTATAGACAGGAATTCTGCTCATTACAAAGCGTTAATTGCTGGCCTCCAACATGCTCTGCGGCTTGGAATCACCGACATCACCGCTTTTGGAAATTGTAATGTCGTTGTCAATCAGGTAACAACCCATGTCCTCTCTTTGCCCTTGGAATTCATATATTAGCGTTGATTTCAAGAGACAGTCGTTTCACTTCATGACAATCACTGTATGTACGGTCTGTAGGTAATGGGTACGTGGGGTGTGAAGAAACCCTGGCTGAGAAGGACGGGTGCAGCCCTTCAACAGATGTGTATTGATATACGTAAGGAGATAGGCGGGTGGTGTGTGTTACGGAATAACAGAGTTAGGGATTCTTTGTTAGCTATATACTAGGGTTTCTTTATACAGCGATGAAGCTAGGGTTTCTTTCCCATTTTGGAGCAGATTTGGTTACGAGTTAACCAGCCGTTGCCATTTCTAATGCATACGTCATTGAGATAGGGTTAGGGTTTGCTTTTCGATATTATTGCGAAGGACCTATTCCAGTATTCCAGTTTGTCTCTCCCGTACATTGTTTGAATAACTGGGCCCCGTTCTGTAAAGATTATGAAGGTTGTGATGGGACCCCAACATGGATTGATTGTAGAGCTACCTGGTATCTTTTTCAACCATTATAATACCAATTTTTTTGTTGTTGTGATTGTTATTTATTTGTTGGGTGTTTTACAATGTTGCAAGGATTTCTCCAATTTGTGAATATGTTCTAAAGGAGACAAATGCATGGTTTATCACAACAGACATTACATTCTGGACGTCTTCAAGTATATTCTCTTCAATTCTATACGGCTGTTCAACTTTTTGGACATATAATTGATGCTAGTGTAAGTTACACAATAATAAGTCTAGGTAGCTTTTATATGTTCGGACGGGCAAGCTTGCTTTCCGAATATACGGTCTCAGATGTTACTGGTGCTTTTCTTTTGCTTTCTTCAACTTTTTTTGTGGAAATGGTAGATTTATTTTTAAAAGGAGAGATATAATTTTGAAAAGGAACGTGCAGATCTTTGCCTCGCTCCCAATATAACTCTTAGGAACCAGAGACTAAACAAAGCGTAGCAAAGGTTTTCCTTGTTTGATAAATGAAATTGAATTAGTAAAATTTTCCGCGTTAAGAAAATGAATTTGTATTCATTTATTATTATTTTTGAACTCTAATTAGGTTCACATTTGTGCCTCAATTGAAATATTCCAAGGGCTATATCAAACATTTTAAAGATTATGTGAATACCACAGGTAACTGTAATGATACAAATGTGCTCTAGTTGTGTAAGGATATATATTTTTTAATTAATTAAGAGTTTGGAAGAATAATTCAAAAATTACATACTTCTTGGAAAAGTAAAACTGTACACTTATCTAAGTGACTTTTTGATATGAAATACCTCACAAAAGAAATTTTAAAGATATAAGCATCTCGAATTTTTTTTATCATGTGGACATCTCAGCACACACCTACAAAAGTTTTTTATTAAACCTGAGTGCCTTTCATTGTATTTATTTATTATTCACTATTTTGAATATTCTCTAATATTATTCATATTTATTAAAGCAGTGAAAAAAATAAATAAATTTATTTTGAGAAATAATTATAAATTATTTTATCATTAATTATATTATATTAAATTTATATTTTTCTTAAACTAGTTATAAAGAACATTACTGTCATAAGATTCACGATATTTTTTTAAAATTTATTGCCATGATGCTACGTCCTCGATGGATCTTGTTATATAATTAAAATAGTTTTAGAGAATTTTACTGGGATAAGATTAAGTACGATATATATATTTTTTATTTATTGCCATGATAATTAAAGATATTTTTTAAATTTATTGCCACGATGCTACGTCGTCGATGGATATTGTGATTTATAATTATATATTATAATGAGTTATTATGAAAATTTTATTATATTGATATAGTTTAACCTTCGATGTGCACGAGCTTTGAATTGAAATCCACGTGGATTTTACAAATCCGTGCTGGCCTATTTTCCTTTCTTCAACCCGTTTAGACGCACGCCATGTTACTGGTTTTCAATTTGATTTCTTTTCTTAGCGAATATATTAATGTGCATGAACTCATATCCCTATGAACTAGATGGTCTGTAAAGCTTCGCAACTTAACGCTTTCATATGAATATGAACTTTTTAAAACAGCGTTTTTTTCATCCTCAAAAAAAAAAACTTAATGCTTTCATAGAATGTGCGATCATATTATACGGAATTTACTTGATATATACATTGTACCATTATTAGGAAATAAGAAAATGTAAATTATCTTCTACACAATTTAACATTATTAGGACATAATATAATCTATGGCCTATTTAGGAATATTATGGCTAGTTGGTCACCACACCCTCAGATAATTAGTACATTTGAAATTATGTAGGCACTTGCATTGTCGTTCCAATATCTTGTCGTTTCAATTTAATTTTATAAAATAATTTAATGTTTTTTTAATAAATTTTCTTTATAAGTAACATATAAGTAGAGATTTAATATGAACTAGTCTCAAAATTTTTAGAGTGTAAAATACAATGTGGTATTTTTCATTTTTTAAATTGTATTTTCAAATGCTTAATAGAGTATATATAGGGCGAAATAGTTTAATCATAAAAAAAAATGTTTTTTTCCGTATATAGATATATATGAAGTTGATATGGACATATATCTTTAAAAAGTTGATCTGGATTTATGAGGAACGCAACAGAATAAACATATAACCATAAATACAAAAATGTAGTGGAAATAACACTTCATTTTCATTAATATCAAAGAACTGAAATTTGTCTATAGATAAAATGGAAATAAAACTAGCTAGGGCGATGGTAGCTATCTCTGAGAAGAGATGTGGTGGCTACAGGCCTCTGAACTGAGTTATAATGAGGCTCTACAGCCTATTTATTATTCAGAAACAATGGGAAATCCTAAACAGCCAAAACCTTAAACCTAGGAGATGAAGCGCCAAACTGTGGGCCCCGTTTGGGTAAATTGGTTTTTCAACTACCCAGGATGTAACTTTGGCATATGATCTCCATTTGATGCATACCATATCTTACATCCTTTGGCATATGATCTCCATTTGATGCATTAGAAAGATCTATCCTAGGACTACAAATTACAATCCGAAGTTTATCACAACAGAGATTACATTCTCGACGTCTTTAAGTATATTCTCTTCAATTCTATACAGTTGTTCAACTGTTTGGACATATAATTAATGCTAGTGTAAGTTACACAATAATAAGTCTAGGTAGCTTTTATATGTTCCGAGGGGCAAGCTTGCTTTCTGAATATACGGTCTCAGATGTTACTAGTGTTTTTCTTTCGCTTTCTTCAACTTCTTTTTTGTGGAAATGGTAGATTTATTTTTAAAAGGAGAGATATATATTTGGAAAGGAACGGATGTTTGCCTCGCTCCCAATATAACTCTTAGGAACCAGAGACTAAACAAAGCGTAGCAAAGGTTTTCCTTGTTTGATAAATGAAATTGAATTAGTAAAATTTTCCCTGTTAAGAAAATGAATTTGTATTCATTTATTATTATTTTTGAACTCTAATTAGGTTCACATGTGTGCCTCAATTGAAATATTCCAAGGGCTATATCAAACATTTTAAAGATTATGTGAGTACCACAGGTAACTGTAATGATACAAATGTAATCTACTTGTGTAAGGATATATTTTTTTAAATTAATTAAGAGTTTGGAAAAATAATTCAAAAATTACATACTTCTTGGAAAAGTAAAACTGTAGACTTATGCATGTGACTTTCTGAAATGAAATACCTCACAAAAGAAATTTTAAAGATATAAGCATCTTAATTTTTTTTTAATCAGGTGGACATCTCAGCATACACCTACAAAAGTTTTTAATTAAATCTGAGTGCCTTTCATTGTATTTATTTATTATTTATTATTTTGAGTATTTTCTAATATTATTCATATTTATTAAAATAGTGATGACGAACCATATTGGCTGGTTCGAAAAGCGTTGACACAAATTTCTCCAATATGATTTTCACCAAAAAATTTGATACATAGAAAAAATTCTATTAAAAAAACATTTATATAAATAAATTCATTTTGAGAAATAATTATAAATTATTTTATCATTAATTATATTATATTAAATTTATATTTTTCTTAAAATAGTTATAAAGAACATTACTGTAGTCTGTCATAGGATTCACGATATTTTTTTAAAATTTATTGCCATGATGCTACGTCCTCGATGGATCTTGTCATATAATTAAAATAGTTTTAGAGAATTTTACTGGCATAAGATTAAGTACGATATATATAATTTTTTATTTATTGTCATGAAAATTAACGATATTTTTTAAAATTTATTGCCACGATGCTACGTCGTCGATGGATATTGTGATTTATAATTATATATTAAAATGAGTTATTATGAAAATTTTATTATATTGATATAGTTTAACCTTGGATGTGCACGAGCTTTGAATTGAAATCCACGTGGATTTTACAAATCCATGCTGGCCTATTTTCCTTTCTTCAACCCGTTTAGACGCACGCCATGTTACTGGTTTTCAATTTGATTTCTTTTCTTAGCAAATATATTAATGTGCATGAACTCATATCCCTACGAACTAGATGGTCTGTAAAGCTTCCCAACTTAACGCTTTCATATGAATATGAACTTTTTAAAACAGCGTTTTTTTCACCCTAAAAAAAAGAAGCCTTAACGCTTTCATAGAATGTGCGATCATATTATACGGAATTTACTTGATATACACATTGTATCGTTATTAGGAAATAAGAAAATGTAAATAATCTTCTACACAATGTAACATTATTAGGACATAACAAAATCTATATAATCTATGGCCTATTTAGGAATATTATGGCTAGTTGGTCACCACACCTTCAGATAATTAGTACATTTGAAACTATGTAGGCATTTGCATTGTCGTTCCAATATCTTGTCGTTTCAATTTAATTTTATAAAATATTTTAATGTTTTTTTTAATAAATTTTCCTTATAAGTAGAGATTTAATATGAATTAGTCTGAACTTTTTTAGAGTGTAAAATACAATGTGATATTTTTCATTCTTTAAATTGTATTTTGGAACGCTTAATAGAGTATATATAGGACGAAATAGTTTAACCATAAAAAAAATGAATTTTCCCCTATATAGATATATATGAAGTTGATATGGACATATATCTTCAAAAGTTTATTTAAATTTCTTGTTCAAATATTTTTGAAAATTATTTTTTGTATTTCTAATTACTTTATAACATATTCATTTTTTTTTAAATTATACCCTACATTGTTTTTCTATTTAGAACATAATTAAAAAAAAAGAAAGGCAAGGATAGAGGGACAAACTTGCACAACCCCTCAGACATGGTTATAGAATGAACGTCTAAGGCTCAATCGTTATAAGTAGAATTGACCTTCTATAGAATCAGATAACAAATGAATAACAAATTAGCTCTCGAAACAAAATCGCCTTTATTATGAGGGAGAGATGAGCATTTTATCAACAATGAAATCATTCTCCTTATTTTTAGTTTGTAATTAAAAAACATATTTTCATAAAATCAAATGCATTAATAGATAAAGCAAATACATTGAGATGTTTCCTTCTTTCCTAGATTTCTAGATGTTTCCCTCTTTTCTACTCTTAGATGTTTCCAAGGAAAGAGTACATTTTTTATTTATTTCTGAATCAATGAGAGGTTGTTGATTTGTGTGTCTTTCTTGGTTTACTAATTCCTCCCTGTTTAGAGGAGGAAGTGTCCCATCTCCCTCCACCAAATGAGGGAATGTGCGTTGTAATGTTTCTGCAGTCATCCATTTTTCCGCATTGGTGTGTGTCCCTTCCGACGAACCAGATATGATAAGTATGGTTGTTGGCATGTATTACGTTTCTTTGAGTCCATAATTGTATCTGTGAGCAGAGGAGGCTAAAGATCTGGAATATTATCAACTCAATGATGAATTGTAACAGATTCCTCTAGGAGAGGTAGTTCAAATAGTTTGAGATTATTAACATTAAGCACATTGTCGATGCCAGACTCGGAAGGCAATTCCAAGTGATATGCATTTTCTCCAATGTGTTCAAGAAAAATATATGAGTCATATCACAGAGGGTGAAACAAATGATGACGACCCTTGAAGCATTTCTTGTCCAACAAGAGCCATACATGATCTCCAGGTTGAAAATAAAAAGGTGCCCGCTGCTTGTCATGCCTCGGTTTTGCGCGATATTAGGCTGCTTGCAAAAAAACATTTACTTGAGTTTGGTGTTGAGAAATGGAGTGCACAAATTGATGAGCTGATTTTTGTTCCTGTTGTTAATGTGCAAATCCAGAAGGGTGATCATTAGTGGAATATTAGAGGGTAAACCCAAAGAAAACCTCAAAAGGAGAGAGACCAGTTGAGGAGTGTGTGGCTTGATTGTAACTATGTTAAATTATGTGCGAATATGTGTCCCAGTATTTTTTTTTGGAAAAATAACAACGAAGTGAGTGAACGAAAGTACGATTGACAACTTTGGTTTGTACATATTTTTGTGGGTGTAAGGCAATGGAGAAAAGAAGTTGGCAACCAAACAAAGAGGAAAGAGTGCACCACAATCTAGAAAAAAAAGAGAGTCACGAGCAGAAATAATACTACCCGGAAAACCAAAGTGTCGCCACACATGCTGGAAGAAGAGATCCATGGTCTAAGCAGTAAAGGTAGTCTTATGACAGAGAAGAAATATAGCCATCTTGGAGAAATGAAATACCACTACCTAGATAGCATTATGTTTGCAGAAAGTGGTATGAAGGCTAGTTAAAACGTCCATGTAAATGGATTCCAAAGAACTAGAGGGAATTGGTAATAGCTAATACAAAGCATCCTTATGGTTTCAGAGCTTTGTTTGTGAACAAAGAGAACATGCAAAAATGAATTTTTTCACTTTCTTGGGTAAGGAAGGGCAATAGAAGTGGCATTGAGTATTGAGAATGGTCTTGGCTATGAAAAAATTCCCTCCGCATGAAGAGGCATGTGCTTCACAGATGAGAAGGAGATGATCACCAGATTGTGGCACACATAGCTGGTTAAGTTTATACATCCAACCATCACGAATGGTATCATCATCAAAGGGAGTTTGGTTTATGATTGGAGGCTATTACAGAGCTTCCCATATCTCACCAAAGACTAGATCAGTTGCATACATGTCTTTCCAAGCATCATATGAAGCACAACACACCTCTAGAATGTGTAGGACCTAAGTAGGTAGAAAACTTAAAAAATCAGCCATGTTATTAGTTATCACCTCCTTATATTTAATCTCCAGATGGAATTTTTGAGTGTAAGAAAGCCACTTTAAATGGCGTCTCTCTTGAATATTTCATTGTGAGTTGATGAAGATTAGTGGATGATGATCTCTATGGAGGATGGTCTCTTTTACAAGAATTTAATGGCACCAATAGTTCAAAGCTTGCACTAAAATGTAGAATTCCTTGTCATAGGCATTTTACATGAGCTTAGCATTAATAAGTGCCTCAGAATAGTATGCCATAGGGTGGCCTCCCTGTTTAAGAACTGATCCAATGGTGAACTGAGAGGCATCAGTTTCCATCTCAAATGGTTGATTCATATATGGAAAACGAAGAACATGGGCACAACATAATGCATTCCTGAGTTGAGAAAATTACCGCTCAAATTCGACGTCCCAAATAAACTTTTCTTGATGAGACAACTAGTGCAAAGGGCGAGCTAAATGTAAGAAATGAGAGGCAATTTTTCTGTAGAAATTAATACGTTGCATGAAGCTCTTGAGGTCATGTGCATTGGAATGGGCCAACTGGTCGAGGTGGATATTGGTGGACACCCACCTGTTCTATTTGGACCCACACCATTAGTTCTTTCAGTTTTTCAGTTTTAGCACAACTTACTATTTTTTGTAGTTTTTTGGGTCATGAAATTTCGGAACTATTTTGAGGCACAAATGATCTAGGTGGATATTGGTGGCTAGCCACCTATTCCATTTGAACCCCCACCATCAGTTCTTTCCGTTTTCCAGTTTCAGCACAACTTACTGTTTTTAGTAGTTTTTCGGGTCATGAACCTAAAGAGTTGCTTTGAGGCCCTAAACGAAGTTTTTGGGGAAAACTAGAAGAAACATGGAAGTTAATTTATTGTGTCTCACGTAAAAATTTATTCCTGAGATAGACATTTCGATCAAGGTATTGAGCGCATCAAATGGAGATTGTATGCCAAAGTTGCGTCCCCAAGAAGATTGATGTACCAATTTACAGAAATGAGGCCCATAGTTTTGGTGCTTCATCTCCTAGGGTTAGGTTTTTGTATGTTTAGGGTTTTCCATTGCTTCTCAACAATAAATAGGCTTTCAAGCCTCATTATAACATAATTCATAGGCTTGTAGCTACCACATCTCTTCTCAGAGATAAGACACCAATGCCCTAGCTAGTTTATTTCCATTATGTGTGTAAGCATATTTCTGTTATTTGATATTAATGAAATGAAGTTTTATTTCTAATACATTTGTGTGTTTATTTTTATTTCTTTATATTATTTCATTCCTTCATAAATCCAAATCACCCCCCATTGTGCCAACGATTATACATGAGAGGGATCTAGGTGAACCCTTGTGCTGTCAATAATAAATCCCCAATATTGAACTGATGTTTTTCCAAAATAGAATTTATTTTCTTTGACTTAAAGGTGTTGTGCTCGCAATACCTCTAGTGTGGTGCGAACATGCTGAAGATGGTGTTCCCAAGATTTACTGAATACTAAAATTTTATCAAGTCAAATTACCACAGACATACCCAAATGTTCCTTGAAAACATCATTAATGAATCTCAAAAAGATGGTTGGTGCATTGGTCAGTCCAAATGGAATGAAAAACCATTGAAATCGACCAGAATTTGTTTTAAAAATAATTTTCGATGTGTCAGCTGCATGCATGCGAACTTGATGGTAACCTATAGTTAAATCCATATTTGTGAAGAAACAAGCCCAATGTAAGTGGTCCAAAAAATCCTCAATGCAGGGAAGGGGGTAGCGGTTTTTAATAGTGGCTTTATTAAGGGATCGGTAGTTTGTCATGAGGCACCATTCAAAAGTATCCTTTTTGGGAATAATAAAAGTTGGAGATCCATATAATGGGGATGAAGTATGAATATGGCTCAATGTCAATAATTCTTCAATTGGACATTCTATCTCTGCTGCCTCTCGAGGAGCGAGGCAATAACATGGGGTATTGGGTAAGGAAGCACCAGGAATAAGATCGATTTTATGTTCAACAGAGCATTCTGGAGGGTACCCTATGGGTTGGGTGAAGACATCTGCAAATTCTTGGAATAGAAGAGCCATTGTAGGATTTGTGAGGTTGTCTGGCTTGACAGGGCGAACCAAGCACAGAGAAAATCCTTGGTTTAAATTGGCTCTCATTGTGGGATATTTTCCAACACAAGGTTGGGTTAATGCCCTAGCTAAGGATGTGAGCACATAGGTGCGCCCATCCTACTACAAGTGGTATTGGTGATCTGTATCATGATAAAAAACATGTTGAGCCTCTTAGCATGGAATGCCTAGAAAAAAATTGGCACAATGGAGAGGAGAAATGTTACATACCACAATATCATGGAAAGGTCAAATAGAAAAGGTGACAACACAACATTGGGATATGGTAAGATGAGCACCTTCCTTTTGGACCCAACCGAGCTAATACAGGTGTGGGTGTGGAGTGGTGAGAAGGAAAAGGTGTTCAACCAAGTCCTCTGCCACAAGATTCTTTTGACTCCCATTGTCAAGAAAAAGCGTGGTCAACTCATGCTTGATTTGACTATTATTGGTAAAACATGGTGTAACATAAATGTTTGTTGCATTAACACTCATGAGGATGAGAGAGGGGTCCACTTCGGTGGGGTTTTCGAGAGAAACAACTGGAAGTGGGGTGGTGGCATTTGGTTGCTCGACCTCTATAAAAATATTCTTGTTAGGGAATAGATTTTTGAGTACTTGATAATTTGAAAAAGCATGTGAGTTGGTATTATGAAATGCACACCAAAGAGTATTGTGAGGTGTGGGGGATGAGGCAAAGGAGACATTACAACAACTAGACAGAGATGGACCATTTCTGGCTTGAGGAGATCAGATTCGAGTACGCACTTTGTGTTCCACTTCCAGGGCGTGAATAAAGACCTTTTCTAATGAAGTACTATCAAACAACTAAACTTTGCATAGAAAAAGCATTAGCAAACAAGAATTAGATTTTATAATTAGTACCTCTTTTGGATCAGATATGTGGAGTTGAATGTGAAACTAGTAGAAGACATCAATGTAAGCTTGCACTGATTGATTCTGTAGTTTTTAAATTTGTAATCATTTGGAAAGTAGATTTTTTATATATCCTAGAGGATATAAGCATTATCTTAAGGCCTAGAAAAGGATATCCCGAGAAGTGATAGGTGTCGATTTGGTCTCGACTGGCTCTCCAAATTCGACAACTAAGGAGATATTCTCAAGATGAGTATCCCACCATGTTTGCGGTAGGCCTTCTAATTGTAGACTAGTGATCTGAAGTTTATCTCCACTTCCATCATGGACAACTTCTGAAATAGCTGGATAGACTACAGAGCCATGAAACAACAACCTCACCATTCATTTGGCCTCAGAATTTGGGAAGTTGAAAGTGTGTATCAAGATGCATTTTCCCTCGAGGACATCGTTGTTGTTGCAACATAATTATCTCTTGAATATCCCTATCTAAATAATTTATTGGCGTGTTTGCATTGGAGGGCTCTTGATTGGGCAACATAATTTTCATCCACAGAATGGATTGAAATGTATGACACTAAAAAAAATTCTTCGAACAAGTAGATGGCTTCCAAGATCTTATGCTCTGATACCAGTTAATATACCTACAGATATGAAAAACTAATTGATAGAATCACATAACACCAAAGTCTTTATTATGAGGGAGAGATGAGGATTTTATAAACAATGCAATCATTCTCCTGATTTTTCATTTGCAATTACAAAAACTATTTTCACAAAATCAAATGCATTATTAGATAAAACAAATACATTGAGATGATTCCTTATTTCGTATATTTTTAGATTTTTCCCTCTTTTCTACTCTTAGATGTTTCCAAGGAAAGAGTGTGCTTTTTCCTGGTTTCCCAATCAGTGAGAGGTTGTTTATTTGTGTGTATTTCTTGGTTTCCAAAGAACTAAACACAGTTACATATTTTGAATAATAGATTTCCAATTGAGTTTGCATTACTTTGCATTAGTGTATATTGAATTACTTTTTTTCTATTGAAGTGATCACTATGTATATTCAATTGAGAAATATTATATTTACACGGTTTCTGGTTTTAATTGACACACTACAAAGAAATATCTCATTCCATACGCCACTGAAATTAATGATATAAATACAAATCCAGAAGACCAAAGATCTCACACATAAGAGACCTATTGAACATAAGTTTAAATCACAATTGATTGATGCTCCAAATGCTTGTACAATTCTACAATTTATAGGTGGATATGAAAATTCTTGGTCGTTCTAGATCCAAGAGATCTGAAAAGTTCTATTGACCACTCTACATCCTTATCTATATTTTTTATTATTCTAGTAATTGAGACTCTTCCGCCTTTACGATTTTTCCATTTTTTTATATTTCTACATTATTATGACAACTCCCTTAATGGAGATATGGATTTTCTATAAACCCAAGATGCTTCCAAATCATTACAAAGTTCATCGTACCAAGTGGTTTGGTAAATACGTGAATAAAATTTTCCCTTCTATTACAATAGACTAGATCTATTTCTTTTGACTGGATATTTTCTCTTACAAAGTTGTGTTGCACTTAAATATGTTTTCTTCTTGCAAGATACAATTGGTTGTGTGCCAACTTAATATATATTTGATTATACATATAACAATGTTTGACTTGGTTTGTTGGTCGCCTACATCTCCAATTATGCAGCTCAGCCAAACAAATTCACCATTCATAATTGTCAAGGCTTTGTACTTAGTTTCTCTCAATCACAAGGAACAAATTGGTTGTTTCTTGTTGCTCCATGACAGGGTCCCTGAACCAATATGGAATGCGTAATGAGAGGTTGATTTTATTCCATCACGATTTCCCACCCAATCAGAATCAGAATATCCTGCCAACTCAACACCAAATTCGTTAGTATATAAAATACCAAAATTCATAGTTCCCTTTAGATAGAAAATGACTTTATTTGTTTCTTGCCAATGAATTTCCTTAGGATCAACCATAAAAGGTATTTTAAACTTCCCAGTAAGTAACAATAAAAAGTACCATTTACATCTTTAGAGCCATCATCAATATATAATTTAACATTTTTTTCTAAAGTTGTTGATGCTACAATACATTAACTCACGTTAAATATTTTGAGAATTTCCCTTGTATGATTGCTTTGAGTAATGAATGTGTTCCCAGATTCCTTCCAAATTTGAATACCCAAGTAGTAATGCAGATCACCCAGGTCTGGCATTTCAAAATATTATAATAATTTTCCTTTAGTTTATTTAATTAATTCAGATGCACTACCTCTTATGATGAGATCATCAATACAAAGATATCAAAGAAATATTCCCATTATCATGCTTCTTGATATACATATTAGGATCACTGTTAATATTTTTAAAACACTTATAATGGAAGAAAGAATCAATATTTTCATAACATGATCTTGGTGCTTCTTTTAAACCATATAAATATTTTTTCAATTTACAAACAAGGTGATCTTTCCCCATTTAAAAAATCCTTCACGTCATTCTAAATACAGTTCTTCTTTTAGTTCACAATTTAGAAAAGTCAATTTCACATAAAAATGATGTATTTTATAATGATGCTTTGTAGTTAATGCGATCATGATTCTGATTTGTTTAACATAACTACGAGTGCAATGGTATCTGCATAATCTATTCCTTCTTTTTGTGAGTAGTCTTTGGAAACTAATCTAGCTTTGTACTTACTTATGTTATCGCTTGCATTAAACTTGGTTTTATATAACCATTTAGAACCTAGAGGAACTTTATCTTTAGGAATTTTCATTAACTCCCAAGTATCATTTTATATTTAGATTTGTATTCCTCATCGATTGCATCTCACCGCTCTTTACATTATTTAGATTCTTTATATTTGAAGGTTAAAACATATTCATTACATGGGTCATTAGTGCATAATATTTATATATTACAGGGAGTTAAGTTTGTTGTCATGATATTTGTTAGTCATCAATAATATTTACTTGTTTAGATGACTAAATAATTATCCCAAGATTTCTAGAATCAAATTTCATAAACATTGTGAGTTCTAGAAATCTCACTGCCTCCATTATCCTTAAGATAAATTTTCACTATTTTTATCATTTCATCCTATCTAGCTTTGCCTACCAGTCTAAAAATACCCATTAAGAGCCCATGTCACCCATTATATCTATATCTTGTCACCTTTGACCCAAATACCCTATTTTTGTTTCACCTAAAAATCCCACTGCTACCTAAGCTCACCAATCAATTAGCTTGTTGTGTCCACCAAACTACTCCTAAACACTGATAGTCTCAAACTATCTCTGCAGAATCTTTAAGAAATAAAGTACATTGGGTTTCATTTCTTCAATTCATTATTTTATCATGAACTCTGTCTCACACTTCATAAATCCTAGGTTCTAAGTTTCAATCCAAAAGGCCAAGTCCCAGAAAGCCTCCACTAGGTAACCTAGAGTTTCACAAAGTAACAGGATGGATTTGGTGCCCTACAAACTCTGTTTTTCCTATATGAAGAAACTGCATTCAAGGAAAGAAAGGACAGGTGATCTTGTCTTAAACTCATCAAAGAGATCATTCAAAAGGTATTTGGCCTGAAGCACAAGTTTTGTAAGGGAACAACTACCTCTTGCTTACATTCCTGCAAAAGAGTCAAAAGGCTACAAACCTAGCAACACATAAAGTAATGAGAGACAGCATCACCAGAAAACCACTCACAACCAAGAAGAAAGCAGCAAGGTATGGGTTTGATGGAAATCAGGGTTTATGATTGTTTTGATCAAGAAATAAAGCAATACCAGGGTTACAAAGGCAAAGGACACCTCAACCCTTTCAAACGATCATTGTATACTTTTTATACATAATTAATAAGTTTGATAAGTATTTACTTGAGAACTCAGAAGACAACATTGTTTGATTTTTCTAAACATCCCCAAAAACTCAGAAGTTTGGGAAGATGGATAAAGATGGTCAAAATAGTGACAAAGAAGCCTGCTTCATCAAAGAAGATGGTTTCAAAGGGTTTTCAAACTAAATTCTAGGGTTTGGTAGACAAGAACTAACTCCACTGCATCAAAAGGTAAAATCGAAGGTTTTAAAGAAGATCAAGAAGGGAAGACATGAAAATCAATACTCCTCTACACCAAACATAGAAAAATGATGAAGAGTATCAGCAAAAATAGGTAATAAATGTTAGTCAAAAGGTCTTTCTTCTTAAGAAAAGTTAGAGGCATATTTGAAGTGGCTTGAGAAACAAATATACCCCTAGTTTACAACAGAGCAATGGACCTCCTGAAAAGGGCCTCCTTATCAAATGACTATTCTGCAAAAGATAGATGAACATGAATCGCACTTTACAAGACTATCAAAAGTGTTTTCGTATAGGAAAATTGATAAGGATAAGGCAAGAAATGTTTCACATAAAGGTGGCACATCCCAAAATACCAATATTTTGTTTATACTTACTGCTAGGGTATTTCTTCCACCAAGAGGTTTTTTCTTCATTACTTAAAGATAAAAACATGGCAGAATATTAGTCATAGGGAGAAATTGCAAAAATGATATGTTTGTTGTGTATAGGTGTTAAATGTCATAAAACAGGTTCATTTTCCAAGTATAGGAGAAAGGCATAGTCTTGGATTCTTCAACAAAGTTATCAATTTGAAATGAAACTCAAGAGGCCTCCAGCAGTGAAAAGAAAAAAGTTCCTATCAAAATACCACCTACAAGACCAAAAACAGTCAAAAGGCATAGTGAGAAAAACTGAGAAGAAAAAAACCTTATAAAGTGGGCTTTTACTTTTGATTTTTATCAAAGGGTTTAAAACAATTCCAACAAAACATCTACCATTCACCATTTGGACTTTTGCATAAGGAGTGAGGGTTTTTCAAAATTTCCGATAGAGTCCTCGGGCAATTTTTTTGGGCACTGCGCTCATGAGCAGCTGCGCTAGGCTACTGTAGCATCTCCCTATAAAAATTTCCACTACGTTTTGTGCTCTTGCTATTTGCCCAACATTCAGTGGTGACCCGAGTCGCCCGACCAGTGTTGTGCTGCGCTCCTGTGACAGTTTTGAACTCTGCACAAAATCACGTTGAGGATGGCCCGACCAACATTGTGTTGTGCTCCTGCCACAGTTTTGAACTCTGCACAAAATCACGTTCAGGGTCGCTCAACCAGCGTTGTGTTGTGATGTTGCCACAGTTTTGAATTTTGCACAAAATCACGTCGAGAGTCGCCCGAGCAGCGTTGTGCTGCGCTCCTGCCATAGTTTTGAACTCTGCACAAAGGCATGTTTAGGGCTAGCCGACATGAGTTGTGCAGCGCTCCTGCCAAAGTTTTTAACCTCTATATGAAAACATGTCCAGAGGGTGACCTAAGCTGCCCAAAAAGGTTTTCTAAGAAATTTTTCTGCTGTGGAGGCCTTTTGAAGAAGTATTTTAAAATTTTCCTACATGTTCATGTTTTTCTAAAAATATAAGGTCACAAAGGAAATTTGGAAGTTTTTTTGGAGTAGGCATTGAAATCCTGAAGAGAACACTTGGCCTACACACTGTTGGGCCTTTACCTAATCAGAAAACTTCACCATCTCATTCAACATTGTCACATCATTCTACAAGTAGTACCAATCCTCTTTAAAGATTTTGAGGCAGGGGTAAAAAACAAAATGTTTGAAGAAGAGAATGTTTACATTGATGAGACAAGTCAAAGGCCTGAAAAGCAGCCAAGGAAGGGAGGGATGCCAAATAGGTTTGAACCTATAAGCACTGAAGAGCTGATAACCTCCCCTACTATTTTTTCGTGTTTTCAAGAATTGGGATGCTATGAATTTTGTAAAAAAGTACAAAGGATCCAGAGTCACCCTCAATTGACCAAGATATTTTCCCTAAACCTTCATTATCATCAAGTACACCTAGCCGGGGTAAAATTTGAGTTGACCGCATATGCCATCTCTAGGGCCACTGGAACACCTTGCATAGGTGAAACGTGGTTTAAACAAAAGCATCTAGACCTAATCCACTATCGCCCATTCTTGAAACCAAGTTTTCAAGCTGATTGCAAAACCATGTTCCCCTTCTCCCATCTATTGGACAAATATCCTCTCCTAAAGAAAATCATTATGAAATACTTCAACTACGAGGGTAGGTTCTCCAGAGTCTATTGCTACCACATAAGACTCCTCATGCACTTCACCAAAACCAAGCTGCTACATATGCCCTACTAACTTTTCAAAAGTATTGAGAATATGTCTTCCATCGTGCAAAATAGGCCTCCATCCCAACAAATGTCAATCCTTTTTCATCATTCCCTTATCGAAGTGACTGTCTCAAACCAACTAGAACAACAAGGAATCCCATGCGAGGTTTTCATCGCCCATGATGATTTCACAACTCCACAGCCCATCCCTCTGCAAAGTATACCATCATCATCTCAAAATCCTCCTCACACACCTCCATCACCATCCACCAACCTTTGTTCATCTTCTTCACATGAATCATTTCCTCAAATAGACCTTCCTCATTCGCCTTCCCTTAAGAAATCAGAAAATGAAGAAAGCATTGAAGGAGAGGAATAGGGCCAAGAAGAAAGCAGTGATGGCCAAGAAGAAAGCAGTGAGGGAGAGGATGATCAAAATGAAGAAAAAAATCAAGGAAAGGAAGATAGCCACAAAGACAAATATAGCCAAGAAGAAAGAGGAGATGTCCAAGAACAAAGCAGTGAGGAAAAGGATGATGAGCATGAAGAAAACAATGATAGAAATCAAGAAAACAATGGTACAAATGAACACAACAATGATACAAATGAAAAAAGCGGTGAGGGGGAGGATGATAAAAATGAAGAAAATAGTGAAGAGGAAGATGGATAAGAGGACAAGGAAAATGAAGAAAGTAGTGATGGCCAAGAAGAAATTAATGAAGGCAGTGACCAAGAAGAAGGTATTGATGAAGAAGAAAATATAGATGAAAACAATGAGCTTGGAGATAGTGAACACACTAGTGACAGTCAAAAAACTAATGACTTTCAACATGCTAGTGACAGTCAAGGAAAAGGAGTAAATTATAGACAAAACTAGAGAAGGCCAACAGAAATTTGAACTTGCAAAGAAGAATGACTGAGCATTATCAACGAAGAAACCACTTTGAAAGGAAAAAACTCAAAACTGCCCAAAACGAGGGCCCGGAACCAAAATATGAAAAAGACAAAGCTAGGCTTAGTATTTTGGTCCGAGCTTCTCTACAGGTTTCCAGGGACGCATGAGGCACCTACCCACCAATTTTGAGAGAAATTGGTCAACTTTTTGTTTTTTGGAAATTTTGAGGCTAGGAGCGCAGCAAACCCTGTGATGTGCTTTTTCCTAGGGCGTCTTCAGGAAGTCAGGCCTACATTTTTGGATTCGCCATCATTAGTGGAGTTGTCCCACCAAATTTCAGCTCAATTGGAGTTGTTTTGACCCCCAAAAAGGGTCAAAAACACTCTTTCTGCCCACTTTTCTGAGCATGTGTTGCGCTCCTGGAAATCTTGGAATTTTCACTTTTTGAGAAACTTAGAAAGTTTTGATCAAAGGAATATGTGTATATCTGGAAAGTATACTTCAATGGATTTCCAAAGAGCCATCGCGGAGCCTTTTCCGACATAGGGAAGGCCTCCAAAACATTGTTGCAAAAGGCCTATTTTTGTGCTGCGCTCTTGGAATAATTTCAGAGTTCGACACAGTCTGTTGTGCTCCTGTGGGTGACTGGACATAATGTGTGTTTATTAAGTTTTCAAAGGAATTTCATGCCTAAAAGTCAATTTAATTTCCATTTATAGTCGGAAAATATATTTGTTAGATATTTTTGTGCCTTGGGCTTTGCAAAGCCTCAAGGACAACTTAGGATATTTATTTTTGGCCAATAGGCTTCTAGATACTGTTTTTAGTTTTCCTCTTCCTTTCTTGTTACATAAGGCATGAGGATTGATTGTAAACAGTGGGGACTTGATGTGTTAAGAGAAATAGATGGTTTTTAAAGTTGAAGAACAATTTAGTGTTTTGGAGCTTGTGGATGGATTGCCTTAATTGATGGTGACGAATGCTTTATTACAAGATCCCTGAGTTTAGTTAATGGTGATGTATCTCTCATATGTTCACATTTTTTTTTTATCCATATGTCCATATTTATATTTTACAGTAGATCAAAAGAGTATAGGATGAGAAATGTTGTCTGAGGCACCTCAGTCCTCCTGTTAGCTATTGTTTTCATGTTTTGTTCTATTGGTTTAGCTTAAAGAATTCTTCATTTCTCCTTAGGCCCACTTAAGCTTGCCTATTTCAGTGCCGGATTAATATGGTAGTTTATAAACATGATTCATGGTAAGCCCTGCTTGATTAATGTTATCTAAACTCTGTCTTCAAATCTCTCTTTGATGTATTGATTGTTAGGTTAAGTCAAAGAGGTATTGTTTCGATATTTCCCTTTGAATATGGTTATGAGTTTGCTTCAAAGTTCTTTATAGTTTAATGAATGATGTTTAGGCGTTGCCTCTTCATTTATTGATGCTCTTTGTTTCTTATATGTTTTGAAATCTTGAAAGTTGAATAATTGAAGTGAGATAAGCTGTCTTGCTTCCGTGTTCTACTGGATTGTTTATCTTCAATGCTTATTTGTATAAAAGTATTTTCACTGAGTAAATGGTGCGCCCTACCTCAAGATTAGTATCTTTTGCTTATCAATATTAAAGACCTCCTAGTTCATAGGTATTTGACAAAGGATTCTTAACTGCCCCTTGTGCTACCTCGGTTCCAAAATTTATTGTCCATTTCACCTCATACATAAACTTAAACGATCCACTAACTACACTAGATTTTCCCTATGATGTACCCCGATTCGCTATCAAGATATCAATAGCTTCATAAACTTCATTTCCCAATTGATTTGATAACCTCTCACTCCACCTATCCTACTTGATCATCTCACCCCAACCCAAAACAAAAAAACAAACCTACACTTAATAGCTAGCCTAAAATCAATCACCCAAAGTGAACAAGTTCACATCCTTCGCATAATAGAGAGAGTACTCTCTGAGTCTAGGAAGGCTAGGACCTAGTACTCCAAAGACCGGTCTGATGTTACCCTGTCATTTGGTTTGCCAATCTGCTAAATCACAGGACACTAACATAATGGCAATCACGGTGGGACATTATGAGTATATAATTACCTGAACACCTCTTAAGACTCTTTAGACCCTCAATTTTTACTGATAGTATCTCGTGGTTCATCTGCCACCTCATTGCCACACTAACATAATGGCGATCACGGTGGGACCTTCTGAGTATATAATAGCCTAAAAAATCTTATAGACTCTTTTAACCCTCAGTTAAACTTTGAAATCATATGATTTGTAAATAACCTCATCACTTTCACCAACACAGTGGTGATCATGATGCAACCTCTGATGCCTATGAAAAACTAAGTATCCCTTAGGACTTCAGAAACCTTCGTCAAATCATAGAAAACTTAACTAATAGCCTAAGAGTAGAATCTAGTTTTTTCACCATCCTAGAAAAATGATGACTCGGCTATAGGACACTCTTACATACCTTAAGGGCTGCATATAAAAACTCAGAAAACCCCAAAACATTCCTAGATTGGCTTCTTGTCAGTATTGGTGGACCATAGACACATATCTTCAAAACAACTAAAACATCCACCTGGCGACTCCACTAGCCTCCAGTAGGCCTTCTAACTTTACTAGTGTCCCTAGACCCCTATAGGATAGTGTCGAATCAACAATGGGAAGTCTAGAATCCTAGTCTCACACTGTGTGAGTTTAGCAAACATAAAAGAGGTAAAATTTTCAAAGAAGTTCAAAAAATTTCAGCCTCTCAAAATTTTGAGTTTGAAACCTGGCTTCACGAAAAATCAATACCAGATCTCATTCGGACCCAAACCCTCCTACTATATTTGATGACACAGAAAGGATTTTGTGGAAAACTTATGAGACTAGAAACTTAGCTACTAATAGGACCATTCATAAAGCAAGCTCTATACCTGAACATCTTACAACCTTTCAAGATCCTCAGTTTGACTTTTGCCATAATAGAAACCTTTACAGAATCAAGTCGCAAAGTAGAATCAACCATACCGATCTTGAGCCCATAAACTTACAGCAGGGTCCTCGCAGAGAAGTTTTTCCTTCCACACCACCTGATTTCCAACTTCTCCATCACTTTGGCTCCATTCACCCCAAGTCTGCTCAGAATCAGTTTACTGGTCCGAGTACTTCCACCACAGCCATTCACACCTCGACTGTGCAAACAACTTCGTCTCATATCAGAAATAATCTGCTTGTAAATCCAACATTATTGCCTATCATGGCAACATGGTATGCACCCCTTGTGTTACCACAACCATTGGTACCTTTGCTAGTTGATTACCAATCTAGAATCCCACACTTCACGGGGGCTGAATCCACCACTTCCCAACAGCATCTAGATAGAATGAATGATGCTTGTGACTATATGGAATTAGAGGAGGCAACCATGAAGATGAGGATGTTTGCCCAAAGCCTAGGAGGAGAAGCTAAGAAATGGTTCAAAAGCCTAACTCCCAACAGCATACATGATCTCCCTTCCCTTTACCAAACTTTCATAAACAAATGGGAAATCAGGAAAAACCGTCTTCAGATCCTCTCGGAATATAACAATCTTAAAAGAAACACAGGGGAAAGTCTCCTAAACTATTGCACTAGGCTCAATAGTGTTTACGACGCACTACCACCAAACATTAAAACCCCATTAGGCCTAGCCTTAGCTAAATTCCCAGAAGGTTTTGACCCCAACATGGCCTATAAATTGAAAGAAAGAGAGCCCCTAACTCTAGAAGACATGTAAAAGGGATCTATAAGTGTAGAGGCCAACTTAATTGAAAAAAGAGCTAGGCTAAGATCAGAAAAGAGGGTAACCTACAAAGAAGATACCATGTCCTCCACCTCCTCATCTGATTCCAAGATGGACAACCTTCTTAGGACCATGGAAAGAATGATGGAGAGAATAAGCATAAATGAAAGAACACCCCCTAGGGAAAACCAACCAAATCCCCAAAAAAGAAACTGAAATCAGAATTTTAGAAGAGACCCACCCCAAAACAGACCAAGGGAAAATTATCAACAAATCAGGCCACCATTCCAAGATAACTATGTTGACGAAGGGGAGAGACATGTTGAACAATCAGATGAAAATCATCTAAACTTAATAGGCTTTGATAGTGAGGGTGATGTTTTTCTCACAGAATAAGAACAAGGTTTTTTCTCCTGTAACCAATATGAAGCAAGCTATGAATATTCCGAAGACCACAAATTGAGATTAGAAAATTCCATAATGGAATTCCATAGACAATATGATCTTAGGAGTAAGAAAAACCAAGACAACTCCAAGAAAAACAACTCATACACTGATGTTAAGAAAACTCCTGAAAACATTCTTAAAAGAACAATAGACAATAACAACACCATGGCTAAGAAAATTGATCCTAACAAGGATAAAAATATCCAGCCAGGTGTTGACACAAGTTGTCCTAGCACCTCTTCTAGTATCCCTGAGAAAATTCTACTGACCAAAACCCCGAATCAAAATCAGCAAATTAAAAATGTGGAAAAATTTAAGGTTGATAAAATTGATGTCAATATTTCCAAACTCAAGTACCTTTCAGTTTTGAAGGAGAGATCACTAAAATAAAAATAACCATCCCTCTCACTGAACTGATAGCTCAGGATATGTACCACTCCCAAGTTTTGAAAGTTTTGAACATAGGAAATGATACCAATACTCTAAATTTAACAGATGATAAACCAGAGCTGTTGTTTGGACCTGAAGTAGATAGAAAATACCAATAATGATTCGTTCCCCTATTCTATGTTAGCCTAAACATGCACAAAAAATTCCTACATAATGCCATGCTAGACTCTGGTGCCTCTCACAACCTCATGCCAAAGGTAGTGATGGAAAGACTAGGCCTAGAAATGACCAGGCCCTACAAAGATTTTTATTCCTTCAATTCAAGCAGGGTTAAGTGCTTAGGATTAATCAAGGACTTATGTGTCAATCTAACACAAATCCCTGCTAAGAGCCTGGTCATGGACATAGTCATGGCTAATATTCCCCCCAAATATGGCACGATTTTGTCCCGATCTTGGGGAGCCAAACTTCTGGGGAACCTCCAACTTGACATGTATTATGCTACCATCCCAATTTTTAACCAAACAAGGAGACTCTACTGGGAATATCACATGAACTATATGGTAAGCAGCCTTGATAGACCCAACAAAACCCCTATATATTCCATTCATTCAGACTTGGACTCATTCCTATTGTATAATGAAAATGACCTTGATGAGCAAGTGAATGAAGATTGTAAAGATCTAGGCACATTACAACAATGAGATCAATCCCTCTATGATGAGTTCAATAGTCAAAACTATCATGACCCTGAAACACCACAAGATAACAAAACTAAACTTGATTTTTTGCAAATTGAAAATGAAATGTCAGAAACAAAAACCAGTTTATGACAGGAAACAGATTGCTCAAAGAAAGGAAAAACCATAGAACCACAACTTCATCCTTTTGCTAATCTATAAAAAATGAAATATCCTCACAAAACACAAATATGTGGGAATTTAGAACAAGATAGTCTTATGTTTGTACCCTACCTAGATACTTCATCATCTAAGAGTTTTTCCCTTTCAGAAAAATTGTCAATTTTGACAAATATTACTATAGATCCCAAAGATATATTTGCTAAAGCTAATATAGAGGAATATAGCATGGGTAAACTTAAGAAGCCTGAAATAATTAAGTTTTCTAAAATTTTATCACTACACACAAAACAAATAAATACAAGACTATGCAAAAAATTTCGAATGCTTATGTAGCAAGGCTAGTCTAAAACCTTGTAACACAACCATTGTTTTAAAAAGCCTTCCTTTAAAAAATAATCATGAAAATATTGAGCAGTTGAGTTCACTCAGAAAGAAGTCAAAAGGACATAGGCTTTGTATAGACTTCAGGTATCAGGATCAACCGTTCCAAAAGAGCAAGCACCTTTTTACCAAAAAAATATCATACTTTACAAAGGGTAGGGTTTTCTAACCAAATCTCATTGCATGATAGTTTTTGAGGTTACCATCAAATGATACCACTTCAGATCAATCAACTGAAATATTTTTTCAAATTTCCTTGGAACAGTTGCATGCTTAAACAAATAATTCCCGGGCTAGAAAGTGCTGGAGATACTTTCCGAAAAACTATGCCTTTAGTTTTAAATTTCTCTAGTATGGTGTACATGGATGACTTCATGATTTGTTTTAAAGATGATAAAGAATACCTTGCCTACTTAAAGAGGATCTTTGACACAAACAGATTTGAGGAACAAAGGTCAAAGAAGAAGCACCAAGGGGATCATGGATTTTCTAAAAACTCTTGGAATAATCCTTATAACATGTTGTCAAATATAGGTAACTATGTTTTCTATTTACAAGACTTGAATGGACAAAAGATGTTAGGAGATACTTTTGAAGACATGATGCTCAAACACTACTTTTGGCAAGATCCTTAGCTTTAAAATTTTCAGTCATTGTACATACCATTGTGTGAAGAAAGAGTCTTTAAGAGAAAAACACAAAAACATAGGAAAAAATGGAAAAGAGGGCATATTCAAAAAAAAAAAACAAGGTACAACCCCATACCCAAAAAATAGTAATACTGAAAGTGTGCAAGCGTAAATTCCATGACTAGTGCAAAAATAATGTCTTGTTCAGCTATCTAGCCTAATCATGGCTGAACATGTTTTAAATTTATTGTTGATAAGTTAGTGAAAAGAATGTTGTTCAAATCATTGAAGCTTGACTTGTCGAAGAAAATAGATTAGGAAAGAAAGATATTGGTTCCACATGCTCAAAACAGAACCAAGGAGAAAAATAAAGATGAATAGAAAAATATGTATCCTAGCCCTAATTTTTCTAAGTCTTATTTTGTACAAAAATAACATTTGTGTGCAGCTTATTTTATGCCACAAACCCATGACAAATCAGATTGTTTAATCCTGATTTAGTCATGTTTTCAATTTCATGTTTTTAGCTTAGCGAATGAAGTCTGTCATACTACTTAATCTGGATAGTCAAATAGACTAGGTAGAGAATAAGTAGAGTTCACTAGCATAATCTGAACTCTTGGAAGAAATAAGTGTAGAGGTAGATAGTTTATTTCATTGCTTTCAAAAAGAAAGGATGTTAATGGGTTTGCCAGTTCAAGTGCACCCAAGGAAGAGAAAATTTTAGGAAAGTAAGTTGGGTAAGTAGAAATGAAGTTGAGCGAATCATGCTTTCAGATTATCAAAATCACTACTTCAGGGAAGCAGCAGCAAAAGAAAAGAATAAAATATTCCCAATGAATGAGGTACTGGTCTTCATAAACCAAGAGATCTGAAATTCTGGACACCTCTTGAAAAGGAGTTGCCCTCCCCAAGTGGAGCCACTGTTAGTCATCAATAATTTTCGCCTGTTTAGATGACTACATGATTATCCCAAGATTTCTAGAAACAAAGTTCATAGACACTGTGAGTTCTAGAAATCTCACTGCCTTCATTATGCTTAAGATAAATTTTCACTATTTTTATCATTTCATCCTATCTAGCTTTGCCTACCAATCTAAAAATACCCATTAAGAGCCCATGTCACCCATTTTATCTATATCTTGTCACCTTTGACCCAAATCCTCTATTTTTGTTTCACCTAAAAATCCCACTGCTACCTAAGCTCACCAATCAGTTAGCTTGTTGTGCTCACCAAACTACTCCTAAACACTGATAGTCTGAAACTATCTTTGCAGACTCTTTAATAAATCAAGTGCATTGGGTTTTAGGTCTTCAATACATTAGTTTATCATGAACTCTATTTCACACTTGATAAATCCAGGGTTCTAGGTTTTAGTCCAAAAGGCCAAGTCCTAGAAATCCTCCACTAGGTCACCTAGAGTTTCACAAAGTCATAGGATGGATCTGATGCCCTACAAAATCTGTTTTTCCTATATAAAGAAACTACATTCAAGGAAATACAAGAATGGTGATATTGTCTTAAACTCATCAAAGATATCATTCAAAAGGTATTTGGCCTGAAGCATAGGTTTTGTAAGGGGACAACTACCCCATGCTTATATTTCTACAAAAGAGTCCAAATGCTACCAACCTAGAAAGAGGTAATGTAATGAGAGGCACCATCACTAGAAAACCACTCACAACCAAGAAGAAAGCAGCGAGGTATGGGTTTGAAGGAAATCAGGGTTTATGACTGTTTTGATCAAGAAATAAAGAAATACCAGGGTTACAAAGGCAAAGGACACGTCAACCCTTTCAAATGATCATTGAAGACTTTTTAGACATAAGTAATAAGTTTGATAAGTATTTCTTTGAGAAATTAGAAGACAACATTGTTTTCTTTTCCTAAACATCCCCAAAAAATCAGAAGTTTGGGAATATGGACAAAGATGGTCAAAATAGTGACAAAGAAGCCTCCTTCATCACAACATATGGTTTCAAAGGGTTTTCAAACTACCTTCTAGGGTCTGGAAGACAAGCACTAACTCCACTACATCAAAAGGTAAAATAAGAGGTTTTAAAGAAGATCAATAAGGGCAGACATGAAAATCAATACTCCTCTACACCAAAGGTAGAAAAATTATGAAGAGTATTAGTAAAAAGAGGCAAGAAATTTTAGTTTAAAGGTCTTTTTTATGAAGAACAGTTAGAGGAAAAATTCAACTGGCCTGAGAAATAGATATACCCCTGGTTTACAGCAGAGCAGTGGAACTCCCAACAAGGGCCTCCTTATCAAACGATAATTCTGCAAAAGATAGATGAACATGAATGGAACTTTACAAGACTGTCAAAAGTGTTTTCTTACAGGAAAATTGATAAGGATAAGGTAAGCAATGTTTCACATAAAGGTGGCACATCCCAAAAGACGAAACTGTTGTTTATACTTACTGCTAGGGTGTTTCTCCTAGCAAGAGGTTTCTTCTTCATTACTTAAAGACAAAAACGTGGAAAAATATCAATCATAGGGAGAAATTGCAAAAATGATAAGTTTGTTGTGTATAGGTGTTAAAATTCATAAACTAGGTTCATTTTCCAAATATAGGAGAAAGGCATAGTCTTGGTTTCTTCAATAAATTTATCAGTTTGAAAAGAAACTCAAGAGGACACCATTAGTGAAAAGAACAAAGTTCCAGTAAAAAATACCACCTACAAGACCAAAAATAGTCAAAAGGCACAGTGAGAAAAAGTGAGAAGAAACAAACCTTATAAAGTGGGTTTTTACTTTTTATCTTTATCAAAGGGTTTAAAACAACTCCAGAAAAACATCTCCCATTCAGCATTTGGATTTTTGTAGAAGTAGTGAGGGTTTTTCAAAATTTCCGACAGAGTCCTCAGGCAATTGTTTTGGGCACTACGCTCCTGAGCAGCTGTGCTACGCTCCTGTACCACCTTCCTCTGAAAATTTCCACTACGCGTTGCACACCTGTAGAACAGCGTTGCACTCCTATTGTTTGTGCGACGTTCAGTGGTGACCCGAGCTACCCAACCAGCGTTGTGATACGCTCCTGCCACAGTTTTAAACTTTGCACATAATCACGTTCAGGGCCACCCAACTAGTGTTATGCTGCACTCCTGCAACAATTTTGAACTTTTCACAAAATCACATTCAAGGCCTCCTGACCAGCATTGTGCTGCGCTCCTACCATAATTTTTAACTATGAACAAAATCACGTTCAAGGCCGCCCAACCAGTGTTTTACTGCGCTCCTGTCACAGTTTTGAAATCTTCACGAAGGCACGTTCACGGCCACCCGACAGGAGTTGTGCTACGCTACTTCCACATTTTTTAACCTCTACATGAAAACACATCGAGAGGGTGACCCAAGCTGCTCGACAAGATTTTTTGAGCTATTTTTCTGCTATGGAGGCCTTTTGAAGAGGTATTTTAAACGTTTCCTACATGTTCATGTTTTTCTAAAAATATAAGGTCACAAAGGAAATTTGGAATTTCTTTTGGAGTAGGCATTGAACTTCTAAAGAAAACACTTGGCCTACACACTGCTGGGCCTTGATCTAATTAGAAAACTTCATCATCTCATTCAACATTGTCACATCATTCTACAAGCAGTGCCAATCCTCTTTAAATATTTTGAAGTAGGGGTAAAAGACAAAATGTCTGAAGAAGAGAATGTTGACATTGATCAGGAAAGTCAAAGGCCTAAAAAGCAGCCAAGGAAGGGAGGGATGCCAAATAGGTCTGAACCTATAAGCACTGAAGAGCTGATAACCTACCCTACTATTTTTTCATATTTTCAAGAATTGGGATGCTATGAATTCTGTAAAAAAGTACAAAGGATCCAGAGCCACCCTCAATTGACCAAGCTATTTGCCCTAAACCCTCATAATCATCAAGTACACCTAGCCGAGGTAAAATTTGAGTTAACCGCGTACGTCATCTCTTGGGCCACTAGAATACCTTACATAGAAGAAAGGTGGTTCAAACAAAAGCGGACCTAAGCCACTATCGCCCATTCTTGAAACCAAGTTTTCAAGCTGATTGCAAAACAATGTACCCCTTATCTCATCTATTGGACATATATCTTCTCCTAATGAAAATCATTATGAAATACATCACCTGCGAGGGTAGGTTCTCCAGAGCCTATTCCTACCATATAAGACTCCTCATCCACTTCACCAAAACCAAGTTGCTACATATCCCCTACTACCTTTTCAATCGTATTGAGAAAATGTCTTACATCATGCAAAAGAGGCCTCCATCACAACAAATGTCAAGACTTTTTCATCATTCCCTCATCAAAGTGATTGGCTCACACCAACTAGAACAACAAGGCATCTCGTGGGAGGTTTTCATCACCCATGATGATTTCACAACTCGACAGCCCATCCCTTTGCAAAGTCTGCCATAATCATCTCAAAATACTCCTCACGCACCTCCATCACCCCACACCAACCTTGGTTCATCTTCTTCACATGAATCATTTCCTCAAATAGACCTTCCTCATTCACCTTCCCCTAAGAAATCAGAAAATGAAGAAAGCAGTGAAGGAGAGGAAGATGGCCAAGAAGAAAGCAGTGATAGCCAAGAAGAAAGAAGTGAGGGAGAGGATGATCAAAATGAAGAAAACAGTCAAGGAAAGGAAGATTTATAGAAAGAGGAAGATAACCAAGAAGAAAGTAGAGATGGCCAAGAAGAAAGCAGTGAGGGAAATGATGATGAACATGAAGAAAACTATGATAGAAATGAAGAAAACAGTGGTACAAATTAACATAGAAATGATACAAATGAAGAAAATAGTGAGGGGGAGGATGATAAAAATGAAGAAAATAGCGAACAAGAGAAATATGGTAAAGAGGAGAAGGAAAATGAAGAAGGCAGTGATGGCCAAGAAGAAATTAATGAAGGTAGTGACCAAGAAGAAAGTATTGATGAAGAAAAAAACAGAGATGAAAACAGTGAGCTTAGAGACAGTCAACACACTAATGACGGTCAAAAAACTAATGACAGTCAAAAAACTAGTGACTGTCAAGGAAAAGGATTAAATAATAGACCAAACTGGAGAAGGCCAACAAAAATTTGAACTTGCAAAGAATAATGACTAAGCATTATAAACAAAGAAACCACTTTGCAAGGAAAAAACTCAAAACTGCCCAAAATGAGGGCCTGACACCAAAATATGAAAAATAGCAAGCTAGGCTTGGTATTTTCACCCAAGCTTCTCTACAGGTTTCCAAGGACCCATGAGGCACCTACCTACCAATTTTGAGAGAAATTGGACAACTTTTTGATTTTTGCAAATTTTGAGGCTAGGAGCGTAGCACACCCTGTGCTGTGCTTTTTCCTAGGGAATACTCAGGAGGATAGGTCTACATTTTTGGATTCTCTATCATTAAAGGAGTATGCTCACCAAATTTCAGCTCAATTGGAGTTGTTTTGACCCCACAAAAGGGTAAAAAACACTCAAATTTTCACCTTTCTGCCCACTTTTCTGAGCATGTGTTGCGCTCTTGGAAGTCTTGGAATTTTCTCTTTTTGGGAAAATTTAATAGGTCATATTCAAGGAATAAAGTTATATCTGGAAAATAGACTTCAATGGCTTTCCAACGAGCCATCATGGAGCCTTTTCCAACATCGGGAAGGCCTCCAAAACATTGCTGCAAAAGGCCTATTTTTGTGCTGTGCTCCTGGCATAATTTCAGAGTTTGACACAATGTGCTGTGCTCCTGTGGGTGACTGGAAAAAATGTGCATTTAGCAAGTTTTCTAAGGAATGTCAGGCTTAAAGGTCAATTTAATTTCCATTTATAGTCATAAAAGTTATTTGTTAGATATTTTTGTGCCTTGGGATTTGCAAAGCCTCAAGGACAACTTAGGATATTTATTTTTGGCCAATAGGCTTCTAGATACTATTTTTTGTTTTCCTCTTCCTTGCTTGTTATATAAGGCATGATGATTCATTGTAAATAGTGGGGGCTTGATGTGTTGAGAGCAATACATGGCTTTTGAAAGTTGAAGAACAATTTAGTGTTGTGGAGCTTGTGCATGGATTGCGTTGATTGATGGTGATGAAGGTTTGCTTACAAGATCCTTGAGTTTGGTTAACAGTTATGTATCTCTCATATGTTCATATTTTTCTTATTATCCATATTTCTACCTTTCTATTTTTTAGTAGCTCAGAAGAGTGTAGGATGAGAAATGTTCTTTGAGGCACCTCAGTCCTCCTTTTGGCTATTGTTTTCATGTTTTCTTCTGCTGGGTTAGCTTAAAGAAATATTCATTGCTCCTTAGGCCCACCTAAGCTTGTCTATTTCATTGTTTGATTAATATGCTAGTTTATAAACATGATTCATGGTAACCCTTGCTTGTTTAATGCTATATAAACTCTGTCCTGAAATCTCTCTTTTTTATGTATTGATTATTAGGTTAAGTCAAAGAGGTATTGTTTCGATCTTGCCCTTTGAATATGATTATCAGTTTTCTTCGAAGGTCTTTATACTTTAATGAATTATTTTTAGGCATTCCCTCTTCATTTATTGATGCTACTTGTTTCTTATATGTTTTCAAATCTTGAAAGTTGAATCCTTGAAGTTAGATAAGTTATCTTGATTCTGTGTTCTACTGGATTATTTATCTTCAATGTTTCTTTGTTTAAAAGTATTGTCACTGAGTAAATGGTGTGCCCTACCTCATGATTAGTATCTTTTTCTTATCAATATTAAAGACCTCCTTGTTCATAGGTACTTGAAAAAGGATTCCTAACTGGCCCTTGCCCTACCTTTGTTCCAAAACTTATTGTCCATTTCACCTCACACATAAACTTAAAAGATCCATTAACTACACTAGATTTTCCCTATGATGTACCCCAATTCACTATCAGGATATCAATAACTTCATAGACTCCATTTCCCAATTGAGTTGGTAACCTCTCACTCCACCTATCTTACTTGATCATCTCACCCCAACCCAAAACAAACAAACAAACCTACAGTTAACAACTAGCCTAAAATAAATCACCCGAAGCGAACAAGTTCACATCCTTCGCATAATAGAGAGAGCCCTCTCTCAGTCCAGGAAGGCTAGGTCCTAGGACTGCAAAGACCAGTCTGATGTTACTCTGTCATTTGGTTTGCCAGTATGCCAAATCACGAGACACAAAAAATATCCTTGGAGTTATTATGCATTCATATATCTCGTTACTTCTTTGATTTCTCGTGCTTTCATCTTCATCTCTTCTTCTTCGAGTGCTCTGACTGATTGACACTTCCTGTTCTTGGACCTGTACCTTTTCCTTCTCTTTTTCTTGTACATGTTGACATTCGACATTTGATCTATCTTTAAATAATCATCATTATCAAAATATGTATTCCATGCATCATTTTTATCACCTTCATTTTAGTTCTGATGGAACACCACCTCCCTACTTGCAATTAATTTATGTGATTTGGTGTCACACCTCCTCTTTCACTTTCCTAAAAGAATTTTTTTTTTTTTTTTTCCAGTATCCTATCAGATTAATTCTGCTGTGTGGTGGTTATACCATCTCATTGATGTCTCCTTTGCTTTTACCATCCGTCATTCAAATATACTTTTCACTAAAAATTACTACAAGCATTAAATTCCATCTAACTTAAAAGGTAAATTTATTTTCACACACCGTCTACAATCACCCCCAACGTACGTAATAATTATGCACACACATGTCGACTATTTGAACCTCAACAATGTACATATTAACTACACCCTCAATAGTTATTTAATTTTTTTTCAAATTTTATACATAATAATACACCCGCCTATATCTCTTTCTAACAGTGGTCGTGCACGTTTAATTTATATATATATATATATATATATATATATATATATATATATATATATATATATATATATATATATATATATCCACCGATAATCTCTTTTTTTTCGTACGTAACTATGTTTTTTGTAGGGTTACCCCGTTTTTGGTTTTCGTGTACTTTTACCATCGTCTCATCCCACCCCCCATAGTTGGCGCTTGACACTTACACCCTTATTCATCGTTCAAAATCAACTCGACGTAATATCACCTCATGTATGGTTTCGATGCCATTCAAGTTGAAGTGAGGGTTTCGTACCTTGTATTCATGGCTTGCTTTCACACGTCGGCACTTTGGTTTACGCTAGGGTTTGTTATCCATTCCCGGTTGGCATGGCTCTAGTTCTATGATACAGGACAAATCTACCATCGGGATAGGGAGTACCCCTCCCTTTATTGCTCACATCAATTCAGGTTGAATGGTACGCTGCATTAAAATGGAGCATTAAAACTTATCTTTTTTTTTGGACCTCTTGTGAAGTTTCAAGACTTACTATCTTCCAATGCTCGAAGTTTGGGAATCTTCCGCCACGCGTATGGTGGTGATTGTTTGGGACTAGGGTTCACAGGCGTATAACCATTTTTCGTTCAATGAACGACTTCATTTTCGCATGTCGCATGAAGGGTTTTTCACAGAGCAGCTCCAGAGTTTATTTGTTTCATTCTGTTCTCCTGCTAACCAAGAGAAATCGTTCATCTGGATCGCCCCTCGCACCTCCTGGAGGTAGGTAAGATCTATGTCGTCGCATTCTTCATCTTAGGTAATGATGGTTTTGTGGCTATCATTTCTTCAGTTTGATTTTCCCATCCTCCTATCTTTGCGTTTTAATTATATCAGTAGATATCTACGTTCAGAGTTGGAACTTAACGATTTGGACGGTGTACATGAAATTTGTGTTTGTCTTAATATAATGCTCGTTCTTGCTTCGGTGAGTTACAGTAAGCGTTGAGGCCTTGGGCGTTCACGCGCATTGGACTCCATTAACGGGGTTTGGATACGTTGTAAGGTTTTTTCCGAGAAGGTATACCCATCTCTTTGCCTTTCGGTGACGTAACCTTCCCATTGCTATTACCTCTGCCTTTCTACATTTCGATTTATTTTTCTCAAGTTCTAACAGCTGGGCGTAATTTTTGGTTTCAGTGTCTTCGTTACCCAATTTCCTGAATTCATTGTCAGGTAAGCTGTAAATGGTTGTTTTCATTTTTTTTTTTGTAGTTTAACTTCCCGTTCAAGTTGTAGCTATTATTCTTGTTTATTTTCCCTTATGTACTCTATCTTTTACTCGTTGCAGGTACATAATGATTATCGACCTCTCTGCTAATCCTTTGGCTTATAGGCATCTAGTTCGACTATTAATCTATCTTCCTTCTTACTCACAGGTTGGTGACTCGTACAATTTACGCAGAGGAACGAAAATTCTAGTTTACCCTTTTAAAATTTCCTTATCTCCTACCGGAGAATTTTGGATATCAGGGTTATAAGCTTGTAATATTTTTTGGTTTGAGTAATAACGCTGGTTTGACTTCTCCGCCGAGGGAAGAGAGTTTAATGGTTTTCAATTCTGGAACCGGCTTCCCTGTCACATAAATTTATATGTGTATATGTATGTATTTAACTCAGTTCACTATCTTCTTTTCAGTGTGACTTTCTTGGAAATGTTATGTATAATACATCGTAGTTCTCGTCAATTCAAAATATCTATGTCCGAGCTATACAATTTTGTTCATAATATTTGTTTATTAGAATTCTTTTTCTAGTATAGTATCGTCTGCTAAATTTATTACTGTCATATAGAGTTTCCTATTCCAAGGGAATATAGCTTCTGTTGTAGTTAAATTGAGATATATGAATGTATTCTATGGTTTTATTCTTCTGGCATAATATTCTCAGTTTCTTTCACCAGTTTATTAAGCAGACCCTACAGTCCAAGTTCACAGTTCCTTTTTCTGGGTAATTTAAATAACCCGAGTGATATAATTATATGTAACAGAATGGTACAGTGGTTCTATGCAGGTAATTGAGGAATTAACTTGTTATGAATTTGCACAGAATATTTATCTAAAATATCTACAGGGGTGTATACATATGTATTTCTACTTCTATGTTTAGAATACATTTGTATTGATAATCTACTATTTTACCCGCTTTACTTGGGTTCTCATGATAGACTAGGATACATATATTTCAATATGCCATGCTGTGGTGAATATGCATGTTGGTTATTTACTTAACTTTCTTTTGTATTTTAATCCTGTGCTCTAATATTAGAATGGTTCCATAAGATAACTATCTATGATCAGTATTTTGCAAATTATTAGTTGCTTCCTTCTGCTATAGTATTTGCTGCTTACATGCAAACTTAATTGCCCACTGAATTTATGGTTACCTATGAATGATGTGCTGACCCTGAGGTTAGTCTATACAATCTCTCCTTTCATTCTTTCATGCACAGGGTAAATTACAATTCATCTCCTACTATTTTCCAATATGGTACAGGAAACTCAGATTTCTCTCTCCTATGTATGTATATATTAGAATCATTCTAGGAAACAGAAGCATATTAAAGCTAATTCATAAATTTTCCTGTGGAGAGATAAGTATCCTCAGATCTAAACCAACACTGGTTTAGAGACTCTGTTGGATTCTACTCCACAGATTTAAATTCTAAAACTATGCAGAATTTCAAAGGTGAATTCCTTATGATTAATTCTGTTAAATGTAGAATTTTTATTCTAATACACAGTCAATTTTTATATGTAGCCAATTCATACTATATGAAGTAAACACATCAATCAATTTAGAGACACACCACTCATGAAATTGACCAACCTCCCAACCTTAGAGTCCTTCTGTCTCCCAGAACTCACCCCCGAGCTAAGATCATCTCCTAGAGCAGAGCAACCTCCAATCTGTTTAGGAGCAGCTTATTTAAGCTATTGTTCCCCAAAGCCTGTTTCTAATTCTGCGTCCAGAATATCAGGATGCTTTTCTTCCTGTTTGCCTAGGCTTCCCATTTTAGGGATTCTTTAAAGCTGTTTTATGCTTTTCCCAGCTTTTCCAACTTTTTTTACCTCTTCCCAGCTACTTTCCTCATCATTGGGGAATTCAGTTTTTTCTTCAAAAATATAAATTTATAATTAATTTCTTTCAAGGATTTTTGAAAGATTTTGGGGAAATAGTTGCCTTATCCATCCTCATGGATTTAGCAAGTGATCTCATAAATCTCATTTTGGTCAATCTTCACAATTCATTTTATTCATTTCCTCAAATAAAATATTTAATTACATTCACAAAATACTTATCCTTTGGGGTCCACTCCCCTTAGGATTAAATTTCAAATGTCTAGCTTTGAAATTCAAACACATAAATTGGGGGTGTTACATATTCCCCCTCTGAAAATAAACACCGTCCTTGGTGTTGTTATTCAACTACTAGAGTTCATTTTGCAAATAAAAATGGATATTTTTCCATCATTTCAGCTTCTCTTTCCCAGGTAGCTTCTTCAGCAGTAAAATGCTTCCACTGCACCTTTACTCTTGCTACCATTCGGTTCCTCAATTCAATTTCTTCCCGCTCCAATATTCGAAGCGGTTCTGGCATAAAATCCCCTTTTGGTTCCACCTGTACAACATTCCAATCAACTATGTGAGAAGCATCATGCACATATCTTTTTAATAACGAAACATGAAACACATCATGAACTCTAACATGGGGTGGTAAGACCAGTTTGTAAGCCACTGGTCCTGCCCTTTCTAATACTTCAAAAGGACCACAATATCTAGGAGCCAATTTTGCACAACTTCCAGCATAAAGAGTGCTCTTTTTTGGTTTAATACGCAAATAGACATGCTCCCCCACTTTAAATTATCGGTGCACTCTTTTCTTATCAGCATAGTTCTTCTGGCGATCTTGTGCTGTCTTGATGTTTCTTTGTATCTGTTTGACAATTCTTTCCATCTCTTGTAAAGCATCCGGTCCCAACATTAGTTTATCTTCTGGCTGACTCCAGCTCAAAGGAGTATGACATTTCCTTCCATACAGTGCCTCAAACAAACTCATTTTGATGGAGGATTGGTAGCTGTTATTATAGGAAAATTCAGCTAAATGCAAGTAATCCTCCCACTTTGATGGCCTATCCATCACATACATTCTCAGAATGTCCTCCAAAATTTGATTAGTTCTTTCTGTTTGACCATCTGTCTAGGGGTGGTAAGCAGTACTAAAATTCAACTTGGTACCCATCCCTCCAAATAGCCCTTTCCAAAAAGCTGCTGTAAAATTAGCATCTTGATCAGAAACAATCACCTTTGGCACCCCATGGAGCCTTACTACCTCCTTCAGGAACACATTCGCTACTTGAGCTGTCCCAAAGGTAGATTTCACTGGTATAAAATGTGCAGCTTTTGTTAAAGTGTCTACTACTACCATTACTGAATCATGTTGGTGTTTGGTTTTGGGTAATCCTGTTATGAAATCCATGGAAACTGTGTCCCATTTCCATTCTGCAACCAGAAAAGGGTTTAAAAGACCAGCAGGATGCTGATGCTCAAATTTGACTAGTTGACATTCCATACATCTAGTTAAATATTCTGCTACATCTCTCTTCATTCCTGGCCAGAACAACTTCTTTTTCAGGGTTGTTAAAATTTTCTGATATCCTGGATGTCCTGCATATGGCTATTTGTGATATTCATCCAAAATTTCCCTTTTTAAGGACTCTACATTGGGAATATGCAATCTGTTCTTATAACAGATCAACCCTTTTTGGTTTTGAGTGAAATCAGTTTTCTCCTTTTTCTGTAGTTTCACCAAGAGTGTTTCATAATTTGGATCTTGGTTTGCTGCCTTTCTCACCAACTCTTCTACTTCGATCTGGGCACTACTTCCAATGCTGTTTATATTCTGACAAGCATTTCTGCTCAATGCATCAACAATTTTATTTTCTTTTCCCCTGATATGTTTTATGTCCATATCAAATTCACTTAGAAAAGACAACCATCTAGCTTGTCTTGCATTCAAATCAGTTTGGGAAAAGAAATATTTGAGACTAATATGATCAGTCATTAATGTAATTTTTTTCCCAAGGAGATAGTGTCGCCACATTTTCAAAGCATGAATAACAGCTGCTAATTCTAAATCATAGGCACTATAGTTCTGTTCATGTATCTTCAGTTTCCTAGATTCATAGGCAATAACTGAATTTTCCTGCAAAATAAATCCTCCCAATCCCTCTCTACAGGCATCCGTACATACCACAAATTCTTTATCAGGATCTTCAATCTTCAGTATAGGGGCTGTAGTAAGTTTCAATTTTAATTGGTCAAAACTGTTTTGACATTTCTCAGTCCACTCAAATTTGACACCCTTCCTTTGTAATGATGTTATGGGATGTGCTATAGCAGAAAATCTCTCCACAAATCTGCGATAATAACCTGCAATCCCCATGAATGATCTCACTGCTGAGACATCAGTCGGCACAAGCCATTCTTTAATTGCCTTTATCTTTTCAGGGTCAATAGCAAGGCCTTGTTTAGAAATAATATGCCCCAAGTATTGAATCTTATCTTTATAAAATTCACATTTGCTAAACTTGGCATATAGCTGGTTTTCCTTCAAAGTTTGCAATACTATCCTCAAGTGTTCTTTATGTTCCTCCTCACTTTTTGAGTAGACTAAGATATCATCTATAAACACAAGGAAAAATTTATCCAAGTACTTGTTTAACACACTGTTCATTAGGCACATAAATGTGGCAGGGGCATTTGTCAAACCAAAAGGTAGGACTACAAATTCGTAGTGACCATACCTGGTTCGAAAGGCTGTTTTGCTGATGTCTTCTTCCTTAATTCTAAGCTGGTGATAACCAGTCCTTAAATCAATCTTCGAAAATACTGAAGCTCCTCTCACTTGATGAAACAGATCATCAATTCTAGGCAAAGGGTATCTATTTTTAATGGTCAACTTATTCAGTTGACGAAAATCAATGCACATCCTAAAAGTTCCATCTTTCTTTTTCACAAACAGCACCGGTGATCCCCAAGGAGACACACTCTGTCTGATATACCCTTTATCTAACAGTTCTTGCAATTGCAGTTTCAGTTCCATCAACTTAGGGGGACTCATTCGATAAGGGGCTCAGGAAACATGTACTGCTCCCGGCACCAGATCGATTGAAAAGTCAATCTCTCTTTTGGGGGGAAGATGAGGGATCTCATCTGGAAAAACTTCTTTAAATTCCCTTATAACTGGTAATACATCCAGCAGGTTTTCTTCAGTTTTCTGTTCTATTTCTTCCACCTGTACTGCATAAACTTGATATCCTTTTCTAGCTGTTCTTTTTAATTGCAGTGCTGATATTTGTCTTACAGATATAGGTTTTGGTTTTCCTTTGAGAATAAAAGGTTTCCCTTCCTCATCTACACAATGCAGAGTCTTATCCCAGCAGTTCATCAAGGCTTTCTTCTTTTCCAGCCAGTCCATTCCTATCAGAAGGTCATATGAACCTAAGGGCAGAATGTTCAAATTTACTTTTGTTTGAAAATTATTTAATTTGATTGTTGTTCTGGGCAGTTTATGTGTTACCTTTCTCTTAGTTCCAGTGGCCAGCTGTACCAACCATGACTGTTGAAATTTTTTAGTTTTTAAGTTACATTTTTCTACAATCTTTGGACTAATGTAACTCAAAGAAGCACCCGAATCAATCAGAATAGTAACAGATAGGTCATAAATCTTACCCTCCATTTCCACCATGGTTGCTTGATGTTTTGCTTGCCGATTTTCCAAGGCTGCACTGATAGATGGTATATTTCTGGCTATATCATTTACTGTAGTGGCTTCTCGATCTCTCATAATCATCTGAATGTTTCGATGGGGACAATCTCTCAACAGATGGGGTTCTCCACATCCCCAGCATTTCAGGGGTTCTCTCATTTTCACTGTGCCCTCCTTCTTACTGTCTCCATCTATTTGTTTTGAGGCCACTTGGGACTGAGCAATTTGACTTTATTTGGGTTTATTAAACTTTTTCCGCTGATGATCTCTGCCAAAATTCTTCAAATAGGCTAGTTTCTGTTTCCTCCCTTTGAACTCATTCTTATTTACCCAGCTTTTCCCTTGTTCAGTTTTTCCTTTGAACTATTGGTAACATAATCTGGCTTTTCTAACAGCTTCGTCCATTGTTTTTGGGTTGTCAAACTCAATTTTTTCTTTGTATACAGTAGGCAAACAATTCAGAAAACTTTGTATTTTTTCCTTTTCTTCCCTTATGTAGGGTACATATCTCAGCAGATTTGTAAACTTAGTAACAAACTCATCAATAGTGAGCTGTCCCAGTCTAAGTTCATGAAATTATTTTGCTTTATCGTCATATTAACGTTCATTTAGGTAGCAGTTTTTGAACTTAACCTGGAAATCTTCCCAGGTGACTGTCTTTTCATCAGCGACATGCACCATTTTTGTCTCCTCCCACCACAAGGTAGCCTTACCTTGTAGCTGATAAACAGCTAATCTGGCCTTCAGATTGCTTTCATATTCATAGACCTGGAAATACTTGATCATGTTCAATAACCAAGCTTCCGCATCTTCGTCCTTCTCCCCATCATAGGAGGGAGGCTTGATTTTTCAGAATTCCCCCTGTAATTCCTTTTTCTTCTTGTATTTATGCCTAACAACCTCATCATCCTCAGACTCATCAGTCTTCCTCTTTCCGGAACCTTCGCCTTCTTGGCTGTTCCGCGAAGTTAATTCTCTGATGAGCTTTTCCTGCTCCTCACTGGCTAATGACAATCTGTCATTCTGGCTTTTTATCTCAGCCAACACTTGATGCAATTCCCGCAACATAGCCATCATGGGCACATTTGGATCTAGTGCATTATCCTCATCACGCAGATCAACATATATTTCGCCACCTTCTTCCATTCTAGCACCACTGTACACTACACAACACAGATCAGTGGAACTAAAAATATAAATTTTTTCACAATATCAATTGATACAGTGAATCATACAGCAAAAGTGAGCACAATGTCACCAGCCTAGTTTTATAACTTGGGCTCTGATGCCATTTGTCACACCTCCCCTTTCACTTTCCTAAAAGATTTTTTTTTTTTTCCAGTATCCTATCAGATTAATTCCCACAAAAGGGTTATACCATTCCATTGAGGTTTCTAGTTGTTTAATACATCTGTCATTTCCACATACTTATTATACTTAAATCACTGTATACTAACTTCCATCTAAATTGCAAGTGTAATTGATTTTCACACACCTGGGCCTACAATCACCCCTACCAGATTGTGATAATCTATATTAACATGTTGACTTCTTAGAACTTCAACATGTATATACACCATACCCCTACATATTATTTTTTTTGTAATTTATATGTAATAATACACCCATTATATCTCTTTCTAATATAATGGGGTACTGCTCAATTCACAATCACCCCTACCAGATTGTGATAATCTATATTAACATGTTGACTTCTTAGAACTTCAACATGTATATACACCATACCCCTACATATTAATTTTTTTTGTAATTTATATATAATAATACACCTATTATATCTCTTTCTAATATAATGGGGTATTGTTCAATTCGATATATATATATATATATATCCACTGTATAATCCTTCTTCTTTTTTTCACGTAACTATGTTTTGTAGTGGGTTGTCCTATTCGGTCTTCGCAGCCTTACCATATCGTTCTATCTGAACGCTATGTTGGCGCTCGACACTTACACCCTTATTCATCGTTCAAAATCAACTTGACGTAATATCACCTCATGTATGGTTTCGATGCCATTCAAGTTGATGTGAGGGTTTCGTACCTTGTATTCATGGCTTGATTTCACACGTCGGCACTTTGGTTTACGTTAGGTTTTGTTATCCATTCCCGGTTTGCGTGGCTCTGGTTCTATGCTACGGGACAAATCTACCATCGGGATAGGGAGTACCCCTCCCTTTATTGCTCACATCAATTCAGGTTGAATGGTACGCTGCATTAAAATGGATCATTAAAACTTATCTTTTTTGGACCTCTTGTGAAGTTTCGAGACTTACTATCTCCCAATGCTCGAAGTTTTGGGCATCTTCCGCCACGCGTATGGTGGTGATTGTCTGGGACTAGGGTTCACAGGCATATAACCATTTTTCGTTCAATGGACGACTTCATTTTCGCCTGTCGCATGAAGGGTTTTTCACAGAGCGGCTCCAGAGTTTATTTGTTTCATTCTGTTCTCCTGCTAACCAAGAGAAATCGTTCATCTGGATCACTCCTCGCACCTCCTGGAGCTATGTGAGAGCTATGCCGTCGTGTTCTTCATCTCAGGTAACGATGGTTTTGTAGCTATCATTTCTTCAATTCGATTTCCCCATCCTCCTATCTCCGCGTTTTAATTATATCGGTAGACATCTACGTTCAAAATTGGAACTTAACGATTTGGACGGTGTACATGAAATTTGTGTTTGTCTTAATATCATGCTCGTTCTTGCTTCGGTGAGTTATAGTAAGTGTTGAGGCCCTGGGCGTTCATGCGCATTGGACTCCATTAACGGACTTTGGATACGTTGTAAGGTTTTTTCCGAGAAGGTATACCCATCTCTTTTCCTTTCGGTGACGTAACCTTCCCATTGCTATTACCTCTGCCTTTCTACATTTCGATTTATTTTTTTCTCAAGTTCTAACAGCTGGGCGTAATTTTTGGTTTCAGTGTCTTCGTTGCCCAAATTTCCTGAATTCATTGTTAGGTAAGGTGTAAATGGTTGTTTTCGTTTTTTTTGGGAGTTTAACTTCCCGTTCAGGTTGTAGCTATTATTCTTGTTTATTTTCCCTTATGTACTCTATATTTTTCTCATTGCAGGTACATAATGATTATCGACCTCTCCGCTAATCCTTTGGCTTTTAGGCGTCTAGCTCGACTATTAATATATCTTCCTTCTTACTCACAGGTTGGTGACTCGTACAATTTCCGCAGAGGAACGAAAATTCTAGTTTACCCTTTTAAAATTTCCTTATCTCCTATCGGAGAATTTTTGATATCAGGGTTATAAGCTTGTAATAATTTTTGGTTTGAGTAATAACGCTGGTTTGACTTCTCCGCCGAGGGAAGAGAGTTTTATGGTTTTCAATTCTGGAACCGACTTCCCTGTCACATAAATTTACATGTGTATATGTATGTATTTAACTCAGTTCACTATCTACTTTTCAGTGTGACTTTCTTGGAAACGTTATGTATAATACATCGTAGTTCTCGTCAATTCAAAATCTCTATGTCCGAGCTATACAATTTTTGTTCATAATATTTTTTTATTAGAACTCTTTTTCTAGTATAGAATCGTCTGCTAAATTTATTACTGTCATATAGAGTTTCCTATTCCAAGGGAATATAGCTTCTGTTGTAGTTAAATTGAGATATCTGAATGTATTCTATGGTTTTATTCTTCTGGCATAATATTCTCAGTTTCTTTCACCAGTTTATTAAGCAGACCCTACAGTCCAAGTTCATAGTTCCTTTTTCTGGGTAATTTAAATAACCCGAGTAATATAATTATCTGTAACAGAATGGTACAGTGGTTCTATGCAGGTAATTTAGGAATTAGCTTGTTATGAATTTGCACAGAATATTTATCTAAAATATCTACAGGGGTGTATACATATGTATTTATACTTCTATGTTTAGAAGACATTTGTATTGATAATCTACTATTTTACCCCCTTGACTTGGGTTCTCATGATAGACTAGGATACATATATTTCAATATGCCATGCTGTGGTGAATATGCATGTTGGTTATTTACTTAACTTTCTTTTGTATTTTAATCCTGTGCTCTAATATTAGAATGGTTCCATAAGGTAACTATCTATGATCAGTCTTTTTAAAATTATTAGTTTCTTCCTTCTGCTATAGTATTTGCTGCTTACATGCAAACTTAATTTCCCATTGAATTTTGGTTACCTATGAAGGATGTGCTGACCCTGAGGTCAGTCTATACAATCTCTCCTTTCATTATTTCATGCACAGGGTAAATTACAATTCATCTCCTAATATTTTCCAATATGGTACAGGAAACTCAGATTTCTCTCTCCTATGTATGTATATATTAGAATCATTCTAGGAAACAGAAGCATATTAAAGCTAATTCATAAATTTTCCTGTGGAGAGATAAGTATCCTCAGATTTAAACCAACACTGGTTTAGAGACTCTGTTGGATTCTACTCCACAGATTTAAATTCTACAACTATGCAGAATTTCAAAGGTGAATTCCTTATGATCAATTCTGTTAAATGTAGAATTTTTATTCTAATATACAGTCAACTTTTATATGTAGCCAATTCATACTATATGAAGTAAACACATCAATAAATTTAGAGACATACCACTCATGCAATTGACCAACTTCCCAACCTTAGAGTCCTTCTGTCTCCCAGAACTCACCCCCGAGCTGAGATCATCTCCTAGAGCAGATCAACCTCCAATCTGTTTAGGAGCAGCTTATTTAAGCTATTGTTCCCCAAAGCCTGTTTCTAATTCTGCGTCCAGAATATCAGAATGCTTTTCTTCCTGTTTGCCTAGGCTTCCCATTTTAGGGATTCTTTAAAGCTGTTTTATGCTTTTCCCAGCTTTTCCATCTTTTTTTACCTCTTCCCAACTACTTTCCTCATCATTGGGGAATTCAGATTTTTCCTCAAAAATCTAAATTTATAATTAATTTCTTTCAAGGATTTTTGAAAGATTTTGGGGAAATAATTGCCTTATCCATCCTCATGGATTTAGCAAGTGATCTCATAAATCTCATTTTGGTCAATCTGCACAATTCATTTTATTCATTTCCTCAAATTAAATATTTAATTACATTCACAAAATACTTATCCTTTGGGGTCCACTCCCCTTAGGATTAAAGTTCAAATGTCTAGCTTTGAAATTCAAACACATAAATTGGGGGTGTTACATTTGGGATCAAAAAATTAATATGATTTTTTATTCACACAATAACCAATAATATGCATCTAATCGAATTTGCATAATGGTTCCTTCTTCATAGTTTTGAATATGTGGAAATGCTTTGCAAAAACTAAATCTTAGTAGAATTACATTTGGTTTATATCCATGAAATATATCAAACCGAGTTTTCCAATCTCAAATTTTGGTAGGGATTCTATTTTTCAAGTAAACATATATGTTAATAGCTTTTGCCCCAAAAACATTAGAATTTTTTTACCTTTTAACATTCTTCGAGAACCCCTCTAGCTCTAAAGGCAGAATCTATTACTCCGAATAATTTGATAGCTCCCCCTCTAGGATTTTTCAAATTCAATTTCGATGGAGTCTCAAAAGGCAATCTAGGGGAAATAGGGTTTGGAGGTATTTTGAGAGACAACAAGGGCAACCCTATCCACCTCCTCTATGACAACATTGGATGGGATAGTAACAACTCAGTTGAGCTTGAGGGTCTCATGCAGGGAGTTAAAATGGCCATTAAACTTAATGTATTTCCACTGGAAGTGGAAGGAGACTACCATATCATTATTCATATGGAAACTCACCTTGCTTCAGGATCCCCAACCACCAAACACTCCAAGAGTTGGGGATTAACACAACGACTACAACAATTGGAACTTTGGCTCCAGTAGCACAAAGAAATCACATTCCTACATGTAATAAGGAAGGCCAATGCGGCGATGGACTATCTAGCAAATCATGGTGTCAGTCGATCTCTGTATCTCTTTGCCTTCAACTTCCAGTCAATTAGAGAGGAACCCCTAAGAGCCAACTGCATGGCAGTCCTGCACAAAGACCATTACCTCCCGGATCTGGGTGAAATGGATTCCAGCTCACCCCGTGGTGCGAAATACCTTTCTGCATGAAGAATCGATGACGATACAGTAAGAATGCTGCACGTGGGGGCAACCAAAGGCCATTAATGCAGTTAATGAAGGAAATGAATGCCATTTGAGGCCTCGATCAAAGAGGCACCACCTTAATAAACCATTGTAATGCTAAATTCTACACTCTGCCATTGGTCTTTCAATGAAACCCGTTTATTTCCCTCCCCATCACCTGGTGCGTTCCCCTCGACTTTTCTCTCTTACTTCTATGGCGCACAAGTAGAGACAGAAGCCCCACAGAGGTACCACTAGAGGATCTCTACTTGCCAAGCTTACTAGAGCTTCCGTAGACTGCTTCTTCCACTCCATGGATGAGAACAATACCTCTCCTGACTCTCCTTTTGCGGACCCAGTCATAGATAGCACCTCAAATCTCTCTGTAACCATGGCCAACTCTATCAATTCCTCTATCCTCCAGATTATGGAAACCCCCGCCCCACCCCCGGCTCAATCAACTCTCATTTCCTCCCTCACCCCTACAGATAAAATTTCAGAGTCCCCACATGCATCTTACCTTCTCCCAAATGTTGACCCTTCCATGCCGACTCTGTCCATATTAAAGAGGAGGTATTGTAAATCGACCATTCCCTTTGCAAACTCTCCCCCATCCAAAAAACTCATGTGTCTGCCCATCGAATCTCCCTCATTGTCTCTAGCCAACCTCTAGCACTACGAGCCAAGGGGTTGGAGAAAATGTGATGCACACGTAGAGCCGATGGAGCCAAAGCCACGGGCCTTAAGGAGGAATAAGATGAAATTGGTCGCATCTATGGGTGTCCAATTACCGAGGAGGAACGAATGACACCTAGTGAGGAACATCATGATGACACTGGAAGCGAATGAAGATTTTTTCACCTTCGTCAACCTCTGGACAAACTTGATTTTTATCATTTTTACAGTTATTTTTAGTACTTTTGATATTTTATTAGGGAATGTAGGTGAATCAAGTTTTCAGAGACAAGTAAAAGGTTGGTTTCCCAACTATGGGAAGCCCTTCATTTTGCATATTTGGACTCAGAGAGCAGGAATTGGATAAGTTCCTCTACTCAAAACAAGGGATTGTAATATATCTTCTTAGTTAATAGAATTAGACTAGCTTACAAAAAAAAACATTCTCCAAGCACATTCTACTAACGTTCTATTCTTTCTCTCAAGAACCCCATTTTTGTGAGGTATTTTAGGCACTGTAAATTTTCGTTGGATTCCGTTACTTTTAGAGTAATTAATGAAAAATCCTTATTTGTATTCTCCTCCTTGATCTTCCCTAAGGATTTTGATGTTTTTACCAGTTTTTTTCAACCATAGTGTTGAATTATTTGAAATTTTCAAATACTTCACTCTTTTTTCTAATGAAATTAACTCAAATGTACCTAGATATATCATGAATGAAAATAAGAAAGTAGAATGCACCACCAAGTGATCTTGTTTTCATTAGACAATAAAAATAAGTATGAATTAGATCAAGTATATATGTTTGTACCCTTTCACTATTTAGAAGGAATTTGTTTCTATGTTATTTTCCTAAAGGACGTGCTTCACATTCCATAAGTTCATTTTTCAAAGTAGGCACTCCTTAAACCATTGATTTCTTTTGAAGTAGCACCATGTAATTTTGATTAATATGTCCATACCTATGATGTTGTAGTTATTTTGTTGAGATTGTTGTAGCTCCTAATGCTTGATGACTTGCTTTAGTCACTTTCAAATTATATATTCCTTTAGTCCTTGTACCTGTGGAAACAACCATGTAGTGAAATTTTATATCTTTGACAACACATCGAGACTTAACAAACTCAACTTTTAAATCTTGGTCAGTAATAACAGAGACAAATATTAAGTTCTTTTTAATTCCGGTAACATATATTATGTTATGAATCTCTTTCATTTTCCCATTAGTTAAGATTACACTTAATACTCCATATCCTTGTACCTTAAGTGAGTTTTTTTCTCCTAAATAAACATATGATCCATCAAGTTTTTCGTAATACTTATTAAATCAATCAATGTTATGGGAAATATTAGTTGAGGCACTTGAATCAACATACCATGCATTGACATCAACAATTTTTGCGAGCAAAAAAACTTGTGAAAAGAAAAAATTAAGCTATTAAAATCCTTTTGTGATTGAGGTATCATTGTGCACAAAATTTTTACTACATTTTTTATTTATTTGTTTAGACTCATTGAATTTTCTTTTATAACAATATTTTGCATGATGCCTAGGTTTCCGTAATAAAAAAATACATCATTCTTCTTAACATGAAACTCGAATTTATATGGAGCTATGCCTTTTTCCTTTGCATGAAATCGATCACCGTTGTTTTTGTCCCATGAATTACCTTTATATGGTTGTCTTCCTTTTGCCCCCCATGCCAAATATGATCTGGTAGAGCCCAAATCTAAGTTCTTCATCGTCTCTTCCTCTTGAAGAAGAATCCCTATTAATTCATCAAATGTAGGGGGTTTCTCTCTAGCTAAAAGACTTGAAATAAATATTTTATAATCTTCTATTAAACCTTTTAGAGTGATTGTTTGACCAATATCAACTATATCACCTAGTTTGTCATTTAAATCTTTAACACGAGAAATAAATTTTTTATACTTTCAAGTTGCTCCATCTTAATAAACAACAAATCACTCTTTACAAATAAAACACGATTTGAGTTTAGTGTCTTATACAAATTTTTGAGCACATACCATGTCTTCTGGGATGCTTTTCAATATCTTATGCGCGGAATGATACCATCTTTGATATAACTGCGCAACAACACCTTCGCCTTCAACTCACGTTTCTCCCAATGTGAAACAACAACCACAACCGTGGGTTTGACTTCATCTCCAATCACTATAGTCCACAAATACACTATTAGCAGCTTAAATTTTCAATTAGTATAATTTGTACTATCTAACTTAGTGTACTCACTCGAATATATAACTCATAGATTTGAAATTTTTAAAAAAGATTTAAATATCCCTCAATCAACAATTTTTTTTAACACCAAAATTAAACTCTCAAAATGACAAAAAAATTCTTTGCAACGTTTACAAAACTTAACCCGAACGTCCACTTAATTCAAATAAAAAAAATAACATTTCCCCCTTTATATATTAAATCTTAAACTTTTTAAATAATTATGCCACCATAATATTCTTCCTAATTTAAAACTTCTTTATTAGATTAACTTCTTTCAATATCATAAAATTTCACTTCTATCACAATAAGTAATAGAGCTTTTACCCACTTGAAAAATGAACTTTATTACACAATCCACGCGCGAGTCTTTTAAATACAAAAATAATTTCCCTTTAAAAAATTCTCTTTATCTCAACTTTTGTCAAGTATTAAATGTCTAATTCGAAATAAAACCAAATCAAAACTTCACTTTTTAACTCTCATGCATGTAACGGATTTAAGAAAAAAAATTAACACCTCCCTCCTTTTTTTTTTAAACCATAAAAAAAATCACAACAAAACGGATTACAACAATGTAATATATCACTTCTTATAACATAAAGGGTTTCTACCACTCTACTATATGAAGGCCGAATGGAATATGACAAATTTCTCACTTGTGGTCTTTTTGTTTCTGTTGCAGTCCCGTCGAACAACAACGACTGCATGTGGTCATGTAGGAAACGACTGTTCCAGAAGTCTCTGCACTGTTCTCTCTGACGATGACTTCAATTACTGTTCCACCTCAACGCCTTCAAATCAATGTTGCAAACTCAAACAAAACAAAAATTCACAACTCCACAACTTCACAGTAATCCTACAGCTCTAATAGCAAGTTAGAAAATTAGATAGAAAACCAGAGATCTCACTCACAAGATATTTAGTGAACAAAAATTTAAATCACAAGTTATTGTCGTTCCAAACACTACAAACACTACAACATAGAGAGGGTTTGAAGACAATATTTGAGATTATTTTTTGGGTAAATTTTATTAACTTAAAAAAAATAATTTTAGTAGAGAGTTCAATTTTTCTCTCTTTAGAGACAATAATAGGATTAACCACTTATTGTCTCTTAGAGACAATATGTCTTTAATCCTAGCTAGTGTCTCTAAAATTATATTTTATAGATTAAAATATCACTTTTGTCTCTTTAGAGACAATATAAAATAGAAAAATATCTCACCACCGAAATAAATTAATATAAAAACTATTTAATTAAAAATACACTAAATATTATTGAGTAATTCAAATTAGGGAAAAATAAAATCGAACCACCAACCTCATGCTTATAAGGTATGATCTTTTCCATTGAGAAAGCATGCTTTAAAGAAATATGATAGAAATTATGGTAGTCATTGAAATAGCATATGTAAGCATTGCTTTTTAAAAAATGATAAACAATCATCTTCTTAAATTGTATAATCATGTAACCTTTGTTTTTAACTTAATAAACAATAATTCAACATAATTAGCTTAATTTCTGTCACAACCCTATAGCATAACTCATACATGGTGAATTAGGATAAGAATCTAAAACATTACGAGTTCATTCCAAGGGCATAAATGAACTCCAATTCCAAAGGGCGGAAAAATGTTTCGTTTTGAAGATATCGACAAAACAAAGACATAAATCTTAATTCATTTGAAGTAAATAGGATATTCATAGATATTGAAAAAAATATTGTGAAAACCACTAATTTTCATTTATTTCCAATGTAAACCCTCGAATATATATAGAACAAACATTGATCCTACTGAAAATCCAACATTCTCAGAAACATCACATTCACTAACCTCAAAATGAGAAGGTTCAAATTTATGAGGATACAAAACTAATTCTAAATTACCATGAATGTTTCTGAAAATTAGCTTAACCTTCTACCCCTAACAAGGAAATATCCCTCTTAATAATGAATTAAAGAAAAGGGTGAGAGAATTATTTTGGTCAAGATTATGCTAAACATCAATCTTATTAACATTTATAAATGTAAGTTTTACCTCCAAATATTGTGCAAAATCTTCATCATATCCTCGTTCTTTTAAATCTCCACCATTTGTTTTATCTGTATTTGACGTGTCATTCATAGAAAATGGAAGAGGAAGAGTAAGAGGAAATCAACTAAAACTACCATCTCTTTAATAGAATATAGTTGGCCCTTACATTATTGCAGCATTTGCAGATTTTGGTATACTTTTGGGAACCACATTAAATGGAACCACAAAATTTCATGTTAATGATGGAGTAATAAGTACTGGTACTAAAGTTGTATTGATTTATGGCACAATACCTATTGAAGGAGAAGTTGTGAGAGAATATGTGATTACGGTAGATGAGACAACTCCAACAGATGCATAGATGGTGTCAAAGAAGCCATAACTTTAACTGGCTTTTTCTGGAAAAAGATCTATAACTGGTGTCCAAATTGTTGGAGGGCATTTTGATGCTAAGACCATAGGATATATAGATATGTTGGGAGCTGATAGATTTGGAAATTCAGTAGACGAAGATGATGCAATAGAAACTGGAATAGGTGATGTAGCCATGGGAAATGGAACAATGATACTTAAAAGTTTCCAACTAAAGCCACTTTCCTTTCTTCTTTCTCTCGAGTGACATAAGGAAATCCCTCAAAGGAACTTACTAAAACAGATTACTAAAAGTTGACAAAATAAAAAGTCACCAACCTTATCAAAGAAAAATAAAAAATAATACAAACTTTCAGTTCATCAAGAATAGGCCATTTCGATTTTTTTGTGACCTTATTGTAATAGTAACCATGTGAAGAAAACTTTAGGGAAGTTAAGAATTTTAGATAAATACAACAAAACTACCAATTTGACCTAAAAATTGGGTAAAAATGATTAAACAATAATATTTATTCACTTTGACCCCTATTGTGAATTATTTCCAAACAATGGATGAATATCCCCACTATGTTAGGAATGTACAAAAACAGTTAAAGAAACCTAACAAAATCTGAGCAAAATGGGATAAATATTAATGTGGAACAAAATCCCATAATAGATATTTTCCACTCTAGTAATAATTTAGTTGTAATAAATACTTTCTATGCATCACAAAAATATATCAACATAAGAATATAATTATTTTATTAAAACAAGAAAAATGAAATTTTCTCCAAAGAAGAAGACTTCTACTTTCTCACCCAATGAAAGCACAAACGAATTGTTCCCAAGCAGGATATTTCCACTTTTTCACCTAGTAAAAGAATCTTCATCTGTGAACTAATGTAGATAGAGGATTACAAGGCCCATGAGTATATTATCATTTTTTATTAATACCAACTCAAGCACGATCTAAGTATTGAAATTTGGAAGAATTCCACAGTACAAAATTTCCATCCATGAAATAATCTATGAGAGGAATTTATATTTATTTTTTACTTTATGGGATCAATCAACATCCTATTCCCCTGCCATCATATTTCATAAAGACCTAATTATGTATCTTTCATCCCTTAGAGTTTCAACCCTAAACATCCCTATATGAGCGAGTTCTAGGACCAATGCTCTGTGCAAGCCTATTGGGGTTCGTTCACCTAGAACTTGCAACATTGTGGCCAACGTTGGTCACCGTCATATTTATATCCTTTGCAATTGTGTTGGTTCTAGAATTATAGGAGAATGATTAGGATTCTATACGGTTCACCTTATAGGAGTTTCCAGAAGTTGTTAGACAACTACTTACCTTGGATTGACATTCAGATCCCATCTTACCCTACTATGGAGTTTTCACCACTCATTCTTTGATACTATCCCTGGGCCTCCATCAATGGTGGATATAAAACCTTGGAATGGTAATTGGATAAGAAATCCCAACTTATCCCTATCTCCTATATATTTACCCTCCAATATGTTAGAGGCAATGGTTGGCTATGGAGAGTGATTATCCCCCTATGTTGTTGTAGTAAGTAGTTATCATCTCATGCATAGGGTGAGTGGAGGTGCATATTGTGACAAGGAAAGGATGAGTTAAACACTTGGAGGAGCTCTTCTACAAGATCAACAACCACTTATGGTTGAAATATCTTTCCATTTATATTAATGCAAAGGCTTATTTGTTTCCCTATATGTGATTTCATTATTTCACTTATTTCAATACCATTATTATCTATTTAATAGAGTATCTATATGGTACTACATACATCTCGTAGTTCCTTGGCTTGTGTTATCTAACTATGCAGGTTCTAATTTTGGGAATAAGAGCTGGAATTGGAGCTTCCAAACTAAAGAAGGAGCGAAGTGACTGATAGATTCTAGGTAGACCTCACTCCATCATCCATTTACTTTAAGGAAAATCATTGAGTTCCTTATCTCTTTGTTGTATTAGGGTGACCACCAAAGGTAGGGGAGATAATATTTTACACAATCATAAATCCCATATAAAAAATTGGTGACTCCACTAGGGAATGGAGTATTCCCTTCGTGGTGTCCTTTTTCTTTGTGTTTTATTACCTCCCTGACATACCTTTGTTGCATCATCTAACCAAGAACAGGCCTAGGAAGAGTCTTCACTCAACCATTTTTACAATTTCTGTGTTAGAAACCTCTTTCCTGAGTCCAACGCTCCCCCAAAGGCTCTGACATAGCGTTGCACCTCACGCTGGCCCACTCTATCCCAGCATTGCAAAGCACTAGTGCCCTCTCTTCACCAATGTTGGTACCTATTTTTGCAGAAGTTTTGCCTTGGTTTTTTAGCCCGTTTTTCATCACCCTGCTTCCAACTTTGTTTCCTTTAGTCTTTAGTGCCTTATGGTCTCTATAAAATCTCCATTCAGTTTGAATTTGTGTTTTTTTTCCTTTGATAAGAATTGGTTTCAATTTTTCTTTGTTCTTATCGTTTGGCACTTGCAAAATTGTTTTTTTAATTGTTGATCACTTGGATGAATTTTTGTTTGATTCTGTGTTCTGAAAAGTGTAATTTAATTAGAAATTGAACATTTGCATCAGTTTTTTTCATTTTGAAAATTATGTGTGGTGAAAAAAAAAATCATTTCGAATTTAGGGTTTTGAATATACATTAGATTAGGAATAATTGTATCGAAAGGGAAATTGTATCTTACAGGTTGTTGGCTACATATTTTGTGTTGCATCTTGATTGTTTCTTCCCTTTTGTAGCTAGATTTTCATTGAAAGAGGAAATATTCCTATTTTCTAATGCTAGATTTGCATTCTAGGGTATTCAGGTGATATTCGTGGTGAGTCCCAAAACTGTAACTTAATCAATGATAAAAAATAAAATTTATTGAATCAACCCGAGCATAATTTGTAACGTTAACTAAAACATTTATAGGTAGGTTAGAGACATGTTCTGACATAGTTATACATAGGATTTTTCGTTCTTTTCTAGTGTTTCATCCTACGTGTGAAATACCATTCAACGTACATAAGTGTATAGGATTGTTCTCCACATACCTTCAGGGATATCAGATGAAGCTCCATGCAAGAAAAGTATATGGGAATTCTCTCATTGAATGATTACACATTATACAACACTACTACAGACAACACTCCCACGTATCGTCGAATGTATTTTGGGAGTCCCCAATAGGTTTCTATCCTTCATAGGTAATCTAGATTTTCGCCTTCTATACCATCGTACACCGAATAGAACATTGAGGGATATTGGCTACCATACGTTAAGTCCTTGGTTCACCAAAGTGTATATTGCAGTTCATAGTTGGTTGGTAATCCTTTATGCCTTTATTACCCTCTTTTTGTATTATTTATTTTTGTGTTAATAAAATTTATTGTCCAACATGGAAGAAAAAAAATCCCCTCCCCCTTCGTTCATGTATACTGAAAAATAAGCCTCGTTTACCTTTAGAGGCTACTCCTATCTGGCATAAAAAACATAAGAAAACACAAACTTTCGAATCATGAACTTCATGCACTGCTTTTGGCCATCCTCCTAGTTTTAAACTGATAAAATTATATGCCCCTTTAAGTTCCAAACCCAATATTACATCTACCCGTAGTGGTGGCAATGCCATAATTGAAAGAAAATTACCTGAAACTTTGTAACATGAGGTTACTGAACCTGAGCTTCATGACTCAAACACTTTGTTTCCTAAGGTCGTTGAACCTAAGGAGCCTCAACCATCATCGCTTGATTCAAAAAGACCTTCCTCTTCTCTTCATTTGTCTCAAAGAAAACCAATATATCATATACTCGACGATGAAGATATTTGATACGAACTTTTAAGTATTGAAGAGATCCCACAAGAAGGGTGTCATCCTTCAACTATTATTCATTGGGAAGGACTTCATTTTTATCATTGTGAGAATATTTTGTCTCTTCAAATTCTGATACAACCTCCTTTACATTATTCTTTGGGCTTACCCTAGGATCTTTGGCAACAAAATTCATTATGATTTTCAACCATGACTTGAAATCATTAAAGCTCCCACCTCATGTCCACAACTATGGTTGAGACATAAAAAATTTCTTCCTCTTTTATGTTTGTGCCATCACCAGAAACTCATTTGTATCGTGGCCTGTCCATCCCACCTTGTTATCAATAATTATCCAGTACCTTTTCTGGTGTCACTTACGGTCCTTGGACATCTTCCATGTCATCTAATTCAGGAATAATGTCTGGTACTTCTCTTATTAACTCCACATAGTTTTCTCCTCTTCATCCGGCTACACCTACAATAGTGTAGGAGGCTAGTCCTTATATCAATGGAAAAAGCTACCCTCAACAACATAAATTGCCTTACATTGGCTACCATACATCGAGATCGAAGTTTCCTCCATTATCCTTTACTCCTTATGCAGGGGGGAAACATGTTGTTGGTAAACCTAAATATGGTAATCCACCTAATTATGGTCCACATTATCCTCGAATGGATTCCACTACTTGGAAACCTCCTTCACCCATTCAACGTGGTTCATTTTGGGATTTATTTTTAAATCATAGAGCTACACCATCCTCATCACAAATTCCTATCGATCCATACACACCAAAACAAGCTCAAACACATGTGAGTCAACATTTAAAACCTATTTCGATGATATTTGGTTCTTTCCATGCACCGCTTAGTCAAACTGTACAAGGTGCCTCATTTTCTCAATCACTTATGCAAATTGCTCCTCATGTTTTAGTAGGTCAAATTCTTCAAAATTTGGTGTAGTCTCAATCAAAGTCACCATACCAGGGCGTAATACAAACCTCTATATGGAAACAATATGGACCTCATCACGCACATTTTCAAAGCCAATATATCCATACCAAACCATTCCATCGGTTTTATCATCATCTTGGGGTTGGGAAAAAAACTCACTTGTATGCTAGTTATCAAAATCCTCCATATCTTGGTAATAAATTTCCTTATTTTCATAACCCTATGTATTGAGGCATGCAAGTATCTATTTATCAGGTTATTTATTCTTATCCAGCCCATCCTCATCTCAACTTTAATTGATAGTTTCCTATTGTGACTACTCTTGAATTACCTGAATTAACTTGGATTACTAATGACTCATCACTCATTTTGCATGGCGGTTGATTATTTGCATAGAATTTCCATCTAATATCCCAAAGTTCAATGGGAATCTTGGAGAAGACCTGCCGACCTATTTCATGATGTATCATCTATGGTGTTCATCCAACTGCCTCAATTATGATTCCATTCGACTTCGTCTTTTCTAATGAGCTCTTACAAGTACCACAACTAAATGGTTTATTGAATTACCTAGAGTGACGTTTCACGATTTTAGTAATTTAGCCACCACGTTCCTCACACATTTCTAGTTTCCCACCAGATACGAAACTAGAAGAGAACTATTCACAAAATTCAAAAAATCAAACTCCACTCACATTTCAAATAAAATGCATGAGTAGAGGCGTGATTGCTGGTTGGTTAAGACCTTTGTTCCTAACCAATTTTTGGAGGAATGGTTCATCAAATATCCGTTAGCTACTATAATAGAAGATGTGGCCGAAGGTGGTGTCTTGACTGAAGACGAAGTCATTTCTCCTGGTCAATATATAGATATTGTTTATACTCAGTTGAGAACACTCTACGATAAGATACCAAATTCTCTACAACCTTCAAAAAATATTTCTCTTCCTCTTGGTAAAGAATCTCATGTCTCTAATGGAATTATTTTTTGTATCAGTCCACAGCTGACAAGTAAACCATATGATATATCTCTCGATGCTCTTGCTAATAACCCTCAATCCCACCCTGATGCGACTTCTACTTCTAAGATGAATTCCATTTCATCGAATAAAGGAGAATATCAATAGTAACCTGGAATATAGAAGAAAGGAAAAGGTATGAAAAAGAAAGATTCCTCATCGCAGGATAAATAAAAAAATTTTGTCTTCTGATGAGAAAAGAAAGCCTAGATATCCATGCTTGATCTACAATGAGGACCACTTTACACATGATTATCGACACTACGCTGAATTGAATCAATTTATTAAATCATCCACGTCTCCCATTGTGTTGACCGACCCGTTTCCTAATTAGGAGACTGATATGGTTTCCCAGGAACCCTCTTCCTCTAATATGGTTTTGAGGCTTTTGTTCTCACAGTTGATATCCATTGTTTTAATGACCACTCAAAACAAACACTATAGTAATGTGAATCCAAAAAAAATTTAGGCTAATGATCAACCTACTAGTTTGACACCAATATCCTCTGATACTATTCTACCTCTAGAATTGACTACCAAGCCTCTAGAGGTTCTTCTCCATAAGTCTGCTCACAACCCCTATTCAAGAGCTACCAAAAATTATAATGTGGTTGAAGACTTACTCCAGTCTCCATTAGCTATGTCAACTCCTGATGTGTTTCAAAATTGCCCCGCCTAAAAGAAGGCCTTGTTTTCAGCTATCTGATGAATGGACCCATCAGATTCCATCCTAGTGGTTTTATCTCATGAGAACTATACCCCTCGACTTCCAAATCAGTGGGATTTTATGATTCAGGTCCCTACCCATGGTAAAAACATTTATAGTTCTATTATGGATGAGGGAGCCTTAAGTTGCATCTTGTCTATGTATTTCTCGAAGCTAATTGGTTCACCTCTATTGAATCAATCGACCACCACATTAAAAGCCTTTGATGGAAGGACATATAAAACCTATGGGATTTTGAATTCCCTCCAAATGGAACTTGGGGGAAAATCCTTCTCCATTTAAATAGAAGTTATTGATGGACCTCTTGATTATAATATTCTACTAGGATGTACATGGGTTTAGGCTATGGCTGTTGTCGTTTCGACTTACTTCCAGATGATCACTTTTCCTCATACTCATTTTTTCTATTAAGTAGGATATATTAATTTTAACTGCTATTCTATATAAAAATATATATGTGATCAAATATCACAATATCCAAACTTCATATTGGATTCCTCTCTAACCACTTAATATATATTTAGTTAAAATAGATCTATATTGCTAGTTAAACTTCATATTTGAACACATGTTCCTAGGTGAGGATAATCATGATAACCACATTTCTATTTTTGAGGCCATCATCTTGCAAGTACCAACATCCATTCAAATTAATAATTGGAGCAACATTAATGATCCATAGGTGGGATTCCTAAAAATACTATGGAGAAGAAAACTTTTGTTAATGTTAAAATTAGCATTATGGAATATGGTCCAACAACCCAATATAACATGCTTTTATTGTATTGTTTGAAAGGTTGAGTGAACAATAAATATCATCAATAATAATGGTACCTTTGGTGATTATGATGGGTAATTTGATTTAAATTTTTTTGTATGGATCTTGGAAATATCCAAATTATAAACATCTTAACCTACCTAATAAATAATCAATGTGGTCCTATTAGATTTTCATTTTCCCAGAAGCCTATAAATTAGTTAGGATCCCTTCATTGTTCTTATATTGTTTTAATTACCATTCTCCAGAAAAGGCTCAAGATCTTTTAAAAATATTCCTTTTTGATTAAATCTAAATCGAGCATGACTTCATTTTGTAATGATATTTTCAGTATGTCATAGTATTTGAAATTTCCAAGATTTTAAGGTGGGAACTCCACCCATAATTATCTGAATGATATGTGAAGTTGAAATATTTTAAAGGTGTGAATTTATGATTTAGTATTTAGGAATCATATGAATACATAAAGCACATCCTTTCTTATATGGATGTTGGCAAAAAGTTTTGTCATTGCACTAAAGCTTTTTCATTTTTAACACTTTAAAATTAGTTGGAAATACTTGATATTTATGAATTATTATCATTGTCTAGGGGTACTTGAATTTGGGAAGGTTCAAATCACCCTGATTCACTTGTATCATCAATAGGGGAATATATAGAAATTTAGAGGTTATAATGGTAGATATTTTCTGCACTAGCATGTATTTCACTTGAGCCTTAATATTATTTCAATTGATTTTCATCTTATCAGGAAGCATTCCCTTACATGTTTTTTCAACCTGCAAATATGGTATAGTTTAGCCTGCAAATATAGTATAGTTCATTGGTTAATTTTCTACAGATATTCCCTTTCTCTAAAGGCACATGGATTATCAAGAATAGAAAGCACTCACCTCTTATATATGCATGTATGTGTATTTTCTGCTCCTCTGACTGGATTGACCTGGTAGTGGATGGCCAAGAGAGATAGGATCTACCTTTAGTTAGCTTTGGATTGGGTTCATATATCTTTTTTCTATCACAGTGAGATGGAACTAGAGTTAGGGCTCAAGGCTCAAGCCTAAACAACAATAACTGCCAAAGTGTGAAACTGAACCGCAATGCCTGCTCACCACCAGAAATGAAGACCATAAATGAAGACAACTAATATGAGAAGACAAACATGTAATGTAGTGTAAAGTAAGGACAAGTGGAGTGGAGTACTGGATGTAGGAAAACATGTGTGCCTTATTTGTAAACCCCACACACTCTTGCAAAAACACACTGTTGGGAACACAAAAAAATATGCTCTTAATTCTAAACATAAAATGATTATCAACTAATGTTGGTATTAGTTACTTGAAATAAAATTTTTTTATATCAATTCACATTTAGCCTATGTTTCCATACATCTTGCATCAATATGAGGCCAATAAGATGTCTAAATTATCTATTGGTTAATTACAAGGACCAAAGCTCATAAATTGAAAGCTGGAAATCTTGTGTTAAATAAGCTAATATAGTTCCCTTTATGATAAAATGCCTAAACGATTACAATGGTCCCTATAACCCCTAAGAGGTATGGACTAATAAATTTGAATTAGTAAAAAATTTGATGTTAAGAAAATAAATTTGAAAGGAACATATAATTTATTAATTTTCAATAAAAATATCAATAAATTGTATTTATTTATTTATTATTATTATTATTGTTGAACTCTGACTATGTTCGCAGGTGTATTTAAAATTTGAAATATTCACAAGGATATAGAAAACATTGTAACAGATTATGTCAAAATTAATAGCACAGGGAACTCTAATGATACAATTGTCTTAAAGTTACGTCAGGGTTTCTTTTTAATTGATAGTTTGGAAAAATAATTTGAAAATCATATGCATCTCGAAACATAATGTGTTCGAACTAATAATACAGGGAACTATACACTAAGTGAATTTTTTGTAGCGAAGAATTTGAAAAACAAAATTTGAAAAATATAAGCATCTTGAAAAGATTCATCATTCCAAAGTCTGTGTGCCTGTCTTGTCAGTTGTTTGTGTACATCTCAGCACAGAACTATACAAGTTTTTAATTATATCTTAGTGCCACTAATTGTTTTTTTTTTTTTTACCATTTTCAGTATATTTAGATTTTATTTATTATTTTCACTATTATGTAATATTTTTCATATTTATTAAAAAATGAAAAAACATAATAAATAAATTGAAAACTTTTTTAAAAATATTATAAATTATTTTTTAAAAATAATTAAAAAAATGGAAAAGCATAAATAAATAAATTATATATTTTATAAATGATCTTTTAAAAATAGTTATACATTATTTCATTATTAGTTATATTCTATTAAATTTAGTTTTGAATTTTTAAAAAATTATAAATCATTTTACACATATTAAAATTATAAATCATTTTATTGTTTAAAACTAGTTATTACTGAGAATTGATTATTTAATGATACAATGTGTATTAAAGTTTTCTTTTGTCTAGCTTTACTTCTATCATATTTGTTAGTTAGGAAAGAAATAAAAAACCATAGAAAATATTTCCATTTTTTACATGAATCCCAAAAACAATTAGAATAAACTATTGATGAGAAAGATCAAATATGTTTTAATGCCTTGTTTTTGTTATAAAAAAATTCCATGATGTTATGAGATTAAATGATTGCAATAGCCATACGCCAATTTACTTTGACATTCTAAAAATGAAGATGTTTTATCAAATGAATCATGTAACTTATTAAATACTCATTTTTTTCTATTAATTAGGATAGATTTATTTTTATTCTAGATCTATAAAAAAATATAGATATGGCATCAAATATATGAATACGCAAACTTCATATTTGATTCCTCTCTCATCACTTCATATATTTTTAGTTAAAATAGATATAAACTTCTAGTTAAACTCTATATTTGGGCACATTTTCCAAGGTGAAGACAATCATGACGAACGTATTGCTATTTTTGAAGCCATCATCTTGCAGGTACCAACATCCATTGAAATACTAATGATTGGAACAAGATTTTGGATCCATAAGTGGTATTCTTGAAACAATTAGGGAGAAGAAACCTTTTATTAAAATTAAACTACTATGGTCCAACAACCCACTATAGCATGCTCTTTTGTATTGACTGAAAGACATAGTAACAATCAATATCATGATGTAGATGTAGTCTTATTAAAATTTTAGATGTAGATGAAGTCTTATTAGACTTTCATTTTCCCAAAAAAACCATTAAAGTAGGTAAGATCTTTTCATTGTTCTTATATAGTTTTAATATGATTATCATTTTCCAACAAATGCTCAAGGAATTTTAAAAATCTTGTCTTTGGATGAAATCTAAGGTGACCATAACTTCATGTTGTAATTAAATTTTCTCAATTGTACTGTGTCATAGTATTTGAAATTTCCAAGCTTTTAAGGTGGGCACTCCACCCTTAATTATTACAAGAATTTTTGGCATTTAAATATTCTAAAGATTTGAAGTTATGATTTAGTATTTAGGCATCATATAAATACATAAAACACATCCTTTATTTTATGGATGTTGGCATAAAGTTGATTCTTCATTGTATTCATTTTTTATTATTTTTAACACTTTAACATTTTTACCTTAATATTTATTAATAATTATTGTTGTCTAGAAGTACATGAATTTTTTATAGCCTTGACTATCAAATATTATGTGTGAGAATATTCAAAATTCAAATCATTGTGCTTTACCTATGCCATTAATAGAAGTATATATAAACATGTAAAGGTTATAGTAGTAACAAATGGAAAATAAAAAAATTATTAATTGTTAAATTATCATTAATATATAACTTATTACCCCAGATGCGGGTGATCCCTAGGTATGATGACGTGGCGGCTCCCTTGCAAGGCACATGGAAAAGCTATATAGTTGCGCATGACCTCTGTCCGGATGGTATTAAATGGGGAAGCTGCTACAACGCCAGAGCCCACTATGCAGCCATCGAAGAAGGAAGAGGAAGCCTCTGAAGACTCAAGCTACTTCATAGTTGAAGAGCCTCCTCCACATGACCAGTAGCATGTATCGTTGCATCAGAATGAGTTTCGACAGGTTTCCTACCTTAGCTAGGTTTCATTTTATTGTTCTTATGTTTTTCTTGCTCGTGCACAACACTATATTTTTTTGGACAATTACGGTAAATGATGGTTTCCCCACTCGGGGCAGTAGACTATGGACTAGTTTCCCGAACTAGGACAGTCACACTTTTTTGTTTTTGAACTCTACACCGGCCGACATTCGCTAGCATAGCGGCTCTGGTGGGATAGTTACAAATTTTATTTTTATGTGCCATATAATAGAATCAGTCATATTTAGAAATATATATATAAACATTTAAAGGTTATAAGGGTAGATATTTTGTGCACTAGCATGTATTTCACTTGAGTCTTAAGATTATTTTCAATTGATTTTCATCTTATCGGGAAGCATTCCCTTACACTTTGCTTCAACCTGCAAATATGGTATAGTTTAACCTGCAAATATAGTATAGTTCATTGGTTAATTTTCTGTAGATATTCCCTTTCTCTAAAAGCACATGGATTATCAAGAATAGAAAGCACTCACCTTTTATATATGCATGTATGTGTATTTTCTGCTCCTTTGACTGGATTGACCTAGGAGTGGATGGCCAAGAGAGATAAGCCTCACCTTTCGTGAGCTTTGGATTGGGTTTGTCTATCATTTTCTATTGCAGGGAGATGGAACTAGAGTTAGGGCTCAAGGCTCAAGCCTAAACAACAATAAATACCGAAGTGTGAAACTGGACATCAATCCCTGCTCACCACCAGAAATGAAGACCATAAATGAAGACAACTAATACGAGAAGACAAACATGTAATGTAGTGTAAAGTAAAGACAAGTGGAGTGGAGTGCTGCATGTAGGGAAACATGTGTGTTATTTGTAAACACCTCACACTCGCAAAAATGCACTGTTGGGAACACAAAAAAAATATGCTCTTAATTCTAAAGATAAAATTATTATTAACTAATGTTGGTATTAGTTACTTGAAATTATTATTTTTTATATCAATTCACATTTAGCCTACGTTTCCATGCATCTTGCCTCAATATGAGGCCAATAAGATTTCTAAATTATCTATTGGCTAATTATGAAGACCAAAACTCATAAGTTGAAAGTCGGAAAATTTGGGTTAAATAAGCTAATATAATTCTGTTTATGATAATCCCTATAATCCCTAAGAAGCATGGACTAATAAATTTGAATTAATAAAAAAATTGATATTAAGAAAATAAGTTTTAAAAGAACATATTTTTTATTAATTTTGAATAAAAATATCAATAATTTTTATTTATTCATTATTATTATTATTGTTTTTGAACTCTGATTATGTTCACATGTGTATCTAAAATTTGAAATATTCACTAAGGATATAGAAGACATTGTAACAGATTATGTCAAAATTAATAGCATTTGAAAAACAAAATTGAAAAGTATAAGCATCTTGGAACGATTTATCATTCCAAAGTCTGTGTGCCTGTCTTGTCAGTTGTTTGTGTACATCTCAGCACACAACGATACAAGCTTTTAATGATATCTGAGTGCCTCTATTGTATTTACTTTTTATTTACCATTTTCATTATATTTAAATTTTAATTATTATTTTATCTATTATGTAATATTTTTCATATTTATTAAAAAATAAAAATAATAATAAATAAATTAAAAATATTTTTAAAAATATTATAAATTATTTTTTAAAAATAATTAAAAAAATGATAAAGCATAAATAAATAAATTAAAAATATTATAAATTATGTTTTAAAAATAATTATAGACTATTTTATTATTAGTTATATTTTATTAAATTTCTTTTTAAATGTTTAAAAAATTATAAATCATTTTACACATATTTCAGTTAAATTTATTGTTTAAAACGAGTTATTAGGAAAAATTAATTATTTAATGATACAATATATATTAAATTTTCAAAAAAATATAATGTATATTTCAGAAGTTTTCTTTTGTCTAGCTTTATTTCTATTACATTTGTTAGTTAGGAAAGAAATGAAAAACCATAGAAAATATTTCCATTTCTTAAATAAATCCCAAAAACAATTAGAATAAACTATTGATGAGAAAGATCAAATATGTTTTAATGTCTTGTTTTTGTTATAAAAAATTTCCATGGCATTATGAGATTAAATGAGTGCAATAGCGAAACCCCAATTTACTTTGACATTCTAAAAATAAGATATTTTCTCAAATGAATCATGTAACTTATTAAATACTCATTTTTTTTCTATTAATTAAGATTGATTTATTTTAACCCATAATATAGATATGGGATCAAATATATGAATACAAAAACTTCATATTTGGTTCCTCTCTCATCACTTTATATATTTTTAGTTAAAATAGATATAAACTTCTAGTTAAACTCTGTATTTGGGCACATTTTCCAAGGTGAAGACAACCATGATGACCGTATTGCTATTTTTGAAGCCATCATCTTGTAGGTACCATCATCCATGGAAATAATAATGATTGGAACAAGATTTTGGATCCATATGTGGTATTCCTGAAACAATTAGGGAGAATAAGCATTTTATTAAAATTAAACTACTATGGTCCAACAACCCACTATAACATGTTTTTTTGTATTGATTGAAAGATAGAGTAACAATAAATATCATGATGTAGATGTAGTCTTATTAGATTTTTCATTTTTCCAAAAAAACCGTTAAAGTACGTAAGCTCTTTTCATTGTTCTTATATAGTTTTAATATGATTATCATTTTCCAAAAAATGCTCACAGAATTTTAAAAATCTTCTCTTTGGATGAAATCTAAGGTGAGCATAACTTCATGTTCTAATGAAATTTTCTCAATTGTACCGTGTCATAGTATTTGAAATTTCCAAGCTTTTAAGGTGGGCACTCCACCCTTAATTATTACAAGAATTTTTGGCATTTAAATATTCTAAAGATTTGAAGTTATGATTTAGTATTTAGGCATCATACAAATACACAAAAGACATCTTTTCTTTTATGGATGTTGGAATAAATTTGATTTTTCATTGTATTCATTTTTTATTATTTTTAACACTTTAACATTTTTAACTTAATATTTATCAATAATTATTGTTGTCTAGAAGTACCTGAATTTTTTATAGCCTTGACTATGAAATATTATGTGTGAGAGTATTCAAAATTCAAATCATCGTGATTTACTTATGCCATTAATAAAAGTATATATAAACATGTAAAGGTTATAGTGGTAACAAATGGAAAACAAAAAAGGTATCAATTGTTATTATCATTAACATATAACTTATTACCCCGGATGCAGGTGATCCCTAGGTACGGTGACGTGGCAACTCCCTTGAAGGTGCATGGCACAGCTAGATGGCTATGCATGACCTCCGTCCGGATGGTATTAAATGTGGCAGCTACTACATTAACCCATCTGCATCGACCTTTTACACTCGTCCAGCCTACTACCCTTCCTGGCATTTTCCCGCAGTCTTCTCCTGCAGTTTGTTGGTTTGTATCTGATTTGCAGGTCTTCATTCGAGCCACCCCTGCTTCCATTCCTCGCCTCCTCTACAGCTTGAGGCAACTTGCCAACTTTCCTCTAGTAATTATACTTCTCTCCTGTCCCTCCATAGCCTAACTACAACGCCATGCCTTGATGTCACAGGATGTGTTACCGTAGAGGCCGCAGAAGAGGCCAGTCCTCTCGCCCTCCCATATCCCTCCATTATGAAATTCATTCCACCCTCGATGAGGAAAATTCGATTTCGAACTCAATTTCGACTCCACCGATACTCTGGACCATCATCTTTTCTCAACCACTCTTTCGGTGCGTGTTCCGGAAGTCCCGTCCAGCTCTGCTCGTTTTGGCTCTCGAAAATGTTTAAGAAAGTCTACCATATCCTTGTCCTACCCTCAACACTCCAGAAAATCAAAGGCCCTGCCAACCAAACTAGCCACACGTTTCTCCAATAGCGAAGGGAGCGACAACTCAACAAATGATTATAAGGCTATCTGTGCAGGTGTGCATTATGCTACAACACCAGAAACCACTATGCAGGCATCGAAGAAGGAAGAGGAAGCCTCTGAAGAATAAAGATGCTTCATATTTGAAGAGCCTCGTCCACATGAACAGTAGCATGTCTCACTACATCAGAATGAGTTTTGAGAGGTTTCGTACCTTAGCTAGGTTTCACTTTATTGTTCTTATGTTTTTCTTGCTCTTGCACAACACTATATTTTTTTGGACAATTATGGTAAATGATGGTTTGCCCATTCGGGACAACAAACTATAGGCTGGTTTCCCGAACTGGGGCAATAACGTTTTTTTTGTTTTTGAACTCTACACCAGCCGAAATTCGCTAGCATAACAGCTCTGGTGGGATAGTTACGAATTTTATTTTTATGTGCCATATAATACAATCATTCATATTTAGAAATATACTTGCTTGACCTTCTCACAAAATTGAGAACAAATTGTATTCTAAAAACATGACAAGATCCTAGGAGAGGAGGTGATGTCCACTGTGCTTTGAGGTTCCAATATATTCACTTTTCCTCCCTTATGTTTTGGTCTTAAAGGCATTTGACCACTTTCACTGCGAATGTTGTTTTTAGCTCCTGACATAATGATGGGAGATGTTGTTTGACAATATAGGGTTTGGTGAAGCAAGGTGAAAAATGGTGATGAAGTCAACCTTGGTGAATGAAGGATGTGGAGGATAGCATTCTTAGGATTGAGTGGCTTTGGAGCTTTAGGAGGCCTTCTCAAAAGTTGATTGCAGTCATCCTAACTTAGTTACCCTTTCATGAAATTAATTAGTTTCAAGGAGGTTTAAAAATAAAGGCTCCTTTGCATGCAGGACATAGGGTTTACCTCACTTAGGGTTTGATCAGTTTAAAGCAACAAAAGACTAGAGCCTGACCTGACGTTTTAGACAGGAAAGGCTGCTATCAGGCACTATATATATATATATATATATATATATATATATATATATATATATAATTTTGGTAACTGGCCTTTTTCCTTGTCCCCAAGAAAATTTTAAAGTTAATATATAGATATAGATATATATATTTCTAAAAAATCAAAATTATAATTCTAAATTTATTATTATTATTATTTGAAACTACAACTTATTATTGGTTTATTAATTTTACCATACTAAATAATTAAAGTGATAATATTTGATAATGAAATATATATATATATATATCATTTATTTTTATTCAATTCTTTTTTTTTAAACTTAGTAGATCCTTACTATTTTCTATTTATAAACAAAGGTAGGTCAAAAGATACAACTTTAGGCCTCAACCTGCCCGTAGGAAAAAAAGTCTGTTGGTTGTCTCAGAAAGTTATAGGCCATCCAAAACATACACATCTTAAGTCTAATTCTGATTGCCTTCAAGTATCTAATATTAGCATCAATATTTGCACGCATAGAGATAATATTAAAATAAAAGCTATCCGCTATCAATATCAAAAAATAAAACTTGGGTGATCATTTCTCAATTATACGCATAACAGAATAGTCATCAATCATCATCTGACTCCACAAGAGCCATATCCTTGACACTGGAGCCAGGCATATCAACCTGGTTCATATATTGTGCTCCTTCTCGATTCTACATAAGCGAACATACTGATGGTGCTGTGGACTGTTCATTTCCTGAATGGACCTGTTAATCTCAACCAAACTTGATGCAGCTTTCGGGTTCCCAACAACCTCTTGAACAAACTTTGTTGCCTTAACCATAAAGCATTTAATCAACCAATATGTATGAATAAAGTGATGGAACAATAAAATTCTGCCTCAAGTTTGACCAGCGTCAGTGATAATGTGGTTGAGTTCTTCCTCAGCATTTTCTTCTTCTTCTTCCAGTTTGGCTCTTGCAAGGCCCTCCCATCCATGAATAAGGGACTTGATATAACATGGTGTCTCCTCGGAATATGTTTGAAATAAATTTTACATAACTTCCTTGCCCAACTTCCTGCCACACTTGGCTAGAGGTTTTGAAACTTTGGCCTTTCGTTTTTCCTTGGTTTCTTTTTTCGATGAATTCCCTTTAGCCATATGTTTGATATTGCGATATTTCAACAATATTATTTGTCAGAAGGGTTTGCCTAGAAGACCTGTAGTAGAAGAAAATTTAAAAAATCCCAATTGAGTATAAAACCAACATCTAAATGAGGCAATACGTCTACCAACAGTAGCTAGATGATGCTGGTTTAAGAGGCTTAGACAAAGTAGAGTGAATATAGAGTTTCGATCCCAACCCAGAATAAACTTGTGCCCCTAGACAATAAACCAATAAGACTGGATAAATTGAAAAGGAAGAAAAAGAACCAGAGCTATGACCATACCACCCTTATTCCAGTTACCCAAATTGCATATGACCCAAGCACCCTTCCCAAAAGCACTAACAGAAGGAGAGTTAATGAAATAAGTTAGAAAACTTACCAAGGGGAAGCACAGCCTCATATTCCCACCCTCTACGGCATTAATGATAGAATCCTGAGGGCTGCAAAACCACATTATCACTCTCAGATGCATATAAAATGCACAGTTCATTTATGCGCCCAAATAAATTCAAATATGGGCAAACTTTAATAATATGCAGAAGCTTGTATCTCCATTTACAAACTCGATGGTTAAAACCATACATTCAAAATCAATTATTAAATATGAGTAATTGATATCAACTTCGACTTTGATTAAAACCGAAACCCAAAGACCAACATATCTTAAAGCTCTCGACCCCACAGCATTTCTTACCTTGCGTTAATCTTCATGTAACTTCATGTTACAACCACTGTTGATCCATCGATGGGTATCATCGAATGGATATCGTGTTCAAATTAACCCCGATATTTACCAATCGAAAATCATGTGAAATAAATGGTATTTGAATACCAGTTATGCTATGTGTCAAAAACTAGAAATTATCGCATTCCATTTCAAACTACCAGTTACCATTCTTAAATCACGTGAATACCATTGTTTTTAAAACTGCTTCATGGTTCATACTCCTCTGTTTCATTAAACAGTTCCGCCTTAAACACGACATCCCTGTAATTGAACCATCGCTTAATTTATGGTTCTACTTTCATTGACTATTCTTTCAATTTTTCCACGTTGTCTCTAACTCACAATTCCGACTTCGGATCTCAATGCACACCTCTGTACGTTTGTTCAAATTTTCGTTAGAACTATGGTTCAACCCTGCCTTTGCTTCTGTTGTTCCAACGCGTCTTTTAGTTGGCTCATATTTTGAATGAAACTATGGTTCCATTCCTTGCGGGAATTCACAATCATTCCACTTTCACTCTTAAATCCGGGACCTTCATGCTTAAACAAGCCATCCATTCGGATCACTGCGCCATTTCTTGTATTATGCGCCTTTTTTAAACCTGTGTCATGCATCAACCTTTATAAACAGTCAAATTGCATAGATTCCAACCTGTGGCATGTAATACATCAAAACCAATTAAACCATATTTTAATTCGAGCTTCATCAATGCATCAATTGAATAATCGACTCACATTTGACATCGTTGTCTCCACGATTTCAATTATTCAAACCCAGTTTACATTCATTGTATGCATGGCTTATTCCCTACTTCCATTATAGTAAGGACCCCAAATGTGACTTCAAACACCAGATCTCACTATGTTGCTTATTATGCAACTGAATGTGTAATGAAACCCTTCCTTTGAGACCATCATTTCATTTTCACAATACATTTAGGAAATTTCATACTTTAAATTAAAGGTCTTCAATAGCATCGATCCATTCTGTGATTGATGCTAAATTGCTCAATAACCACAAATAACACAGAATTCTACCATCAAGCTACATACTCTAAAGACGTAGGTGGAAATTCAAATAACAAAATTCCCCTGCTCCTGTAAATTCATTTGCACATAATATGCATTCAAAACACAACTTAGAAATTGAGTTTTCCCTTGCATTAAAATCAATATTTACATAGGATTTCCCTGGCCTGATCTTCTATATCATTGACCTTCTCCTATAATTGCCCGAAGGCTTATAATCAAAACCCTTCTATCCTACTCTACTTTGTCTCAAATCTCTACTCTGTTTTTTAATGCCTTTGAGGCTTACATTTTATACAAATGGTCCTGAATCTACTTTTGTTTTTTAGTTCCAGTATTTTCTCAACAATTCCCTATGAATCCTATTTAATCCCAAAGGATCCTCTTTCATCCCAAAAATAACGAAACAAACTCTAACTTACGATTTATAGTTAGTCCTTAAATCTATAAATCCCTATACACTCTCAATTCACTCATGTTCTCAAACATTCGAGAACATTTAAAAGTCCTCCCAATATTTAATTAAAAATCATTAAAATTCCTCAAAATATTTATAAAAATCCAACTCCTTTGAAAACTCAAAAACCCCTAAGTCTAAAAATACATGGAATTTTGTTTTAGCCTAATGCCCCTGCATCAATTAAGATCATTAGAAGCCATATAAGTGGTTTCCCAAATTTGGAGATATGAATTAAAGGGATACCCAGAATGACTAACAGGAAAATTAAAACAGGGCCAAGCCGTTTTAAATAAAAAACTGGGAGGTCTTAACATCTCCTCAACCTAAAAATCCTCAGCATGCAGGACTTGCAAGGAAGAGTATACGCAAACATAGACCTATTAAAACCTACTAGAACTTCTAACAGGTCTTGTTGACTCATACATCCATATTCTTCTTCATTAAATAGACTATTGCGAACCATATCCATGCAGCAAATTACATAATTACAAACCATATCCATGCAACAAATTACAGAATTTTGAACCAAATATATAAAATCAAGAAAAACTATAATATTTCTTCCTATGCAACAATATGCAGAGACTCATTTCATCGTTATGGCATATCGAGAATTGGATGCATACCCATTGACAACTATAGGTTGCAATGTTCTCTGGTGTCATCTATGTCGTTGACAGGGATGCTCGTGACAAAAGCCAAACATGTAGGGGACAACTAACTTGCATAGGATAATGAAGCTACAGAGAATAACCCAAACTAAGTTAATACCCCGCATCCATCTAGCCAGGCAGCACACATTCAAAATTCTCCTTGACATCCCACCAAACTTGCGGGTCTATTCTCCATTCCACTTTAATGATGTCATAATGAACTATTCAGGCAGCCTTCCGCACGTTGTCCTTGGAATTGGTACGACTGCCACCATGTGCTCTCACTAGATACCGACCTCCCTTCACGAAGACGTAGCTATGACCTCACCAGTTGGCACCCCAATTGGGGGGTTGGCTTTTATATTGATCAGTGTGCTTGGAATCCCTTTTTATATTTACTTTAAGGTATGCAATCGTTGGTTCCATGTTCATCCTCCATGGTTGATCCATTACTCTGTTGTAATTGTTGCAACCCAAATCGCCAAGTACTCTGCTGCTTCATTTCTTGATCTCGTAACATGAAGAGGAAGAACATAACTAATTGTAGTCATTGTCTCTTTAATCTCTTGAAGGAGTCTTTTTATTCTCAAGCTACTGGTTATATGATCCCAGCGAGCTCCTTGTTGTAGGTTTCAAAGAACACCCTAACCGTGGACAAATCTCCCTCAATCTCCAGACAGTTGTACTATTCACAATTAGTAATTTGCAGACCTTGTTTCATAATATTCGTATCTACTTCGTTGTTTCTAGAATACCGTAGATAAATGGAAAAAATCATTAGGACTTGTCTAGTACAGTCCTGGAATATGCCACTTGGCCCTGCCTGACTTGGGTTGCCCTTTAAGGCCCCATTATAGTTTAGTTTGATGAACCATGGTTGAGGGGGTATGAATCTGTCCCGAACATCAAAGGCTATGGATCTGGGTTTCCAAGAGGTTGGTGCCAACATCTCTATCTTAATATTTAACTGGTTGAGAATCTTTCCCTCTTTTCCTTGAACAGTCCAATCATAATGACTCCATTTTTTGGCCATGATAGTCTCTCTGATTTTCTGAATAATGGTGTTCCAAATCTCTGGCACTTGCCTCTTCTCATTATGAAATATTCTTCGATTTCTCTCCTTCCACACTTTCCATAGCAGGAATCCCAGCGAGAGGGTATAGGCTCTAGTTTTCACTCTATTATGATACCCTCTTTTTCTCCAAATCTCCATTGTTTCCCTGATGTCGTTATTTATGTATGTTTGAAGGAACAGGTTAAATAAATTGCGCCACATTTGATCCACCACCGAGTAGGTATTAAGAAGGTGTTCCAGGTTTTCTTCATCTTCTCCACACATCACACGACAAGATGGTTCGAGCATGCCACGTTTCTGGAGTTTATCCCAAGTAAGAATTCTCCCTATTTTTATTGAAATTTAAAATATTATTCACTTCTTATTATGTAAATTTTAGATAGGTTAGATGAATTTCTATATGTTTATTCTGGAAAATTATTTTCATTTAACTATCAATAGGTATTAGGTGGATGATTTAGACTTAAGTTTCACTAAATATCCATAATAGTATACAAAAAACTAGTTATGTTTTTTGTTGTTGACTAATTAAAAAACTATTAAAGATTGCTATTTATTTTCATACTTATTGTAATAAAGCCTATTTATAAATTATAAATTTTCATTGTAAAATGAAACTAAATATCCATAGTTAAGAATCTTTCTCCATATATTTTTAAATGCACCTATATTTAAATTGTTAGTTTTTTTTAATTAACAATAATAATAACAATATTTGAAAATAAAGTTATAATTTAGTTAACTATATAATTTATTACATTACCTTCAATTAAATTGATATGAATGCATTAATTTTAATATAATATAATATATTTTTTATTTTTTACATTAGAAAAATGTATCATGCTAATTGTCAAACCAATAATAAAAATAACTATGCCTTCACTCTTACTAGATATCTTCGGCTCCAGTCCCTTGCCCCTTAACAAGAAAAAATCTTACCCAAACAAAAACAGAAAAAAATTGTTTTAGAGCATCTCTAGAACCTTCTAATTTTACACCATGGTACTCAAATTTACAAAAAAATATGTAGATCAGACGTTAATTGTATAACATCTGCAATTAAAAGTAATATTAAGCCTTTAATTTTATTACAGCTTTCAAACTAAAATTAAAAGTAATATTAAGCCTGTAATTTCAGGAGTGTAGGATGTGACAAAGATTATACATCAGCCCAGCAGCCACCAAGAAGCCTCTCTCCACAAGGACAGTCCCACCACATCTTTTAACTATGCATTTACTTGCAAAGGTAGCGGCCACACCATGTTCGCAACCGAACCTAGAAACACCTATCTTGGCTTGGGTCACTTTATAAGAACAAAAAAAATCTTTTCATATCAGTGTGTAGGCTGTTCATAGATGAGACGAGATGAGAAATGGACAGAAGAAGTTACCCTCCATCTGAGTTCCATGGTACCCTTCACTTTGCGTGATCATGTATACCAAACCCTAGTCGTGGCAACATGGGCTTCCTTATCTACAACAACCGTGATGAGCATATTTTGGAGAGGTTCAGTGCGTATTTCAATGATTGCTTCAGTATAGACATGAATTCTGCTCATTACGAAGCCTTAATTGCTGGCCTCCAACATGCTTTGCGGCCTGGAATCACCCACATTAGCACTCTTGGAAATTGTAATTTCGTTGTCAATCAGGTAACAACCCTTGTCCTCTCTTTTCCCTTGGAATTCATATATTAGTGTTGATTTCAAGAGACATTCATTTCACTTCATGGAAATCAATGTATGTATGTTATGTAGGTAATGGTTACCGTGGCTGAGCAGGTGCATTGACAAACTTGGGATTCTAGCTTCACAATTTAGAAGTTTTAAAGTCAACTATATAAATTGGAAATATAACCCTGTCGCTCGTAGCTTAGCCGAGCTAGGGTTTGACAGAGCTATTTTAGTGTGGGGTAATAGTGAAAATAATGACATGTTGTGGAGGTGCAGGGATCCAGAAAAGGCCAATATTTATGCGATGGAGCAGAGCTGCGACGGTTACGGCAAGATCTAAGAAATCCTCGACATGATTCAATATCACTTACGTGAACCCTATGTAGCCATTCAACAGATATGTATTGATATAAGTTGATGCAGGAGCATCCAGCTCCGAGGAGACAGGAGATGGTTGACCGTCTCACTTGATGGTTTTTATTTGTGGGTTTGGGGACAGGTTTCTAAGCCTGTGGTTATTTTGTGTTATTGTTTAGTTTAGTGTCACAGTTGAATAGTTAGGAACATAACTTGTTTTCTTTTAATTAGTTCATAATGATTTTTCTTTTAATCAATAATACACAGGGTAGAATAAGTTCGGTTGACAGGTTAACTGAACGAAACTGAAAAACGGTTTTATAGCTGTTGCTTTAAAAATGGACAGAAAGGTCAGATAGGGGTTCGGAGTGGTTTACAAAAAAAAGAGAAAATTGAAGAACAGAGAGACTCTGCTACCAGAATTGTATTTTGTCAGAAGTGCTATGTGTTAATATGCATTTCTACTCAGAAACATTTTATTTTTTCCTGTTAGATAAATTGTAGTCACAGAAAGTGTTTTAATACGAATGAATTGAAATTCTACTTTGAAATAAGATTTGGAAAGTGTTGTGTGTGTGAGGAAAACAAAATAGCTGTGTCTTTCATAATAAGCGTTAACAGGACACAGGAGCGAAAGAAATACAGGCGCAGTCACGGAAAGCAACAAATAATTATGTTCGACCAGAAAAACGAAAGAAGCAACCTACGGTGAAATAGGTAAGGTTACCCAAACCAATACTGAAGCATTTGAATTCAAGAACCATTAAATAACCCATTTAATATACTATTCGACTTCCAAAATTGAGTTCAACAGAGTTCTGTTACAGTCCAATAGTATAGCAAAATATTACAGAGTAAGAAAAAGGGTTTGAGACCCTAAAAATACAGCTTCAGTTCTAAACGACAGACCACGTCATATAACCCTAGGCAGGGTTTGAATCGGGAATTGCCGTAGACGCAAACAAACACACAGAAGAGTAGTTCCAAACCGACGGAAGAGCACAACCAGCAGACATGCACCAACAGCGGTTGGTCACCATATAGAAAATCCAAGAAAGAAACACGACCAGAGAACAGTCAACCACAAGGTTCGGAAGATTAGGCCCTACCGGAGGGTTTTGTAGCGCCGGTGAACAACCCTAGGGTTTCGCCAAGAGAAACCTGAAAAAGGGAACGGCCAATGCACCTGAGACAGAGCTTGGTCCGGAAACGAGTTACACTTGAAACTACAGGAAAATAAAAGGGAGAAGTCAGAGCAGAGTCTTACCGGGTTTCCGAGTTGGAGAGGAGCCGAAACGACAGGGTTTCCGTTGGAATAATCTTACCTGGCACACGAAGGAGCCGAGGGGTTAGGACGGAGAAAACCAGTGGTGAAATTGAAACTGGAAAGAATGAGTTACCTGTTACTCGTTCAGAAGTAGGAGAAACCCTCGTTGTCGGCACTCCGTTGCACCTGCAAATGAGTCCAATAACAAAATGATACACCAACAACATCGAAAGAGGGAATAGAGTTAGCCATTTGCAACCCAACCGGAACTCGACAGAGTTTTCGAAGTTAATAACCGAAACTTACCAGGAAACAACCACAGCAAACCGACAAGCAAGCGCCATTACAGAACTTAAGAAAGGCACAGTAGCCCACAGGGGTTACCAACAGGAACAAAAGACGCGCAGACTGTGAGCGTGTTCACAAGAGAACAGAGACCATCAGAGGTCGAGGAAACCCTCCTCTCTCGAACCCTCGCACGGGAAAAACAACCAAAAGAAAACCATTGTTTGCATAGAAAGAGCAGTGGCACAAAACTCGGCGTAAAGTAAATGCGTCCGGGATGTGAATCGTTGGCACAATAAACGCAGCATTAATACGACACATGAACCTATAAACCAACATACAGTCCAAATTAACACGGTGGATGATGTGGAAGGCGGTGTCACATTATCCATTGCAGAAACCATAATCCGGAGAATTTTATAAGGTCAACGAAATCACAGACATCAGATCAAGTATTATTGGCATTATTATTTGCACATTATTAATGTTTCCACGTAGTGAACCGAACATCCCATCCGAAGGTTGAGGCCTTCGTCATTTTTGGTATCAGAGCAGGTTTGTACAGAACAGGAAAATGGAGGTTGGCAGAAGAGGAAGAGGTAGAGGGAGAGCAGTCCGAAGAGTGGCATAAGAGGGGCTGCGAGAGGAGATACGGATCTTGAATCAAAGATTGGCGGCGGTGGAAGCAGGGGGAAGAAGAAACCAAGCAGATGATAGTGATGAAGATGCGGTAGAACCTGAAGACGAGTTCGAAGGGGTGACACCTGAACTCAGGTTGTTGAAATCTGTGTTGCTGTCCAGTCATAAGCCTAAGCACGAGCTTTCCACTTATGACGGAAGTTTGTCAGCAGAGGTGTTATTAGATTGGCTAAGTGAAGTCAATAAATACTTTGAGTTTGAAGAAACCAGTGAAGATAAGCAAGTGAAATTCGCTGCCACCAAGCTGAAAGGACATGCGTCCTTATGGTGGGACAGCGTTCAGGCGGAAAGGAAAAGGTTACATAAACAGCCTATCAGGAAGTGGGCCCGAATGGAGGCAAAACTGAAAGAGAAGTTTTTTCCCAAAGACTATCAGATCATGCTGTACAGGCAGGTACAGAATTTAAGACAGCGAGGAATGACAGTTAAGGAATATACTGAGGAATTCTATAAGTTAAATTTGAGGGCAGGGTACATGGAGGATACCCCAGAGAAAACAGCTAGGTTTGTGAACGGACTGAGAGGAGAAGTATTGGATGAAATTGGCATCCTCTCACCCAGAACTTTGGATGAAGCGTATCAGTTCGCTTTGAAAGCAGAGGAAAAAATCAACAGGAAGCAAAATGCCAGAAGAGGAGGTGGATCTGGCCGAGGAAAGGGGAAAGTCTTTGGTAGGGGCAGAGGTACAGGTTCAACTGAAGAGAGCAGCAGTTATAAATCTGCAGGAACAACAGAAAAGGACAATAGCACCAGAGGAGGACGACCAGCCCAGCAGGGGAGAGGAAGTGGTCGGGGCAGAGGAGCTGTCCAGTGCTATCGGTGCCAAAAGTGGGGGCACAAATCGTATGAATGTCCTGAAGGTGAACCAGCAGGTGGGAGAGGAACATACGTTGCTCAATCTGAAGAAACAGAGGCACAACCACAGGAAGTGGAGAATGCACCAGAAACTGGTGAGGCCTTAGTGCTGAATAAAGTGCTGCTAAAACCAGCAAAGGAGGTGGTTGACCCGGATCAACGAAAAACTTTGTTCCGGACAGTTTGCAAATCACAGGGAAAGTGTTGCAAGCTGATTATCGACAGTGGGAGCACCGACAATTTGGTGGCTACGGAAATGGTAGAGAAATTGGGATTAAGGAAACAGAAACATCCCACTCCATACAAAGTGTCATGGCTACAGAAGGGGCATCAACTGTTAGTTGACGAACAATGTGAAGTAGAGTTCCAGATAGGCAGATACAAAGACAAGATTGTCTGCGATGTCATGCCAATGGATGTTTGTCACATACCGTTAGGGAGGCCCTGGCAGTTTGACAGGAAGGTGGTGCATGACGGAAGAACGAACTGTTACAAGTTTGTTAAAGATGGAGTCAGACACACACTTGTACCCATCAAAGAGGAAGATACAGCAGAAGCTAGTGGGGTAAAAGCACTGCTGATGTGGGGAAAAGAATTTCTGAAAGAAGTTGATCAGAATGATGTGAATTTTGCTGTTGTGCAGAGACCAAGGACAGTGGTACTGCACACCAAAATCTCAGATTTGCCCGAGGAGATCCAGGAAGTGTTGCAGGAATTCGGAGACATCATAGTGGATGATCTTCCGGATGAACTGCCCCCTAAGAGAGGTATCAGTCACTGTATCGACTTTATACCAGGAGCTAGTTTACCGAATAAGGCAGCCTATCGCATGAGTCCCAAGGACCACGAGGAAATTAGAAAACAGGTACAGGAATTACTAGATAAAGGGCTGATTAGAGAAAGCATGAGCCCCTGTGCAGTCCCAACAGTTTTAGCTCCAAAGAAGGGAGGCGAATGGCGGATGTGTACAGACTCAAGGGCCATAAATAAAATTACCATTCGGTACAGGTTTCCATTACCCAGAATGGATGATATGATGGACTGTTTGAGCGGGGCAGCTTATTTTTCAAAAATTGATTTGAAGAGTGGATACCACCAGATTCGAATTCGGGAGGGAGACGAGTGGAAAACAGCTTTCAAGACAAATGAAGGGCTGTACGAATGGCTGGTAATGCCATTTGGGCTAAGTAATGCCCCCAGTACTTTTATGTGCCTAATGAATGAAGTGCTGAAGGAATTCATTGGGAAGTTTGTAATTGTTTATTTAGATGATATACTGATTTTCAGCAAAACCAGAGAAGAACATTTCAGACATGTTCGAAGTGTGATGAGGAAGTTGCAGCAAAACAAGCTGCTGATTAATCTGAAGAAATGTACTTTCTTTCAGCAGGAGTTGATATATTTGGGGTTCGTAATAGCAGAAAATGCGCTGAAGATGGACCCAGAAAAGATAGCAGCTATAGTTAACTGGCCAACCCCGAAGAGTTTATTTGAAGTCCGAAGTTTTCACGGACTAGCAAGTTTTTATAGGAAATTTATCAAGAATTTCAGTGGGATTTGCGCACCCATGTTGGATACGATTAAAAAAGTAAACCAACCTTTTCGCTGGACAGAAGCAGCAGAGAAGAGCTTTCAGACTTTAAAAGGAAAGATCACTGAAAGGGCAATATTAAGGCTGCCTGACTTCAACAAACTTTTTCAAGTTCGTTGCGATGCCAGTGGTACAGCCATCGGGGCAGTACTTAGTCAGGAGGATAGACCAGTTGCATATTTCAGCGAAAAACTGAATGAAAGCAGACATAAGTACTCGACTTATGACAAGGAATTCTACGCGGTTGTCCAAGCATTGAAGCATTGGAGGCATTACCTCTTGGGTAATGAGTTCGTTCTGTTTTCAGACAATTCCGCGTTACAGTACATCATGCAACAGCATAAACTGAACCAGAAACATGCAGAATGGGTTGAGTATCTGCAGAGTTTTACTTTTGTGTTGAAACACATCAGTGGGCAAGCCAACAAGGTGGCTGATGCTTTGAGTAGGAGGAGTTTGCTGTTACAGGAAAGTACAATGCAAGTGTTAGGATTTGAACACCTGAGGGATCTGTATCAGACAGATGCCGATTTTAGGGAGGCCTATGAGGCATGCCAGAACCCTATGTTAAGAAATAGTAGTCCTTGGTTGGACTATAATTTACAGGAGGGATTATTGTTCAAAGGAGGACAGTTGTGCATTCCCGACTGTTCAATGCGGGAGAACATTATTCGGGAGAAGCATAGTGGAGGTCTAGCCGGACATTTCGGCATAGACAAAACTGTTTCACAGGTTGAACACTTTTATTTTTGGCCAAGGTTGCGACGAGATGTACAGAGATATGTGAGCAGGTGTAAAACGTGCCAATTAGCGAAGGGTCACAGTCAAAATGCAGGGCTTTATATGCCACTACCCATTCCAAGCAGACCATGGGATTCAGTTAGCCTGGACTTTGTCTTGGGTTTACCCAAGACACAGAGAGGTTTCGATTCAGTAATGGTGGTAGTGGATCGTTTTTCGAAGATGGCACATTTCATACCTTGCAGGAAGACCAGTGACGCTACTCACATAGCGCACCTGTTTTTCACGGAGATCGTCAGACTACATGGTTTACCCAGGTCCATCGTTTCCGACAGGGATGTGAAATTCACCGGGCATTTTTGGCGAACCCTGTGGAAAAAGTTAGATACTCAGTTACAGTTCAGCTCTGCTTACCACCCTCAGACTGATGGGCAGACTGAAGTGGTGAACAGAAGTCTGGGAAATCTGCTACGAAGTCTAATAGGAGAAAATTCACAGATGTGGGACCGTGTGCTTGCTCAGGCAGAGTTCGCATACAACGATTCGCCGAATCGCAGCACAGGTTACAGTCCTTTCCAAATTTTGTATGGCATGCATCCCCGCGGAGTGCATGAACTGCGAGACTTGGGAAAACTTGAAAAACGAAGTGCAGATGGGGAAGACTTTGCCCAGGCAATGAGCGACTTACAGGAGCAAGTGAAATTGAAGTTGCAGGACAGCAGTCAGAAATACAAGCAGAGGGCAGATTCGAAAAGGCGGGAAGTCCAGTTTAATGTGGGGGACGAAGTTCTTGCACACTTGCGTAAAGAACGGTTTCCAAAACGGGAATATAACAAGTTGAAATTCAAGAAAATCGGCTCTTACAAGATTATTCGCAAGTTTTCTGCAAACGCATATGAGTTGCAGTTACCGCCAGGGATAGGGATTTCACCAATCTTTAACGTGGCAGATCTATTCCCTTATGTTGCTGATACTGAAGATAACGCAACAGGGAAGGCAATGTGGGACACCAGGTCTGAGGAGGATTCGTGGATGAGACAGATGCCTATGGCACAGCCCCCTGAGATCGAGTATATTCTCGACACACAGGTAGTTAGACGCACGCGCAGGAAGGAATATCTGCAATACTTAGTCAAGTGGAAGAACCGTCCAATTGAGGACAGTTCGTGGCTCGACGCGATGCAGATACAAAAGGCGGGCTACACAGTCGATGATCTCATGGAGCGGAGCCATGACTTTTTGCCACCCCGGGAGCCTGATGCAGGAGCATCCAGCTCCGAGGAGACAGGAGATGGTTGACCGTCTCACTTGATGGTTTTTATTTTTGGGTTTGGGGACAGGTTGCTAAGCCTGTGGTTATTTTGTGTTATTGTTTAGTTTAGTGTCACAGTTGAATAGTTAGGAACATAACTTGTTTTCTTTTAATTAGTTCATAATGATTTTTCTTTTAATCAATAATACACAGGGTAGAATAAGTTCTGTTGACAGGTTAACTGAACGAAACTGAAAAACGGTTTTATAGCTGTTGCTTTAAAAATGGACAGAAAGGTCAGATAGGGGTTCGGAGTGGTTTACAAAAAAAAGAGAAAATTGAAGAACAGAGAGACTCTGCTACCAGAATTGTATTTTGTCAGAAGTGCTATGTGTTAATATGCATTTCTACTCAGAAACATTTTATTTTTTCCTGTTAGATAAATTGTAGTCACAGAAAGTGTTTTAATACGAATGAATTGAAATTCTACTTTGAAATAAGATTTGGAAAGTGCTGTGTGTGTGAGGAAAACAAAATAGTTGTGTCTTTCATAATAAGCGTTAACATGACACAGGAGCGAAAGAAATACAGGCGCAGTCACGGAAAGCAACAAATAATTATGTTCGACCAGACAAACGAAAGAAGAAACCTACGGTGAAATAGGTAAGGTTACCCAAACCAATACTGAAGCATTTGAATTCAAGAACCATTAAATAACCCATTTAATATACTAGTCGACTTCCAAAATTGAGTTCAACAGAGTTCTGTTACAGTCCAATAGTATAGAAAAATATTACAGAGTAAGAAAAAGGGTTTGAGACCCTAAAAATACAGCTTCAGTTCTAAACGACAGACCACGTCATATAACCCTAGGCAGGGTTTGAATCGGGAATTGCCGTAGACGCAAACAAACACACAGAAGAGTAGTTCCAAACCGACGGAAGAGCACAACCAGCAGACGTGCACCAACAGCGGTTGGTCACCATACAGAAAATCAAAGAAAGAAACACGACCAGAGAACAGTCAACCACAAGGTTCAGAAGATTAGGCCCTACCGGAGGGTTTTGTAGCGCCGGTGAACAACCCCAGGGTTTCGCCAAGAGAAACCTGAAAAAGGGAACGGCCAATGCACCTGAGACAGAGCTTGGTCCGGAAACTGGTACTACACTTGAACTCATGAAAACAAAAGGGAGAAGCCGTAGCAGAGTCTACCAGTTTCCAGCTGGAGAGAGCCGAAACACAGGGTTTCCGTTGGAATAATCTTACCCGGCACACGAAGGAGCCGAGGGTTTGGACGGAGAAAACCCGTGGTGAAATTGAAACTCGGAAAGAATGAGTTACCTGTTACTCGTTCAGAAGTAGGAGAAACCCTCGTTGTCGGCACTCCGTTGCACCTGCAAATGAGTCCAATAACAAAATGATACACCAACAACATCGAAAGAGGGAATAGAGTTAGCCATTTGCAACCCAACCGGAATTCGACAGAGTTTTCGAAGTTAATAACCGAAACTTACCAGGAAACAACCACAGCAAACCGACAAGCAAGCGCCATTACAGAACTTAAGAAAGGCACAGTAGCCCACAGGGGTTACCAACAGGAACAAAAGACGCGCAGACTGTGAGCGTGTTCACAAGAGAACAGAGACCATCAGAGGTCGAGGAAACCCTCCTCTCTCGAACCCTCGCACGGGAAAAACAACCAAAAGAAAACCATTGTTTGCATAGAAAGAGCAGTGGCACAAAACTCGGCGTAAAGTAAATGCGTCCGGGATGTGAATCGTTGGCACAATAAACGCAGCATTAATATGACACATGAACCTATAAACCAAAATACAGTCCAAATTAACACGGTGGATGACGTGGAAGGCGGTGTCACATTATCCATTGCAGAAACCATAATCCGGAGAATTTTATAAGGTCAACGAAATCACAGACATCAGATCAAGTATTATTGGCATTATTATTTGCACATTATTAATATTGCCACGTAGTGAACCGAACATCCCATCCGAAGGTTGAGGCCTTCGTCATAAGTAAGGAGATATGCCGGTGGTGTGTGTTAAGGGATAACAGAGTTAGGGCTTCCTTGATAGCTATATACATCTGAGAAGTTTTCATTTCTCTAGCTTCACTTCTACTATATTTGTTAGTTAGGAAAGTAATGGAAAAATATGTAAGATATTTCTATTTCTTACCTGATTCCCAAGAACAATTAGAATAAATTATTAATGAGAAATATCAAATATGTTTTAATGTCTTGTTTTTGTTATAAAAAATTTTCATGGTGTTATGAGATCAAATGATTTCAATAGCTTTACACCAATTTACTTTGACATTCGAAAAATGAAATTTTAGGTGAGTAATTTTGGAGATGTGTTATCAAATGAATAGTGTAACTTATTAAATAATTATTTTTTTTCTATTAATTAGGATAGATTTATTTAAACTCTAGATATATAAAAGAATATAGATATGGGATCAAATCTGTCAAGATGCAAGTCTCATATTTGATTTCTCTCTCATCACTTAATATATTTTTAGTTAAAATAGATTTAAACTGCTAGTTAAACTCTGTATTTGGGCACATTTTCAAAAGTGAAAACAATCATGATGACCACATTTCTATTTTTGAAGCCATCATCTTGAAAGTACCAACATCCATTGAAATACTAATGATTGGAACAAGATTTTGGATCCATAAGTGGGATTCCTGAAAAAATTAGGGAGAAAATACCTTTTATTAAGGTTAAACTACTATGGTCCAACAACCCACTATAACATGCTTTTTGGTATTGTTTGAAAGATGGAGTAACAATAAAACATGATGTAGATGTAGTCTTATTAGCTTTTCATTATCCAAAAAGAAAATCATTAAAGTAGGTAGGCTATTTTCATTGTTCTTATATAGTTTTAATATGATTATCATTTACAAACAAATGCTCAAGAAATTTTAAAAATCTTCTTTTCCGATGACATCTAAGGGGAGCATAACTTCATGTTGTAATGAAATTTTCTCAATTATACTATGTCACAGTATTTGAAATTTCCAAGCTTTAAGGTGGGAACTCCACCCTTAATTATCACAAGAATTTTTGGCATTTAAATATTCTAAAGATTTGAATTTATTATTTAGTATTTAGGCATCATACTAACCCATAAAACACATCCTTTCTTCTATGGATGTTGGCATCAAGTTGATTTTTCATTCTATTCAATTTTTTATTATTTTCAAAAATTTAACATTTTTACCTTAATATTTATCAATAATTATTTTTGTCTAGAAGTACTTGAATTTTTGATAGCCTTGACAATAAAATATTATGTGTGAGAATCTTCAAAATTCAAATCATCTTGATTAATCAAAATTATAGTTTAAATTTATTATTATTATTATTATTATTATTATTATTATTATTATTTGAAACTACAACTTATTATTGGTTTATTAAATTTACCATATTATATACTTAAAATGATAATATTTTATTATATATATATATATAATTTATTTTTATTGATTTTTTTTTGTAAATTTAGTAGATCCTTACTATATTCTATTTATAAACAAATGAAAGTCAAAAGATAGAACTTTAGGCGTCAACCTGCCTGTAGGAAACCAAGTTTTTTGGCCATCTTAGTGAGTTATAGATCATCCAAAACTTATACATCTTAAGTCTAATTATTAATACCTTCAATTATATAATATCAATATCAGTATTTACAGGCATAGACATAATATTAAAATAAAAGCTACTCACCATCAAAATAAAAAAATAAAACTTGGGTGATCATTTCTCAATTCTATGCATAACAAAATAGTCATCAATCATCATCTAACTCCACATGAGCCGGATCCTTGAAATTGGAGCCAGACATATCAACCTGGTTCATAGATTGCAACTCCTTCTCGATTCTGCCTAAGTGGACATACTGATGGTGTTGTCGAAGGTTCATTTCTTGAATGGACCTATTTATCTCAACCAAACTTGTTGCATCTTTGGGGTTGCCCCCAACCTCTTGAACAAATAGTATTGCCTTAACCAGAAGGCATTTCATTAACTAATATGTTCAAATAGAGTGATGGAACAATGAAATTATGCCTCGAGTGTGACATGGGTCAGTGATAATGTGGTTGAGTTCTTCCTCAACTATTTTTTCTTCTTCCTCCTGTTTATCTCTTGCATGGCCCTCCCATCCATGAATCAAGGACTTTATATAACATGGTGTCTCCTCGGAATATGTTTGAAATAAATTTTCCATAACTTCCTTGCCCGACTTCCTCCCACGCTTGGATGGAGGTTTTGAAACTTTCTCCTTTGCTTTTTCATTTGTTTCTTTTTTCAATGAATTCCCTTTGGCCATATGTTTGAAATTGCGGTCTTCCAACAATATTTCGAGTCAGAAAGCTTTGCCGAGAAGACCTGTAGGAAAAACAAATTTAAAGCATTCCAATTGAGTATCAAACCAATAGATAAATGAGGCCAAAATTCTACCAAAGGTAGTTTGATGATGGTGCTTTAAGAGGCTATGAAAAAGTAGAGTGAATACAGAGTTCTTATCCCAACCCAGAATAAACCCATGCCCTTGGACAGTAAACCCATAATACTGGATAAATTGAAATGGAAGAAACAGAACCAGAGTGATGACCATAGCACCCTTATTCAAGTTACCCAAATTGCTTCTGACGCAGACACCCTTCCCAAAATTACTGATAGAAGGATACTTAACGAAAGAAGCTAGAAAACTGACCGGGTGGCAACGCAGCCTCATTTTCCCACCCTCTACTGCGTTAACACCATTAGAAGCCATACAGGTGGTTTCCCACATCTGGATATACGAATTAAAGGGATGCCCAAAATGACTGAGAGGAAAATTAAAATAGGGCCAAGCCTTAAAGAAAGAAAATGCTTGCAGGTCTTCACATCTCTCAGCCTAAAAAACCTAAGCATGCATGACATGCAAGAGAGAGTATACATAGACATAGACCTATTAAAACCTACCAGAACTTCTACCAGGTCCTATCGACTCATACATAAATCTTATTCTTCATTAAACATACTATTACGAACCATATCCATGCAGCAAATTATAGAATTACAAACCATATCCATGCAACAAATTACGAAATTGTGAACAAAATATATAAAATCAAGGAAAACCAAAATCTTTCTTCGCATGCAACGGTATGCAGAGACTCATTTCATCATTATGGAATATGGACAACGGGATACATACCAATTCACAACTATAGGTCACAATATCCTTTGGCATCATCTGTGAAGTTGACTGAGATGCTCGCAACAAAATCCAAACATGCAGGGGAAAACTAACTTGCAAAGGATAATTAAGCTGCAGATAATGACCCGAACTAAGCTAATATCCCACATCCATCTAGCCCAGTGGCACACATTCCATAATTCTCCCTGACATCCCACCTGACTCGCCAGGCTATTCTCAATTCCGCTTTAATGATGTCTTAATGAACTGTTGGGGGAGTCGTCCGTACATTGTCTTTGGCATTGGTACAACTACTTCCACGTGCGCTCACCACATACCCTCTTCCCTTCACGGCAGCGTAACTCTAACCTCGCTTATTGACACCCTGATCGAGGTGTTGGTTGTTATCTCGATCATCATGCCTGGAATCCCTTTGTATAATGACTTGAAGGTCTGCAATCCCTGTTTCCATGTTCATTGTCCAGAGTTGATCCATTACTCTGTCTTCATTGCTACAACCCCAAATCACCAAGAAATCTGCTGCTTCATTTCCTGATCTCTTGACATGAAGAGGAATAACATAACTGATTGTAGCCATTTTATCCTTAATCTCTTGAATGAGTCTTGTTGTTCTCCAGCTACTGCTTATATGATCCCCGTGAGCTCCTTGTTGTAGCTTTCGGATAACACCCGTAACCATGGTCGAATCTCCCTCAATCTCCAGATGGTTGTGTTGTTCACGATTAGCAATCTGTAGACCTTGTTTCACAACAATTTGCTCTACTTCATTGTTGCTAGCATACCCCAAGTCAATGGAAAAAATCCTCAAGACTCATCCAGTACAGTCCTGGAATATGCCACCTGAGCCTCCCTCACCTGCGTTTCCCTTTGAGGCCCCATCATTGTTTAGTTTGATGACCCCTGGCTCAGGGGGTATGAATCTGTCCCGAACTTCAAAGGCTATGGATCTGGGTTTCCAAGAGGTTAGCGCCAACATCTCTACCTTAAGATTTAACTGGTTGAGAATCCTTCCCTCTGTTCCTTGAACAATCCAATCTTCATGACTACATTTTTCGGTGAGGATGGTCTCTCTGGTATTCTGAATAATGGTGCTCCAAATATGTAGCACTTGCCTCTTCTCATTATGAAATATTCTTCGATTTCTCTCCTTCCCCACTGTCCATAGCAGGAATCCCGCTAAGAGTGTCCATGCTCTATTTATCACTCTATTATCATACCCTCCTTTTCTCCAAATCTCCATTGCTTGTCTCATGTTGTCATTATTTCGTCTGTTTGCAGGAAAAAGTTAAACAAATTGCTCCACATCTTATCCACCACCGAGTAGGTATTTAGAAGATGCTCCACATTTTCTTCGTGCTCTCCACAAATCACACAACAAGATGGTCGGAGCATGCCAAATTTGTGGAGCGGATCCCAAGTAAGAATTCTGCCTATTTTTATTGAAATTTAATAAATTATTCACTTTTTATTATGTAAAGGTTAGATACGTTAGATAAATTTCTATATGTTTATTCTAGAAAATTATTTTAATTTAATTACATAATTATTTATTTTCATAGTTATGTTTATTTGGTTGATTGATTAAAAAACTATTGAAGTGAGTTGTGGTTTTTTTGTACATGTGATATGATAAGTCACGGTATTGTAATAAAGCATATTTATAAATTAATTTTTTTTATGATAAAGTGAAAATAAATATCCATAAGAATCTTCCTTCATATTTTTTTTAAATGCACCCATATTTAAACCTTATTTTTTCTTAATTAATAATAATAATAATATTTGAAAATAAAATTATAATTTAGTTAAATATATAACTAATTAAATTTACCTTCAATTAAATTAATATAAATGCATTAATTTTAATATAATATAATATATTTTTTATTTTTTACATTGGGAAAACCTATCATAACAATTGTCAACCTATCATAACAATTGTCAAACCAATAATAAGAATAACTATAAGTAGGTACTAAATTACTTGCTTTCACTCTTATTAAGTGTCCTTCGGTCCAATCCCTTGCTTCTTAAAAAGAAAAACTCTTACCCAAACAAAAACCAAAAAAACAGTTTTAAGGCATCTCTAGACCCATCTAATTTTACACCATTGTACTGAAATTTAAAAAAATGTAGATTAGACATTAATCGTATAACATCTGCAATTTTATTGCATCTTTCAAGCTAAAATTAAAATTAATATTAAGGCTTTTAAGTTCAGGAGTGTGGACGTGACAAAGATTATACATCAGCCCAGCAAGCCACCAAGAAGCCTCTCTCAATAAGGGCGGTCCCACCGTGTTCGCAACCGAACTTAGAAACGCCCATGTTGTCCTGGGTTACTTTCTAAGAACAAAAAAACTGTTTTCATATCAGTGTGCAAGCAGTTCACAGACGAGACGAGACGAGACGAGCAATGGACAAAGAAGTTACCCTCCACCTGAGTTCCATGGCACCCTTCATTTTGCTGGATCATGCAGACCAAACCCTGGTCGTGGCAGCATTGGCTTCCTTATCTACAACGACCGTGATGGGCATATTTTGGAGAGGTTCAGCGCGTATGTCAATGATTGCTTCAGTATAGCCAGGAATTCTGCTCATTACAAAGCCTTAATTGCTGGCCTCCAACATGCTTCGCTGCTTGGCATTAGCCACGTTATCGCTCTTGGAAATTGTAATTTCGTTGTCAATTAGGTAACAACCCTTGTCCTCTCTTTGCCCTTGGAATTCATATATTAGGGTTGATTTCAAGAGACAATCATTTCACTTCATGAAAATCAATGTATGTATGTTCTGTAGGTAATGGGTACGTTGGGTGTGAAGAAACCCTGGCTGAGCAGGTGCATTGAAAAAGTTGTGAACCTCGCGTCACAATTTAGAAGTTTTAAAGTCAACTATATAAATTGGAAATATAACCCTGTCGCTCGTAGCTTAGCCGAGCAGGGTTTGACAGAGCTGTTGTAGTGTGGAGTAACAGTGCAAAGATTGAGATGTTGTGGAGGTGCAGGGATCCAGAAAATGCCAAGATTTATGTGATGGAGCAGAGCTGCGACGGTTACGGCAAGATCAAAGAAATCCTCGACATGATTCAATATCACTTACCTAAATCCTATGCAGCCATTCAACAGATATGTTGATATAAGTAGGGAGACATGCCGGTGCTGTGAGTTATGGGATAACAGAGTTAGGGCTTCTTTGTTAGCTATATACATTTGAGAAGCTTTCTTTTTTCTAACCTCACTTCTGCCATATTTGTTAGTTAGGAAAGAAATGCAAAAAAAGAGAAGATATTTCTATTTCTTACATCAATCACAAAAACAATTAGAATAAACTATTAATGAGAAAGATCAATATGTTTTAATGTATTGATTTTGTTATACAAAATTTCCATGGTGTTATAAGATTAAATGATTCCAATAGCCTTACCACAATTTACTTTGAAATTTTAAAAGTGAAATTTTGGGTTAGTCATTTTGGAGATGTGTTATCAAATGAATCATGTAATTTATTAAATATATATTTTTCTATTAATTAGGATAGATTTATTTTAATTCTAAATCTGTAAAAAAATATAGATATGGGATTAAATTTTTCAAGATACAAACTTTATATTTGATTTCTCTCTAATCACTTAATATATTTTTAATTAAAATAGATCTAAACTGCTAATTAAACTATGTATTTCAGCACATTTTCGAAAGTAAAAACAATCATGATAACCACATTGCTATTTTTGAAGCCATCATCTTGAAAGTACCCACATCCATTGCAATACTAATAATTGGAACAACATTTTGGATCCATAAGTGGGATTCAAGGAGAAAAAACCATTTATTAATGATAAACTACTATGGTATAAAAACCCACTATAACATGATTTTTTTGTATCGTTTGAAAAATGAACAATCAATATCATGATGTAAATGTAGTCTTATTAGATTTTCATTTCCCAAAAAAACCATTAAAGTAGGTAGGTTCTTTTCATGGTTCTTAGGTAGTTTTAATATGATAATCATTTTCCAACAAATGCTCAAGGAATTTTAAAAGTTCTCTTTTCGATGAAAGCTAAAGTGAGCATAACTTTATGTTGTAATGAAATTTTCTCAATTATACTATGTCAAAGTATTTGAAATTTCCAAACTTTTATGGTGGGCTGTCCATCCTTAATTATTAAAAAAATTCTTGAATTTTTCAAACTTTTAAGGTGGGCACTCCACCCTTAATTATTACAAGAATTCTTGGCATTTAAATATTCTAAAGATTAAAATTTATGATTTAGTATTTAGACATCATATGAATACATAAAACACATCCTTTCTTTTATGGATGTTGGCATAAAGTTGATTTTTTATTGTATTTAATTTTTTATTATTTTTAACACTTTAACATTTTTACGTTAATAGTTATCAATAATTATTGTTGTCTAGTAGTACTTGAATTTTTTTATAGTATTAACAATGAAATATTATGTGTGAGAATCTTCAAAATTCAAATCATCGTGATTAATCAAAATTATAATTCTAAATTTATTATTATTATTTGAAACTCCAACTTATTATTGGTTTATTAATTTTATTATATTATATACTTAAAATAATAATATTTTATTTTATATATATATATTGAATTTTTTTTTGTAAATTTAGTAGATCCTTACTGTTTTTTATTTATAAACAAAGAGAGGTCAAAAGATACAACTTTAGTTGTCAACTTTCCTATAGGAAACTAGGTCTGTTGGTCGTGAGTTATTGGTCATCCAAAACATATACATCTTAAGTATAATTCTTACTGTCATCAAGTATCTAATATAAATATCAACATTTGCAGGCATAGACATAATATTAAAATAAAAGCTATTTGCCACGAATATCAAAAAATAAAACTTGGGTGATCATTTCTCAATTATACGCATAACAAAATAGTCATCAATCATCATCTCACTCTACATGAGCCGGATCTTTGACAATGGAGCCATGCATATCAACTTGGTTCATATATTGCAACTCCTTCTTGATCATGTCTAAGCGGACATACTGATGGTGCTATCGAAGTTTCATTTCCTGAATGGACCTATTGATCTCAGTGAAACTTGTTGCATCTTTGGAGTCGCCCCCAACCTCTTGAACATACAGTATTGCCTTAACTAGAAGGAATTTCATAACTAATATGTTCGGATAGAGTGATGGAACAACGAGATTCTGCCTCTAGTGTGACCAGGGTCAGTGATAATGTGGTTGAGTTCTTCCTCAACAGTTTCTTCTTCTTCCTCCTATTTGGCTCTTTCATGGCCCTTCCATCCATGAATCATGGACTTGATATAACATGGTGTCTCCTTAGAATATGCTTGAAATAAATTTTCCATAGCTTCTTTACCCAACTTCTTGTCATGCTTGGATGGAGGTTTTGAAACTTTCGCCTTTCCTTTTTCATTTGTTTCTTTTTTTGATGAAGTCCCTTTGGCCATATGTTTGATATTGCTTTCTTCCAACAATATTTTCAGTAGGAAGAGTTTACCTAGAAGACCTGTAGTAGAAACAAATTTAAAACATCTGAACTGAGTATCAAACTAGTAGATAAATGAGGCCAGACTTCTACCAACAATAATTGGATGATGTTGCTTTAAGAGGTTCAGACAAAGTAGAGTGAATACAGAGTTCCTATCCAAATCTAGAATAAACCCATGCCCCTAGGCAGTAAACACATAAGTCTGGATAAATTGATATGGCAGAGAAAGAAACGGAGCTATGACCATACTACCCTTATTCCAGTTACCCAAATTGCATTTTACCCAGGCACCCTTCCCAAAATAACTGATAGAGGGAGACTTAACGAAAGAAGTTAGAAAATTGACTGGGTGGGAATGCAACCTCATATTCCCACTCTCTACTACATTAACATCATTAGAAGCCATACAGGCAATTTCCCACACCTATGGATACGAATTAAAGGGATACCCAGAATGACTGATAGGAAAGTTAAAATAGGGCCAAGCCGTAATAAAAGAAAAAGCTGGTAGGTCTTCACATCTCCTTGGCATAAAAAAACTAAGCATGCATAACATGCAAGACAGAGTATACACAGACATAGACCTATTAAGACCTACCAGAACTTCTACCAGGTGCTATCGATTCATACATACATCTTCTTCTTCATTAAACGGACTATTGAAAACCATATCCATGCAGGAAAATACATAATTACAAACCATATCCATGCAACAAACTAAAGATTTGTGAACCAAATATATAAAATCAAGGAAAACCAAAATATTTCTTCGCATGCAATGGTATGCAGAGACTCACTTCATCATTATGGCATATGGAGAATTGGGTACATACCAATTCACAACTACATGTTACAATGTCCTCCAACATCGCTTGTGCAGTTGACAGGGATGGTCGTGACATAACCCAAACATGAAAGGGACAACTAACTTGCAGAGGAGAATGAAGATGTAGATAATGACCTGAAATAAGCTAACATCCTGTGCCCAACTAGCCCAATCACAAACATTCCAAATTCTCCTTGACTTCCCACCTGAATCACTAAGTTATTCTCCATTCTGCTTTAATGATGTCATAACGAACCATTGGGGGAGTCATCTGCACGTCGTCCTTGGCATTGGTACGTCTTCCGCCGCATGTGCTCGCCAGATACTCACCTCCCTTAATGGACACATAGCTCTGACCTCGCCCGTTGGCACCCCGATTAGGGGGGGTGGATTTTTATCTCAATCATCATGCCTGGAATGCATTTGTATAATGAATTTAAGGTTTTCAATCCATGGTTCCATGTTGATCATCCAGAGTTGATCCATTACTATATCTTCATTTCTACAACCCTAAATCGCCAAGCAATCTACTGCTTCATTGCCTGATCTCCTCACATGAAGAGGAATAACATAACTGATTGTAGCCATTGTCTCCTTAATCTCTTAAATGATTCTTGCTATACTCCTGCAACTGCTTATATTATCCCAGTGAGATCCTTGTTGTAGCTTTTAGAGAACACTCGTAACCATGGTTGAATCTCCCTCAATATTCAGACAGTTGTACTGTTCACGATTAGCAATTTGCAGACCCTGTTTCGCAGTAGTAAGCTCTACTTCATTGTTGCTAGCATACCCTAGGTGAATGGAAAAAATCCTCAGGACTCGTCGAGTATAGTCTCAGAATATTCCACCTGCCCCTCCCTAACCTGGGTTGCCCTTTGAGGCCCCATCATAGTTTATTTTGATGAACAATAGCTGAGGGGTTATGGATCTATCCTGAACTTCAAAGGCTATGGATCTAGGTTTCAAAGATGTTGGCGCCAACATCTCTGCCTTAAGATTTAACTGGTTGAGAATCCTTCCCTCTGTTCCTTGAACATTCCAATCTTCATGATTCCATTTTTTGGCCAGGATGGTATCTCTAATATTCTGAACAATGTTGTTCCAAATCTCTAGCACTTGCCTCTTCTCATTATGAAATATTCTTCGATTTGTCTCCTTCCACACTGTCCATAGCAGGAATCCCGGCGAGAAGGTTCAAGCTCTTTTAATCACTCTATTCTGATACCCTCCTTTTCTCCAAATCTCCATTGTTTGCCTCATGTTGTCATTATTTATGTCTGTTTGTAGGAACAGGTTAAACAAATTGTGCCACATCTGATCCACCACCAAGGAGGTATTAAGAAGATGTCCACCTTTTCTTCGTTCTCTCCACACATCACAAAACAAGATGGTCCGAGCATGCCACGGAGTTGACTATCTTTATTGAAATTTAATAAATTATTCACTTTTTATCATGTAAAGGTTAAATACGTTAGATGAATTTCTCTATGTTTATTCTGGAAAATTATTTTAATTTAATTATCAATATTTATTAGGTGTTAGGTGGATTATTTAGATTTAAGTTCCACTAAATATCCATAATAGTATACACAAAACAAATATTGCTATGAAAGTTTTTTTTTTTATTGATTAAAAAACTATTAAAGTGAATTGTGGTTTTTTTGTACATGTGATATGATAAGTCACTGTATTGTAATAAAGAATATTTATAAATTAAATTTTTTCATGGTAAACTGAAAGTAAATATCTATAATTAATAATTGTCTTCCATATTTTTTTAAATGCACCTATAATTAAACTGTTAATTCTTTTGTTAATTAACAATAATAACAATATTTGAAAATAAAATGATAATTTAGTTAACTGTGTAACAAATTGCATTTAACTTCAATTAAATTGGTATAGATGCATTAATTTTAATATAATATAATATATTTTTTATTTTTTATATTGAGAAAACCTATCATAACCATTGTCAAACCAATAATAAGAATAAGTATGACTAAATACTAAATGACATGCTTTTACTCTTACTAGATATTTTTGGGTCCAATCACTTGCCTCTTAAAATGAAAAACTCTTACCCAAACAAAAATAACAAAAACAGTTTGAGTGCATCTCTAAACCCTTCTAATTTTACACCATGCTACTGAAATTTAAAAAAATGTAGAGTAAACGTTAATCGTATAACATCTGCAATTTTATTGCATCTTTCAAACTAAAATTAAAAGTAATATTAAGCCTTTAAGTTGAGGAGTGTAGGATGTGACAAATATTATACATCAGCCCACCAAGCCACCAAGAAGCCTCTCTCTCAATAAGGGCGGTCCCACCAGATCTTTTAACCTTTGCATTTACTTGCAAAGGTAGCGGTCCCACAGTGCTCCCAACCGAACCTAGAAACGCCTATCTTGGCTTGGGTCACTTTATAAGAACAACAAAAATCTTTTCATATCAGTGTGCAGGAAGTTCACAGACGAGATGAGACGAGCAATGGACAGAAGTTACCCTCCACCTGAGTTCTATGGTACCCTTCACTTTGCTGGATCATGCAGACCAAACCCTGGTCATGGCAGCATTGGCTTCCTTATCTACAACAACCGTGATGGACATATTTTGGAGAGGTTCAGCGCGTATGTCAATGATTGCTTTAGTATAGACAGGAATTCTGCTCATTACAAAGCGTTAATTGCTGGCCTCCAACATGCTCTGCGGCTTGGAATCACCGACATCACCGCTCTTGGAAATTGTAATGTTGTTGTCAATCAGGTAACAACCTCTGTACTCTCTTTGCCCTTGGAATTCATATATTAGCGTTGATTTCAAGAGACAATCGTTTCACTTCATGACAATCAATGTATGTGTGGTCTGTAGGTAATGGGTACGTGGGGTGTGAAGAAACCCTGGCTGAGCAGGTATATTGATAAAGTTGGGAACCTTGCTTCACAGTTTAGAAGTTTTAAAGTGAAGTATATACATTGCAAATATAATTCTGTCGCGCATACCTTAGCCGAGCGAGGGTTTGACAGAGCTGTTGTAGTGTGGAGTAATAGTGCAAAGAATGAGATGTTGCGGAGGTGCAGGGATCCAGAAAATGCCAAGAATTATGTGATGGAGCAGAGCTGCGACGGTTACGACAAGATGAAAGAAATCCTGGACATGATTCAATATCACTTACCTGAATCCTATGCAGCCATTCAACAGATGTGTATTGATATAAGTAACGAGACATGCCCGTGGTGTGTGTTACTGGATAACAGAGTTAGGGCTTCTTTGTTAGCTATTTACTAAGGTTTCTTTATCCAGAGATGAAGTTAGGGTTTCTTTCCCATTTTGGAGCAGATTTGGTTACGGCTTAACGAACGTTGCCATTTCTAATGCATACATCATTGAAATAGGGTTAGGGTTTGTTTTTTGTTATTATTAAGGACCTATTCCAATATATTTAGATTGACGAAGACTTTAACGAGAAGACGATTAACCATCCACCAAATGTGAAGAGGTTTTGTTACTTTGTTTCTCCTGTACATTGTTTGAATAACTGAGCCCCGTTCTGTAAAGATTATGAAGGTTGTGATGGGACTTCAACAAGGATTGATCGTAGAGCTACCTGGTATCTTTTTCAACCATTATAATACCAAATTTTGTTGTGATTGCTATTTATTTGTTGGGTGTTTTACAATGTTACAAAGATTTCTCCAATTTGTGAATATGTTCTAAAGGAGACAGATGCATGGTTTATCACAACAGACATTACATTATGTATGGCTTTAAGTATATTCTCTTCAATCCTATACGGCTATTCAGAAACTGGTTCGACATGTAATAATAAGTTACACAATAATAAGTCCTAGGTAGCTTTTATATGTTTCAGAAGGACAAGCTTGCTTTCTTAATATAAGGTTTCAGTAACATGGTGTTTTGCTTTTGCTTTCTTCAATATTTTATGTGGAAATGGTAGATCTCTTTTTAAACGGAGAGATATATTTTTGAAAATGAACGTGCAGATCTTTCGCTCGCTCCAAATATAACTGTTAGAAATCAGGGACTAAACAAAATGTAGCAAAGGTTTTCCTTCTCTGATAAATAAATATTGAATTAGTAAAATTTTTCCCTTTAGGAAAATGAATTTGTATTCATTTATTAATATTTTTGAAGTCTAATTAGGTTCACATTTCTATCTCAATTTTGAAATATTCCAAGGGCTCTATCAAGCATTTTCAAGATTATATCAATACCCCAGGGAACGTAATGATGTGTAAGGATTTCTTTTTTTTAATTAATCAAGAATTTGGAAAGATAATTCAAAAAATACATACTTCTTGGAAAAGTAAAACTCTACACTTAGTGAATTTTTTGCGATGAAGAATCTCAAAAAATAATATTAAAGAAATAAGCATATTGAAAAGATTTATCATTCCAAAATCGTTATGCCTTTATCTTGTCAGTTGTATGTTTACTTCTCACGACACACCTACATAACTTTTTAATTAAACCCGAGTGCCTTTTGCTGTATTTATTTTTATTTACCATTTTTATTGTATTTATTTTTATTTGTGATTTTTATTATTCTCTAATATTCTTCATATTTATTAAAACAACGATAATAAATAAATTTCTTTTTAAATAATTATCAATTAGTGTATCATTAATGATATTTTATAAATTTATATTTATATTTTTAAAAATTATTATAAAAAACTTCACTGTAATTGGATTCATGAAACTTTTTTAAAAATTTATTGGCATTATGATTTTTTTAAAAGTCTGTAAAGCTTCGCAACTTAATGCTTTCATAGAATGTGCGATCATATTCTACGGAATTTACTTGATCTCCACAATGTAACATTATTATGAAATAAAATAATCTATATAATCTATGGCCTAATTAGGAATACTTTGAATATTTGATATGATACCTTCAGGTAATTAGTCACATTTCAAATGTAACATTATTAGGAAATAAAATAATTATGGTTTAATTAGGAATGCTATGGTTATTTAGTTTACTTTTAAATAATTAGTTACATTTCAAATTATGTAGACATATATTATTTTTTATTGTTTAAATTGTATTTTTGAATGCTAAATAGAACATATATAATATATTAGAAAAAATAAAAAATTTAACCATAATAACTGAATTTTTTTCTATATATAGATATCTATGAAGTTGATATGGACATAGATATTAAAATAGTCTATTTAAATCTATTTTTGAAATATTTTTGAAAAGTATAAAATTTAAACACCTTATTCACACATTTTTTTTATTTATTTCTTATTATTTTAGAGCATATTAATTTTCTTTTTTAATTATAGGTGACATTATTTTTCTATTTAGAACATAATTTTTATTTTTTTAGAGCATCCCCTCATAGTGAGTGTAGAAGGAGACTCTCTACTCAATAAACCTCTTGGATCAATTATTAGGATTTTATATAATTTTCATAATACATTTCCAATTGATTTTGCATTACTTTGAATTATTGTATATTGCATTACTTTGTCTCTTTTCAAGTGATTACTATGGCTATTCTATCAATAAATTTTACATATATACTAGTTTTTCTTTTAATAGGCACCCTACAAAGAAATATCTCATTCCATATCCTATTGAAAATGATGATCTAAATAGAACTCCAAAAAATGAGAGATCTCACACACAAGAGACTTATTGAACATAAATTTAAATCACAATTCATTGATGCTTTAAATGCTTATAAAATTATTTAATTTATAGGAACATATGAACTTTCTTGTCCATTCTAGATCCAAGAGACATGGAAAGTTATATTGACCACTCTGCATCCCTATCTACATTCTAGATTAATCTAGTAATCTAGACTCTTCTGCCTTTAGTGCTTTTCAACTTTTTTCTCATTTCTACTTTATTATGACATCCCCCTTAATGGAGAAATGTATTTTCTATAATCCCAAGATGCTTTCTACACATTTCAAATCTCATCTTACTAAGTGGTTTGGTAAATATGTCAACAATATTTTCACTTGTATTACAATAGACTAGATCAATTTATTTTGATTGGATCTTTTCTCTTACAAAGTGGTGTTGAACTTCAATATGTTTTTTTCTTGAATGATATACTCGATTGTGTGTCTATTTAATGGATGTTTTAGTATCACACATAAGACACCACTTGAAGCTCAACACCACTTCAAGTGGTTGGATTCGTTTTTTCTTCACCCACATCTTGAAGAATGTGTCTTAGTGAAACACCTTCATTTGTCGCAGTTGTCAAGGATTTGTACTCAATTTTGGCCGATGATAAGGTTGGTTGTTTCTTGTTGCTCTATGACACGATCCTCAATCCCATATTAAATACATAACCAAAGTTTTTTTTTTTTGTCGTCAAGATTTCTTGCCCAATCATAATTAGAATAACCTGACAACTCAACACCAAATTCATCAGTATATAAAATATCAAACTTAATAGTACCCTTTAGATAGTGAAGGAACTTATTTTCTTCTTATGAATGACTTTCCTTAGGGTCAGTGATGAATTCAGTAAGCATACTAATAATATATGCTCTATATGGTCTCGTAGTTGTAAGGTAGTTTAAACTTCCCATCAGATGATACAAAGTACCATTTAGATCTTTATTTCCATCATCACTATATAATTTAGCGTTGTGTTCTAAAGGTGTTGACACTTTTTTATATTCACTCATATTAAATATTTTGTGAATTTCCCTTGTATACTTGCTTTGAGTAATGAATGTCTTCTAGATTCCCTCCAAATTTGAATACCCGGGAAATAATGCAAATCATCAGGGTCCTTCATTTCAAAATCCTGTGACAATTGTGTTTTAGTTTCTTTAACTAATTGAGATAAACTACATGTTATGATGAGATCATCAACATACAAATATATCAAAGAGATATTATTATTTTCATCCTTCTTGACGGATAAATTAGAATAACTCTTATTGTTCTTAAACCATTCTAATGGAAGAAAGAATAAATCTTTTCATACCATGATATTGGTACGTGTTTTAAACCATATAAAGTTTTTTTTCAATTTACGAACAAGATGCTCCTGCCCCTTTCTAACAAATCCTTCAATCTTTTCTAAATACACTTATTCTTTTAGTTCACGATTTATCAAAGAATATTTCACATCTAATTGATGTGTTATCCTATTATTCTTTGTAGTTAATGTAATCATGATTATGATCGTGTTTAATTTAACTATAGGTGCAATGACAATAAACTTGGCTTTATATGACAATAAACTTCGCTTTATATAACCATTTACTGCCTACAGTTACTTTATCTTTAGGCAGTTTGGTTAAATCCCATCCATCATTTTTTATTATAGAATTATATTCCTCATTCATTATATCTCTCTTCTCTTTACATTCTTTATATTTTTTATAATTTGAAGGTTCAACCACATTCATTATAATATGGTTGAACCACATTCTTTTCAATATATTTTAAATAAACATATTGAAAAGATTTATCATTCCAAAATCGTTAAGCCTGTATCTTGTCAGTTGTATGTTTACTTCTCACGACACACCTACAAAACTTTTTAATTAAACCCGAGTGCTTTTTATTGTATTTATTTTTATTTATGATTTTTATTATGCTCTAATATTCTTCATATTTATTAAAACAACCAAAAATTAAATAATAAATTAATTTCTTTATAAATAATTATAAATTATTGTATCATTAATGATATTTTATTAAATTTATATTTATATTTTCAAAAATTATTATAAAAAACATCACTGTAATTGGATTCATGAAACTTTTTTAAGAATTTATTGGCATTATGATTTTTTTAAATGTCTGTAAAGCTTCGCAACTTAATGTTTTCATAGAATGTGCGATCATATTCTACGGAATTTACTTGATCTACACAATGTAACGTTATTAAGAAATAAAATAATCTATATAATCTATGGCCTAATTAGGAATACTTTGAATATTTGATATGATACCTTCAGGTAATTAGTCACATTTCAAATGTTCAAATGTAACATTATTACGAAGTAAGAAAATGTAAATATTTTTTTACACAATGAAATATTATTAGGAAATAAAATAACTATGGTTTAATTAGGAATGCTATGGTTATTTAGTCTATTTTCAAATAATTAGTTACATTTCAAATTATGTAGACATATGTTATTTTTTATTGTTTAAATTGTATTTTTGAATGCTAAATAGAACATATATGATATATCAGAAAAAATAAAAATTTTAACCATAAAAACATAATTTTTTTCTATATAGAGATACCTATAAAGTTGATATGGAAATAGATATTAAAATAATCTATTTAAATTTATTGTTGAAATATTTTTGAAAAGTATAAAATTTAAACATCTTATTCACACATTTTTTTTATTTCTTATTATTTTAGAGCATATTAATTTTCTTTTTTTTATTATAGGTGACATTATTTTTCTATTTAGAACATAATTTTTATTTTTTTAGAGCATCCCCTCATAGTGAGTGTAGAATGCGCCTCTCTACTCAATAGACCTCTTGGATCAATTATTAGGAAAGAACTAAACGATTTTATATAATTTTCATAATACATTTCCAATTGAGTTTGCATTACTTTGAATTATTGTATATTGCATTACTTTGTCTCTTTCCAAGTGATTACTATGGCTATTCTATCAATAAATTTTACATATATACTAGTTTTTCTTTTAATAGGCACCCTACAAAGAAATATCTCATTCCATGTCCCATTGAAAATGATGATCTAAATAGAACTCCAAAAAATGAGAGATCTCACACACAAGAGACTTATTGAACATAAATTTAAATCACAATTCATTGATGCTTTAAATGCTTATACAATTATTTAATTTATAGGAACATATGAACTTTATTGTTCATTCTAGAGCCAAGATACATGGAAAGTTATATTGACCACTTTGCATTCCTGTCTATGTTCTAGATTAATCTAGTAATCTAGACTCTTCTCCCTTTAGTCCTTTTCAATTTTTTTCTCATTTCTACTTTATTATGACATCCCCCTTAATGGAGAAATGGATTTTATATAATCCCAAGATGCTTTCTACACATTTCAAATATCATCTTACTAAGTGGTTTGGTAAATATGTCAACAATATTTTCACTTGTATTACAATAGACTAGATCAATTTCTTTTGATTGGATCTTTTCTCTTACAAAGTGGTGTTGAACTTCAATATGTTTTTTTCTTGAATGATACACTCAATTGTGTGTCTATTTAATAGATGTTTTAGTATCACACATAAGACACCACTTGAAGTTCAACACCACTTCAAGTGGTTGGATTCGCTTTTTCTTCACCAACATCTTGAAGAATGTGTCTTAGTGAAACACCTTCATTTGTCACAGTTGTCAAGGATTTTTACTCAATTTTGGCCGATGATAAGGTTGGTTGTTTCTTGTTTCTCTATGACACGATCCTCAATCCCATATTAAATACATAACCAAAGATTTATTTTTTGTCGTCAAGATTTCTTGCCGAATCATAATTAGAATAACTTGACAACTCAACACCAAATTCATCAGTATATAAAATATCAAACTTAATAGTACCCTTTATATAGTGAAGGAACTTATTTGCTTCTTATGAATGACTTTCCTTAGGGTCAGTGATGAATTCAGTACGCATACTAATAATATATGCTCTATATGGTCTGGTAATTGTGAGGTAGTTTAAACTTCCCATCAGATGATACAAAGTACCATTTACATCTTTATTTACATCATCACTATATAATTTAGTGTTGTGTTTTAAAGGTGCTGACACTTTTTTATATTCACTCATGTTAAATATTTTGTGAATTTCCCTTCTATACTTGCTTTGAGTAATGAATGTCTTCTAGATTCCCTCCAAATTTGAATACCCGGGAAATAATGCAACTATCAACCTAATTAAAAATCTTGTGACAAAGTCAGGCGTTAGTTTTTAATGACTGAGATAACCACACAGTGATGAGATCATCAACATACAAATATATCAAAGAGATATTATTATTTTCATCCTTCTTGACGGATAAATTAGAATAACTCTTATTGTTCTTAAACCATTCTAATGGAAGAAAGAATAAATCTTTTCATACCATGATATTGGTACATGTTTTAAACCATATAAAGTTTTTTTTCAATTTACGAAAAAGATGCTCCTGCCCCTTTCTAACAAATCCTTCAATCTTTTGTAAATACACTTATTCTTTTAGTTCACGATTTATCAAAGAATATTTCACATCTAATTGATGTGTTTTCCAATTTTTCTTTATAGTTAATGTAATCATGATTATGATTGTGATTAATTTAACTATAGGTGCAATGACATTAAACTTGGCTTTATATAACCATTTACCGCCTACAGTTACTTTATCTTCAGGTAGTTTGGTTAAATCCCATCCATCATTTTTTATTATAGAGTTATATTCCTCATTCATTATATCTCTCTTCTCTTTACATTATTTCGATTTTTTATAATTTGAAGGTTCAACGACATTATTTTTCTATATTCCTCATTCATTTGATTGCGAGCATATTCTACCAATGTTATATTATTTCTCTTAGAGACTCCATTTTGCTAAGTTGTTTTAAAAACTGTAATTTTTTGTTGGATTCCATTAATTTATAGTAATTAATGAAAGCTCCTTATTTGTATTCTCCTCCTTAATTTGACGTAAGTATTTTGATGTTTTCCCCAGTTTTTTCTAAGATAGTCTTAAATTCTTTGAAATATTCAAATACATGACTTTTTTTCCGAAGAAATAAACCAAATTGTACCTGGATCTACCATCAACAAAAGATAAGAAAGTACCATGCATCGCTGAGTGATCCTGTTTGCATTAGACCACAAACATCAATATGAATTATCTCAGGTGTATTTGTTTGTCTTTTTTCACTATGTATGGGGAATTGATTTCTATGTTGTTTTCATAAAGAACATGCTTCACAATCCCTAACGTCATTTTTCAAAGTAGGAAGTCCTTCAACCATTCATTTCTTTGGAAGTAGCACGAAGTCATTTTGATTAAGATGTCCATATCTCTGATGCCAAGATTCTTCTGTTGATATTGTTGTAGATCCTAATGCTTGATTCCCTGCTTTAGTCTCATTCAAATTATATAATACTCCAGTCCATGTACATGTGGCAACAACCCCATAGTGATTGTTGATTTCTTTGATAACACATCCAGATTTAACAAACTCCACTTTTAATTATTGGTCAGTAATAACATATACATACATTAAGTTATTTTCATTTACAGGAACATACATTACATTTTGGATCTCTTTAATTTTCCCATTAGGTAAGTTTACAATTATTTTTCAATATCCTTGTACTTCAAGTGATATTTTGTCTCCTAAATGAAAATATCGTCCATCAAGGTCTTCATTAAAGTTATCAAACCAATATTTGTTAAGGAACATGTGAGCTGAGGCCCTCGAATAAACATACCATGCATTGACATCATCAGGTTTTGGAGACAAAGAAACTTGTGAAATGAGCAACTTACGATCTTCAAATCCTTCAGTGACTGAGGTATCATTGACCACAAAATTGCTACTTTGTTTTCTACTTCTTTGTTTAGACTCAGGGATTTGTTTTTATAACAGTATTTTTCCTGATGTCCAAGTTTCCCACAATAGAATCACACATCGTTCTTCTTAACATGAGAGTCAAATTTAAATGGAGCTATAAATTTTTTATTTGAAATAAATCCGACACCTTTGTTTTTATCCCATGATTTACCTCTATATGAGTGTCTTCTTTCAGCCACCAACACCAAATCTAAACTAGTAGAGTTTAAATCAAAGGTCTTCATCCTGTCTTTCTCTTGAAGAAGAATCGCTATTAATTCATCATAAGTAGCGGGTTTCTCTCTAGTTGAGAGAGTTGAAATAAAGATTTGATAATATGGTACTAAAAATTTTAGAGCGATTGTTACCAAATATGTACTAGAGACATTTTCACCAGTATCACCTAATTTGTGACGTAAATATTTAACACCAGCAATAAAGTTTCTTATACTTTCATGTTGCTCAATCTTGATAGAAAACAAGTTACTCCTTAAAAACAAAATAAAATTTTAATTTGTTGTCTTATACAAAGTTTTGGGCATGTCCCATGTCTCCTTAAAAGTTTTACAATCCTTAATATAATGAATGATATTGACTTTGAAATACATGTGCAACAACACCTTCTCTCTAAGCTCATGTTTCTCCCAATCCAGGACAACAATAACAACCATGAGTTTGACTTCATTTCCACTCACTATCATCCAAAAATTATATATTTCTAACACTCTCAATAGCTTAAATCTCCAATTAATATAATTTATATCTATTTTAATGGACTCATTCAAATATGTGTCTGCTAATAAATTTGACATTTAAAAAAAAACTCCCATTAACAATTTCTTATATTTTTTACCACCAAAACTAAACTCTCAATAACAACCAAAATTCTTTACAACCTTAACAAAAAAAATTAACGAAACCTACACTTAATTCAAATATAAAAAAAAAAAATCACTTTTCACCTTTTTCTTTAAATATTGAAATCTTAAACTTTTTAAACAATTATGGCACCATAAAATTCTTCCTAATTTAAAACTTCTTTATCAGACTCATCTGCTCCTTTCAAAATCATAAAATTTCACTTTAATCACAATAAGTAATAAGGCTATTACCAACTTAAAAAATTCAATTTATTACAGAATCCACGTGCTCCTCTTTTAAAAATAAAAATAGCTTCAGTTTATAAAAATTCTTTTTACCTCCACTTTGATCAAATATTAAATGTCCAATTCGAAATAAAACCGAATTAAAACTTTTTTTTTCAAGTCTCATGCATATAGCCGATTAAAACTAAAAAAAAGTATGTAAACATTTCAAGCTTCCCCCAGTTTTTTAAAATCATAAAAATCTAGAACACAACGGATTATACCACTATAATATTTCACTGCGTATAGCGTATAGCGTAAAGGGATTATACCACTGTAATATATCAAGGTTGAATGGAATAATATTATCAAATTCTCACAGGTGATCTTTTTGTCTCTATTGCAGTCCATTCGAGCACCAACGACTGCACGTGGTCGTGTAAGCAACGATTATTACAGAAGTATCTTCACTATTCTCCCTCACGATGACTTCAACTACTGTCCCACCTCAACTCCTTCAAATCACTGGTACAAATTCAAACAAAACAGCAATTCACATCTCCACAACTTCACAGCAATCCTGCATCTCTAATATCGAGTTATAAAACTATATAGTAACCTAGAAAACCAGAGATCTCATACACAATATACATTTCCTTGTAACATGTAGATTTGCATCCTTACAAATCCAACCCAATGGATATGGTTTTGGATGTGGCATGGTCTCAATGTTAAGTTTTTTTTTGACCAAATCTTCAAAGATTAAGTTTGTTTCTGACCCACTATCAAACAATGTGTCAATTTTGGTATGCTTGATATGATCTTCACATGAAACAGTTATAGTATTTCTTCTTCATTTGGAGTGTTTATGTAACAGTTTGATATACTGGTACTGGGTTTAGTTTAAATTTATCTTCCCTTCATTTTCTTCAATCCCATGGTTGCAATTTTAGTCTCATTACCTGAATGAGACCCTAAGTCATGTTGACCTATAGTAGCAGTTTTATGTTTCCCTTTGTTATTGGCTTTCTTTAGCCTCAATTCTAGATGTAATTTCCAACGATGAGTTTCATCATGGATTTTTTTTGAACAATGTTTACAAGTCACTTTTTCTCCCTCTTTCTTGACACATGCATTTTTTTTTTTTTTGACCTATTGTAGTTTTCTCCTTGGCTTTACCCTTAAAAGGTTTCTTCCTACCCTCTTGAGGAATTTCCTTCCCTCTAGCTTCTAGATGTGTGGTCTGAAAACAAACTTCACCTAGACTGGTGGGGTTATACATGAGAATAGTAGGCTTTAGGTAGCTATGTAAGCCTCATACGTGTAATTTAGCGAAGTGTCTTGGCTCTGCAAATCCACCTCTCATAAAGAGCTCTTCTCCAAAATTCCTAGGTGTATTCTTGCACATTTTGTCCCTTTAACTACGTAAAGTTCTGTCAGTTCATGATGGCTTTTTTATATGAGCTAAATGAATAAAACTGCGTTTAATAGTAGCAATAAATTTGACCATGATAGAATAATATTACCATGTTTCTTGATTTCCTCTTGTGTCGGCTTCCCACCAAACAAGTGCTACATCTTCCATTCTCAAAGAAGCTAATTGAATTTTTGCATCATCATATTGAAAGTTTTGTATTCTTAAATAGACCTCCAACTTTCGAATCCAATTATCTAGCTTGTCTACATTTACTTTACCATTAAACATTGGAAATTCAAACTCAACATCAGGTTTTAATAAAGGATATTTACCAGTGCTCTTGGACTTGTGTGGAAGATGTACTGAAGAAAAGGTAGAATCTGATGATGATGATGATGATGATGATGAGGGTGAAGATGGGGGCTCTCCATTGCTTCCATTTGCTCCATTTCCCTTCTTTGACTTGTCTCCATCATGGTGAGCTCCTGGAGATCATTTTCCTTCCTTCTGGAGTTTAGATCATTCTCCTTCCAGTCTCTCATTCCTTTCTTGACAAAGAAATTTAACCATCTCAGTCATGTCAAGAAATGATTTCTGGAACACTATTTATTCTTCCTTAGGGTCAACTTCTTCATGAATTTCTCCTTGCTCATGAGGCATTCTTAACGGAGCTTCTACTTCTTCAGGAGGTGAACTAGGTGGTGGAGATTGTGGCAATCTTTCTTTCCTTTACTTTGGCTCCTTTTGAGACCCTCCTGCTTCCGCCAGTTTTCTTTGTCTCCTTTTGAGCTTGAGCCTTGTAAGCATCTAAAACTTGCAAGCAATTAAACAATTCATTGCACTAAACAACACCACAGAAAAAAACTAGCTCTGATACCATTTAATCTGAAATGACTATATTAGTTTTGTTGTGCTAAGGGTCTTTTAATTTTAAAAACATGTGCATAATTGGTTCATTAGTTTGCATAAGGATTAAGGAGTTTTTCCATGAATTATATATGAACGTTTGTGAATTAGAAGCATAAAATAAGCATGAATAACATGAAAAGTAGTGTAAAACAAAGAAATAAGTCACCACATGAAGTTTACACAGCAGCCATGATGAAGTAGTTGACCCCTCACGGGCTACCTCTGTTGGTCCAGCTCCCAATGGCTTGTCCATCTTTCATTATGTTCAAAATTTTCCTATTACATGTAGTTACAGTGCTCTAATGGTTATTTTCTCTACACCAATGGCTTAAGAATTATTTAATTAGTCAATAATAACTCTACATTCACTAAGAATTGTCGAAAATTGAGCCTCCTACACTTTTTCCCAATATCTCCTAGAAAAACTCCACCAAATGTGGAGAACTCCAATTAACTGGAGTTAGATTAGGGTTGACAGTGAAATTTGGCACACCCCTATCTGCTCTGCCAATAAAGACATACAATTAATGCTATGGTTAGGGTTGTCGCTGTTAGCCATCCATAATTTTGATACACTCAATGATGGCTAAAACAGAGCTTTTTAGCCTTCAAGAAACAAATTTTAGAAAATTTGTGAGTTCTAGAAGTCTTGCTATGCCCCTTATCCTTTAAAAATCAACCTCTTCGATCTGTTCACTCAAAATACTCAAATAAGCCTTGCTTTCTCGAAGAAGGACTGTTTTCAGACTCATTTTCCATCATTTTCCACCTCCACTTCATTTCCTCATTCTACCATTCATACCACTATTTTTATCAGTCCATTTCCCTCTGAAAATAGCCCACTTTCCCTTCATTAAATTTTCATTTCCCCCAAAAAACCCCTTAAACCATAAAAACACCTTTGTTTGGTTTAAAAGCACCCTATTCTAACCTATCAGAACCCTTTTTTCAGGCCTTAAAAACCCATTTCCGCCTATTTTCCGAACCTTTTTACATATGGGCCTTAATCGCCTTTGGTTTTAGCCCTAACCCTTTCTTTGTCATAAGACCACGCCTTGTGACCAACCGCCAAGCCTCATCAGCCATCGCACTTCACTTCATCCATGTCCCCATTCCCAAGTTGTTTGTATCACTGATATGCGAAACCCCAATTTGATCCCGACCGTAGATCTAGAACCCTTGATCTAATGGTCCGCGCCTCTTCACATCGCCATCCTTCTTCCTGATCACCCTCTACCGAATCCTCTCTGCGAACAGATCCTAACCATCAATCCTAATGATCCAATGGCCCTCGCTTCCCCCATCATCTGTTCTCGCGCACCTTTCCTTTAACTCCTTTTCTTCATAAAATCTTCGCGCCGAACTTCTCCTCCGACATAACCCTGCCGATTAACCCATTTCGCTACTCGAAAAACTAGCTTATGTCAGCCCAGCCCCACCTCATTCTTCCACCGTGCATATCCTCTCGCCATCGCATCCACTCACAGCCCTTGATCTGGATTTCCCAGATCCGACGGTTGTCGTTCTTCTTCGTGCCCAATCTCACCAAAACTCCCCAGTGCGCAGCTCCAATGTGAAATAGGCGGTTTCGATTTGACACGTGTCATCCCCTAACGTGTATCATGTTAAATTGGACCAATACCATTTACCGCTCAATATTCATGTGAAAATCGCCTCTGGTTTCACGAAACCACTTTTTTTTTTTTTTTTTCTGTGCTTTTATTAAAAAAAATTCTCGTTTCTTCCAGATTTCGTATATGGAATCCTTCCTTGCAATAACCCCCTACCTCTGCATCGCTCCATAACCCATCCCTAAGCCTCTATTAGCATTCTAACCCCATTCACAGGTTTTATATAACGTTTGAATGGTTTGTTGTAGGTTTCATGTCAGTAGTCATAAAAGCCATCTCACAGTCAAAGAAAGTGATAAAAGAGGCCGAGGATGACGATCCTAAAAGCCTAATTCAATGCAGAAAAAGGGGCATAAAGGGTTAAAATTCTAGATTCTCACCAGTGTGTCATGAATAATGATGATTCAGTAAAATCATCTAGTGCACCATTGCCACCTATACATGAAGAATAGTGAAGAGTATCCGAAGAAAAAGTTAAAGGATTAAAGTGCAAAGTATGAATATTTAAGGCTTAATCCGAAGATTAGATATAAGGGATTTAAGCAATAAGTTGAAAATTAAGAGCCCTAATCTACAGGTTTGAAGGATAAAGCATGAAGACAAATAAATAAAATATAAATCAGTCAGCGAGGACAAATCAAAAGACATAAGGCCTCGTGCACATCAGAGAAAAGTAGTTAATTCAGTTAGAATGTCTGACTGCCACCATGATCTGCATTCTACTTACCAAGGACAAAACTAGCAGTTACTACAAACGGAGACATTTCAACTGTTAGAGTAGTTATTGTGAAAGTATGGGAAACCATCAAAGCCCACTCTTTCACATAACTTGTCCCAGATGCCTAAACATAACTACTGCAGTTAGAAGACATCTCCAAAAGAACACATGTTCGAGTTCTTACCAGCCTACCAGATATGCCTCAAAGACAGAAAAAACTACTAAAATCGTCCAAGTAGTTAACGTGATATTTATCAAACAGAGTGGAGCATTCGAAAAGACCCCTGCTCTGTCTTAATTGATCCATTGAGACCATTTACTCCACTTCTCTTCCTCATTCACCTATAAGTACTCATTGAAGATTCATTGTAAAGGGTTGGAAAATTGTTAATTGTTTGAACTGTTATTGAGTAAGAAGTTGCTGAGTACTTGTAATATAGTAGGATAGGAAGAGAAATGTTGGACTGTATAAAGCCATTGGACTCAAAGTATGTGATTGGCTTTGCACATCAAATAAACAAGCAGATTCATAGGATCCTGGTCTATATTAATGGTGATGTTTCCCTTCATTGTTATTGTTTTCCATTATGTCTTCCATACTCTCCATTTTCTCTGATAAAGAGTAGGAAATATAGATTAGGATTTACTTATAAAGTACCCTAATTCTGATTGATAAGCTTTATATTTATGTTTTCATCTAAATGTGTGTTTGATAATGAATCAATAGAGTATAACCAGTCAAGGAATGTTGGTGAGCCCATGTCTTGCTGAGTAGAACTTGAGATGTTGTTCTTGAATGATATTTTCACTGCATGCTAAGTAGAGTCCTAATCAAGGAATTTTATGGCTAGCCCTATCCCTTGTTTAGTATTAAACAGCTTTTTTGAAAATTTCCCTTAATAGTATGCCAAAATTAGGATAGGTTAAAACTCCTTAATTGATCTTAGGTTGCCCTTTGTGTACTTATATGTTTTCTCCTTTCTGAAAGTAGTCAGTTGGATTAATAAATTGTTGTATTTTAAATTTGGCTTTAGTAGGAGTATTGCCCAAATAAGTCTATGGTTTTCCTTGTCCTTTTTCTTGCTTCCAAATCAGTCACTTTGAAAGGCTCTTCTTGTTTCGTGAACTCAATAGATTCTTAATTGTTTATTAGCTTCTCTTCTTTCACATTATTTCTTAATGTTTCATACCAAAAACTCAACTTAAAGAGATCTTTTGATATAGATGACTTGCCCTATGGAAACCATTTTATGACTCCATAGCCCAATGGATTGACACTTTTTCTTAACCTCTCTTCCTATGCTGAAACATCCTTCTACTTTTTCCCTCCTTCACTTTACATGACCTTCTCATTTAATGATTCCCAACCAAAAATAAACAAATCCCCTTGTGCTTCATAACTAGCCTAATATCATATCATGACCCTATAAGCATATCATTCTAAAACACATACAGAAAGATCCCTCTCTGAATCCAGGAGGGCTAGATCCTAGGATTCCAAAGTGGTTTTGATGTTGCCTTGTCATTTGGTATGCCAATCTGCCAAATCGCAGGATCCCAACAGTCACCACATGAGCACCCCAACCATTTGTGGGATTTACAGTTAGCGGAACCTCCACTCGTGACTGCAGTTTCAGGTGAACTATGGTTTGGATGCAGTCAGGTTAGAGCTTTTACCGTGGCGGGTGTCCTGGCTTGAAATTACCATGTAAATAGCTTCTGAGAATCACTGGCATGTTGGAACCCTACGCAAATCGCATGTCACTGGTTATAACTCATACCTTTAACGATTTTAAACAATATGACTTTTGACGTTAAGTTCTGATGTGTTGCCGCATCACAACATTGCAATTTCAACATTTTATCTCACTTGAGCCTCCCGCAGATTTGACATTCTGCTGTTAATGGTAAGTCCTTAATCCTACAAAGTGCACAGTGCTGAAACGTGTAATTCTATCCCATCGCATGTTAAACTTCATAACCTGTGATGTCTTAATTGTAAACTTAAACTCTGCTAATGTGCAATATGCGCATGATCGCTCCAACTGACACATGTCTCCTCCCAATCACATCGCAAACAATTTAGTTTACCTTGCGATGCCTTAACCCTCAATTTCTAAATATTGTGATTTGGGAAATCGCTTTCCGGGTGCTGAAATATCTAACATTGGTTTGTTTCTCGATCAGATGATCCAAGTTATATCTCTGCCTTCTCACTTTGTGTCATACGTTAAACAATTTAACTTGCAAACTCTTAATTGTAAACACTATTTAGTGCGATGTGTGATGTCCTACAACTATAATGAGTTCTCTCCCGTTGATTAGTGTCAGATCCACGGTCCTCCCTATCACTTCGTTCTGCAACTTGCTCTTACTATCCGTTCCACCTTCAACATTTCCATGGCTTTGCAATCCCTTATTCTATATGCAAATTTCAAGACTTCATGATAGCCACCAATTCGGATCCCACTATGTTGGTCGATCCGATTCTAAACCTGTTTTCCATTTCAAACCCAATCTTGTAACTTTGATTTTTTGAGCAAAATTTATGAATTCCTGAGCATTCCTCCCCATTGGGAAGATTTTGGACCCCAAAAGACTTGATTTGTTGTTCAGTAGATGAGGGTACATCTCCCTCACCTTCCAATCTCCATCAACTTGGAATTTCCTGGTTTAGTGCCTTTGAGCCCAACTCCAAGGTAGTCAACAATTCCGCTCTTTGATGCTCTTGTCCTCCTGTCAAGAATTGTATCTTCTTTGAGCTCATCCAAAAATTCTGGCGAGAAATATTCAATAGAAGGTATCTGAACATCATTTTGTTGATCATTGATCAAAGGATGCTCATATGAGTGTAAGATTTCAACATTAACAACTGAATACATTTTCATGTAAGAAGGAAAATCAAGTTGGAATGCATTATTACCAACTTTTTTTATGATCTTGAAAGGACTATAACGAATGGGTTTGAGTTTTTTACCTTCCCCTTGCATCCTTTCTTTGCTAATGGGCAACCATACCTCATATCCATCTTGAAACGTATGATCAACACGGTGTTTCTCATGCCTGTCTTTGAATTTTCTTTGACTTTCCTCAAGCTGTTCTTGAACTTGTTAATGTATCATATGAATTTTCTCAATGAACTTTCGAGCCTTATCAATATAACTATGGCCATCAATTACAACATCCTTTCCAAAGATGAATTATAATGGCAACCTTGGAAAATGAACAAAGCATGTTTCAAAAGGTGAGGCTTGTGTTGAAGAGTCCTTTGTCCAGTTGTAAGCGTGTTGAATGTAATGCAGTTGTTCATCACACAGCTTAGGAAGTTTGCTAAAATATCCTCTCAATAGATGCACAATTGTTTTGTTCACCACTTTGCTTTTTCCATCTGTTTGTAGATGAAAAGCGATATGTTGGCAATATGATCAGAGTGTTTTCCTTGATGGAAACCCACTTGATAGAGTGTTGTCCTTGAATGGCAACCCACTTGATGAAGATGATGGCAACCTACTTGATGAAGTTGTGCTTGATGGAATATGTCTTGATGATCTTGTTAGATGATGTAAATCTGATGTATTTACAGTGAGTACAGAAGGTAATGAAGAAAGGAATTTAGTATGTGCTAGATCTATGATGAAAAGAGTATGTCTCAAGGCATACGAGGAATTGTTTAGGAGAAGTCACGTATGCACGCGGGAAATAACGTGACAAGTCACATATGGGAAAAAGAGCTCATAAAGTACAAAACCAGGGGGAACCACCATGGTATTGACCCATTGTATTGAGTAATGATTCGTCTATATGACCCCGTCCAGGAATACCATCGAAAGTAATGTGGTTTTGGCTCATGGTATTGAAAAAGGGTAAAACTATATAAGGAGAAGAAATTCATTGTGCAAATGATGAGTGTGGGAGCAAGATGTCTGAGCTTGAATGAATGCTTCTCTCTGAAGTATATCTGAATGGAAAGGGTTACAGTTGAATGATAGATCTGAATGCATGAAGCACCTATGAATAAAATGATGAAGAAGGGAATCTAGATCTGAAATGTATTTGTATTTTCTACATCTGTTTATGGAATGACTAGATCTGAGATGAGGCGAACATCTGTCTGACGTAAAGGGTAAAATCTGTGTGATGTGTCTGTTCTGAAGAATTGCAATGACCTAAATGTCTGAAGAACCATACGCTAGTTTGCCGCAGAAGAAGCGTGTATATACGCGGCTTCGCTGAAGAGAAAGCGCGTATGCATAGTGAAATTAGCTCTGTAATATGTATAGAAGTATACGCGGGTTTTTATGGTAGAAGGCGCGTATATACGCGGGACCAATGAAAGGAAAGCGCGTATGCAAACTAGGGTTTGCTGAAGCATGGGGTATGAAATGTCTGATCTGTTCTACTGTGTTACTGCTATCTGTATTCTACAGTTCTTAGTTGTCTGTATCAGTTTGGTTGTATGATTGAGCTTAAATGTGTGGAGTGGGTCCAGTCTGAAAATATGATGAAACGAGGCCTGAAAGTTGTGCTCTATTGAAGTTGTTTGGATCCAGTGTGAAAATTGATGAAATGTGGTCCATAGTGGTGCTGAGGGTTGTAGCCTTCAGTCAGGGGGTTGTAGCTCCCTTCCAGGTGAGGCTGGTAAATGAGATCAGGGGGTCGGAGCTCCCTTCCAGGAGAGGCTGGTAAACGAGTCAGGGGGTCGGTGCTCCCTTCCAGGAGAGGCTGGTAAATGAGCGCGGGTGGGTGCCTGCGTACTGGTATGAGTCTGCGCCAGTACATATGTTGTAAGATGTTTTCTCTATAATAAAATATTGAAGGCTGAGCAACAGCAGCGGTGGTTTTCTCCCGACTTGGGTTTCCACCTAAAATCCTGGTGTTCATGTGTGATGCTTATATGTGATGATTTATTCTGTTATTACTGCACATGTTTACTATTAACTAAACATCAGAAGAATGAATGTTGCATAGATCTAAGTAAAGATTTAATTACATAATATGATCTCTGTGTATACGCGAGTTTAATGAAGGAGATCCGCGTGTATACGCTAGTTGGCTTCATCAAAGTAGCGTATGGGTTTTGAAGTAAGGAAAAGTAAAAAGTTTTGAATATGCCCTAAATACTGATTCACCCCCCCCCCCCCCCTCTAAGTATTTTTCCCAACACGATACTCTTTTTCAATTTTGTGTCAATCATTATCCATATATTTGACTGAAAATTCCCAATGAACCTGGAATCCCTGTCACTAACAATAGAAGTGGGCAATCCAAAATAAACCCAAACATTTTTAAAATAAAGTTCAACAATATGTTCAGCAGTAACGGTCTTCTTACATGGCATAAGTATGCACATTTTATTGAATCTATCTACAACTACAAAAAGAAAATCATGTTTCTTTCTTGACATAGGTGGACATCCAACAATTTCCATGGAGATGCTCTCCCATGGCCTTGATGGTATCGGTAGTGGAATTTACAATCCGAGCTTCCTATTACTAGGCTTACTTGTTTCACACATAGAACAACCTCTTATAAAACATGACACACTATCTATTATGCGAGGCCAATAACAGTACCTCTGTAGATGCAACATTGTTTTTCTTACCCCAAAGTGTCCAACAATAAGAGAATAATGAGCTTCTCTCATGACACTTAGCCTCTCTCCTTGTGGAAAACATAGACTTCCCAAATGAAACAGCAATTTGTTATGCATGTGATAATCTCTTTCCTCAACTTGATTTCCTTCACTCAAACTAGCATACACATATTTGACTTCAACGTCATGTGCATATTGTTTTATTTAACTTTCATGTACAACAGAATCATTTTTGAGTAAAGTAGAAGCACTAATTATTGGTCTTGAAAGCATATATGCAACTTTATTGAATATGCCTTTTTTTTACCTTATAACCAAGTGAAATTGTTGAAGAAATCCCATCCACCTAAAATGTATTGATTGTTGTAATTTTGTTTCCGACTGCAAGTAATATAATGGTTGGTGATTGTGTACAATAGTCCCTTTACCCATCAAGTAGTGTTTCCACTTCTCAACACTTTGTACGAACGCATATAGTTTTTTTTCATATGTAGGATAATTAGTCACAACACTGTTAAAATTTTCTGAATGAAAGGCGATAGGCTTACCATGTTGCCAAAGGACTGTGCCCATGGCATAGTCACTAGCATTAGTTTGTATCTCGAATGGCTGTCTCAAATTTGGTAGTGCAAGGATTGGATCTAAACTGATCTTGTCTTTCAAAGATTTGAAATTTTGTTGTTGTTTACCTCTCTATTGGAAGCCTTTCTTCACACTTATCACTGCATGCATAGGAGCTGCGATGGAAGAAAATTTAGCAGTAAATTTCCTCCAATATTGAGCTGCACCTAAGAAAATTCTTACCTCGGTAACTGTTTTGGGTGTGGGCCAATTCACAATGGCCTCCACTTTAGAAGGATCAATCCTAAATTGTCCTCCTCCTACAATATGTCTGAAATAAACCAAAAAAGTCTTTCCAAACTCACATTTTGACATCTTAAGAGACAATTTCTCTTTTTTAAAAATATCATGCACTTTATTTGCATGCAAGACAAGATGTTCTCTTGTTTGATTGAAAATCAAAATGTCATGCAAGTACATAACAAAAAATTCATCAAGGAATGGTCGCAAAACTTTATCCATAACTCTCATAATATTTTTTGGTGCATTACATAAACAAAAAGGCATAACTATCCACTTAAAGAGTCATTGTTTGGTTTTGAGTGCATTTTTCCATATATCACTTTATGTAATTCGTACTTGATGATATCCACTTTGTAAAAACAACTTACTGAAAAAAATTGCTTCTTTCAGCTGGTCAAGAAAATAATCTATTCTTGGGGGTTGGTAATGATTTTTTACCATAAATTTGTTCAAAGCTCGAAAATCTACACACATGTGCCAAGTTGCATATTTCTTTGGTATCAAAACTATGGGTGAACCGTACGGCAAGGTGCTTGGCCTTATGATACCTTTATCCAACATCTCTTTGATTTGCCTCTTTATTTAAACATTATCCATTATCGACATGCGATACATATCGATGTTTGGAAGAGGACAATCATGCTGCAATTGAATATCATGTTGAATTTCCCTTTTTGGAGGCAATAGCGTTGGCTCTTGAAACATCTCATGATGCCCATTAACCACATCATATAATTCTGATTTCAACTTAGGATCACATCCCTCAAAAGATTCATGATTAATATCATCTTTGGGCTTAATCATAAGAATAAAAAAATTCTTACGTGAATTTACCATCCTCTTTACTTGCATGGAAAATTTAAGGGGCTAATATTCGTAGGTGGCTAATTTTCCATGCTTTTTCCAGAAAAAAAAGATTCACCAATTACCATTTTTTTTAAAATTGATTAGCCCAAATTTTATAGTATAAAAATATTTTACCCTAAGATTAGCCAAATATTTATATATACTAATATAAAATGATTACAAAAATAACATAAAAATGTTTACAATTCACATATTGGAGACTACTAATATTCGCCAAATTTTTAAAATTTAATATAAATGTCCATCCTTAAAATTTTCCATGTTTACCTATCCAGCATTTACCAAAGCAATGTTTTTCTTCTTGCAGTGTGCTCTAACAATGAACTCCTTGCTATATTTGAATAAATGATACTTGTTGTCATGGTGATACAAGATCACTTTCCTGTCATACAAGTAAGGACTCCCTAATACAATACCAGTGATGTCAAGCGGAACCACATCTGATTCAATTGTGTTAACAAAGCTTGCAGTGATTGCAAACCTCAATATAAATTTCCTTGTAACCTGTATATTTGCATCCCTATAAATCCAACCCAATGGATATGGTTTTTGATGTGGTATGGTCTCAAGGTTACACTTTTTCACCAAATATTCAGAGATTAAGTATGCTTGTGACCCATTGTCAAATAGTGTGTCAATCTTGGTATGCTTGGATATGACCCTCACATGAAACAATTCTATTATTTCTTCTTCATTTGGAGTGTTTATATGGAAGTTTGATGTGCTGGTACTAGGTTTAGTTTCAATTTATTTTCTCTTAATGTCCTTCAATCCCATGGCTGTAAATTTAGTCTCATCACCTGAATGAGACCCGAAGTCATGTTGAGTTGTAGCAAGATTTTCTTGTTTCCATTTGTTATTGGGTTTCTTTGGCCTCAATTCTGGATCTAATTTCCAAAAATGAGTTTCATCGTGGCCTTCTTTTGAGCAATATTTACAAGTCACTTTTTCTCCCTCTTTCTTAACAGATGCATTCTTTTTGTTTTTACCTTTTGGGGTTTTCTCCTTAGCTTTACCCTTAAAAGGTTTCTTCCTACCCTCTTCAAGAATTTTCTTCCCTCTAGCTTCTAGATGTGTGGTCTAAACACAAACTTCATATAGAATGGTGGGGTTAAACATGAGAATAATATGTTCTAGGTAGCTATGTAAGCCTCCTATGTACTTTATTAAAGTGTCTTGGCTCTGCAAATCCACCCCTAATAAAAGAGCTCCTCTCCTAAATTCCAGGGTGTATTCTTGCACATTTTGACCCTTTAACTACCTACAGTTCTGCCAGTTCATGATGGATTTTTTCATATGAGATAATGGATAAAACTGTCATTTAATAGCAGCAATGTAATCCGACCATGATAGTATAATCTTACCATGTTTCTTGATTTCCTCCCATGTCTTGGCTTCCCACCAAACAAGTGCTACATTTTCCATTATCAAAGAAGATAATTGATCTTTTGTATCATCATCTTCAAGGTTCGGTATTCTTAAATAGACCTCTAATTTTTGAATCCAATTATCTAGCTTGTTTTAATTTACTTCACCATTAAACATTGCCAATTAAAACTTAACATCAAGTTTTAATAAAGGATATTTACCAGTTCTCTTGGACTTGTGTGGCTGATGTACTAAAGAAGAGGTAGAAGGTGATGGTTATGAGGGTGAATATGGTGGCTCTCCATTTCCTCCATTTCCTCCATTTCCCTTATTTGAATTTTCTTCATCATTTTTACCTCTTGAAGATCCTTTTCCTTCATTTTGGAGTTTAGATCCTTCTCATTCCAGTCTATCATTTCTTTCTTGATAAATAATTATAACCATCTCAGTCATGTCAAGAAATGCTTTCCTAAACACTCTTTCTTCTTACTTAGGGTCAAATTCCTCATGAATTTATCCTTCCTCATGAGGCATTCTTAATGGAGCTTCTACTTCTTTAGTAGGTGAATAATGCGGTGGAGATTGTGGAAATATTTCTCTCCATTTCTTTGGCTTCTTTTGAGACCCTGTTTCTTCCACCAGTTTTCCTTCTCCCCTTTTGAGCTTGAGCCTTGTAAGCATCTAAAACTTGCAAAGAGTTAAACAATTATTTTCACTAATCAACACCAAAGAAAAACTCTAGCTTTGATACCATTTGATCTAAAATGAATGTATTAGTTTTTTTGTGCCAAGGGTCTCTCAATTTTAAAAATATGTGCATAATTGGTTCATTAGTTTTCATAAGGATTAACGAGTTTTTCCATGAATTATAGATGAAATTTTGTCAATTAGAAGCATAAAATAAGAATAAATAACATTGAAGAGTAGTGTAGAAAAGATAAATAAGTCACCACATGAAGTTTACAAAGCAGGCGTGATGAAGGAGTTCACCCCTCCTAGGCTACATTTGTTGGTCCAACTCCTAATGGCTTGTCCATCTTCCATTATGCTTAAAATTTTCGTATTACATGTACTTATAATGCTCTAATGGTTTTTTTCTCTACACCAATGGCTTCATAATGCTCCAATTAGTCAAGAATGACTCTTTGTTCACTCTGAATGGTCGAAAATTGATCCTCCTACACTTTTTCCCAATATCTCTTAGAAAAACTCCACTAAATGTCCAGAACTCTAGTTAACTAGATTTAAATTAGGGCTGACCACCAAATTTGGCATGCTCCTATCCGCTCTGCCTATAAAGCGCGCAAACAATTTTATGGTTAGGGTGGTGGCCACATACACACCCAACTGTTAGTGGGCTTGACGGTTAGTAGAACCTCCGCTCGTGACTGTAGTTTCAAGTGAACTGTAGTTTGGCTACTGTCAGGCTAGATATCTGATGGGGGCAGGTGGCTTGGCTTGAACGTGCCATGTAAACAGCTTCCGAGAACCGCTGGTGGGTTGGGACCCTATCACAGATTTCATGTCACTGGTTATAACTCATACCTTAACAATTTTAAACAATAAGACTTCCAACGCGAAGTTGCGATGAGTTGCTGCATTGCAACATCACAATTTTAACATTTTATCACACTTCGGCCTCCCATAGATGTAACATTCTGTTGTTAACAATAAGTCCTAAATCCTACAGAGTGTGAAGTGCGAACACGTGTAATTATGTCGCATCGCATGTTAAACTTCATAACCTGTGATGTCTTAATTATAAACTTCAACTCAGTTGATGAGCGATATGCACACAATCGCTCCAATAGACATGTGTCTCCTCCCGATCACATCGCAAACAATTTAGTTTACCTTGCAACGACTTAACTCTTAACTTTTAAATATTGCGTCATTGGTTTGTTTGTCAATCCGACGATCGATGTTATATCTCCGCCTTCGCACTTCGCATCACAGGTTAAAAAATTTAACTTGTAAACTCTTTATTGTTAGCACTATTCAGTGCGATGTGCGATGTCCTCCAACTACAATGAGTTCTCTCCCATTGATTGGTGTCAAATTCATGATCCTTGCTATCACTTCATTCTTCAACTTTCTCTTACTTTCTATTCCACCTTTCACATTTCCACGACTGTGAAATCCTCGATTCTATATGCAGATTTCAAGAATCCATGACAACCACCAATTCGGATCCCACTCTGTCGGTCGATCCGGTTCTGAACCTGTTTTCCATTTCCAACCCAATCCTGAAACTTTGAATTTTTGAGCAAAATTTATGAACTAATGATCATTAATTCAAGCCTAAGTCTGCTTACCATGAATATATAAAATTCTGTCCCATTATATACTAGGCTTGATGGACATAACAACGCAAAACATAGAGACTCACTCATCTACAACTCAACACTGGAAAACAATGAATTTTAAAATAACTGTTAGGTCCCTATATTACCAATATAGTCCCTTATTGTTATTAGTGTAAACCCTTTATTGTTATTATTGCACCCTTGTAACCCCCATTTTGTTATTATTGTGCCCTTAAATTATTATTGTTAGGTCGGCTAGGATTACATCGTGGCCCACTAGGATTACATTATGGCCACATGGACTCCTATATATAGAAAGGACATTTTGTAAATTTTATCATCCAAGAATTTTTCATTCATGTAATGTATTGGAGATTTCCCCCTCGAAGTGTCTTATTTCTAAGGCATTGATATCTCTTTTCTTCTATTTTTGGAGTTGGTTACACAACATTTGGTATCAGAGCTTTGGATTCTAGGGTTTCGTTGTTCCAAACAGGTCATCGTGGCATTTTTGCTATAACATTTTTTCTACGAAGTTTTAGAAGCTGAAATTCTTAGGGTGCGAAGCCGAAATCTTGGGGAAGATCGTCTAAAAATTTCAGAGCTTGGTTCGCAATATTTTCGGAGAGATGATCTGTGGAAGTTAGGTCTTTTTTCAGGCTCCTAAATAGGTCATCGTGGCATTTACGCTATAACATTTTTTCTACGAAGGTTCAGAATCTGAAAATTTTAGGGTGCAAAGCTAAAATCCCAAGGAAACGCGTCGAAATATTTTAGATCTTGATTCACAATATTTTTGGAGATATGATCTGTGGAAGGTGGTGCTTTTTCAAGCTCCTGAATTTCATCTCAAAGAGGTGATCGTGGGAAAAGTTCAATAACTCTCTCTCTGAGCATCGGATTGGAGTTCCGTAAGAAGTGGTCACAAGTACATAGAATGTAGTTTCTTTGCTATCAATTTCAGAGGTGAAGGATGAAACAGTAACACATGGCAAGTCGTACAAGTTCACTCTACTGAACCAGTCCATAATTAGGTCATTGTGGGATATGGGACATAACTTTGTCTTGGAGAATCCAAATCCAGTCAGACCTGTGGAATTAAAAAGAGAATTAATAGGGATAATTCAGTGCTGAATTTCAGATATTGAAGAGCTGCAATCACAAAGATAATCAAATTTCAATATCGAGCTCCTCAAAAGCAAGAAAAAGGTGTGTATTTTTTTCTGAATTGCATAAGTCTTGTTTGAAAAATCAATTTGAATTGATTCCAAGGGCATATTGTAGAATAGATATCAGTATTGGGTTCTAAAAAAATTCCCCGTAAAAATAATTCAACATCCATTAAGCCTTCAGAAGGCTCTAATATGACTCATGAAGATGAAGAATTTCAACATGATCTATCAAAATTACAAGAGAAAATGCACCAAATTTTTCTCTCACAAAGAGCAGCAAAAAATGAAATGGAAGTTTTGAAGAAAGGCATGGAAGCAAAGATGGATAGTGTGAAGAATAATATGGATGGTTTGAAGAAAGACGTGGAATCTAAGATACATGACATGGAAGCTGGCATGGAATCTAAAATGGAAAAAATGAAGAATGATCTAAAAGCAGACATAGAAGGTTTGACAAAGTTGATACAAGAAATGTTTCCTAATGGTGAAAACATAGTAGAGGAAACTCATGATGAGAAAAAAATAAATGTTAATTGTGATTTCATAAACTCTAATGTTGGCGGGAAGAACCACCATATTCCAAAAATGGATATGAGGAAGTTTGATGGAAAGGATCCTCTAACATGGATACTACAGATGGAGCAATATTTTTATCTCGATAATGTGCAAAACACACAAAAGGTATGCATTGCAACTTTACATTTAGAACAAAATTCATTTGTATGGTATCGATGGTTTTGCTCCCGTAAAAAAATTGTCACTTGGTCAATTTTTACGGAGGAAATGATAGCACAATATGAGGATACAAAGAGCAACACCTTCTTTAGCCAATTGATAAATCTCAAACAAAAGGGTTTAGTGGGGGATCACATTGAGGACTTCAAAAAATTGAATATAAGGGTAACTGATATTCCAGAGGAACACAGGATTGATCTCTTCATAGGCACTTTAAAGGATAACATCCAACATGAAGTTCGCGTTTTGGAACCTGATTCATTGGAGAAGGCATTTAGGTTGGAAAGAAAAATTGAATGCAAAATTATGGCGACAAGGAAGCCTACCACTCACTTCTATAAAGAAGGAAGTGTTTCTACACCTAGATTTACACAACCTACAAGGTTGACACCACAACAATTGGAAGAAAAAAGAGAAAAATGGCTTTTCTATAGTTGCGATAGCAAATACACTAAAGGTAATAAGTGTGCTGAGAAGAAATTATTTTACATAGATTGTGAAGAAGAAGAAGAAGATGAACAAGAAGAGGATATACACCAGGAACCATCCCTAGAAGAGGAAGAAATGAATCCGACCATATCGTGTAATGAACTGGCAGGCATTACCACTCCTCAAACTCTCAAGATATAATGACATATCAAGAAGAAAAAGGTAATAGTTTTGATTGATTCAGGTAGCAGCCATAATTTTATTCATTGCAAGGTAGCCAAGGAATTAAATTGTTTCCTATACCTAGCACCGGAATGTCAAGTGATGGTGGCAAATGGAGGAACTATAAATTTCTCTGGAAAATTCCATAATATCAAGCTAACCATGGGGGAATATGTATTGACTAGTCTAATGCTTTCCATTCCTATGGGAGGTGCTGATGTTGTACTAGGAGTACAATGGTTACAATCTTTGGGGACGGTAGCTTTTAATTTTCAAAAACTTTTCTTGAAATTTTTTTCAGAAGGAAAGGAAGTCGAATTACGGGGTATTGAAGGGAAGCCAGGAAGGATAATAAGCTCTAATGTCATGACAAAGCTTCTAAAGAAAGAACAACGAGGCGTAATTGCACAATTATGCTCACTAGAAGTTCCGACATCAAAATCATCTATTTCTGCAGATCTCCAACAAGTCTTGGACAATCATTCCGAGGTGTTTGAAACTCCCAAAGGACTCCCACCTATTCGTGATCATGATCATGCTATTCATTTGATTCCAGGAAGTGTTCCTCCAAACATCAGGCTTTATAGATATCCTTACTTCCAAAAGAGCGAAATTGAACGTATGATTGCAGAAATGTTAGAGGCGGGTATAATTCAACCTAGTCAAAGTTCTTTCTCTGCTCCTGTAGTATTGGTACACAAGAAGGATGGATCATAGTGAATGTGTCCGGATTATAGGGAGCTTAATAAGCTCACCATTAAAGATAAATTTCCCATTCCTGTGATTGATGAATTATTGGATGAATTACATGGAGCAATTTATTTTACCAAGTTGGATCTTCATTCAGGATATCATCAAATTAGAATGAAGACTAAAGATATTCCAAAAAAAACATTTCGAACTCATGAGGGTCATTATGAATTTTTGGTCATGCCTTTTGGCCTTACCAATGCACCTTCTACATTTCAAGGGCTGATGAATTCCATTTTCAAACCCTTAGGAAATTTGTGCTGGTATTTTTTGATGATATACTAATCTATAGCAAGTCTTGGAAGGATCATGTTGAACATGTTGACAGGGTGCTCAAACTATTGCAGGAGAAACAATTATATTCAAAATTATCCAAATGTTTCTTTGGAGTACAAGAGGAGGAATATCTGGGTCATATTTTATCTCACGAGGGTGTTAAGGTAGACCCTAACAAAATTAAAGCCATTAAGGAATGGAAATTCCCCACAACCATAAAGCAGTTGCGATGATTTCTCAGCTTAATAGGGTATTATCGCAATTTTGTTAAGAATTATGGGAGAGTAGAAAAACCTCTAACAACATTATTGAAGAAAGATGAATTTTCATGGACTCCTGAAGAAACTAAGGCCTTTGAACATCTTAAAGAGGTAATATGCCTAGCACCAGTCTTAGCTACACCAGACTTCACAAAATTTTTTATTGTGGAATGTGATGCCTTAGGAAATGGAATTGGTGTTGCTTTAATGCAGGAAGGAAGACCCATTACTTTTGAAAGTCGTCCAATCGAGGGAAAGTATTTACAGAAACCTATTTATGAGAAGGAAATGTTAGAAATACTACATGCACTAAAGAAATGGAGAACTTACCTAATGGGAAGACACTTCAAGGTAAAAACTGATCATGATAGTCTTAAACACTTTTTGGAACAAATACTATCTTCCGAAGAGCAACAAAAATGGGTCACAAAGATGTTGGGTTATGACTTTGAAATAATCTACAAAAAAGGAAAGCTTAATGTTGTTTCATATGCACTCTCAAGAAAGAATGAAGAGGTGGAAGCATTGCTTTGTGCCATTTCTATTATCCAACCAGATTGGATAACTGAAGCAAGAGATGAATGGAAGAAGGACACAGATGTATGGGAACTCATTCAAAATTTGCAACAAGATCCTAGTACATCTAATACATTTAGTTGTAAAAATGATTCCTTATGGTACAAAGATCGCTTATATATTTGTAAGAATTCCCAATTAAAAAAAAATATTCTTCTAGAATTGCACACTTCTCCTTTAGGAGGACACTGAAGATTTTTAAAAACTTACCACAGGGTGAAGAAAGAATTTTTTTGGGATGGCCTTAAATCTAATATTCAAAAGTTTGTGGCAGAATTTTTGGTTTTCCAGGAGAATAAAAGACCCCGAGACTTCTACAACCTTTATCCATTCCAAGTCAACGTTGGGAGGAGATTTCAATGGATTTTATCACATGTTTACCTAAGTCCAAAGGAAAGAGTGTCATGATGGTGGTAGTTGATAGACTTACCAAGTATGCACACTTTTGTGCATTATCTCATCCATTTAAAGTAAGTAAAGTTGCTACTACATTTATGGACAGAATTCAAAAGCTACATGGAAGCCCAAGGGTTATTGTGAGTGACAGAGATCCCATTTTTACTAGAAATTTTTGGATGGAGGTATTTTCTTGTTTGGGTACTCAATTAGCTCATAGCTCATCTTATCATTCTCAATTTGATGGTCAAACTGAGATAGTAAATAAATGTTTGGAAGGATATCTTCATTGTTTTGTATTTGATAAACAAGCACAATGGGTCAAGTGGTTACCTCTCGCTGAATGGTGGTATAACACTTCCTTCCATACTGAAGCAAAGATGACCCCATTTATGGAACTTTATGGATATCATCCACCATCTATCACATCATCTTTAAGGGAAAATTCGAAGGTTCAAGCAGTGGAGGATCACATCGAGCATCAGCAAGAAGTTCTCCAACTCTTAAAGGATAACCTAAATTTGGCACAAAATCAAATGAGACAACAAGCAGATCAACATCGCAGCGAGAGAAGTTTTGATGTAGGAGATTGGGTATTTTTACGGCTACAACCATATAAACAAATGTACCTCAAACAAGCTAAGAAGGATAATAAATTATCGCTAAATTACTATGGTCCTTACAAGGTGTTGCAAAAGATTGGTACTATGGCATACAAATTGGCGCTTCCTACTTCTTCACGAGTGCATCTAGTTTTCCATGTTTCATGCTTAAAAAAGGTTGTAGGTGAAAATATTCCAGTTCAAACAATATTGCCAGAACTTGATGAGGAAGGAAAAGTCATATTGGAACCTGAAGCGGTCATGGAAACAAAAACTCGACAGCTACGGAATCGATCAATTACAGAGTATCTCATCAAGTGGAAGAACTTATCCACTGAAGATTCTACATGGGAGGATGAGAATTTTATACAGAAGCACCCAGAGCTACTCAAGCGTTGAGTACAACACTTTTTTGAAGGAGAGGGGCATGTTAGGTCCCTATATTACCAGTATAGTCCCTTATTGTTATTAGTGTAACCCCTTTATTATTATTATTGTACCCTTGTAACCCCCATTTTGTTATTATTGTGCCCTTAAATTATTATAGTTTGGTCAGCTAGGATTACATTGTGGCCCACTAGGATTACATTATGGCCACATGGACTCCTATATATAGAAAGGAGGTTTTTTAAATTGTATCATCCAAGAATTGTTCATTCATGCAATGTATTGGAGGTTGCCCCCTCGAAGTGGATTATTTCTAAGGCGTTGATATCTCTTTTCTTCTATTTTTGGAGCTGGTTACACAACAATAACACCTCTTAACTCACTTAGATCTAGAACATTTTCTAGCAACTAAGAAGACAACTCAACAACCTTATCACATTTCTTCCATTTCTACATTATTCCCACTTCTGAGCATAATGGAGAAATATATTTTCTACAATACATAACAATTCATGTTGTTCTAAGTTTTAGCTAGGGTTAAAAACATGACTCAAATATTTCATTTTGAATTTCATTGCTTCATCATATTGATGGGATTTATTCTTGGACTTGCTGCTCCAAACTCTGATTATTTCAACTTGTGTAATGAATATAATTCATAACCAATAGTATAAATATAATAAATACAAAAAAGTATAATTATTAATATTCAAATAAGATTATGTTACGTAGTTATTAGTTAATTCGAAAGGCATGTCTAAAAGACATGCCTATTCATGAAAGGCCACTTGCATAAGTATATAAGCAGGGCCTCATTGTAACATTTATAATCATCTCTTATACATTTTATATATAATATATTATTATTACAATACCTCTTGTGTATTTTACGATTAAGTCAACAAGCCTACAACTTTGTTGCTCCATTTGGTATCGGAGTCGTTGCTCTTCAGGATCTGTATGATCATTGCTGCTGCCACCTGATTTCTGGTTTCATTAACCTATCATGACCAGAACACCATTATCAACCCTCGAGCACCCTCACCTTCATCAGAGCAGCGATCTTCTCCCCTAGAAGGAAGCACCGACGCCACAGTTGGCTACCTTCAATTGTTACATGCGGTGCCTCGAAATTGTTGCCACTCGATGTCTTCATCAATGACAATGGACAATTTCAACAGAAAGTTGATCGAACTTGAGAGTAAGATCAATAAAAGTTCCGATAAATTTACGAAATGATTAGTAAATCTTGAGGATAAGGTTATGAGAAATTCTGACGACATCAAAAAACTTCAAGACTCGACAAATCAGATAGACAGACTAATGTTCAAAATCTGTAACAGGTCCAGAGAAAATCATAACAAACTAATGAAGAAATTAAATGCCATGTAGGAAAAGTTTAATACAATGAAAAAACCAATAGACCGGAATATTGAACATAATCAACTGAACAATTCATCTAATTTAGATCATAATCCTGAAGACTCACCACATTCTGCAGAAGATCAAGTATTGAGAATTTTAGTTTCAGAGGAAGAACATCCACATAAAGATGAAGATGATCTCAACAAGTATTGTGACATGAATGACAATCAAAGTGGGTATATGGAAATTGATATGAATATAAAAAATATTGAAAATGATGAATATGAACATGATGTAGAACAAGAAGATGAAAAAGGCAGTAATAATGAGAAATATGTTGAGGTAAAAAAATAATCATGCTGCTATAATTATGAAGAATCACTATATTCTAAGGAAGATTTTGAAGAAACAGATGCAACTCAATCCACTAATACAACACCAAAAGTTGCTGAAAAACTTGTTTCTGAACAAAAAAACCTTTCATCATCAGTTCTACAAGAACTTGAAGAGACAGATACAAGTAAAGACACCAACACAACACCAGAAACCGTCGAGACCCTTGCGGATGAACAACAGAGTATTTCATCTTCAGTGTTGAAAGAAAATTGTGAAGAAACAAACATAGCTCAAGCTAGTGATACAACAGCAAAAGTTATTGAGATCTTTATATAAATGAAAACTCGATGGTAGAAAAAGAAACAATGTTGGTGAAGGAGCCACATAAAGAATTGAAAATGACTCTTATCACCAACACAACGACAGAGGCAGATGTTCCAGTTATGGATGAAAGCAAAGAGAATGCAAAAGTCCAAGAATTGGAAGGCGGTAGTGATGAAACCGTAAAAGAGCCAGAAAGTAGATGGCTTGACTAAAAGGTCATTCTTGTCTTCGGCTATGGAAGAAGAACATGAAGAATCACACACAAATATAGTCAACTCTGGATCAACAAAAATTGTCGGGATCCTTCCAATAAAAACTTACACAAAAGATTAAAAACCATCAAAATTCATGCCACGTCGTATTTTGAATTCTGCAAGAAGCACCATTGATTATTTGCGGTTGCAAGGGTCATCTGGTACAACCAGAATTTACAAAATTAGTGTAGCGATATCGAATCACTCCAAGGCAGTCTCAGTCAAAAGGTTGGCCGATGAATTTTGTCTTTTACATATGGCCCCCATCTCAATATGCGATCCCTTCTCATTACATAAATTTCCATTTGTGGGAAAAGTTCAACGAGCACAAATACACCAAGTTCTAGTGGCTCTCAGTATGCCCACTGTAAACTCAGAAGTTGGGTTAATTTTTTTCCTAGAGACTCTACCTGATGGCACACACATTAATATAAGGAATGTTTTTCTCCATTTGATTGAGCGAGAGCGCGAGGGAGAGCAGATTCACAATGCATGGTTAAGAAAATTAGTGGATAGAAAATTACATATTGTGCCAAAATCCCTGCCTCGGGTAACAAACAAAGAGATCAATTCCTTGGACTGCACCGGTATTTCTGTAAATAAAAATCGCAGAAGGGAAGTGGAAAAACCCACGATGTTCCGATCAACTCTGTTTGCCTGTGCCCATTTCCGCTACCATGTTTTCGGTCAGCTCCATCCGATTCCTACCGTCCACTTAACATTTTCGGTTGCATTGATCATCTTCCCATGCCATCTGCCTTTCACCGTCCCGACAGAAAGATACTCGACCAAGATCGAGGCACTTGGGTGTGAAGGAGAGGAGGACTGTGTTTGCTTCATATCTATGCGTGGAACAGATGTAGTGAAGGTTCTGGTCGTTAATATAAATATTGGTCACGAGGATATGGCTTTCAATGGAGGATTGCTTGTGAAACGATGTGTGGGCATGGCCTCCAGTTGAAACATTGAGCGTACCCAGGTGCTTTTAAATATAAATAAACAAAAATAATTATAACAAATCATAAAGTTTTTATAAAATTATTATGATTTTATTTTATTTATAAAGTTATATTATAATAAATTTTATAAAATTGCTTTATATATATATATATATATATATATATATATATAATTAAAAAATTAACAAGCCCTAGTTTTTGAAACAACATTACGCGAGATAATTCTACAAAGGTGTGATACTAGTGCTCAATGACATGGCAAGAAAATAATCCCAAGTGGTGAAATTTTTGAAAAATATAGCTTTGAGGAAAAATATTTTAAGGAAAAGGGGATAAGGCCTCATTACAAGGAGTATGAGGAAGAATCATACATTCAAGATGACAACAAAATGTGAAAAAATTTAGGAAGCAATTGAGGCAAAGAAAATTAGTATCCATAAAACTTTGAGGACAAAGTTTCTAAAGAGAAGGGAAATGTTATGAATATAATTCATAACCAATAGTATAAATAGAATAAATACAAACAAGTATAATTATTAATAGTCAAATAAGATTATGTTAAGTAGTTATTAGTTAACTGAAAAGGCATGTCTAAAAGACATGCCTATTCATGAAAGGTCACCTGCATAAGTATATAAGCAGGGCCTCATTGTAACATTTATCATCATCTCTTATACATTTTATATATAATATATTATTATTACAATACCTCTTGTGTATTTTATGATTAATTCAACAAGCCTACAACTTTGTTGCTCCAACTTGTTTAGTCTTATTGCTACTCCAGATCATGAATTATGGATATTGTTTATTATTGCAACTAGGATGATTCCAATCCATTTCAATTCATTTTTCAAGAAGTTCATTTTCATCATGAATAGTTTCTTGTTCATTGGACAACTCCCACATAAATCCATAATAATGTTTAATATGTTCATTACTTCATTTCATCACATTCCATTAAATTCTTTACATATATCAATTGTTGTTTCAATCTCCATATCACCTACATGAATTACAGATTCTTCATTTTGTTTAGTTTCAAGCTTCTTCACCATGCAAGTTGTTGATTTCAATCCTAGGTCAATATGTTCAAAAAAATTCTCAAGCCATCTATCAATTAGCTTTATCTATGCATCATAATTAATATTTACATCTTCAAACTTGTTTGTTTATCTAACCGCTAATACAAATTCATCTTCATGTTCTTCTCCTTCATTATCAAAAGAAAACAACAATTTATCAACTAATTTCTTCTCATAGATTTTCCTGACACATATATCTTTTATCAAATTTAATTGCAAAATCCTAGTTCTTAAATTCATTAGTTGCTGCAGAGTCCTCTATATTTGTTTTCTTTCTTATTGCATTCCATTTATTCAAATCTTTCATTTTCATTTCATGTGGCCTTTAATCTATGATCTTTTTTCGTGAATTGTTTAACTTCTCTTAGGAATTGTTTTATTTTACTTTTCCTACCCATAATTTCCTTCTCCTTTTAACAATGCAACAATGGATTAAATGAATAGGTAACAATCATCAAAATAGACTTGCAAGTACTGAGCGGCCAGTCTTCTGCAGTCTTCACCAATCTTGGGCCACAGGTAGTTCGCTCCTCTTCATCTCTTCCGAAAGTCACGCCGTTGAAAGAATAAAGCCCTTACGAATCTAAATTTAGAGGATTACAACTCCATTGCACCGCTCAAATTCTCTTGTTCTCAGTTGTGCGCAACCACTAATCAGCTCATATATGACTAAAACAGTAGTCTTCGACAACACTACAAACTTCCATGCACATCTTCAAAAGGTCGATTTCTTCTTCCCCCTTTACTCGAATTTCTCACTTTGATTTGTGCAAGAAATTTGCACCACGAGTTTGAATCTATCCATGAAAATGAACGTATAACTGCAGTGATACTCCTCCGAACCCTTCACAAAAAATTTAATCACCAAATTCACAAACTATAATAAGGGAAGGCTTGTTACAAATACCGAGATCTCAGAAAAGCCTGCACATAGTCATCGCTTTTGGCCAAGGTTTCGACTCCAGCAGGGCTAGCTTCGTACAGGTCTGATTCCACGCCACAATAAAAATATAGCTTCATACAAAAAATGTCCACACAGTCAATGAATGATTGTGTCTCAATTCAACTCTTCAGCCTTCGTTAATACCACACGCAAGTCGACTCTTTCCATAGAGATCAATGCTACGCAGATCGCCTCTCCAAATTAATTCCACACGTAGATTTATACACGTCCATCAGTTCTTGAGCTCTACATGTAGATAAAAAACCATTCATGGCCTGAGGAGGCTAAAAAAACTCCAAAAATGCTCGCACTAGCCGACTCACACATAAACAAACAACGAATCAACTCGATGATGACCACCTCAACAATGGTTGACAATCTCATTCACCAGTTTTTTCGTGTCTTCATCGCTCGATCCTTCAAAATATATTTATCATAGACGACCACTTCACAATGTGTTGCAGAGTTGATGGTTATTCTCCCCAAGGTCAATCCTCGCTCTCCAGCTCTATAGTCGGTTATCACTCTAGTTTCACACACAAGCTTTTTAATTCCCACCGCTCACACTTTTTAGAATCTTCAATTGTAAATAATAGTGATCACATTCATATTCCTCTCAAAGAGGCCTTTATACTCATAAAAGCTATGATTTGAGAGATACGTGTGGCTCTGCTTAAAAGATTAAGGAAAATCGATTAGGCAACTCGTTGGAAAAACCTTTACCACAACCTCCAATTATAACATTTTCCACAAAGTCAACCTTTGAAACTCCTCGACACTAGATCCAGGCACCAACATGTATAATTTGTGGGAATGATTTTGTAGATCTATGATATGACAGTGCACACAACTTTTTTAAATATTCAAAGACCTCACATAAAATGTAAACCAGCCTAGGTCCATCTAACTCTGGATCTATCATGCGCCTAGAGGGATCAAATCCCTTGAGGTGCAAGCCTTCTTTTTGTAGTGTATAATTTGAGAAAGGCTTGCACCTCAAGGGATTTGATCCCTCTCAGCACATGATAGATCCAGAGTTAGATGGATCTAGGCTGGTTCCAGTTGAGGGAAACAATTTCACATTTTTAGATGATCATTATATGTACATTATACTTTGAAATTTACATGATTATAAATACAAATAGTAACAAATGATGTGAATGTAACAATGTTTAGTGATAAAAAAAATGAAATAATTTAATTATTGAATAAAAAATATAATGAGGATGTCATTCAAACGTGATATGAAATAAATTCTTGAAAAAAACATAAATTACTTGGTATTTATTCTTAATCTCTCTTCTTCTTCTTTTCTCCTTACAACATAGGCACACTTTGCCATTTTTTCATATCGATGGTATGAAAAAGGAGGTTGAAATTGAAGACCATCCAAAGATTTAACTCTAGATATCGCTGTAAAAGTGAGACCTTGACGCTCTGTCCTTCCAATATCAATAGTTGCCTTCTCTAATGTCAATCCTTGAGACTTATGAATAGTTAATCCCCAAGCAAGTCTCAATGGAATTTGTCTAATATGACCTTTTTCAATAGGTATAATAGGAACAGTATGAGTGAATAGTTCATCCCATGGAACTCCAAAATAGTTATCAAATTTTACTAAAACATATGTTGGAGGATTAGGAGGAAATGTTCCAGGATTATACACAATATCTTGAACTACTCCAAGGGCACCATTAACAATTCTTGCATTAGTCCATAAATTCGAAGTAAGCATAACCCTAGCTCCAACAGCAAGAAGTAGCTCATTATCCAAATTTTCCTCATCTGCTTCAATGGTGTGGTTTGTATTTGATCTTGTAGCAACACTATGCGCAACAGGGTTATTTAGCGATATCAAACAACGCTTATTGTGATTGTTCACATCATCATTTGTTGCAAACAAATGTATAGCCTTATTGAATGATTCCTTTGTTGAAGCGTCCAAATTAGAATCTGTTCATGTCATTAGTAATTTCCAGTATTCTATTGTTGGAATGGCATCTCTAATGTTCAATAATAGATGACGAAAACATCTTTGATCATTGCTATTCCCATCTTGCCTAAATACTGTATCGAGAGTTACAATAGTTGTGAATAAATTCCATTATTCTTTTGCACGACCTTCACCTGCATATGCAGGTCTATCCATAATAGGAGGTATTTGTCCCAAATCGCCAACCAATATAATTGATATACGTCCGAATGGGATGTCTTTATTATGAGGAAAATCTTGACAAATTCGGGCATCAATATGTGTCAAAAAATTTCTCCCCATAAAACTCATCTCATCAATAAGTATGTACTTAATATGTTTCATCTCCTCTTGTAAGGTAAGAAAACTTGACCCTTGTAAATCAGTGAAGTTTCTTATTGGTATATAAAGAGCAGAGTGTATTGTCTATGCATATATGTTGAATTCCGCAACACCGATAGGTGCCAAAAGAAGCAATGGGCTCTTATTGGGAAGAGATTCAATTTCAAGTATTTGTTTAATAACACCAGTCAAGTAAGAATTTCCAGTACCTGCTGTCCCTTGGATAATCATATAAAACGATTGATTTCGATCTCCTTTGTGATTTTCAAGAACTATATTACATGTTATTTTCTGTTTCCCCCCTAAACTTTCAAATGAATAATTTTTTAAAGATTCAGTAGTAACAATTGCATTCACATTCTTCTTATCAGATATGAATTTCACTGCACGTATTGATGTCTCTTCATCAACAAAGCTAGAGCTCCAATTTTTCATAACATCACGATCCCTAAATCCAATCATGTCAAATTCACTGGCATGTATAAACTTATTCTTATACAATCCAGAAAAAATCTCCCACTCATGTTGCTTAGAATCATTATGTTGTACATGTAAAACATCTGCATCCTCATCTAGACATTGAGTTGTATCCCTCAAAGGTATTGAATTACGATCAATATGCCAAGGATTATAGGAAAAATTTTCCCAGTTTTGTATGATGTCATCATATGTAGCTCCAATATCTGTATGAAAATCATGAAAGGGCTTGTACAATACTAACTCATACCAACAAAACTCCACAAACCTATCATTTTCGCGAGGAGGAATTGAATTAAGGTTAGGAAAGACTCATACAATGGCTTCATTATTTTTCGGTAACCATTTCTCATCATGGCGACATTTATCATATGATCAAGATCTAGCAGCTTCTATCAATGAAAGGTGCTCCATATTGACAGGTCTCTTTGTGTATGCATCAATAAGAGAATTATCATTATGTTCATTGTGTGCATCAACTGTGACATGTTTGAAAACCTTTATCCCAAAATTTAGAACAATAAATATACGACTACATTCAGAAAGAGGAAGCTCCAAAAGCATATGGCATGTTTCTTGTGCTCCTATATCCTTGTCAACGATAGTCTCACACAACAATGTTCTATATGCACATGTTGTTGGTTCATTTGGATTATGAATTGAAGAAATATGCATCAACATATCATGGAAGCTCTCTGACCCTTTTTATGCTTTGGCTACATATTTCGCTATGTATTTAATCACAAAATTTTTAGAAAGAATAGGTTTCCAATCCATATTTCCACGCCACATCATCAATGTTTCGCGATTATGTGTATTTAATCTATCATCATTTCGTCGAGGTTCATATATTTTTTCTCCACTCTCATCAACATAAAGTCTTGATGTTTTTCATAGCTCCCATGGTGCCTTATATCTACACACCAATTTTCCATGCTTCTTTCGAAGGCATGATTTCTTATTACACGTAATGTGGCATTCAACACAATTGAGAAGTTCTTCATAGTCCATCATTGGATCAGACTGAAATATTTGTTCACTGTTCTTTATGCAAGGGATATCATCATCATTTCTTTGAATAGGGATATGCATTTTTTGATATTCATTGTGTGGATTGAATGCATGGACTGATCTATCAAAGTATTCTTTTGCAAATCTAACTTAAGCGGGGTCATTCCAATTCAATTTTTCCATATTGGGAGCATCTTTTAGCCAAAGAAAATCATTCACATGTGAATATCCACGATGTTTCCATTCATAATGACACCAAAAATCTGTAGCATGATGGAATTTTGAAAAAATCTCATCTCGAAACAATGTATGTCTCAAATGCACATAACTTGCTACAATGTGAGGATTATCAATCACATTTTTGCGTCTCCATTTCCTTGCTTCAATTGGATCTACAGGAGAGGTACCAGGCATCATGATATGAAAATCAGGCCATTGCATATCTGCTACACTTAGTGTGAAGAATATTGTAGGAGTCCCAATTTGTTGAACCAAGTCACACAATTTTGCACAACATTTGGTCCAATATGAAAGTGTACCTCTTAAAACATGTCCAAATCTCATCAATTTATCTGCAATTTTAGAATTGGGAAGATTTTGTAAATGCTCTCGTAACTCATCAACTATTGTATGTAGTTCCATCATATTTTTTTTAACAAAAACTGCAGAAGATGCTTGAGCACGATGTCTCATGATAATATTAAGTAAAAAGTATCTAAATCGAGGATGTATCCCAAATCTATTATCACAAAATCGGAGGAGATGTTTTTCATACTCATGAAGATGAACATTTCTTAGTCGTGGTTGCAACCAATCAGCTTCTCCTCTAGGAAACAATGTTGGAAATGCCATATCAAATAACCCTTCAGTATTATACTCGTTTATCGAAGATGAACCAATTGTAGGCCAATTAATGGCATTTCTAGTTTCATCATCTAGTTGGTTTACTTCTCCATTAGGATTACCTGCCCGTGCTCGAATAAGTTCGATTTCCCTAGGTGCATTTGGAGGCCTCGCAACAAAGGAAGTTTTGTCACAATATTCTAAAGAATCTTCATGGATTGGACCTCCTTCCAACATTGAAAAGTCCATGTCATTATCCATGTCTAGTAGTATAATAGAATTAATCATATGTGACACATTCGTTGTTTTTTCTGGTAAGTCTTCCACAGCACGCATATCAATTTCTACATCTTTATAATATGGATCATTTTGAATATTATAGATTAATGCATCTAGTACCTTTTTATTTCTCACAGGGAAATCATAACTTGATCATTGCTAACCTTTTTTTCGTACAACTATCATTAAATCTAATTCCTTAATATGCCGAGGTAATTTCTTGGCAACATCTTTAACATCTTGAGGAAAACTAATTGTATGCCCTCTATATTTGTATTGGCCACCTATTGAATGAATTACTTGCAAAATTGGACTCGCTCGTGCTATTAACATTTCCTCAACTTGTGTAAGACATCCAAGGATCAAAGGCTGCAACCCAATATTCATATGATTTTGTGATGAAAATATATGCCTATTACCCTCCCTTTTACATCTTATGCACATTGGACCTGTTTTAGCGGTCACCACTTGACTTCTTGGATATGACTCCTCACACACATGGCACATTTGAGGATGACCTAATTTATCAATTCTTTCATGAAATATTTTATGTGCAGTAAATTCATCTTCGTATGAAACCACTGGTACATAGGATATCATTTCATATTCATCATCACGTTTCTCCATTTGTTGATTCATTTGAAGATTCATATCTGTAGGAGAAAGAGGTTCAATTATTGACCTTAAATCATTCATATCTCTTAATTGTCTTCTCCGATGTGATCTTACTTGTTCTCTATTTTGACTTATTTGTTCTTCTATTTCATCCTCATTCATTCGTTCAAATTTCAATATTTTTCTTTCAGAATTGTTTCTTCGTTCTTATTCCCTTTCATCCTCATTACGCCTTTCTCTTTTTAGCCTTTTACTTTCACGATCCTTCCTTCGTTTTTCTTCCCTTTGATCATGAGTCATTTGTTGCCTTCGCAATCTTTGTTGCTCATTTTTTTGTATCCTCTTCAACTCTTTTTCTGTTTCAATTAGTTCATTCATATGATTTACTCCTTGTCTTCTAACCCTTTGTCTTTGTACACTTCTCATTTCTTCAATGTTTTTATTCTTCACTTCCTCATTACTAGTAGTCATGATATTATATTCCTGTTAAAAAAAAAAAAAAACATAACAATTAACAACTATCTTCTCCTATTTTTTCCTATAAAATATAATATATATATATCTATTATATATATATATATATATATATATATATATATATATATATATATATATATATATATATATATATATATATATATATAATTTTAATTTCATGCAACACTTTCAATAATTTTTTTAATGAAAAATTCTAAAAATAATAAATAACACATTAAAAACTAAAAATAATTAATAAAACATGAAAAAATAATTCTGTAATACTCATATTTATACTTTATATTATATTATTGCCTACAATAATATAACATAATATTATATTATATGGAAAAATTAACACAATTATTGACTTGGCTGTAGAATTATCTTACTTTAGATATTAGTCTACAATGATTTTTGGATAAAAACTGTGACACTATCTAATTACCGACATTTATATTTAAATGCTTTTAATTTAGTTATGATAAAATAGTTAAAGAATCGGTAAAAGAAACTTTAAAATACCTAGCAGTTAGAGCACTTAGGAGAGAATTACCTTTCCTCCTAATATTGAAAGAATTACCCTGGAAGAATTACCTTTCCTCCTAAGATTACAAGGGATTAATGGAGTCTTAGGGACTAAAAGGGGTTTTGTGCTATTTCCAGAGGAAAGAAAATGAAAAATATGAAAATCAATGAGGTCTAGACAAAGGCAGATTTAGAGCAGTTAAGAGAGAATTACATTTCCTCCTAAGATTGAAAGAATTACCTTTCCTAGATTAAAAGGGGGTCTGAGGGATGAAAAAGGGTTGATTTAGAGTAGTTAAGAGAGAATTACATTTCCTCCTCAGATTGAAATAATTACCTTTCCTCCTAAGATTAAAAGGGGGTCTGAGGGACGAAAAAGGGTTTTGTGTTATTTCTGAAGGAAAGCAAAAGAAAAATATGAAAATTAATTGAGGTCTAGACAAAGGCATGGCACTATGTAAGAGTTTCCAGAGCTCGGTAGGTGTCAGTGGAAGTCAAGTATAGACTCAGAGGTTGAGGCTCGAAAATAGCCTTGATGCCTATCTCTTATGTTATTCAAGACTGAATCAGAAGTTGAGGCTCGACAATAGTCTTGATTCCTATCTCTTATGTTATTCAAGACTGAATCAGAGATTGAGGCCCCACAATAGTCTTGATGCCTATCTCTTATTCAAGACTGACTCTGAGGTTGAGGCTCGAAAATATTCTTAATGTCTATCTCTTATGTTATTCAAGACTGTGCATTATTGTTCGATGAGGAGCTCGGGTGTGACAGTAAGATGTAATCACTCTTCTCAAAGATTGGATAGACTGAATTAGTATTGGAATATTGAGATAAATATTTTATCATTCGGATGAGTTATTATTGGTAAAATTTGGATATGGTTGTTGAATGAATTTCATTCAACAATCTTTGAATTTCTCTGGATAGAAGGTACATAAATTTTATTCAAAACAATTAAATAGACACTATAAAAGTACATTGATGGGAGTATGGATTTAATATGTTCGCGCTAAATATAATCAGAAAACATAGAGAATACACTATATTAGAATACACTATATTCTGCAAATTGAATTGAATTAGAACTCTACAACTGGGCATGTGCACTTGTAATTGAAATATAAATACAATTTAAATCAGCTCTAGATTACTTACGTGTAACTCCTGAGCTCAAACTTAACCAATGAGAACCAACGCAACTGAAAACGAATCCAGTTAGTCTGAATAATATCAAACGAACAAAATCAATTAGTTTTTTTATTTGATTTGTAGCTATTTATTTATTTATATGGCTATTGATTATTTAATTTATTTTTAAACCGACAATATATTTTGTTTAAGCCGACAATATTTATATTAAATTAAATTATTTAAAATTTAATTTTTGGCTTCCGACATACCTACACATCGGGGTCATACTGGGTTGTAGAATGCACCTCTCGGTGCAATGAATATTTTTTAACAAAGCAACTCAAAAATTATCTCTAAAAAAAAAATCTCAGAAATACTATGTGCAAGGCACTTTAATAGTAATTATGTTTTTTTTTTTAAATCGGTCATTCATAATTTAATACATTCAATAGGTTGTGATTGTTCAAAATTTGAGGGAACCTTCAACCCACAATGCTTGAACTACATGTCTGAGTTAACATACAACAACGACAGATTAATTTAAAGCGATGGAGAACCATATAAGAAATATTAATAATATATTATTAATTCGGACCAAATTTTTTTACTGTACATAAGTGAGAATCTCCCTCAATCTATATGAATGGAACCACCATTATTCCTCAAAGATTCCATGTAACAAAAAAAACTAGTTATTCTCAATCTGATCATGTATTCTTAGATCTCGATCAAATCATTCACATCTCAACCATACAGAACAACCACACTAAGTTTTCTTTGCACAATATTAGCCACCGCAACATTCAACAACAAACTAGGGAAATAGGAATCTCTTTCGTCCCATATTTAACATTTTCACTCTCTATGGATCCTAACACCTTTTGGAAAGACAGAAGAGTAAAGGAAAAAATAGAAAAAATATTTCACACACAATAACACATGAGTTGCGACTCTTCTGTTGATCACACAAACTTCAATGTAAATTCAATGAACCCGGTGAAGGGTATTTAAACCTTTTTTCCTAATGACTCGCCTAATATAACTTAACATGCATACACTTACTAAATTAATCTATCACTTAACTTGACTAGACTCAACTCCTAGTTAACTGAATCTCTAAATATAAGAAACTTTGCATGTCTGATTTAATTAGTTGTTTTAACACTCCCCCTTAATTACGACCGCTAAACTAAGACATGAGTCATGAAAACTATAACATGCCTATTGGTCTATGTTTCAACTAGGATTATAGCACCCAAGTTTCTTTTGTGAAACTCAAACACATATTTTGCTAATGGCTTTGTAACTATATCGGCCAATTGATCACTCGATTTACAAGGCTTCAAGCAAAATTCCCCATTGCTCACAAGTTATCTAATAAAATGATATCGAGTATCAATATTCTTACTCTTTTCATGAAACACGCTATTCTTGGATAGTGCAATCGTTGAGGTGTTGTCACAATATATTATTTTTTATCATTGTTTCTTCTGCTTCAGTCCATCCAATAGTCTTCTTTACCATACTGCTTGACATGTTGTTGATGTTGCTGCTACATATTATGATTTTTCTCATGATAGTGTCACAATAGGTTTCTTCTTAGATGCCCATGCAATGACACCTGAAACAAGATGAAACACATAACCAGAAGTCCTCTTCCTATCATCCAAATTACCTACAAAATCACTATCTGTGTATCCAATCAAAATTTTATTTTCTCTAGCATACATTATTCCACAATATCTAGTTCCTACTATGTATCTCAAATTTAGTTTTCTTGTACTCCATTTTGTGTCTTCTGAAATATCCATAAATCTAGAAATCAAATTCACTCCTTGCATAATATTTATTCGTGTAGTTGTGAGATACGTGACACTTCCGAGCAATATTTTGAATAGAGTTGGATTGTCATATGATCCGTCATCATCCTTACTTAACTTTGTACCTGTTGCAATTGGTGTAGGTACATGTTTGCAATTATCCATCCTGAATATTTTCAGCAAATATTTAGCATATTTATTTTGGAAAATAAAAATTCATTTTTCATATTTCTCAAATTCTATGCCAAGAAAATCTTTCATGAGACCAAGATCTGTCATCTCAAATTCTTTCCTCGTGACCACTTTAAATTCATCTAACTAAATATTACCTATACAAATCATGTCATCAACATATAAGAAAACACTCAATAACTTTCCATACTCATTTACCTTTGTGTATAAGGTAGGTTCAATGTTGCTTCTAACAAGTCCATTCTTGATTATGTAGTTGTTAATTCTGCTATACCATGCTCTTGGTGCTTGCTTCAATCCATAGAGCACTTTCTTAAACTTGTAAACTTTATATTCTTTACCTTCAACTTCATAACCTGGAGGTTGTGGTACATAAATTTCGTATCTTATAATTCCATTCAAGAAGGTTGATCTCACATCGATTTAATATAATTTCCAATTGTTCTGAGTTGTTGTGGCTAGAACTTCTCTTATAGTATCCAATCTAAATACCGGAGCAAATGATTCTCCAAAATCTATTCCAGGTTGCTATGAGAATAATTTTGCTACAAGTCTTGCTTTAAGTATTTCAATTTCATATTTCTCATTCAAATTTGCCTTGTACACCCAATTCATACCAATGAGAGTTTTGTCTCTTGGAAAATCAACCAAATCCCATGTATCATTATTTTCAATAGCTTCAATTGATTCATCAATGGCTTACACTCAATTTTCATCTCTAATTTATTATTCAAATGAACAAGGCAAGAATGAAAACAATGCAAAATTTTAACTAACATAAATATCTTTCATACTTCTCATCTCTCTCTTACAATTTCTTGATCCTTCACCTGATTGGTTCCTGGGAGAATTATGATCTATTGATCTGCTTGAATATCCATGCTACTCAAAAAATCTTGGAGTCCTTGTTGGTGTGACTCTATTTGGTGTCTTCTCTTTTTATTTTTGATGCTCTTTATCTGCTACATCATCCTCTTCCATCGATGGTGCTTATGCATCAACTATTTTGTCCACAGTCTCATTCCATATATCGTGTTCTTTGAACATAACATCTCTGTTGATTATGGTCTTCTTGGTAATATGGTTATACAATTTGTAAGCTTTTGACTGCTCATTATAACCAATAAATATGTATTTTTCTCTTTTATCATCCAATTTTACTCTTATTTGTTTAGGTACATGTGCATATGCTACACATCCAAAAATGATAAGATGAGATACATTGCATGACATACCTAACCATGCTTCTTCTAGTACTCTATTCATCGCATTATTTGTAGGTGTTTTTTTTATAAAATAAACAACACATGCAACTACTTCTGCCCAATACACATTAGAGAAGTTTCTTCCTTTCAACATGCTCCTTGTCATGTTCATAGTTGTTATGTTATTTCTCTTTGATACACCATTTTGCTGCGGTGTGTACTAGTTGTAAATTGTATTCTGATTCCATGTTGTTTGCATTACCTATAGAATGACTTCGAATCATATTCTCCACCAAGATATAACCTCAATACCTTGATGTATCTATCATTTTGGTTCTATGCTAAGGCTTTTAATTCTTTGAACTTTGAAAAAGTTTCACACTTCTACTTCAACAAGTAAACCCAATTATTTATGCTATAATCATCAATGAAAGTGAAGAAGTACCAAATTCCACCAATCGAATGTGTCTTCACAGGTCCACATGTAATATCCATGATTTACATCTTTTATGTTGTGTAAATAAAAACAGGGTCTAGATGGACCTATGGAACAATTATGTATCAACAAAAGTATTTTTAAATTAATAATTAATTATGAAATAAATGTTAATGTGGTAAATACAGAGTAATGGAGATCAGAAAATTATTATCCATGAGGATGGAATAGAATTTCTAACTTTCCAGTAAAGTGGAAAGTTACTAGGAAGAGGTAAGAAAATTTGTGCCGAGGAAAGGAAATTTTTAAAGTAAGCTTTTGTGGAAAAATAAATAAAAGCCTAGAATATGGGAAACAACGACCCATACTAATGGGATTCTGTTATCGAAACATGATGAGTGAAATAAGGTTTAAAATATCCATCATTAGTGTGACAAAGGGGTTCTCAACACTCAGGAATATTAGTCTCTACCCAGGGGAGAGCTCTTAGGAGAAGCTCGGGGTTGGGAGAAAAATTTCTCTTAACACATTGGTCTGTACCTTTGTGGCTTTCTAATAAATTTTTGATGTTATAGAAGTGTTTTAGATAAAAAAATTGGTCTTAAATCACAACAATAATTATATCTCGAAGACATGAAGTGGTACGCATGTATCTACTACATGTCATATTAGACAAAAGGTTTACGTCATATTATGTATTGTTGACATGTAAATTCTTATTAAATATTATGTAAATACCTATGTGTACTGTACCATGTCATTTCTCATGTGTATTTTACAGTGTCCTCTCTATAATTAAATACAATGAAGCCTATGTTTATGTTACACAGGCTAAAGTATTGAAAGCGAATAAAAATCAGATTTGATATAAACCTAGGGGAGGGGTCATATTCTGATAATTATTATTAAGTATAAATGCATAAGAGGTTTCAGTAAAGTAAAGCAGTCAACAAATACTAGTGAGAATTAATGCACGTAGAATTTAAGGATGGATTTACATATGCAACTGTATGAGTACATGTAAAAGTAAAAGACTTGCATAAGCAAGGAAACTATGGAAACTGATATATAGTACATATTGGAGAAAAAATATGAAAAAATTATATATATTTCATCATGAAAATTTAGAAGTGAAAATTTGGAATCCCAAATATTTCGTACATAAAATGTCTAATTACAAAACCTTTTAAATATTTTTGATAATATCACTATCATATAGATCAATATCTCTTGGTGACTAGTTGAAATTGAAAAATAGTTACATCCAAATAAGTTATGGTCAAAGACCAAGCACGGAATTGACGCATAATGCCTATAAGTATTGGACTAAGATAAGTGCCATATGAGCCACAATGGTACAACAGGTAATCGGCCTAAGAAAGAAAGATTCAAATTGTCAGCATACGCTGGAAAGGAGGAAATTGAAGGATGAAAATCAACTAAAATACTTGAGAGGAAACATGCAAAGGACCAGTCAAGGATTAGAAAACAAATTGGCTAACTAATAAGGAGAAAATGTAGTATCAATACATGAAGACAAGAAATGATAACTAATTACTTGAGTATACTCTTCCATGTTCGTGTTCTTCACATGTATCTATAGTTACTAAATGTTGTAAGTAATGTTGATGCAACTTGTATAAATAAGGAGTATAAACAAGGACTAGATAGTATGTAAATAAATTATACTAACCTGGAGAAGAAAGTATGTTTGTGCTCTGGAATAATTGTCCAAATCATAAAAAGAGGAGAAACATGGGTAGTATTTACCCATATTAGAACACAGTAATTCAGTGATAACAGTTATATAAACATGGAAATAATAAACATGAAAGTAGAGATCACTTGGTCAATACAAGAAGGATCAAAATTGCACATTTCGATGTGAATGAATATGTCTTGAGAACTGAAATAAGTCATCGCTAATATTCTTTTGTATGCCTGAGTGAATGAAATAAGAGTTGAGATAAGCCATGTTGAAGTAGATTCCAGGCCTGATAAGCCATGAATAAGAATGTGTAGCCTAATTGGAGTATACAGGTGAACTACAAATTTATTTCTCAGTAAGAAGAAGTGCTCTGGAACCCATTCATGTGATTGATTCTATGAAAAAATTCAACAGGAATACACAACGGGAAAAATGTGTGTCATGCAAATAAATATTTGAGTTCTCTAGGAACCGATGACAGAGACAGGACTATGAAGTATGTTGTAGTGGAAGAAAAATATCGGAATTCCTTGAGGAAACTAGAGATAAAACATAATATTGTTGAATTTTCCGAGTGATGAGAGTCGTGGGAGTGTTATGTGTGAGAAAGAGAACAAATTTTGAGCTGAGAGAGAAGCATCAAAGGATGAGTTGTGAGATAATAAAGTTCTTATCACATGTTATGTTGAGAAGAGAACAGAAGGTGTGGTTGTGCAAGACTAGAGGAGTCGGTGTTTGAACAAATAACCGACAGAAGAATGTGATTATGTGACACAATGGGTGTGTATTTATCTTATCTGTAAATGCCTTTGTTTTTAGTTTGAAAATTGTATGATATAATAGAATAGTTGAAACAACAAGTGGTGGCCTGCATTTGAAGATGTTGGTGCCTCTTTGCAAGTTAGTGCTTGCTATCATAAGGGAGCTAGTTCCTCGAGTGAATGGGTGCTCATGAATAAACTGATGCAATTAATTGTGCGGTTAATTTACATATTAAAACAAAACAATAAAATGGTTTTTTTACCCTTTGGGTTTCCATGTCAAAAAATTTGTTTGTACATGTGTATCTTTAGTTCTTGAGAACTCTTTTTGATCATACAAATACTCATGACATACTACTTATATGATTGTGAATGAATTCTCTCATAAATAAATGATGATAAAGGGACTAAGTAAGAAAATATTAAAAAAGGATAAAATTGAAAGCGAATCATACAATTACAACCCCCCCCCTCGAGTAATTTCTTATACCAAAAATTGGTATCAGAGGCAGGTTCTTCAGAAACATTCTAACCACGAGAAGGTATGTCCATAAGGAATTATATCTAGGCAAGAGAACGAAGAGGCTTATTCAAGAAGAATACCAGTCTTTGATGGGACAAACATTTTCTTCTGGAAACTAAGGATGGAATCATACGTAATGCCATTTGGTGTAGACGTGTGCACTTCAAGACTAGTAGACTATAATGTCCCTCATATTCCTCACACTGATGCAGATGGTAAGAATTTATATGGAAACAATGCTAAAGGCAAAAAAAATTCTTTGGTCTTATTCAATAAGAACTTGTCAAAGTTATGCATTGTAAATATTCTAAGGAGGTATGGGTAAAGCTCACCCATAGTTAGGAAGGGTGTTTGTGCTCAACCTAGTGTTCCTAAATTGAGTTCATTAATTGTCAACCAAGGTTGGTAAACTGCTGAAGTGTGGTGCACTATATGTGCCTAGGTATTTGTTTCTCACTACGTTGTGTTTAGTGTTTTATGATGTTTTTGGTTTTATGGTTTTATGTTGAAAAGGAAAGAACTAAGTGCTGGTGAAAAGAAGCTATTGGTTGTGTTAAAACAGAAAAAAGCCTAAACTATGGATGGAAAACAACAAATGCAAAGTTTGATAATGACTTCAGTGCAAGAAAATAAATCACAACATGAACTTAAACTTATCATATTCATTCATTAAAGATGTGTTGGAAGAGCTTGAGAAATGGACAAGTTAAGTATAAATGAAGTTCTCCTAATTAAACAATCAAACAATCAACTTACAATGTTACAACATCTCATCCATGATTAAAGGTTTATTGGAATATATTTGGAAAGAACATTTGTAGCACAATAAGATTTCTACTCTAAACTAGCTTCTAATTATGTTCTGCAACTCAATTTAACACCACTAGTCCTCACTCAAAAGTTATAGATTTCCTTTTTAGAATAGTCTTTGAGAAAAGGCTTGTTTGTGAAATGGTAAAAAGGTTGCAAAATACTCCAGGCCTTAGACTGATACTAGCTTCTGTCCAGATGATTATGTATTAATATGAGTTTGGAACAAAAGAAGTTTTGTAAATAACGAAGACCGTGGTATTTAAATTTAACAACTAATACAATTTAAAATTCAATGGACAACAACTAAACTGGAATGTTAATACAGTGAGCTAAGACTAAACTAGAGTGCTACTTGTCTACTTGGAGTACAGTGAACAGTGTTAAACTAAAATGCCATTATCAAACTAAAATGTAGTGACAGAGCTGAACTAAATGCATTCTACCTCCGGAGTGCTATAACTAAATTAACATGCAACTAACCTAAGGAATTCTACAGCCCATCTTGTTCAATATGAATGATATTTTGGAAGAGTTTGTGAAAACAAGTATGGCTGTATTATTCAATGCAATTGAACATAAACATAAAACTGAAAGAAAATACAACTAGAATCTAAGACACCACAGCTGTTTCTTATTCGTTGTTAATGATGTTTTGGAAGAGTTTGTAAGAGTAAGACCGACTGTGACACTTAGTGTAAACAAGCAACTAAAACCTACAATACCACAGCTATGCCTTATTCATCGTGATGATATTTTAAAAGAGTTTATTAGAGTAAGTCTAACTGTGATAATGAACGAAAGGAAATGCAACTAAAACCTACAATACCACAGCTATGCCTTATTCATCGTAATGATATTTTGGAAGAGTTTATAAGAATAAGTATAGCTGTAATGATTAATGAAACAAGTATGAAACATAAACTTCAGAAATCTACTTAAGCTAGAAATGAAAACGAGACTAAAATACTTATCTAAACCGTATAAAAAAGGCTGCTCAGGTAGCAGGGGCCCTCTACCACCAGAGTAGCATGAAATCTACTTCATGATTGATTCAACGCTTTCAAGGAAATGATGCTTCTTTCATTAAAGAGAAATTACTTCAAAACAGAGTGTTTTCAGACTTCTGAAATCTAGCAATCAACCATAAAATCTAACCTTGTCCCTCGGTTTCCCGAGCATATTTATAACAAAATTACATAACCGTATCTGAGATAACATAGGAATAATTGTTTTTCCTAATTAGAATCGAACTAGAAGTCTGAAGGTGGTCTCGTAATATGATTAAGGACATTTGGATTGTCCTTATCCTGTTAGGAGTCTACCTCCTAATTTGAGTTCCCACGTGCATAACTGCCTACAAGATTCTGTTCAAACTTCGTGGAGAGCAAAAAATGATAAGGAGATGATGTGGAATACGACCATATGTGCTTTTCTCTGAGATGACACTTGGAACCTGTGTAGACATGAAGCCGGTTGCAGAATTGGCAACTAGCTACAGAATGTCTGCATTCTGTAGCTAGATTTAGTTCAAAAAGTACTACAATGACAAAATCATAAAAACATAGCAAGTTAGTCATGATATTCATTCTCAAAGCAATTTTAACTAATTCTATTTATCATTTGAGCCTGGGATTAACAATGGAAAAAAGAAATGGAGTGGAATGTGGTGGAAGAAAGAACATTCTTGGAGCTCAACATACCCCCACTGTTAGATTCTTGCATGTCCTCATGCAACTATTACATGAACTCTGAGACCTCTGCAAGAACATCCAACCCTCTTCTTCTTCTTTGCCTGGGAGTTAAAGGCCTTTTGGGCTTCCCGATGACTAACTTGAACCTTAAATTGGTAAGTGCCCTGATTAACTTTTTGTTTCTCTTTTTCAATTTTTCATTGGCCTTTTCCACTTTGTCCATTTGTAGAGACATGGTTGAATTCATATTGGTTTTTAGTTTAACTTGCTCCCTCAAAATATCATTTTCAGTCCTGATATTAAGTACTTATAGCTCGTACTTATCTCTTATTAGCACATCTATTTCAGACTCTGGTGGACTAGGGGTTATGTCTCTACTTTCTGAAGCTCTTCTCTCCAATGACTCAACATAGTTGTAAATTTCTTGCTGTGCAGGGTCTATTTCAGGAGTTTCTTCATCAAAATCCTACTCAGTAGGTGTTTCTTTGTCTTCTATGTTTATGACTCCAATTTTTTTAACTTTTGTTTTGTTTAGCATCCCCCTCAGTCTGTGGCTCCTCCTCGGTTGAGATGGCTCTTCTCCTTTCTCTCTGGCAAATTTTCTTATGATCCTCTCTTTCTTAAGTTGCTTCTTAATCTGAACTAATTTTTCAGAAATCATTTCTTCACTGCTTTCTTGTATTGTTTTACTAGTGTCAGTTTTGGAGGATTTCCATTTTCTGCTTCTTTTTGTAGGTTTATCTTCAGGTGGAGGTTCCTTTGGTTCCTCAAAGTGATTTCTCACCAAGAAGTCATCCCAAGTATCTCCCATTTTTTCTAAATGATGTTCAATTAAAATCTTGACTAAACCATGGTGGTATAAGGTTGCCTCCAGAAATTGAATTCTCTTTCGAACACTTGAAGCCATTTTCTTTAAATTATGAAGCAAGAAAAATGGCAAGTTGAGTTCTTCTTCTAGAAAATGCATTATCAATCGAATATGGTAAACATAGAAAGTACCATATCTACCTTCACAAGTGATGAATTTTTGCAGGATAAGCAACATGTTTCTCCATTTATTCTTTAATGCAGAGCTAGGGATACCCTTTTTAAAAACGGTGACATCTGTACCTGGTGACTTGAGTATCTGCTTCCATGCTTCGTTATGAAATTATCTGTTCTTAAACCACCTTTCTCCTTGTCTAGGCAATCCTGTTGCTTCTGCAATAAAAGCCTCTGTGACAATGAATTTAATATCTCCAACTTCAACCTCGGCTCCATTAAAGGATCTTGCAAAAGTTTTAGTAACCTCCTTGTGGAAGCCACTAAATTTTTCAAGGAATTGAAACCATCCTGCTTGTTGTAATATTTCTATGATTTGGGGATAGCCTTCCAAGTACTTAGTGCCAACTGGTTCAGTTCTCACGATGAGGCCCATAACTTCTTCTTCAATCTTCAATTCACTAGTCTTCTGCTCACGGTGAGAATGGTCGTTAACAAGTTGTTTTTTCCCCACAAATGTTTCCTCTGTTCACGGTGACAATGGTTGTTACAGAGATGCCTCTGTTTCACAGACCGAAATGGTTAAAAGTTGGCTACGGGAAAGAGTGATATGGAGTGGTTATGGAATGAATATAATGAGGTGAGGATGATGTATATGAGTTGAAAGATATCACAGAAGGAAAGACCGCGAAGATATTTTGTAATGAATTCAAAAATCATCATTAAATGCTCAGTGACGTGGCTAATCCAATCACTTCAGCACTTTAACCGTTTATATTTTTAAATGATGATCGGATATGGGTTTTGAAATGGCGGAATAGAAGGAGTTTTATCCAAAGTTTTTGCAGGAGGTTTGTTAGGCATGATCAACAAAATTAATTAAAACAACTTTTTGAATAATATATAACTGAACTATGCTAAAAATTTTCATGGTATGTCACCATAATAATTTCATACCTTTGCCTTTTCTTTGATTTTCTTTTGATCTTCATATGCTTTGTTCTCCCCTGAGAATCATTACTTTTTGAGTCTTCATAACTCCCTTGAATTTTCTTGTTCTTGGATATGCAGGATCATTTTGTTGCAGACCAAATGATTACTAGACAGTGCTTTCAGACTCTCTGGCTACAGAATGTCTATCTGGATGTAGAATGTATGACTGGCTGTAGAATGTATGATTGATTGCAGAATGTGCCTGTAGAGAACTTGAAACATGAAATGGAATGGTTTGGAGCATGAGTGGAATTTTGTATGGAATGAGTGAGGATGGATAATAAAATATGGTGCAATGGGATATGAATGAAGTGAGTAATGGAGTGGAATGGATCACATCTTATGAAATGGAGTGAAGTATGAGAAGTGGGCTACAATTCATGATATGTATTATTTAATTGCAGAAAAAAATCAAACTTTAAAAATCTGGAATTGAAATGAGGTGGATGAAGTATGGAATGAAATGAATGAAATATGGAATGAAGTGAAGTATGAATGAATGAAGTGATATGGAGTATGAATGAATGAATGAAATGGAATATGAATGGATGAAATGAGATGGACCATAAGTGAAATGGATCTGCACTTATGATTTTGTAACAGCTGCTTGCAGAAAAAAAAAAAAAAACAAAATGGAAAAGTTAGAGTGTCAGAAAAATTCTGATTTTCACTCTATATTTTCTGTATAAACATGCCAATCAGTGATTGGTTTTCATGTTTATACTTATATATATATATATATATATATTATTTATTTTTTCAATATATCTGACTTCAGAAAATTCAATTAAGTTGATGAAGAAGAAAGATTCTTCTTCATTAACTTCACATCACTATTTTCCTGGAACTTCTTGACAAATTCTTCTTTTGAGAGTGGTTTGTGATACAGCTTCAATATATGACCATTCAAAAGAAAAGCAACCTCTTCTTCATCTATTGTCCTGATTTTTATTGCTCCATTGTCAAAAATTCTCACAATTTCATATGGCCCAAGCCAATGTGTTTGAAATTTACCTTGAAAATCCTTGAAATTTGAATCAAACAAGAGATCCCAGTCACCTTCTTTGAACTTATTCTCCTTGATGTACTTGTAATGCCATCTAGTCCTTTGCTGTTGGACTATACTTGTTTTCTGAACTGCATCTTGTCTGATCTCATCCAATTCATTAATCTGCTCTAATCTGTGCTTTTGTGCCTCTGATAGATCAAGTCCTAAATGAACTGCCATTTTGAAATTTTGAATCTGGAACTCTATAGGAAACAAAACTTGCTTTCCATAAACAAGTTCATAAGGAGTATGGCCTGTTGTGCTTCTCCATGTAGTTCTATAGGCCCACAAGGCTTCAGGAAGCCTATCTACCCAATCTCTTCTATGTAAATGGACAGTATTTGTTAGGATCCCTTCAATAACCTTATTAGTAGATTCCACTTGACCATTTTCTTGTGGATGATAGGGAGTAGATTTTATGTGTCTGATTTTGTACCTCTCCATAATTTGTTCCACTAGCCTTGATGTGAATTGAGCTCCTTGATCTATAACAATTTCCCTTGGGACACCAAAACGAGTAAAAATATCCTCAAAAATAGAATTAACTACAGATGCTTCAGTAGAAAAAATTAATGGCTTGGCCTCTACCCATTTGGTAACATAATCAGTGCAAACTAATATATATCTCTTTTTTCTTGATGGAGGACTAATAGGTCCTACAAAATCCAAAGCCCATTTTTCAAAAGGTTCAATATGTACCTAAGGTTGTAATGACATCTCACCTGAAGGAGAAGGTTTCCCTACCCTTTGGCAACTGTCACACCTTTTGACATACTCTTTAACATCTTTAAACAAGGATGGCCAATAATATCCTAAAGGAAGGATCTTATAGGTTGTCCTTTTATCAGCAAAGTGTCCGCCATAAGGTTCATCATGACATGCTTTGAGAATCTCATGCATCTCATCTTCCCGAACACATCTCCTAATGATAAAATCTGGACCAGTCTTGTACAACTCATTAGCAACCCATGAATATTTTGCACTGTGATGAATGATTTTTCTTTTATCTCTTGCATTCATTATTGAAGGAAATTTTCCTGAAACTAAATAATTAGCAATGTCAGCAAACCAAGGAGTTTGGGTAGAAATTGCAAAAAGATATTCATCAGGAAATTGATCTTCAAATGGAGTGTCATCTTTGATGTTTTGGAGTCTAGATAGAAAATCAGCTACTGTGTTTTGTTTTCCAGGCCTATCTAGAATGGTAATGTTGAGTTCTTGTAAAAGCAATAACCATCTTATGACTCTGCCATTAGTAATTGATTTGTTCATTAAGTATCTAATTGTAGAATGATCTGTGTGAAAAAAAGTTTCATAGCCTATTATATAGTGTCTGAATTTTTTTATGGCATGAACAACAACTAAAAACTCTTTTTCAGTTACAGTATAGTTTAACTATGCAGGAGTCAATTTTTTACTGGTATAGTAGATGGCATAAGGAATCAGGTCTTTTTTTCCCAATACTGCTCCTAGAGCTGTATCTGAGGCATCTCTTGAAATATGAAAAGGTAACTTCCAGTTAGGTCCCCTTAAAATAGGTGCTTCATAAATTTTTGTTTTCAGGGTCTCAAAGGCTAACTGGCAATCAGAATTCCATTTGAATTCACAGTCTTTGGTAAGTAATTTGAAGAGTGGAGATGCTATCTTAGTGAATTTTTCTATAAATATTCGATAATATCCTGTAAATCCAAGAAAACTCCTAACATATTTTTGACAACGTGGAATAGATAAGTTGGAGATGACTTCAACTTTTGACTCATCAACTCTAATCCCATCCCCTGAAATGTGATGTCCTAAAACAATTCCTTCAGTAAACATCATAAAACACTTTTCATGACTAAGTGAAAGATTTTCTTCTTTACATCTCTTTAAAAAAATTTCCAAGTTTGCTAAGGCTTCTTCAAATGTGTTTCCATAAACTGTGAAATCATCCATATATACCTCTACACAATCATGTATTAGATTTGAAAAAATTCCTAATACTGCCCTTTGAAATGTTGCAGGTGCATTGCATAATCCAGATGGAAATACTTGGTAAGAATAGGTACCCCAAGGACAGGTAAATGTGGTTTTGTCTTGGTCCTCAAGTGCTACTTGAATTTGATTATAACCACTAAACCCATCTAGAAATGAAAAGTACTTTTTTCCAGCTAAGGTATCTAACACCTGATCTATGAAAGGTAGGGGAAAATGATCTTTAAGAGTAGCTTTGTTTAATTCTCGGTAGTCAATACATACCCTCCATTTACCATTTTTATTTAGCACAATTACCAAAGGAGAAACCCATTGACTATCTAAAATAGGATAGATAAAGTTGACATTCAAAAATTTCTGCAATTCTTCTTTAACAATCTCCCTAAGATTTGGATTCATCCGTCTTTGAGGTTGTGTGATTGGTTTACAATTTTCCTCTATGTAGATGTGATGAGTGCAATTATTGGGGCTTATCCCTTTCATATTAGTGTACTCCCATGCATATGCAGAAGAATGTCTCTGTAGGATCTTGACTAGCTCTTCTTGTTGAGATTTTTCTAGTCTCTTCTTGTTTATGTTTAAAGTTTTGCCTGGAAATATCTCACTTGTAGAGCTGCCAAATTTATCCATAGAATGAAGAGACATCTGTCTTGATGATAAAAACTCAATGTTGGATTCTTCTTGAAATTGTTCATGTTTGCATTCAGAAGAGGATTCAAATTTTTCTAAAGTATTCAGAATTTGACTATCTTCACTAATTTCTGAAATTGTGAAGAGAGGTTGTAAGTCTTCTTCATCCTCTATCCATTGAGTATCATCTAAATCTGTAATTGTCCTTGCTGGAGGATACAAAGTGAATTTCTTAGTTGAACTACCATCAGAGATGTACATATCACCGGATCTAGAACTAATGAAAGCATCAGTTGTAGCTAGCCAAGGTCTCCCTAATATAATAGGATGTCCTCCTAGATTATTCTTAGGAGTTAGGATCATAAAATCCACAGGGTACTCCCAAGAATCTAGGGACACTGGAATGTATTCTATTACCCCATCAGGTTTGATCATAGATCTGTATGCTAATTGTAATAATGTGGGTGTAAAGATAAGATTAGGAAGGTTTATTTTATCCATGATTTGTCTACTCATGATATTGTTTGCTGCTCCTAAATCAATGAGTGTGTTTTGGATCTCAATTCCATTGATGTGAATTTTAACAACTGGATTTTCTAGGTCTAGATACTTTGGAATAGCAATCTTACCCATCATGATATCTGCTATTTTTCCTGCCAGTTGAATTTTCTTTATCTCTCTTATTCTTTTTCTTGTTTTCTTCATACTCAACTCCTTTATTGTTTTTGCTAAAATTGGAATTTCCTTGATGGCTTGTAATAATGGAATCTTAATGCAAACATTTCTCAGCTCATCTAGGAAATCATAATTAGGCACCATAATTTTTTTTTCTACACCCCTATCAATTTGTAATCTTTCTGGAAAGGGAGGTGTAGGAGTGGATGTTGATGGCTGCTCTAATACAGGAGTTGAAATTATTGGTTCTTTTTTTTTTTTTTTTCAATGTTTGGGTCCTGAAAAGATGTGTCTTCTTCAAGACTTTTATTTTCCCCTAGAGAGTCTTCCTCAGAGTTGTCTTGTTCTTGTATAATCACAGAAGGTTTCCTCTTTTCAAGTATTCTTCCAGACCTAAGTTGAACATCACTAAGGTCTAGAGGCGTAATTAAATAATTTGGAAACTGTTGGCCTTCTATCATGTATGTATTCTAAGGATTTTTATTGTTGGGGTTTGGAATGGGTTGAGCAGGAAACTGATTGATTTCTGAGGAAATGGTAATGGAAGTGGTTGATTTTGATGTTGTGGATTTTGAGGATTTTGTTGAAAATTTTGTTGAGGAGGAAAATGTGGATATGGTGGATAGGATGGTGGATACTGATAGTAATGAGAGTATCTTACATAGGGATTTTGTGAACCTTGTGCCCAAGCTTGAGATTGATTTTGAAATTGGGGCCAAGGTTGCTGCCAAGAATTCCAATTTGGTGGGGGTTGATTATACATTTGATCATGAAATCCTTGTGTTTGAGGTCCTTGCCAAGGCCTTCTAGAGACAAAATTGAGAGATTCTGTGGAACTTGTAGGAGTATCTTCTTGAAAGACAACTTTAAGACCAGGAAGTGAAGGACAACTCTTGGTCTCATGTTTTTCTGAAAAAATTACATAGGTCTCTACAAATTTTGCATCCAAAGGACATTCTCTCAAGGCATGCTTCTTTCTACATTTGGGACAAAAGATTGCTAAAGCATCAGATTCAACTTTTTGCTTGTTTTGTAACTTAAGGGTGTCTATTTTTTCACTAAGACTCCCTAAGATGTCAGATTTGAAATCATCAAGCATATGTCCTATTTCTGCCCTACTTATTGTCCTAGAAGCAAACTTACTTGCCCTTGCAAGAGCAGGGTCTCTTGGGCCTTTTACAGTTTTCGATTTCCCTCTTGAAAGGTTAATACATAACTCAGATATTTCAGGTAATGTGAGCTGAGATATATCCCCTTTTCCCATCATGTTAAGGATATCCAACCATTCATCCCTTATTTTCTTCAACAAGAGAGCATTTAAAGTGTTTTGATCTAAGTTCTCCATTTTTTCTCTTTTGATGTTGTAATCAAATCTCTCCAACAAATCTTTCATGTTTTCATCTTCTTTTTGTAACATCTTAAACACTTCCTCCTTATGATTGATTGGAATACAATAATCCAAATACCTCTATATAAATGCTTGTTTCATGTCTTCCCATGTCCTAATAGAACTGTTGATCAAACTCATAAACCACTTCAATGATGCTCCTTTCAATGTTGATGGAAATAGTTTAAGTTTTTGAGCATCTTGTAAGTAGTCATAAGTTCTACATAGGACTTCAAATTCAAATAGGAAGGTTTCAGGATCTTCAGTTTTAAGTCCATAGAAGTTTGGAAGGATAGAGGGTGAAATGTTTTTCATAGTTGCATTAGTTTCTTCATCTACTATAGGAAACCAAAAAGAGCTTCCCATTTCTCTTCTACCTCTTCCTCTGCCTCCTTCTCCTTCTACACCTCTACCTCCTTCTCCTCTACCTCTACCTCTACCCCCTCCAAATAATGTGTGTTCTCCATTAAAGACTCCTCCTCCCCCTTCTTCTGCCATAGTTGATTCTTCTGTGGAAGTGGAAAACTTTGTGTCTCTAACAGGGGTCCTTGAATCTTCTTCTAAGACAGGTTAAGTGGATGAAGTGGAAGGTCTTTCTAATGGAATATCTAATCTTAAATCTTCTGGAAGTCTAGGATCAGTAAAGGATTGAATGTGGGTCTGAGTTGGAGGTGTGCTGGTTCTATGTCTTGATGAAACAAGTGGTGTTATAGGAATCAAACTTCTTCTTCTGCTTCTTATGAATCTACCCCTTGAGTCTCTCTCTCTACGCATATCATTGTTTTTGGGAGTTAAGAAACAAGGCTACCTAGTTACACTTCCTCGACAACGACGCCAAAGTGTTTGTGCTGAACCTAGTGTTCCTAAATTGAGTTCATTAATTGTCAACCAGGGTTGGTAAACTGCTGAAGTGTGGTGCACTATAAGTGCCTAGGTATTTTTTTCTCACTACATTGTGTTTAGTGTTTTATGATGTTTTTGGTTTTATGGTTTTATGTTGAAAAGGAAAGAACTAAGTGCTGGTGAAAAGAAGCTATTGCTTGTGTTAAAACAGAACAAAGCCTAAACTATGGATGGCAAACAAAAAATGAAAAGTTTGATAATGACTTCAGTGCAAGAAAATAAATCACAACATGAAATTAAACTTATCCAATTCATTCATTAAAGATGTGTTGGAAGAGCTTGAGAAACGGAAAAGTTAAGTATAAATGAAGTTCTCCTAATTAAAAAATCAAAAAATCAACTTACAATGTTACAACATCTCATCCATGATTAAAGGTTTATTGGAATATATTTGGAAAATAACATTTGTAGCACAATAAGATTTCTGCTCTAAACTAGCTTCTAATTCTGTTCTACAACTCAATTTAACACCACTAGGCCTCACTCAAAAGTTATAGATTTCCTTTTTAGAATAGTTTTTGAGAAAAGGCTTGTTTGTGAATTGGTAAAAAGGTTGCAAAATACTCCAGGCCTTAGACTGATACTAGCTTCTGTCCAGATGATTATGTATTAATATGAGTTTGGAACAAAATAAGTTTTGTAAATAACGAAGACCGTGGTATTTAAATTTAACAACTAATACAATTTAAAATGAAATGGATATCAACTAAACTGGAATGTTAATACAGTGAGCTAAGACTAAACTAGAGTGCTACTAGTCTACTTGGAGTGCAATGAACAGTGTTAAACTAAAATGCCATTATCAAACTAAAATTTAGTGACAGAGCTGAACTAAATGCATTCTACCTCCGGAGTGTTGTAACTAAATTAACATGCAACTAACCTAAGGAATTCTACAGCCCATCTCATTCAATATGAATGATATTTTGGAAGAGTTTGTGAAAACAAGTATGGCTGTATTATTCAATGCAATTGAACATAAACATAAAACTGAAAGCAAATACAACTAGAATCTAAGACACCACAGATGTTTCTTATTCAATGTTAATGATGTTTTGGAAGAGTTTGTAGAGTAATACCGGCTGTCACACTTAGTGTAAACAAGCAACTAAAACCTACAATATCACAGCTATGCCTTATTCATCGTGATGATATTTTGGAAGAGTTTATTAGAGTAAGTCTAACTGTGATAATTAACGAAAGGAAATGCAACTAAAACCTACAATACCACAACTATGCCTTATTCATCGTAATGATATTTTGGAAGAGTTTATAAGAGTAAGTATAGCTGTAATGATTAATGAAACAAGTATGAAACGTAAACTTCAGAAATCTACTTAAGCTAGAAATGAAAATGAGACTAAAATACTTATCTAAACCGTATAAAAAAGGCTGCTCAGGTAGCAGGGGCCCTCTACCACCACAGTAGCACGAAATATACTTCAAGATTGATTCAACGCTTTCAAGGAAATGATGCTTCTTTCATTAAAGAGAAATTACTTCAAAACAGAGTGTTTTCGGACTTCTGAAATCTAGCAATCAACCATAAAATTTAACATTGTCCCTCAGTTTCCTGAGCATATTTATAAAAAAATTACATAACCGTATCTGAGATAACATAGGAATAATTTTCTTTCCTAATTAGAATCGAACTAGAACTCTGAAGGTGGTCTCGTAATATGATTAAGGACATCTGGATTGTCCTTATCCTGTTAGGAGTCTACCTCCTAATTTGAGTTCCCACGTGCATAACCACCTACAGGATTCCGTTCAAACTTCATGGAGAGAAAAAAATGATAAGGAGATGATGTGGAATACGACCATATGTGATTTTCTCTGAGATGACACCTGGAACCTGTGTAGACATGAAGCCGGCTGCAGAATTGGCAACTTGCTACAGAATGCCTGCATTCTATAGCTAGATATAGTTCAAAAAGTACTACAATGACAAAATCATAAAAACATAGCAAGTTAGTGATGATATTCATTCTCAAAGCAATTTTAACTAATTCTATTGATCATTTGAGCCTGAGATTAACAATGGACAAAAGAAATGGAGTGGAATGTGGTGGAGGAAAGAACATTCTTGGAGCTCAACAAAGGGGATGACAAGGTCAATTTGGTTAAGCTACAAACCTTAAAAATGAGGTTCGAGAGCCTAAGAATGGGTGAATATGAGAGTATTGTAGAATAATTCGTTATGGTCGTTGAGGTAACCAATATGATTAGAGGGCTAGGTGAAGAAGTCAAGGAGGAAATGGTTGTACAAAAAAACTTAAGATATTTTCCCATGAGATTTAATTCCAAAGTCTTAGCTATAAAAGAAATGACTAATTTGAAAGATCTCAAGATGGATCAGTTTCATGGTACTCTAATTTCCTATGAGATGAGAGATGGAAAGGAGAATTCATAACCAAATGAAGCAGGGTTTAAAGTGTCCAAAAATGGAAAGGAGCTCAAAAAACATCAAGAGTGCTCCAGTGGTGAACCTTATAAGGAGTTGGCTCAGTTGGGAAGGAAAATGAAGCATAGCTCAAGAAAATATAAAGGGAGGTTGCCCTTTAAATGATTTTATTACAGAAGAGTGGGGAGTTTTTCGTCCAAATTCCTCGACAAAGAAATTACTGAAAATGAAGATAATAAAAAACAGGGAAAAAGGTCTCAGAAACAATAGAATAAAAGGTTCTACAAGAAAATTCATTTCTAATCCAAATAAGGTACCTCAACACTAAAATCAAATAGTGAAAACTCTTCAAAGGATGGCTCAGATAAGTTTATTCTTATGGCCTTCAGAACAAACTCCAAGAAATAGAGTACTATTGAATCTGAAGAGGAAGAAGAAGAAGAAGGAGTAGTTGACCTTCAAGGTGAAGTTATCAGCTCCCTTGATGAGTTAAAGAAAGCAAGGAATAAGAAAAATTTATTAAAGGAACAACTGCAACATGCTAAACAAGGAATGTATAACTCAGATAATGAGGAAATTTTATCCAAAAGAAATACTTGAAGAGGCTATTAAGAGAAATAATAGTCTGGTTCTTCTTCTAGAAGAAAATAAGGAGCACGTGAGAAACTAGAAGAACATAGCAAGAAGTTAAGACAGGAGCAACTCAAGGTAAGAAAGGAAAAAAATGTCAAGAACATGCACGAACAAGATTATGTTCTTGAAATTTGAACTAGAGGAAGTAAAGTGAAAGGAAGAATTACTTCAATATCTAATCCATAAATGGGAAGAGAAATTTCAAAGTCTTGAGGCATAGATTGTCTATCTAATAGCGAATATCGAGGGAAGGAAAATCGAGAAAGGTCTAAATGAGATGTTCAATGAAAGTAGGAAAAAACTAGATCAAATTCCAAATATCCAAAGGCCCTCAGGAATCAGAACATGTATAGGATACTCATAAAAACAATATTCTTCTATGAGGAAGATGAACATGAGGTCCATAGGATTCGAACAATCACAGGGTTATGAAAAGGAGCATCGAGAGAAAGTAAATGAAAATAAAAATACAGAAGGAGAAAGAGGAGATCATCAATGGAAAATGAATCAACAAACCAAGCATCCAAGGAACTCTCATGCACAAACACATAATATCTTCAATAATACGAACGCCTATTTATTTTATGGTCATTTTTATAAGTGTCATATCTTTCGACATAAAGCTATTTATTGTAGAATGATCATTGTTCAAAGAGATGAAAGTCCTAGATATAATAAATATCATAATTTTAAATATCCGAAATTTTCTCCAAACTTTTCTCTTAGGAATCATAATGTCTTCTCTCCCTTTCTAAGTGAAGTATAATGCTGCAAATGTAATAATTTATCTCACAAATCCAATGAGTGCAGATGTAGGTTTGAATACCTATCTAAGTTCCAAAATGTCAAACAGTTAGCTATCCAAAAGGATATGGGGAGCTTGAAATGAAAAACTAAAAGGAGCATGTAATGTGGACTCACCTTATCAGTTCATAATCAAGAAAAAAAATGGTGTGTGGATAGTGGTTGTCCCAAAAAATGTCACTTTTGGAAACAATTCTCCAACAAGAATCAAGGGTAAAGGTGTAGTCAATCTTGATCCAAAGACAAAAGAAAAAAATGTGCTATATGTAGAATGTATCAAGCACAATATGCTTAGTGTTAACCAAATGTGTGCTAATGTCTATGTTGTGACCTTTCGATCGAAAGAATGTGAGTTCCACAACATGAAGAACATAAAATTGGTTGGAAGGGCAATCAGAACCCACAATAATGTATATGTGTTTGATGATTTGAGGATCAACTGCTATTTAAGCAAAACAAGAGAAGCATGGTTAGGGCACAAGAGGCTAGGGAATATGAATTTTGATGGTTTGGTAAAATTCAACAAGATGAGTGTCATGAAAGGACTTCCAAGACTATCAATGCATGGTAACTCAATATGTAATTCATGTCAATTTGGAAAACAAACTAGGACTCATTTCAACAAAAAATATTTTACCTCATCTAGACCTCTGGAGCTCATTCACACAGACATTTGTGGCCTATGTAAAGAAAAGACCTTAAAAGGGGGAAGGTAGTTGATGTTGTTATTTTTTATTTCACCAGAGCCACTTGGATTGTCATTCTAAAAGAAAAATTAGAAGCATTCAACCATTTCAATAAGTTTAAGGCTCAAGTAGAAAATGGTAAAGGCTTAAATCTAAAATTCTTATGATTAGATAGAGGAGGAGAGTAGAAATGTGAAGAGTTTGTGGAATTATGTGAAGAGCATGGAATCAAAATATAGTAATTAATGGATATAAATGCACAAAAAAATGCAGTAGTAGAAATGAAGAACGTGACAATTCAGGAAATGGCCAGAGCGATGTTGAATGAAGCAGGTGTGTCACACACCTTCTGGGAGAAGCATCATAGGTGATAGTATATCTATCCAACAAAACTCAATTAAGGACTAATAGTAATAAAACTCCCTATGATTTCTGGAAGCGAATACCTGCATCTGTTAAACATATTAAGGTATTTGGAATCAAGTGCTTCATGAAACAAAATCATAAGAATATCAGAAATTTTGATTCTCGTGATGATGAGGGAATCTTACTTGGGTACTTTATTCAAATAAAAGGATTTAAATGTTACAACAAGTGAAAAAATAAGACCGAGGATTGCATTGATATAATAGTGGATGAGATGGATGGAGAACCTAAATCCTCTGGAGAAGAGATAAGCTCATAGGATGAAGAAAATTAAGAGATCAGAGACTCAGACCAAGAAGAAACAACATCATATTATGAACATGAGAATTAAAATAGAACCTCAATGCCAAATAGACCATCCGTGCATGTATAGAAAGAGCATTGTAAAAGGAAAATATTGGGAGACCAAATACATGGTGTTCAAACCCAAAGGAAACTTATTGGGAGTCTAATTTGTGAAAATTTGGCTCTTCTATCATAAATTGAACCCAAGAATCCCAATCAAGCTTGTGAGGAAAAATTCTTGGTGAAAGCAATGAATGAAGAACCTGAACAAATTGAAAAGAATGATACTTGGGAGTTGATTCCAATACCTAGAGAGAAAAATATCATTCAAAACAAATGGGTTTTCAAAGACGAGATGAATGAACAAGGTCAAGTAATCAAGTAGAAGGTTCATTTAGTTTGCAAAGGTTATTCCCAGATAAAGGGAATAGATTTAGAGGATACCTTTGCACAAGTGTCTAAATTAGAAGGACTACGAATTTTTCTATCCTTTGCGAGTCACAAGTACATCAAATTATATCAAATGGATGTGAAGTCTGCATTCCTCAATGGAAATATAGAGGAATAAGTTTACATTGAGTAGTGATAAGGTTTTATGCTCTCCATAGAGAAAGTGTTTGTGTGCAACTTGAAAAAGACTCTATACGGACTCAAACAAGATTTGAGAGCTTGGTACAAGAGGCTAGATAAATACCTTCAATAAAAAGGTTTTAGAAAGGGCACCGTGGATAGTAACTTATACGTAAATTGTGAAGGTAACCATCTACTAATAGTAATTATGTATGTGGATGCTGAAAAAGACTCTATATGGACTCAAACAAGCTTCAAAAACTTGGTATGATAGGTTGGATAAATACCACCAATGACAAGGTATTAGAAAGGGTACTGCGGATAGTAATTTATACATAAATTATAAAGGTGACCATCTACTTATTGTAATGGTGTATATGGATGACATAAATTTTGTAGCGATGTGGAAAAAATGGGGCATAAATTTGCAAAATGTCTGCAAACATAGTTTGAATTTTCAATAATTGGAGAGTTGTCTTTCTTCCTCGGATTTAAAATCACTCAATATCAGAAAGGAGTGCTTATCTCCCATTCCGAATACCTCTGAGAAACTCTGAAAAAGTTTTGGTTTGAAGGTTGCAAACTACTAAGCATTCCCAATGTTACAGGCTGCAAACTGTCCAAAGAAGATAAAACACCTATGGTAAATCAAGCATAATACAAATACATGATAGGAATATTGATTTATCTTACAGTGTCAAGGCTAAATAGCATGCAGGTTGTGGGACTTGTGGCCAAATTTTAGGCCTTTCTATGTGAAAGTCATGTTGTTGTTGTCCAAAGGATTTTCAAATACCTTCAAGGGACAATAGAGTATGAATTCTGCTATGATAAAATAAAATAATTTAAGTTGAAGGCCTATACTAATGCATATTTGTCTGGGAGAATTGATGGTAGGAAAAGTACTTATGGTGTAGCCTTCTTCTCGGGAAAATGCTTTGTATCTTGGGTCAGAAAGAAACAAACCTCCATTTCTTTATTGGTTGCTAAATCATATTATATTGATGCTAGTACCTTTTTCACACAAATTTTATGGAGGACAGGGAAAATTTTAAGGATGGAAAATTATCTTGAAGTTTAAAGTATTGGCAAATCTCACTAGTTCTTAATATGTAAACTATAAAATTTTTATTGATGTATTTGTAAAATTATTAAATTTTATAATGATTTTATATATACTCTCTATATAATTTTGGTGATTTTTAACGTAAAATAATTTGATATTGTAAAATTTGGGCGAATTATTTTTATAAAAAATGGAAATTGGCGAATCTTTTTTTTTGTAAAAAGCATGAAAAATTAGCCCACCTGCGAATATTAGCCCCTAAAATTTTCCATGATGGAGGAAGTAGAATTTAAAAGATATTTAGGTAGATTTAAATAATCCCATTCCAATATGTGTCACAACACAAGTTCCATTGGCATCTACAAAATTCCAGTCATGCATTGAAAAACTAAGCATATTCCTGTCAAGTTTCATTTCTTGAGGGAACAAATTGCAACCAATATTGTCAAACTTGAATATTTGGCCACTAAAGTGAAATTTATAGACATATTTACCAAGCCACTAGCAAGAGAACCATTTGAATATCTCAGGAAGCAGATAGGAGTTGTGACTCCTCCCTCTAAATGACTTCATTTTTGTAAGGGGTGGCATCTACTCAGCATTTTGGATTCATGGGAGAGTAGACTATAATGGTTCATGGGAATAATTCAATAATTACTCTTTGCCATTGATGACAAAGGGGGAGAATAGTATCAGAGAAGTCCATCCCTAGCCTCAAGGGGAGCTTATGGTGATGCCATCAATGCCGAAGGGGGAGATTGCTAGAAAATGTGTGGTTGTGTTAGTGTTGGAATTAATGTCAACAAGAATCAATGGTGATGCATGATCATTGCAGGCTTCTGGTATATAATCATCATAGCAATAGGTTTATTGAAAAGCCATTAAATTATGAATATGGTGGTTGGGTTGTTAGAATTCCAAGCATAAGAAGAAGGGTCAAGAAGTAGAATGTGGCATAGTGTGTGGAGTCTCCTCAGAGGAAACAAATGTGATCTAAGCCTACATCATACCCTATCCATTGGAAAGTGCTTTGGAAGATATTTTTAACAATATGAAAAATTTCAAAAACAAACCCCTTGATCAAAAGATATGGTATGTCAATGTCCAGGAACTTAAAGTCTTGATAAGGCTGAAATATCAGAGGTTAGAGCATCGAGACCTCGGGATATCGAAACATCAGAGGTCTAGCATATCAGAACATGAGAGGTCCATCATATCGGAGCATCAAAGAAGGATTTACCAAGGTCTGAGATATTTTTTTTTTTCTAAGTTAGAGTAATCTATTAATCAATGGAAAATATAGTACATCTGGCCGAAGTCGTAACAGTGCCTACCGGGAGGCAATTTTAACTGAGAGAGACTGATATTAGGCTACCCATCTGGAGGGAAACCAGCCTTAGGAACCATCACCTGAAAAAATCCCACGCAGGGGATCGAACTGAAAAGTTTTTGAAACACTAGACACATATACATTTCATAGCTGTAGCACTGGACTCTAACAGTATTGGACCGCTGTAGAGTCTGAGATTGGACATTTACAAAAAAAGGAACAGAGATGGAGTAAACATTAAAGCGACCAAGCATTCCTCAGAGAGGGCAGAGAAAAAACAAAAATGATAGGAGGAGAGGGCCGAGTTACTCATCCGGCGCAACTTCCTCAATCTTGCAACCGTAGTCTTCTTGGTCGCCTTGGGCATGGGAGCAAGCGGCGGTGGTGTGGAAAACAGGCGGAGTTGCATCGACATGACCCTGAATGACCCCATCTTCAACCTGAAAAGACTCCCTGTTCTCAGAAGGCGGACCCCTCATATCCTGCTGCATCACATCCAAATGTGCGCTGTCATCCGGAGCGTGCTCGTCTGGCGGAGGCTTAGGCATGGGATCCTCCAGGAAGACGACAGAGATTGCCACAGTTACACGTGGTTTGTTGAGAGCACAGTCGAAAGAGAAGAGGGCCGTGTGGGACTGAGCTGGCAGAGCATCTCCAGAAGGTGAGTCCAGCCGTCGTCCAGAATGAAGCAGGCGCCCATGAAGGAGACAAGGGAGTCTGCCAGAGGGCGCAGAAGAATCCGACAGAGAGGAGGAAAAGGATGGCGAATGCCTTTTGGCCGAACAAGAGGACCCCCTCCGGCACTGCATCCTCTGCCTAAGTCTGGGCATATTTTCTACTGAATAGGAGCTGGAGTGCTGAGGCGAATGAGTGTTGACGGGATTCCGCTCAGGAGGAGAGCCAAGAACAACAATTGCAGACAAGCAGGAACCTGCAATTGAGATGTGAGAATTGTCTGCGGGCACCAAACAACAGGTGTGGCGACTGCGCTGCCCTGTGGTGGTGCGGACTCTGGTTCTGTCCAGAGCAGGATTACAACTCGACTGCAGTGGCCAAGGGGCGGGCGGCTCCATGGTATATAACAAACCGATTCTGCAACCTTCCAACCTCCGCATTGAATGACCAAGCCTGAAAATTGTATGTGAAATGCGGTTGCAGCAGTCGAGGCTGCCTCGAAAACCAGTTAGAATAATGTGAATCGACTCCATATCAACGTAATTAAGTTCAAGCACGGGTATTAACTGCGATCAGGTGGGCGCCGAGGTTCCAAGAGGGAAGGCATGTGGCCTCTCATCCTAAAGCCTTGCGTCCCATCGCTCCCACTATCAACACTTGCACCCGCATCCGGGGAAGGTCTGAGATATTATATATTGGTGGTCTGAGATATTGGATATCGGTGGTCCACGAATATCGACACATTGAAACCTCAGAGCAGGGAGCACATCGGAACATCGGAGGTCTGGGATATTGGAACATCAGAGGTCTGGGATATCAGCATATAGAATATTGAAACTTATTAACATGATTTCTTAAGAAATTATGTTATCATGCATGCCATATAGGTGGTAAAAATTCTGATAAAATTAAAAGAGCAATTAAAAAAGGATTATGAGGAGAAACCAAGGTCTGGTGGGTCGTATTCTCTCTCCTCTAACAGGACATATGAAAGAATGAGATTGGCTCCGAGAGGCTAAAGTTTTATATGACATCATCATGACATGGTGGTACGACACACCACATTGCATATAGATTTAGGTCTCTTGTGTAGCCTACTGGACGAAACCTGGGTGACACATGCAATTTTTATGGAGGCACCACTTGGAGTGATGAGGGAACCATGACACCATATTAAAGTTGGCATATCGAAGATGATGGACCCCATAATATTTTCATAAATTCCTTATGAAGAATGTTCCGATAGAGGGGCTTCAATGTAATGTTGGTGCTTGGTCATGGGTAGGTCCAAAAAACCAAAAGCACAGAGAAAATACAAAGGGAGTGTCTCCCATGGTAGGAGCTTGAAGGCCTTAGGACCTAAGCGCTAAGTCCTCGATCGTAGCTCATGGTCCTATGGGAAAGGAGTGCCAAAGGAAATAAAAGTAAAGGGACTCTTATATTACAACATAGAGTTGTATTCAATGGTCGACGGTTCGGTAACAAAGTAAGGACACAGACAATAGAGATAGTTCATGAAATTAATGGTGAAATAAAATATCGCTGGGTCAAGACAACAAATATCACGATAACACGTTTTGATGTGAATGAAGTTTGTCTTGAACCCTGGAGTAAGCCACCACTAATATTCTCATGCATGCCTCAGTGAATTAAATAAGAGTGTAGAGAACCCATGATGAAGTATAGTCCAGTTCTGAGAATCCATGAATAAGCATGGAGAGCTTAATTGGACTATATAGGTGGACAAAGAATTTATTTATGACTAAGAAGATGTTCTTAAGAACTCATTTTTTTGATTAATTCCATGAAAAAATTCAACACACATATGCAAAGGAAACAATGTGTGGCACACAAAGAAACAATTGAGCTATCTGGGAACCAATGACTAGGACAAGATTGTTCAATACATTGCTTGAAAACAAAACTATTGAAGGTCCTTGATAAAACTAGAGGGAAAACATAATATTATTGAACTTTTTGGGTTGTGAGAGTGTTGTTTGAGAGAAAGAGAATAGAGTTTGAGATTAGAGAGAAGCATCATAGAATACATTGTGAGACACAAGGTGTGGTTTTGAAAGAGTAAAGGATTCAGTGTTTCAACATAGAACCGAGAGCGGAATGAAATTATGTGAAACAATGAGTTGGTATTTATCTTATTTGTAAATGCCTCTTTTTTTAGTTTGAAAATTGTATAAAATAATAGAACAATGGCAACAACACGTGGTGGCCTGAATTCAAAGATGTTGGTGCTTGCTATCCTAAGGGGGTTGGTGCCTCCAGTGTGTGGGTTCTCATGAATAAAGTGATGTAATTAAATGGGTGATTAATTTACAAATTGGTGGTTTTTACCCTTTGGGTTTCTATGTAAAAATAACTATGTCTATGTGTATGTGTTGTTCTTGAGAACTATTGTTAAACATATGAATGCTCATGACCTATTATTTATATATTTGTGAATGAATTATCCCATAAATAAAACACAAAAAAAATACCAAGTAAGAACATATTCAAAAAGGAAAAAATTGAAAGTAAATCATACAATTAAAATTTCACCTCCTCTAACTAATTTCTTATACCAACAATCTTTCCCCGATTTGTGAATATGTTGTGAACGAGAGATGCATGGTTTCTGTAACACCATTTTTTTAATTTAAATATTGGTATAAAAACTTGTTATGATACATTCTGAATGTGTAACAAATAAGGATATTTGTTAACAGTAATTCAATACATAATCCTTTGTCTTTTTCAATAAATGATATTAATTTAATAATTACCTTCGGTAAAAGAAGAAAGTAACTCATTGGTAAATAATTCCAAGAACCAAGGCAAAGAGAGGGGAGAGACAATTCTGAGAGCTACCTTCCTAAAATGATTTAGAGGAAAATCCTAAGGAGGAAGGGGGTTCTGTGCAAAAGGAAACTGGGAAGTATTAGAAACACGTGTTTGTTATGAGTTGTCCAGAGCTCAAAGGAAAACCGTTGAAGCTCAAGAATTCCCAATGAAGTAGAGACTGGATTTTTATCCTGAGGGTTGCCTTCCTGTCCCTAAGAACTCCTAATCCTTGGTGAGGAGCAAGGGGGCAGAGGAGGACGTGATTGCATTGCTCAAGGTTGGGGGGATACCACTTACTAATAAAGAATATTTTGAAAATAGGTATTTATAAGTGTTGGGTCTCTACACTTAACAAGAACACCTTAATGTGTTATTATTATTATATCTGTTACTAGTAGTATTTTTGTAAAGTTAAATATTTATTTGTGCTGAAATGTAGAAAGCAGGGTACTATAGCACCAGCTATGAAAACTAAATTATGTTGTTAAAGTATTACAGGATACAATATGATTTAAGTAAGATTGTGCACCTTAATGTTAAAAATGTGCAACTTACTGTTAAAACAAAACACAGTTTGGTAAATGTAAAGACTTGAATGGGCAACATAAATGATAAAAGAAAACATTAAAATTCTAATACAGATGATTGTACAACCTGAAGAGCAAGAATCACTTGACCATAAGAATTTTGGGTTTACTTTTACAAAAAATATAGCAGAGTTAATTGCACCAAGATAAGAAGAAAAACTTAGACTGCATAGACATCTATACTGGGAAAATTTAGGGGTTTAGGCTCGCGGGTTATGTACCCGAACCCCAAAAAATAGGGTTTCAAGCTCATTTCCCTCGAGCCAGTAACTAGAAGGGCCAAATTCTTAACTGATAAACTTCAGGAGATAATTATTGCAATAAAATTACAAAAGAGTAAGAAAAACAAGAATATTATAAGTTCTATATCCAATGCATGTAGGACAGATAGAGCCAAAAACTTATGCTATTGAAGCAACTATAAAAACTGGCTAAACATGTATAAACTTTCTCATACATTGGTAATCATTCAAAGGTCCTTGTTACACCATATTAGACTGAGTAACTAGAAGAGAACACTGAAATAAATCCTGAGGAATTTAACAGTAACTTACAAGGATAAAGTACCAAATATAACAAACTAGAATTCGCAGAATACCGAGAGGCCAAACGTAAATCTGAAGAACTTCTAGTGTGAATTGTTACATTTACATTTCCAATATAAAGAATGGAATTCTATCTCTTCAACCTATCACTAGATTATCTACAAAAAAAAAAGTAGAGGGCCATGCCCTAGAATAAATTTCTTCCTAAGCATTAACAGAAAAGTGCACTCCGATAATTCGCAGCCGAGGGATGAAATGCCATCCTGCCGTTAGAACCCTATGTCCCTGTAGGAGACATAAGGGTGGCGATGGCTATGACTTCAATAAATTATCCGCCAAACCATACATAAATTAACGGCGAAATACGTCTTAACTCACCAGTAAAAAGATTATGTTGAAATTTTGAGAAATTCCAAGCAAACAGTGGAGAGAATATAAACTCCCCTCTACAACACAGAGATGTTTAAAACAGAAATTTTATTTTGTAGACAGAGATGGCATGAAATGCTTTCTATTTCATTAAACAAACTAAAAACAACTGTTACAAATTATTCCTCAACAGTGAGGGATTCACCAAATATGTATGACTGCTACAGACGCAGTGCTAAACAAAACAACTCTCTGTCTCTCTTCAAGAATGCACTAACAGTGCTCTCTGTTCTTCTTACTGTGTTTTTCTTCTTGCCTACGGGCTCACACAGCGGTTCACAATACAATACAGTAATACATGACATGCGCGGGCCTTTTCACTTTATATATATGGCGCGGCGGTCATAAAACATAAAAACAAAAATCATAGGAAAAAATTACAAAAATATAAAAAAAATTTATATGGCGCGACATATAAAAGTGGGGACCACTTTCATAGTCGGCAATCGATAATCGTTAAATGACTTAACAACAAACTTGTGATCCATTCAATCTTTCGATTGCGATTGGAAACTCGACCTCCGATCTTCCGCTTGCGATTGGAAACACGACAATCGACAATCGACGATCGGCCAACGACTTGACAACGAACTTCGTGATCCATTCAATCTTTCGATTGCGATTGGAAACACGGCCTCCGATCTTCCGCTTGCGATTGGAAACACGAACTCTGATCCTTCGATTACGATTTGATCCGCCCTGATCGGGGCACACAATAAAATCCCGCCGATTAAACCTTGCGATTGAAACCAAGCGGTTCCAATAGATTTTTGCCACGTGGTCTTGTGGACCCACGGGCCTCCACTGCTGTGGGGGTGATTTATGTATGTGTTTCAATGTATTAAACGTTCCGTTTGTGGAACTCTCCCATATCAACAAGACATTGCTCCAACATAACTTTCCGATTCCGATTGGCATAGAAATGGTGGGGACCACTTGTCCCGCCAATTCAAAAATAAAAAGGACTTCCGCCTGTTTCTCTTCATTCTGGTTGTTGAGGACTTTAAAGCCCGAAACGACTGGTTTTTAATATCTCTGTTCCTCTGTAGAAAAGATCTACGAAAATCTTCGTCCTTCCACTGTGAAGAACGGCTCCGCCCATCACTGAGTTAATTTCATCTGCAATCTGTGGTTGCGGCCCATCAAAATTAATTCATTCCCATTCTTCTTCAATGCAGAGTGTTGCGCACTCAATCTCTGTTTCTGCTGCCTTGTACTTGTTTCTTCTTGTCACTGCCCAAGGCTGGCAGGTGACTTTAATATTTCAACACTCCCCCTTAAAGTCAGCTGCTGGGTTATTCATCATACCCAGGCATTTTCTCAGAAATTCAAATGTCTTCTATCCCAATGGTTTAGTTAAAATATCTGCATATTGTTCCTCTGTTTTACAATGCTGTAAAACAACTTCACCATTATTCACCAATTCTCTGATATAATGATACTTTGTGTCTATGTGCTTTGTTCTTTTATGAAACACAGAATTATTTGACAATGCAATAGCTGAGCTATTGTCACAATAAATCACTGTCCCTTTTACCTGTTCTTGACATAGACTTCTCAACATCCTTCTCATCCAAATTGCTTGACACGCTGCTGCTGTAGCTACCACATATTCTGCCTCTGCTGTAGACAATGCTACAATAGGTTGTTTCTTAGAAGCCCATGAAATGGCTCCTGAACCCATATGAAAAATATAACCGGAAGTGCTCTTCCGATCATATACACTTCCAGCCCAATCACTGTCAGTGTATCCAACCAATTTTGAATTTTCTGAAGTAGTATATAAAATACCAAATCCTTTTGTTCCTTTCACATACCTCAGAATTCTCTTTGCTGCTTGCCAATGTGCTTCTTTTGGCTTCTCCATAAATCTGGAAATTAAGCTAACAACATGCATAATATCCGGCCTAGTTGCAGTCAAATACATGAGGCCGCCAACTATGCTTTTATATAAACTTGGATCAAAATCCTTGCTGCTGTCATTCTTACTCAACTTCAATCCCATTATTGTGGGAGTAATTGCAGCTTTGCACTCCTGCATGTTGAATCTTTCCAAAACTTGATTCACATACTTTGCTTGAGAAATAAAAATCCCTTTCTCACCTTGCTCCACTTCTATTCCCAAGAAGTATCTTAATAAACCCATGTCAGTCATTTCAAATTCATCTTTCATGACTATTTTAAAATTTTCAACAAGGTAATCATCATTACCTGTAAAAATTAAATCATCAACATATAAGACAACAATTAATAACTTACCATACTTTTCTTTGATGTAGAGGGTGGGTTATCCCTCACACTTTTCAAATCCATTCTCCAATAGATAAGAATCTATTCTACTGTACCATGCTCTTGGTGCTTGTTTCAGCCCATAAAGAGCTTTCTTCAATTTACAGACCTTATGCTCTTGGCCTTTCTTCTCATATCCAAGAGGATGTTCCACATATACCTCTTCCATTAAAACTCCATTTAAAAATGCGGATTTTACATCCATTTGATATACTTTCCATCTATTTTGTGTTGCTATGGACAACACTGCTCTTACAGTCTCCATTCTTGCAACTGGTGCAAAAGTTTCTTCATAATCAATCCCTTGCTTCTGCTTATATCCTTTGACAACAAGTCTGGCCTTGTGTCTTTCTATTTTTCCTTCAGCATTGCTTTTGGTCTTGTATACCCATTTAAATCCAATGACTTCTTTACCTTCTGGTAGATCAACCAACTCCCATGTTCTATTCTTCTCTATGGCTTTAATTTCATCATCCATAGCTTCTATCCATTTTCTATCTTTAATAGCATCTTCAAAATGAATAGGATCATCAACTTGACAATACAAAGTAAATAAGGAATTCATACCTTCGTTTGCTTCTCCTTGCTCATAGATTTCTCTAAGGCTTCTGAACTTTGTTCCTCTTTCACTTAGTGTAGCAGTGCTTGATGAAGCACTCAATTCTGCTCCACGTGGTGTGCTTGGTGATGCACTCCCACTTCTCAAGGGTGTTCTTGCTGCCGCTTGAGGCGTCCCTTGCTGGCCTTGCGCTGCTGGAGGTTGTGCAAAGGATGGGTTATTAATCTCAACCACATCTACATCATCTTCATCATGAGATAAACAGTTTTTGACATTGACTGTTTTCTCAATGCTTCCATCCCACGCTTCCTCTTCAATGAATTGCACATCTCTGCTAATTACAAACTTCTTTGTGGATGGGTTATACTGTCTGTATCCTTTGGAATCTTCACAGTATCCAAGGAAAATGCACTTCTCCCCCTTACTATCCAACTTCTTTCTCAATTTGTCTGGAATGTGTGCATATGCTACACATCCAAAAACTCTCATGTGGGTGACTCCCTGTTTTCTGACACTCCACGCTTCTTCTGGAACTTTGTTCATCACGACTTTTGTAGGGCATCTATTTAAAATATATACATCACAGTTTGCTGCTTCTGCCCAATACTCATTCGGCAAGTGTTTTGCCCTTAGCATACTTCTCACCATCTCCATTATGGTTTGATTCTTCCTTTCAGCCACTCCATTCTGTTGCAGCGTGTACCTGGTGGTAAATTGCTTGTGTATGTCGTTCTCTCTGCAAAAACGCAGAAATTCCTTTGAGATATATTCACCTCCTCTGTCTGTTCTGAGGACTTTAATGTACAGTCCGCTCTGTTTTTCTACAAGAGCTTTAAATTGTCGAAATTTCTGAAAGACTTCGCTTTTATATTTTAGAAAATAAACCCACACTTTTCGTGTGAAATCATCTATGAAGGTCAGCATGTAATTGTTGCCTGAAACTGATGCTGTTTGCATCAGCCCACATAAATCTGAGTGGATTATCTCCAAAGGTGCTTTTGCCCTTATGCTTTTCCCTGAAGGAAAGTTTTCTCTGTGTTCCTTTCCCAAGATGCAGCCTTCACATAGGCTGTCAGGCTTTTCAATCAATGGTAAACCTCTTACCATTCCTTTTCTGTGCAGCAAATTTAATCCTCCGAAATTGAGATGTCCAAATCTCAAATGCCATAACCAATTTTCATCTTTCTCTTCCTTTTGGAAGGCCTCTTGAGTTAAAGCTGCTACATTCTTTCCTTTTCCTTTCAAGTCAATGTTGAGCTTGAGCGGAAACATTCTATTGCTGGTCATTTGTATTTCAGCAATAATTTTCTTACTTGGAGGAATATCTCTTATGGTGCACACATCATCTTTGAATATAACATTGTAACCTTTGTTTATGAGCTGCCCAACGCTCAAAAGATTACATTTCAGACTTGGAACATAATACACATCAGGAACAAATTTTTTCTCCCCATTCCTTGCTCGAATACTTACTCTGCCTTTCCCTTTGACAGAGATTTTAGTATCAATCCCTGTGGTCACTTCAGATTTAACTTCTTCATCAAGATTGGCAAACATTGCTCTGTTGCCAGTCATGTGATTACTACATCCAGAATCTAAGAACCAAACATCATCATTTCTATCTTGTGCTACATTACAAGCTAACAGCACATTACTTGGGTTCTTTTCCTCTTTTGCTACATTAGCATTCTGCCTATTCTTCATGTCATTTTGCTTATTTCTACATTCATTGGCATAGTGCCCATATTTCTTGTAATAATGACATTGGACATTGGATTTTTCATACCTTTGTCCTTGAGCATGTTGGTGTTGATGTCCACCTTGCTGGCTGTTACATTGGCCATGGCTCTGGCTTTGATTGTTGCTCCTTCCATGTGAATGTGAAGAGCTGTCTCTTCCACCTCTATTCTGGCTTCTGCCTCTTCCTCTTCCTTTTCTTTGACCTCTTCCTCTTCCTGAAGGCATCTGGGTCTTGAAGGCATGCTCAAGAGATGAGTGTTCATCTCTGCTCAATCTTTGTTCATGAGTTATTAGTGAGGCATGAAGTTCATCCACTGTGAACTGTGAGAGATCTTTGGTCTCTTCTATGGTGGTTACTATAACATCAAACTTTGAGGGCAAGCATCTCAAAAGTTTCTCCACAATCCTTCTATCTTCAAGAGTTTCTCCATGGGATCTTATTTGATTGACAGTCCCAATCACATGTGTAAAAAATGTGTCAACACTGTCTGACTCTTTCATGCAAAGAGTTTCAAAATCTCTTCTCAGCAATTGAAGTTTTGCTGTTTTAACTTTCTCCATAGCTTGATAGGCTACTTTCAGAGTTTCCCATGCCTCCTTGGACTTCTTAGCTGCTGCTATCCTTGGAAACACACTCTTATTTACAGCTTGATACAAACAGAAGAGAGCTTTAGCATCTTTCTTCCTATTATTCTTCAACACATATTTCTCTGCTTGAGTTAAGGCATTAAAAGCATGCTCATCAGTTGGTTCTGTGAAACCATCTTCTACTAGTTCCCACAAGTATTGTGAGACAAACAGGGCTCTCATGGTAATGGCCCAATAATCATAGTTCTTTCCATTAAAATGTGGAAGCTGAACACTTCCAAGATTCATACCAGTGCTTGGTCCAGCCATCGCTTCTTAAACTGAACTCAGAATTTAAACAAACTGTCTTTCCTTTTTCTTGAAAGAACAAAATTCTTTAAACAATAAACGACTGCTCTTTTATCTTTGAGAAATACCTGACCTTGACTTCTGTTGAGCTTTTCACGCTGCTGGAGAGAAACGCTGCAACAGGTCTTCTTCTTCAGCTTCTTTGAAATCTTCAAAGAGCCTAGACTCGCTCCGATACCATGTTGAAATTTTGAGAAATTCCAAGCAAACAATAGAGAGAATATAAACTCCCCTCTACAACACAGAGATGTTTAAAACAGAAATTTTAATTTGCAGACAGAGATGGCATGAAATGCTTTCTATTTCATTAAACAAACTAAAAACAACTATTACAAATTCTTCCTCAACAGTGAGGGATTCTTTAAAATATATATTTGCTACGGGCAGGTGCTAAACAAACAACAAATGCTCTCTTCAAGAATGCACTAACGATTATCTCTACATTCTTCTTCATGTTCCCTTCTGCACTGCAGACTCCTTGAATTCAGCACCATCTGATATACATGACCTTGACCTTCATACTATATATATGGCGCGGCGGTCATAAAACATAAAAACAAAATACATAGGAAAACATTACAAAAATATGAGAAACTTTATATGGCGCGACATATAAAAGTGGGGACCACTTTCATAGTCGGCAATCGACAATCGGAAAATGTTTTGACAACAAACTTGTGATCCATTCAATCTTTCGATTGTGATCACTCCATGGACTCGATGGCCCGAAATTAAATCCGCCATATAAGACCGTCGGGTTGGCGCTTTATACAAGACGCGCGACCAAACAAACAAACCTCCGATCCTTCGATTGCGATTGGAAACACGGGCGCCCTCCGATCCTTCGATTGCGATCGGATCCGCCCTGATCGGGGCACACAATAAAATCCCGCCGATTAAACCTTGCGATTGAAACCAAGCGGTTCCAATAGATTTCTGCCACGTGGTCTTGTGGACCCACGGGCCTCCGCTGCTATGGGGGTGATTTATGTATGTGTTTCAATGTATTAAACGTTCCGTTTGTGGAACTCTCCCATATCAACAAGACACTGCTCCAACATAACTTTCCGATTCCGATTGGCATAGAAATGGTGGGGACCACTTGTCCCGCCAATTCAAAAATAAAAAGGACTTCCGCCTGTTTCTCTTCATTCTGGTTGTTGAGGAATTTAAAGCCCGAAACGACTGGTCTTTAATATCTCTGTTCCTCTGTAGAAAAGATCTACGAAAATCTTCGTCCTTCCACTGTGAAGAACGGCTCCGCCCATCATTGAGTTAATTTCATCTGCAATCTGTGGCTGCGGCCTATCAAAATTAAATTCATCCTTACGGATTCACCATGCTTCTTCAATACAGAGTGCTGCGCACTCAATCTCTGTTTCTGCTGCCTTGTACTTGTTTCTTCTTGTCACTGCCCAAGGCTGGGAGGTGACTTTAATATTTCAACAGATTAAGGGATGCGAGGATAGTTTTGCAGTTGATTAAGTGAGCAAACAATCCTGCAATCTGAAAAACATGTAGAAGGCAACAAATGAGTAGCTAAAACCTTAAGAACCAGCAAAAGAGAAGGTGAACCACAAATCTATAATGTCAATCAACGTAAAACTTTACTTGAGTCAAAGATGAATTCGGAAGTTCGAAACCACTTCGCTAGACAGAGGAGGTCATGTTAACATTTTCACATAATGAAGGAAATCCAAACCAGAGTACACTAAGTGGAATACATACTAATACATTACCGAGGAAATTGGTTGCAAAGTCTCTCTGCGAGGAAGGTAAGCCAATGTTGAACGAAAACCCTAAAGGCTAGAGCATCATGCCGTAAAGAACCTTGGAAGAACCCACAGAGAATAGTAGCACCAGTTGCAGAGCCAAAGTTCGAAGCTCGACAGTGGAGCAAATGAGGTTAGGATAGGGAGGGTTTGTTACCCTAACTACTCTTCCCGATGTCTATACCGTAGATCTGAGTCGATAAGTGTTAAACGATCAGGATCACACCACCAGGACGAGTTAAGGACAAATAACAGCTACGTAGGTGGACAAGTGGTGGAATCGTAGTGAGGGAGAACAGGTGTATATTCAATGCAATGACCACTATCACAACAATAGTCGAGACAATCAAATTAATGGAATGATAATTGATGTACATAAAATCTAATGCACTGTATTTATCTATGTAAAGTAATTACATGTGAATGTACCAGTAGACAAATCTTATCAATTGGGTGAAGGGAATTCCAATGGGATGAACCAATGTGAATAAATCCAAACGAAAACGAAAAACCTTTATAAACTTTGGATTATGGCTAATGTGGTTAATGTGCGAACACGAGATTAATGGTAAGGACTACCTTAATTCTAGTATAATGTTTTACTTAGGATAAAATACAGCCATTGCTATAGTGAGTACATATTTATATATTGCATGCCACTCTTTTTAAAATTGTTATAGCAGAATAAATGCTTAAAATATTTTCTTACGAGTGCAAAGTAAATGGTAAAAATTTGTAGTTTTATAGTTAGAAGGTTAATGACCATAGTAGTATGTAATTTTTTATTTATTTTTATGAATGCTGTATGGTTGTTACAGTTTATCAAAAGATAGGTATATCTGGTTGAAATGCGTCTGTTCAGAAACCGGCTTGCCATATAAGTAATGGTAGTGTAAGTTACACGATAAGATGTCTCGTGTAGCTTTTATATGATTCATAGGAACGAGCTTTCTTCCTTAATATATGGTCTCGTGTTGTGCTTTCTTCAATATTTCATGTGCAAATCGTCTATGCATGGATTTCTTTTTAAAAGGAGAGCTGCATTTTTTTAAATGAATATGCAGATCTTTTCCTTGCTCCGAATATAACTGGTAGAAAACAGAGACTGAACAAAGCGCAACAAAGCTTTTCCTTCTCTGGTAAACAAAAATAAGGTTGAATTGGTAAAAATTTTCATGCAAAGAAAATTAGTATAATTAGTAAAAATTTTCATACTAAGAAAATTTTCAATAAATTGTATTTCTTCATTATTATAATTTTTGAACTCTAATTATGTTGACATCTGTACCTCAAATTTGATATATTGACAGGGCTATAGCAAACATTTTAACCGATTATGTCAAAATTAATAGCAGAGGGAACTCTAATGATACAATTGTCTTAAAGTTACCTCAGGAACCTTTTTTTTTATTAATAGCTTGGAAACATAATTTGAAAAATTACATGCATCTGGAAATAGAACGAATAATACAGGGAACTGTACTCTAAGTGAACTTTTTGTAATGAAGAATTTGAAAAAAACAAACATCTTGAAAGATTTATCTTTCCAAATTCTTTGTGCCTGTTTTGTCAGTTGTTTGGGTACATCTCAGCACACAGCTCTAAAATTTTTTAATTAAATCTGAATGCCTCTCATTGTATTTATTTTTTATTTACCATTTTCATTATATTTAGATTTTTATTATTATTTTCACTATTATGTAATACTCTTCACATTATTAAAAATGGAAAAACTTAAATAGATAAATTAAAATTATTTTCAGCAATATTATCAATTATCTTTTAAAAATTATTATAGATTATTTTATTATTAGTTATATTTTATTAAATTTATATTTGAATTTTTGAAAATTTATAGATCATTAAACATTATTATAGATTATTTTATTGTTAGTTATATTTTATTAAATTTCTATTTAAATTTTTAAAAAACTATAAATAATTTTACACAGATTGATGATATTTTCATTAAATTTATGGTTTAAAACCAATTATTATGTAAAAATAATTATTTAATCTTTAATGTCCGCTGGGCTTTGAATTGAAATTCGCATGGATAAGCATCTTGATATAAACTTTGGCTGGTTTACCAATGTTTTCAGGTTAATCAAATTTGAAACCGTTAGAATAAGATTATCAACCAAAAAGGATCGAAAGACAATTATGTGATATAAGTTTTGGTTTTGTTTTATCAATATTTTCTTGTCAGTCAAATTTAAAATAGTTAGTATAGGACTTTCTGGTCAATCAAATTTAAAATAGTTAGCATAAGAATATTTGTTTTTTTGTTTTTTACCAATTAATTTTTTTATTATTTTTTCAAAAAGGTACCATGTACATTCGAGAGGTTTTATGTTCTTCAGCTTTATTTGTACTAGGGAGGAAAATGCAAAAACATAAAAGATATTTCCATTTCTTATATAAATTCAAAAAAAAATTATTAACGAGAAAGATCAAATATGTTTTAATGCCTTGTTTTTGTGATAAAAAAATTCCATGGTGTCATGTGATTAAACGATTTTAACGATTTTAATAACGGTGCTCCAATTTATTTCGACATTCTAAAATTGAAGTTTTGGGTGAGTCATTTCGGAGATGTGTTATGAAATGAATTATGTAACTTATTAAAAACATTTTTTTAATTAATTAGGATAAATTTATTTTAATTTTAGATCTATCAAAAATATAGATATAAGATCAAACCTCTCAATATTTGATTCCCATATTACTTAATATATTTTTGTTAAAATAAATCTATAATATTAATTAAACTCCATATTTCAGCACATGTTCTTAAGTGAACACATGTTATTGGGTGAAGAAAATCATGATGACCACATTGCTATTTTTGAGGCCATCATCTTGCAAGTACCAACATCCATTAAATTTAATGATTGGAACAAATATTTGGATCCATAAGTGGGATTCGTAAAAAGGCCTAGGGAGAAGAAACCTTATGTTAAAGTTAAACTGCTATGGTAAAAAAAAAACCCACTATAACATGCTTTTTTGTATTGTTTGAAAGATAAAGTAACCATCAATATCATCAATAAAAATGATACCCTTACTAATTATGATACATATTTTGATTTAAATTGGTTTATTTAAATCATGGAAATCTCTAAATTATAAACATATTAACTTAAATAATAAAGAATGAATTTAATCTTATTAGATCTTCATTTTCACAAAAACCATTAAAATAAGTAGGCCATTTTCATTGTTTTTATTTAGTTTTAACATGATTATCATTTTCCAACAGAGGTTTAAATTTTTTTAATGATTATCATTTTCCAACATAGGTTTAAGAAATTTAAAAAAGCCTCTTTTATCTAAAGTGAGCATAATTTCAAGTTTTAATGAAATTTTCTCACTTATACTATGTCATAGTATTTGGAATTTCAACACTTGTAAAGTGGGAACTCTAATATAATTATCATAGAAATATTTGGCATTTAAATATTTTAAAGATTTGAATTTATGATTTAGTACTGAGGCATCACATGAATACCTAAAACACAAAGCTGATTTGTCATTGCATTCAAAGTTTTATCATTTTTAATAATTTAAAATTAATTTGAAAACACTTTAACTTAATAATTGTTGTTTAGGGGTAGTTGAATTTGTGATGGCCCTAACAATGAAATATTATCTGTGATACTTTTCAAGGGTCAAGTCACGTGATTCGCTTATGTCATTAATAAAGACATATATAAATACGTAGAGGTTATAGTGATAGCAATCATACGTAGAGGTTATAGTGATAAAGACTTGCCTCTTAAGAAGAGAAACTCTTACTAAAACAAAAACAGTTTTAGAGCATATATCTCTATAGCACGAAAACTAGCTATGCCTTAGAAATAAGACTGCCACTAAGTTTGCGAGTAAGCCGACCAGCTATTCTAAACCTAGTGGGCAGATCAACTAGCAAGTAATCAAGCCAACCTGTAAGTAGGCATGCAAATAGGATGAGGCCACCAGCCATCAATCCACCAATCAACCACTCTGCTGGCAAGACATCAAGATACATATAAAAACAAGGTTGCAAAACTGCAAGACATCATATTCATATAAAAACAAGGTTTCAAAGCTACTCGACCATGAGAGAGAGGATGAAAAGCATGGCTCCACTAACATGAGAGGAAATAGGCATGAATGTAACAGATGACTTAAGTGCTAACTGATGATTATAGTTTGATGTTAAGAAATTAAAGACATTAATTGTTATTTTTATTTTTTTTAAACAATACATTATGAGTAGAAACTAATTGTGATTAAATAAATTATGGAAGTCATTTCCATAAAAGAATAGCAAGACTGATGATAAAAAAAAAAATCAATAACTGAGAGTTAGTTTGACATAATTAGATCAAACAACTACCCAACCTCTGAGGATAAAGGTTTAATCCCATTGAGGTTTGGGGGTTCTGTTCGATAAATGAGAAAGGAGAATTGCAAAGGAGAATTATCGAGATGGTGTAACCAGTGGAATACTTTGACTTATGAAAATTGATTGGAATTATAGGACTGGACTGGAATGGAATGTCCCGAGGTCTCTTCTAGTGAATCTATCAACTTATAAAGCTCAGACTTGGAGCACGAGGGGGAGAGGAGGACGTGATTATCTCTCTCGAGGTAGGGTGGAACAAAATTAGTCAGAAATTTGAGGAAACATATAAGTTTATTTTCTATTACTGGAAATTTTAGACATCTGTGTATGGAATGACATTGATTGGGTTAAATTCTGTAGGTGAATACAAAACTTATTTGCAGGAATAGAAATGCATCTAGATTGAATTCTTGAAGGATATGATAGTTATTTAGATTGATGCATTAACTGTAAGGCGGAGGACTACTAACATAGAACCCTCGAAATGAGGGCTCCATGTTGGTTGCCCTTTGCATCCTATGACATACACAGACAAGGATGGTACGTCCATCTATTATGTCAGAAGCATAAGAAAATAATTAAAGAACTTTTTAGGTTGTTCTATATATGTCTAGAAACAACTATAAACGTATAGCATATAGATGTCATCAGAATTGACAAAACTAGTGAAAAGTACAGGAAAAGCGGTAAAAAATATTCTTTTAAATACAGCTTCTGTTAACTGAAAACAAGAAATACAGTATGTACACTTTGTAGGAAACTATAAAATCTATTTCTTGTTTGCGGAATAAAAAAATAAGTCAATTTGAGAAATTTATGGAAAAATAAAAATAAGCACTGTAGAAGATATAATTCTTAGAATTTATACTACATTTGTATTTAAATCAATATGAGAATCAAGTACTGAAAAAGGAGTAAAATTTATCATAAAAGCAACCTTAAGAAACCTTGTTTATAGTAAAGAAGAGTCCAAAATAATTTACACTTCGTAAACCTCAATAACCAACGGTTCAAAAGGAAATTTACAGTAATAATTACAATAGTATGTAACCGATTACTTCGGTTTTCCTCAGTAAACAAAGATTTAAAAGAATAAGAAAGAAACTACTATATGAAAAACAATATAATTCTTTTCCAATATTCAACTTGACCAATGAAAATAATTTCCTTTACATTTGAACTTGGAGTATGGTGGGCTGGGCTGCACCATGAAACTCCGTGAATACACTCGACGACGGAACAGTCTAAAGGGAGAAAAATGGCTACTTTGTTTTCAAAAAACACAAGCAGCATGTCCTGTTGGCTTAACCGCAAGCAAAGTGTAGAAATTTCCATAAACTGTATGGTTGGAAGGCTATAAGTGATCCGAGTTCTAGGTCGAGAGCTCGGTGTTCGAGCTAGTCACAAATCAGAGGGATAACTATTAGAAGATGGAATGACAATGTCAACAGTGTTGGAATTTCTGAAAATTTCTGAACACATAGAGGAATAAAATAATTCCTCAACTTCACCACAGGAAAAATAAAAATTGCAGACAGAGAGATGGATTTAACACTATTTCATTAAACAAACTATAGGATGTTACAAAATGAAATTCTTCAGAACTCCTATGTTCTGGATTCACAAAATAAAACTTTAGCAGCTACAGATGCATCGCTTCAACAAACAATTCTCCTCTCTATTTCTCTGTTTCTATTCACTGCTACTCACACAATGCTCCCTGTTTTTCAGCCTTCGGGAAAATTACACAATACAATGTCTTCTATGATGCACATGACATATATAAGACATTATATATATATATATATATATATATATATATATATATATATATATTCCATATTTATAATATATATATCAAAATATATTTAACCAAAGTTAAGAACAAATGTACTGCAAAAAATTAAATAAACCCAAAGTTAAAAATTTAAACAGTATGCGGAAAATAAGACTTAAATCAAAACATAAAAAAACTTCACACATTCCATATTTTCTGGGGTTGTAAAAATTTGTCAAGGGTCTTTTCCTTATCCCCCTAGAGCTGCTCTCATTTGTCAAGCAGAGGATGATGTCACCTCCTGCAGCGGGTGATCACTCCCCTTTGCTACCCACGCTTGCTACCCCCCAGAATGGAGCTTGCTGGCTGTGCATTCAATGTGGTTGGCGGAAAATTGATTGTTGGTGGTTGCTGCAAATAAGATCGTGGTTGTGTGAAGATCAAATCTAAAGATTGCCACTGCCTTTGTTGTCTTTCAATCCCATCAACATTAAGTCATCGTCTTGTTGTTCTTTCAGACTTAAATTTTTCCATCCTTTTTCTCTATGCGGGTAGTTGGAATTAATATTCGAACACTCACCCTCAATTTCAACTGTTGGATTTTCTTGCATACCCAGGCATTTTCTGAAATAGTGAAAACTCTTCTGTGTTAATGGCTTTGTCAGTATATTAGCAAACTGCTCCTCTATCCTGCAGTTCTGCAAAACAATATCACCATTATTAACCATTTCTCCTATAAAATGAAAATTTGCATCCATATGCTTTGTTATCTTATGGAAGACATAATTATTTGATAAAGCTATGACTGAGCTGTTATCACAATAAATTGTTGTTCATTTGTCCTGTTCATGACATAAATCCCTGAGCATTCTTCTCATCCATACTGCTTGGAATGATGTTGTTGTTGCTGCCACATATTATGCCTTTGTTGTTGATAAATAAACTATTGGTTGCTTCTTGGAAGCCCATGAAATGGCTCCCGATCCCAAATGAAACACATATACATATGTGCTCTTCCTGTCATCTATACTTCTAGCCCAATTAATTTCAGTATAACGAATTAATTTAAATTTTTCAGAAGAGGAGTAGAAAATACCATACCCCTTTGTTCCATTCACATACCTTAGAATCCTCTTGGCTACCTACCAATGAGTCTTTTTTGGTGTTTCCATGAATCTAGAAATTAAACTTAGCATGCATTATATCCGGCCTAGTTGTACTCAAATCCATAAGACTACCAACTATGCCCTTGTACAATGTTTGATCAACATTCTTGTTGTGATCTTCCTAGCTCAAATTTAACCCCATGACAATTGGAGTTACAGTTGCCTTGTTTTTATGCATGTTGAATCTTTTCAACACTTATTCAACATATTTTTCTTGGGAAATAAAAATCCCATTTTCATTTTTCTCTACTTCTATTCCAAGAAAATATCTCAAAAAACCCAAATTAGTCATTTCAAATTCAATCTTCATGACTGCTTTAAAATCAACAATGAGAGAAACTTCATTGCTAGTAAAGATTAAATTATCTACATATAAAACAACAATAATAATTTTACCATCATTTTCTTTTATGTAGAGTGTGGGTTCTCCATCATATTTCTCAAATCAATTTCAGTCAGGTAAGCATATATCCTATTGTACCATGCTCTCAGTGCTTGCTTCAACCCATAAAGAGATTTCTTCAATTTTCATACGATGTTCTCTCGACCTTCAATCTCATAGCCTGGAGGTTGCTCAACATATACCTCTTATTTCAACACCCCATTCAGGAATGTAGATTTCACATCCATTTGATAAACCTTCCATTTGTGTTGTGCTGCTATGGACAACACTTTTCTCACTGTTTCAATCCTTGCAACTGGTGCAAAATTTTCCTCATAGTCTCTTCCTTGCTTCTGGTTGTAGCCTTTGACAACAAGTCTGGTCCTTTTCCTTCCAATCTTACCTTCAGCATTGCTCTTGGTCTTATAGACCCATTTAACTCCACTGACTTATTTACTTTTAGGGAGGTCCACTAACTCCCATGTATTACTCTTTTCTATTGAACCAATCTCTTCGTTCATTGCTTTAATCCATTTTTCTTCCTTTATATCTTCTTCAAAATGAATTGGGTCATCAACATGACAATACAAAGAAAATAAAGAGTTCATAACAACATTATCATTTACCTCTCATTGTTCATAATTCTCACTCAGATTTCTGAATCTCGGTATTTTTGGTGTACTTGGAGTTCCACTTGAACTCGAGGGAGTTTCAGTTCCCTATGGTGTGCTTGAAGAAGCACTTCCTTGATTTCTCAAGGTTGTTCTATTTCCGTCTTGTGGTGTTGTTTGTTGTGCTTGTGGTGGTGGAGGAGGAGCCACCAAGGAGGGATTATTTTTTGTTGTGCATTCCTCTTCCTCTTCATGAGACACACATGTCTTGACGTTCACTGTTTTCTCTAAGCTTCCATCCCAAGCTTCTTCTTCAATAAACTGCACATCTCTGTTGATTATAACTTTCTTGGTGGATGGATTATAGAGTTTGTATGCCTTGGACTCATCACTGTATCCAAAAAAGATACACTTCTCCCCCTTATTATCAAACTTCTTCCTTAGCTGATCTGGAATGTGTGCATAAGCCACACAACCGAATACTCTCATGTTTGTGACATGCTTCTTTATGCTGCTCCACGCTTCTTCCGGAACTCTTTTGATGACAGCTTTGGTTGGGCATCTATTCAAGATATATGCTGCACAATTGACATCACCAACCCAATACTCATTTGGAAAATGTTTTTCCTTCAACATACTTCTGACCATGTCCATGATGGTCCTATTCTTCCTTTTTGCAACACCATTTTGCTCAGGTGTGTACCTTGTGGTAAAGTGCTTATGTATGCCAGTCTCCCTACAGAAATGTAGGAACTCTTTAGAGATGTATTCTCCACCTCTGTCAGTTCTTAGCACTTTGATGCAGTGCCCACTCTACTTCTCAAAAATATCTTTGAAGTGGCAGAACTATTTAAACACTTCACTCTTCTGTTTCAAGAAATACACCCATGCCTTTCTAGTGTAATCCTCTATGAATGTCAAAATAGATTTGTTGCCAGCCAAAGATGGCGTTTGCATTGGTCCACACAAATATGAGTGGAAAATATCTAAGGGTGCCTTTTCCCTTATACTCTTCCCTACTGGAAAGTTTTCTCTGTGTTGTTTTCCCAAGATGTAGCCTTCACAAAGGATGGCCGGTTTCTCAATCATTGGTAATCCTTTTACCATTCCCTTTTTGTGCAATAAGTTCAAACCTCCGAAATTGAGATGTCCAAATCTAAAGTGCCATAACAAGTTTTCATCTTTCACATCCTCTTGAAATACCTCTTGTGTTACAGCTGCTAAATTTCTTCTTTCCTTCAAGTCTATTCTAAGCTTGAGAGGAAACATCCTATTGCTTTACATTGCACACATCATATTTCAAAAATACATTGTAGCCCTTGTTTATGAGTTGTCCAATGCTCAAAAGATTACATTTCAAGCCAGGTACATAATATACATTTGGTACAAACTTATGTTCTCCTTTTCATTTCATGATACTTACTCTTCCTTTTCGCATGACAAAGACTTACTATCAGTCCTTGTTGTTACATCGGATTTAACATTTTCATCTAGATTAGCAAACATTGTTTTGTTTCTAGTCATGTCGTTACTACAACCTGAGTCTAAGAACCATACATCATCTTTTCTATCTTGTTCTACATTACCTGTTAACAGCACATTCTTCTGGTTTTTTTATTCTTTTGTTAAATTAGCATTCTGCCTATAATTGATGTCATTTTTATTTTTGCTACATTCATTGGCATAGTGCCCATATTTCTTGCAATAATGACATTGGACTTGAAATTTATCATACCTTTGTCCATGAGATTGATGTTGGCTTGAGCCCTCATTATGGTTATGATTGCTGCCTCTTCCACTCTAACTTGCAGGGCTATTTCTTCCTTTGTTTTGGCTTCTGCCTCTTTCTCTGTTGTTTGATCTTCCTTGAACTCTGCTTCAACCAAAATACATTTGAGTCTTCAACGATTGTTCCAATGAGGAATTTGTTCCTCTATTCAGTCTGTGTTCATGAGACATGAGGGATGCACTAAGCTCATACACTGTAAATAGTGAGAGATCCTTTGTCTCTTCTATTTCCACTACTATGGCATTAAATCTTGACGATAGACTTCTCAAGATTTTCTCCACTATTCATATTTCTTCAAGTGTCTTTCCATGATACCTTATCTAGGTAACAAACCCAATCAAATGAGTGAAAAATGAGTCTATAATTTCAGAACCTTTCATACAGAGAGTTTCAAAGTCTCTCCTCAGCATTTTTAGCTTTGTTGTATTCACCTTCTCCATGCCTTGATAGGCTATCTTGAGAATATCCAACGCCTCCTTAGAATTTTTTGTTGCTGCAATCCTTGGGAAAATACTATCGTGCACTGATTGAAAGAGAAGTAAGAGGGCTTTGGAGTCCTTCTTCCTATTATCTCTTAACAAGTCTCTTTATATTGCTGTCAAAGAAGCTAGCGCTGCTACATCTATCGGTTCTAGGTAGCCATTATCAACTAGCTCCCATATGTCCTATGAAGCAAATATGGCTCTCGTCGTGATTGCCCAATATTCATGGTTCTTCCCGTTAAACTGTGGAAGTTGGGGATTCGTCAGACTGGTGCCTGCTGCTACCATTGTAACTATGAAAACTAGACAATTTTCTTGACTGTGTAAAAAAAAAAAACAAAAGCTTTCTCTGCTGCAGAAATCCGCTTCAAAAACCTTCTTACAACTTTTGTAGCGAAGAGCGATCTATGCTTCATTCACTGAGCACCTAGACTAGCTCTGGTACCATGTTGGAATTTATGAACAATTCCAAACACACAGAGGAATAAAATAATTCCTCAACTTCAACAGAGAAAAAAATAAAATTGCGGACAGAGAGATAGATTATAACACTACTTCATTAAACAAACTATAAGTTGTTACAAAATGAAATTATTCAGAACTCTTGTGTTCTGGATTCACAGAATAAAACTCCAGCTGCTACAGATGCAACGCTTCAATAAAAAACTTCTCCTCTCTGTCTCTCTATTTCTATTCACTGCTACTCACACAATGCTCTCTGTTTTTTAGCCTTTGGGAAAATTACACAATACAATTTCTTCTACGATTCACACGACATATATAAGACATTACATAGATATATATTATAAATATTCCATATATATATATATATATATATATATATATATATATATATAACCAAAGTTTAAAAAAATGTACCGCAGTAAATAAAATAATCCGAAAGTTAAAAATTAAAACATTATGCGGAAAATAAGACTTAAATCAAAAAATAAATAAACTTCACACGTTCCATATTTCATGGGGTTATAAAACTTTGCCAAGGGTCTTTTCCTTCTCCCCCTGGAGCTGCTCTCATTGGTCAAGCGAAGGATTATTTCACCTCCTCCGATGGGTCATCACTCCCCTTTGATGCCCATGCTTGCTACCCCTTGAGATGGAGCTTGCTGGCTATGCATTCAATGTGGTTGGCAGAGAATTGATTGATGGTGGTTGTTGCAAATAAGATTGTGGTTGCGTGAAGATCAGATCTGAAGATTGCCACCGCCTTTGTTGTCCTTCGATCCCATAGATATTAATTCATCATCTTGATGTTCTTTCAGACTTAAATTCTCCCGTCCTTCTGCTCTCTATGGGCAGTTGGAATTAATATTCCAACAGGTGGTACTGAGTTCGAGTGCTATCAAAAGAAAAACAGCAACGCAGAAATTTCTCAACCTGTTTACCTACACGAAAGGAGAGATAATGTTAATATTATGCTTGTTACATAAACTAAGCACTAAAAGGATAAATTCCAGCAGAAAATAACCATTAATCGTTCATATCTTACCTAAAAATGTATATTGTGGAGTTTGTGCTGCATCAATCTTAAACAACACAATTCAGAATAAAATGAATTAATATATTAAGAGATGGAAGAATAGATAAGAGTATACAAGTAGAATGATATTTTTTTAACTGAGTTTGTGTGTACACCACTTGGAAGTGCTCCTTTTTTGTAGCCACGTAAGAAAAGCCAAACCAGAGAAGGGCGGAAGGGTGTAACCGAGTTCCTTGAAAATTCTTAAGTCTGAGATTAAAAACGCAGGCATGGAGAATAAACTGAAAAACAAAACGTGAAAATAAAAGTATGAAACCCTATAAAATTTCTACAATAGTGAATCATTACACTATCGAAAACATTTCTGATTTAACTATGGAGTTTTAAAGATATTACTGCAGAGAGACAGGGACTATAGCAGATTCCATTTGCGCTGAGAAGTTATAGAGATAGAGGTCTCTTCTTGCATAAAACAAAATGACTGAAAATATTTTGAAAAAGGGTTAAGGGGTAGGGTTATTACCTGTAACCCTAATGCCATAACACTATTGGATCCCAGTGGGGTAGGTCAACAGTGGAAGATTTTCCAAGTGTCGATGCGAGTACATAACTAGCGAGAGGAAGATCTACCTAGACTCAATAATTAATGCATTCATTCAACTTGAGATGTACCATGTCAGATCCATTCGACGCATAATCCAAAGAGTTGATCCGCCATTAAATGAGAGTTCCAGAATGAACATTAATGAAATTAGAAAGTTATCAATCGTTCGGGTAGTGTGAATATAGCCTTGGTATTTGGAATAAGGCTTAAATTTAATAAAGTTAAATTGTCCATTTTCCAAAATACATTATGTGTAATAAAGTAATGTGAGGATTAGGGTGAAGCGATACAATAATATTTACCTCCATATAAGTATAAAAACAACTTAGATTATATATATTATAAAGTTAAGGAAAATTAATAAGATTGTGTTATTATTAAGTGACAAAGGAGAGTGATGTTAGGAGATGAATATGAATGTAGGGTTTGAACGAGAATGTAAAGCATTGAAAGTAATTTTTTATTTATGTGTATTTGATGGATGCTACAAGTGGTATCGGAGTGGCGTTTGTATGTTGGGACCCTATGGATCAACTAATGTTTCAAGTTGTGTATATACTAATGCACAAAGAGGAATAAAAGAAGTTAACATGATATTATGAGAAGGGGTACAATGCAACAGCCACCCCAGAATACCGGGGAAACCCAACCCCGACTAGAGATGAATCCGAAGAAGTGGGCGCAACTGAGTGTGGATCAACACCAGCAAACAAGTAGACCCTTGGAGGAACAACAACACCAAAGTAGTATTCTACGTACAAAAGTTACAAGAGGAAATGGTTAGGGTGCCAAGTGATAATGCACATTGATGAAAGAACAGGAGAGGATATTAAAAAGCCTCTTAGGTAAATATAATCAAGGAATGGAACAGGCCAATGCCAATAGGGATCTGTAAAAAGGAAATGAGCAACAAGAAAGAGACCATGCCACTGATAGAATGGAAAGAAGTCAGTCTCAGCGGAGGAATATATATAAAAATTACAATGAGGCTGAGTCAAATAATGTGTCTGATCAGAAAGAAGTTAAGAGACAGAAAGTGGAATTACAAGGCTAATTTCGAAAAATAAAACCACCTACATTTGATGGATTTGTGGAGAAGGTGGTTGAGGCATGGCTGATAAACATGAAGACGTATTTTAAATTTTACGAATACAACAATAATCTTAAAGCCATATTGGCCATTTATCAGTTAAGGGAGAAGGCCACATTATGGTGGGAGGAAGTGAAAAATGTGCACAGTATAGATGATGAGGATGTGACCTGGGATTTGTTCCAGTAGTATTTTAAGGATAAATACTTAAATGAACGTTTCTATGAAGAAAAATATAGAGTTCCATGACTTAAAGCTAGGAAAAATGATGATGGATGAGTACATCACCAAGTTTATTTCCTTACTTCATTATGCTCCTTATCTAAGGGATGAAAAAGTAAAAGTACAGTCGTTCCTGAGTAGTTTTCCAATTCATATGAAGGAACATATTGAGTTTGTAAATCCCAAAACTATGTTTGAGGCAATCCGGAAGGCAAGAATGTGCTACCAGCAGGCTAAAGAAAAAGGAGAATAGGGTAAAAGTTGGCAGACAAATAAAGAACATAAGCGTAGTTTTGGTTTCAAGAAAAACTAAACCAGTAATTTCAAGAATGCTGCCAGAAGCTCAGTTAGCAAACAATTTGGAAGTAATCATCAAAGAATAAGATGACCTGTAGAAGATAAACCCACAGAAGCTTCCAGCAAACCAGAACAACCATAAAATCAGAATCCACCCCTACAGTGTTGGGGGTGTGGTGAAGCACACTACTACAAAGACTTCCACAACGAGGAAGGAGCGAGGCGTTTACCAAATTACAAGAAGCTTCAACAGTGGGAGATGTAGGCAGAAATACACCCAAAATTAACGCAGCCCTAGAAGATAGGCAGGCAGATTACCAGCCGACAATGAGAGAATTAGAAGGTAAATTACTATCTCAATCTATTTATATTTTGGTAGATCTAGGTGCAAGTTTAAGCTACGTAAGTTCCAAAGTAGTAGAGATTTGTAAACTGCAGAGTCAAAAATTCAGAACTCCATGGCTGGTAGAGTTAGCCACGACAGCAAAAAGAAACGTTTGTGCTAAGATTCCGAACTATGCACTAGAAATTAGTGAAAAATAGCTAATTGTAGACCTAAATATACTACCTCTGGGATCCTATTATGTGCTACTTGGTATGGGCTGGTTGGAGAAGCACTATACGTTGGTATACTGTAAAGAAAAAATTATATACTACAGAATGCAAGATGGAACCCGTAAGGAAATTCAAGGTATAAAGAAACCTTTGAAGTTGCATCCAATTACAACATCTCAAATGGGTAAATACATAAGGAAAGGATGCCAGTTATACACCATGCAAGTGCGTTTTACTAGTTCCAAAGACATTCCGATAGTGCAAGAGTTTATGGACATATTTCTAGAGGAAATACGAGGTTTTCCACCTAGAAGGGACATTGATTTTAGAATAGAATGGATACCTGGAGCATCACGGATTTTAAGGAAACCATATCAAATGAGTGTACCAGAATTAACCAAACTAAAGATGCAGTTAGAAGAATTATTGGATAAAGGGTACATCCGACCAAGTGTATCCCCTTGTGGAGCACTTGTGCTATTTGTGAAGAAGAAAGACAAAACCATGCGAATGTGCATGGATTAATGCCAGCTTAATAAGTTGACAATTAAAAATAGATACCCTCTACCACGAATTAATGATTTTTTTGATCAAGTGAAGTGAGTTACAGTATTTTCAAAGATAGATCTAAGTTCAGGATACCATCGGATCCATATAAAAGAAGAAGATATACATACAACTGATTTTTGTACCAGGTACGCACACTACAAGTATGTGTTGTTACCATTTTGATTGACTAATGCACCAACAACCTTTACGAGGCCGATGCATGGAATATTTCACCCCTATCTCGATAATTTTGTGTTAATATTTATTGATGATATTTTAGTTTACTCTAATAATGAAGAAGAGCATAAAGAGCACCTGCGGATAGTGCTATAAATGTTACAGAAGCATCAACTGTACGCTAAGTTCAGTAAGTGTGATTTTTTCAAGGAAGAAATACATTACCTTGATGAAGTTATTTCTGCTGAAGGTATTGCAGTTGAATCAGAGAAAATCAGAACGATTATGGAATGGAAAATACCCCAAAACGTGGCAGACATCCTATCCTTTATGGGTTTGGCCATTTACTATCGGCGGTTTATTAAAGGTTTTTCAAAAATTTCTTTTCCATTTAGTTCCTTACAAAGGAAGGGAAAATTATTTAAATGGATGAAGGAATGTCAAGACAACTTTGAAAAGTTGAAATTGTTATTAACTATAGCTCCAGTATTAAGGGTAGAAAATCCCAATAAGGAGTATGAAGTCTGCACAAATGCATGTAAAGAACGAGTTGCAGTAATTTTATCACAATAAGGTTAGGTTGTTGCCTATGAGTCACGCAAATTAAAGAGCATGAGAAGTGGTACTCAACTTATGATTTGGAGTTGACAGCAGTAGTGCATGCACTTAGGTTATGGAGACACTACTTACCTGGAAAGAGATTTGTACTCAAAATTGATCATAGTAGCTTAACTAGTTATTTTAAGCAAGTTGACCTTAATTCTGGCGAAGAAAGGTGGAATGTCTTCTTCAGAAAGTTCAAAGTTGATATGCAACATGTGAAGGGTAAGGAGAATAAAGTAGCTGATGCGTTAAGTAGAAAATTTCATGGTGTTTATGAGTTGTACTATAATCAGGTTGAGTGCAGATTTTTGGAGCAAATAAAAACATAAACTGAGAAAGATCATGAATACCAGTTCATGTGGCAACAAGTTGAGGAGTTCAGAAAATAAGGAAAATCTGTTGATTACGAAATTAATAAATATGGGTTGCTAACTTTCAAGAAAAGAATTCTAGTTCCGAATAGAATGGAGTTGAAGGAACTAATTATGAATGTGCATCATCGTAGTAACTACTCTAGAAATCCTAGGTATCAGAAGATGCTAACAACGATTAGGAAAAACTACTTTTGGACAGGTATGAGAAGAGATATTGCAGAATACCTAAAAAAGTGTTTAGAGTGCCACCAAATGAAAGTGGAACACTAGCACCCAGCCGAGTTGATGCAGCCTATAACGGTTTCTGACTGGAAGTGGGAGGTAATATCTTTCAACTTCATCACAAGTTTACCAAGGTCAAAGATTCTATAATGGTAGCGGTGGATCTATTAAGAAAAGCAACACATTTATACCAGTGCAGTCCACTTATAAGACGGTGCAAATAGCAGATATATTTATGAGAGATATCTTTAGACTACATGGAATCCAAAAGACTATCATATCTGACAGGGATGCCAAGTTTACTTCAACATTCTGGAAAATGTTATTTACAGGATTAGGAACTCAAATTAACTTCAACATCGCCTACTATCCACAAACGAACGGACAAACGGAGTGAGTAAATCAGATCCTGGAAGATATTGTATGTATGTACGTAATGAAACATTCAACTACGTGGGAAGAATATCTGCACCTAATGGAGTTTGCATACAATAAAGGATATCAGGAATCCCTTAGGATGAGTCCCTTCAAAGCCCTATATGAACGACAATGCATAACACCTATTAATTGGAGTAGCCCAAAAACCATGTTGATGCTTGGATGAGAAATGCTAGCTGAAATGGAGACAGAAGTAAAGAAGATCCAGCAAAATTTGAAAGCAGCTCAGGATAGACAAAAAGTGTATGCAGATAAGAAAATGACTTATCATGATTTTGAGGTGGGAGACCATGTGTACGTAAGGATTAAAACAAATAAAAGCAATTTAAGGTGGGCCTCTTGTGCCAAGTTGGCACCTAGGTTTTGCGGCCCTTTCCAAATATTGTAAAGGGTAGGACCTGTGACTTACCGATTTCCCTTTCCCAGTCATATCCAGGTGCACAACATCTTTCATGTATCATTATTAAAATGAAATGTACATGATCCAAAGCATATAATCCACTGGAAAAATATTCAGGTAGGATATGGATATAAGACTTGATTAGAAATGCTAAGATTGATGAGGTAATTAATTCAAATTTTGTTGATTGCAGGTCGAACGAGACGACGAGTTTCTGGTCGATCTTGAGTGTCTAATCAATTGGAGAGAAATCATGCTGCGGAAATGAGGGCTCCGTGTTGGTTGTCCTCTACATCCTATAACATACATGGACAAGGATGGTCCGACCATCTATTATGTTATAAGAAGAAGAAAATAATTAGAGAAATTTCTAGGTTGTACTGTATATGTCTGGAAACAACTATAAACATATAACATATAGACGCCATAATAATTGACAGGTCTAGTGAAAAGTACAGGAAAAGTGGTAAATAATATTCTTTTAAATACAATTTCTGTTAACTGAAAACAAGAAATACAGTATGTACACTTTGTAGGAAACTATGAAATCTATTTCTTGTTTGTGGAATACAAAAAGAAGTCAATTTGAGAAATTTATGGAAAAAGACAAATAAACGCTATAGAAGATATAATTTTGAAAGTTTCTACTACATTTATTTTTAAAGCGAGATGAGAATAAAGTACTGAAAAGGGAGTAAACTTTATCAGAAAAGTAACCTTAAGGAACCATCTTTATAGTAAAGAAGATTCCAGAATAATTTACAATTTGTAAACCCAGATAACCAATGCTTCAAAAGGAAATTTAAAGTAGTCATTACAAAAGTATGTAACCGATTAATTTGGTTTTCTCCAGCAAACAACAAGTTAAAAGAATAAGAAAGAAAATATTATATGGAAGACAATATAATTCTTTTCCAAGATTCAACTTGACCAAAGAAAATAATTTCCTTTACATTTGAACTCAGAGTATGGTGGGCTAGGTTACACCATGAAACTCCATGAATACCCTCGACGACAGAACAGTCCAAAGGGAGCAAAATGGCTACTTTGTTTTCAAAAAACACAAGCAGCATGCCCTGTTGGCTTAACCACAAGCACAGTGCAGAAACTTCCATAAACTGTATCGTCGGAAGGTTAGAAGTGATCCGAGTTCTAGGCGAGGAGCTCGGTATTTGAGCTGGTCACAAATAAGAGGGATACCTGCTAGAATATGGAATGATGATTTCAGAAGGTGGTACTAAGTCCGAGTGCTATCAAGAGGAAAACCCCAACGAAGAACTTTCTCAACCAGTTTACGTGCACGAAAGGAGAAATAACGTTAATATTATGCTTGTTACATAGACTAAGCACCAAAAGGATAAATTGCTATGGGAAAAAACCATTAATCATTCATAGCTTACCTAAAAACGTATATTGTGGAGTTTTGACAACATTAATCTAAAACAATACAGTTCAGAAGAAAATGAATAAATATAGTAAGAGATGGAAGAATAGCTAAGTGTATATAAGTATAAAGATATTTTTTAAACCAAGTTTACCTATAAGCCACTTGGAAATGCTCCTTCGTTGTAGCTGCGTGAGTAAAGCCAAAGCAGAGAAGGGCGGAAGGGTGTAACCGAGTTCCTTGAACAATATTAAGTATGAGATAAAAAACATGTTAGAAATTAATGGAGATTAGGTGATATTTTGTTACGTAGTTGTGATTTTGCATTTTATTAGACATTCAGTTCCTATTAATTAGGAATCTGTTTCACCTAATGTATCTATTTAATTAATGGTGCTTAATGAGAAACTCCAAGCGAGTGCATTTGCTTGTGGGCGCTCCTGGTGATCTGCACCTGTGAGCTCCTGTGTGTTTGCGAAACTTCATGTCTTCCGCAATTTTTGACATGGTATCAGAGCACAGTGAAGCCAGCAGATCAAATTGAGTTGTTGCTGCGTGAGGAGGGTTGAAAGATTGCAGTCGGATCTTCGTTAATCGAACTTCCAAGAGAGCAAGGTGAGCAGTAAGGCGGATATAAGCCGGCACGAATCCATTTGTCCCACGATGACACGCTAAGCCCTGCAGAGGTTGGTAAAGGCATGTGAGTGCCTTTGTCCCACAGAGACTTTGTCCACGGGTTGTTGAGTGGACTGGTTCAGACGCATTGAAACACAACAACGAGCATGCAAGCGTAGACAGCAGGCAATATTTTTTTCCGTTGCGATGTGCGGTGTGTGGCCGATCAATTGTATCAGTGCGGTGTGTGGCCGAGTTCCGTTTTGAAATAACGTATTGTTTGGTCTGGAGCGTCAGGGGCCCAGCCAATGGACTTCCATTGCTGCACTGTGCTATTGATATTTGAACCTGCGTTAATTTGAGCTGTTGTAAGCTATTGCACATCAAGCCTGCGGTCAACCATTCGTTTTGGCTGGATTTCAGAGCGTTTTATTTTCGCTAAATTTGGTAGCGTGAGGTCGAAAGGGAAACTCCTCAGAAGCAGGGAGGATTGTTTCTTCTTGTTGTTGATTCAGTCGACCACGTGTGGCAGTCACAGGAGTCGGCTTTGAGAAACGCTTGAGCTGCTGTCAATCAATTGTAAGTGCAAAACCTGAATGCGTATTTACATATATTTTTTTGAGGATCTGTGAGTTGGTTTGATCACAGATATTTCTGAATTATATATCGATCCGGCAAGCCTTCAGAAAAAGAAAAAAAAAACCTGCTTTGTTTCCTCCATTTTTTGTTGTAAGATTCGCTGTTGTTTTTTCTAAAACAACATCCCCTGCCCTTTTCTCATGCTCATGCAACCTTGGTGAAATTAAGCAGCTCATTTGACATTCGTTGCCCTTCATTTGTTGTCCTAATTAACAGAATTACACAGCCTTATGTTTTTCAAACAGATTGGCATGTAGTCTATGCAAAGTGATATCAACGCTTTCGCTGAAATGGATTTCTGAAATTAATAATTAGCGATCTGCTGCTTTATTTAATTTGAATTCTCAGCTGAAATTCATAATTTGTATTTCACAATTGTTGTAATTCACAACCATATTCAATTTATTGTGATAATCGAGGGTTGTTCCTTTTAAGTTGTTGGGGTAGCCTGTTTTTTTTTTCTCCAAGATGAATGCTCAAATGGTACATTACTTAAATGAAAGCAGCAAGTTGGATGGTTCCAATTATACAAATTGGAAATTTAAGCTTCAAACTTTGCTTGAGGGACAAAATACCTATAGCATTGTCATCGGCGATGAAGTTAAGATGACTGTTGCAAATGGTGGAACGAATGCAACAATTCAAGAATGGGAGAAAAGGGAGATGAAGGCAAAGGTTCTACTAAAATTATCAGTTAAAGATAGCATCATCCCTCATATTCGGGATTGCAAGACAGCGAATGACTTCTAGAAAACTCTCAAAGACATGTATGAAATCAAGAACACCAGCCGAACCTTGTTCCTCAGGAAGAAGACCCTCTCAATCAAGATGGAGGAGAATGAGTCTGCTTCATCATTCTTATCTCGGATAAAGGAAGTTAAAGATAAAATATCTGATATCGGTCAAACCATGGCAAATGATGATATGGTGACAATCACCATGAACGGTATGACGGATGAATATTAGATGTTTATAACTGGATTAAATGCAAGGGAAAAGCCTCCGTGTTTTGAAGAGCTTACTGGAATTTTGCTACAAGAAGAGGAAAGGAGGTCGTCTCTCAAACCTCAAGATCCAAATCTTGCATTCATAACAAAGTTCAAGCCAAATGGGAGAGCAATGGCTAATCAGAGGAGGGGAAACACATCAAAAAGGACACCACAAGGTATGACCTCGTATAAAAATGACTCTGCTCTTAAATTCTTTTATTGTGGTAAGATAGGCCATATTGCTAAATTTTGTCATAAGAAGAAGGAAAATCAAGAGAGGTACAAGCAGAGAAGACATGCAGGTCACTTGACGGATGCAGATGCAGATGCGGACCCAGATCAGAATCTAGATGTTAGATTTTTTATGGCCGAGGCTGACACTCCTACTCAGGAGGATGAATTAGATATTTGGTTCGTGGATTCTGGAGCCTCCTCGCATATGTCAGGGAAAAAGCAATGGTTCAGAAATTTTAAAGAATCCAACTCTGGAGTAAAAGTCTATCTTGGAGATAATAGAGGATACGAGATCAAGGGACATGGAGATGTCCTTGTTACTCTGCCTTATGGTAAGATCAGGAATATATCTGATGTGTGGTATGTTCCTGGCATTAAGAAGAACCTGATTTCTATGTCAAAGATTACAGATCAGGACCTCAAGGTAGAAATTTTTAAATCTCATTGCATTATTAAATATTTGTTGGATCAGATGAAGCCCATTGCTACGGGTATTTGCATAGGAGGACTCTACCAATTGGATGTGAAAATTAAGCCTCAACAAGCTTTGATGTCGTCGAATAAGTCTGCTGAAAATTTGTGGCATCAGCGACTTGGGCATATTAATTTCAGTGATCTCCTTCTGTTGCAAAACAAATGTATGGTAGATGGTCTTCCTGTTTTGAAAAATTTGCATATTGATTGTGAGGCATGTGCATTCGGTAAACAACATAGAGATGAATTTCCTGCTGTTAAAGATAGAAAACAGAGGGATATACTCGAACTTGTACATACTAACTTATGTGGCCCGATGCAGACAAGTTCGTTAGGGGGGGCCTATTATTTTTTAATCTTTGTTGATGAATGTACAAGATTCACTTGGGTGTATTTTTTTAAATATAAAATTCATGCTTTTGAATAATTCAAGCAATTCAGAAACATGATTGAGAAGCAAATAGGAAAGTTCATCAGGATTCTTCGATCAGATCAAGCAGGAGAATTCAAGAAAGGAGTCTTCATCAAATATTGCAACGAGCATGGGATACAACAGAAATTTACAACACCTTACACTCCTCAGCAGAATGGAGTTGCTGAGAGGAAAAACAGAACACTGGTGGAGTGTGCTCGCAGTATGTTGAAAGGTAAGAATCTAACTAATGGTTTTTGGGCAGAAGCTGTTAATACTGCAGTGTATTTAAAGAATAGGAGTCCTACTAAAAGTCTTGAGTATAAAACTCCTTTTGAAGCATTGTTTGGCTTCAAGCCTGCAGTAAGTCATGTTAGAGTAATTGGCTGTAAAGATTTTGCACATGTTCCTAAAGAGAACAGGAAGAAAACTAGATTCAAAGGCCATTAAATGCACGTTCATTGGATACTGCAGTCAGTATAAGGCTTATAAATTGTTTGACCCTCCTACTCGCAAGGTGTTTGTCAGTAGAGATGTATTATTCCATGAACAGATTGATGATGGAAATCCTGTCCAAAAGAATGAAGAATGGCATGTGCCCTTACTCTCAGAAGAGGATAGTGAAACAGGTGTCAGTCAGCAGCAGGAACAGAAGCAGGAACAGAAGTAGGAACAACAACAAGAACAACAACACGTATAGCAGCAACAGGATAATGTGGAGTTCAGTCCACAAAGGGAAGAAACACACAGAATAATTGAACCCCCACCACTCAGAAGATCAAGTAGGCCAAAACAATTACCAGCTCGATATAGGGATTGTGCGCTTATGACTGGTATTTTAAACATTGCAGAACCTTATAATTTTTATGAAGCTAGTAAAAGTCTTGAATGAAAGAAAGCAATGAATGAGGAATATGAATCTATCATTAAGAACAATACTTGGGATGTAGTAAAACTTCCTGATGATAAACAACCCATAGGTTGTAAATGGTTATTTAAGTTGAAATTTAGAGCAGATGGGTCTATTGATAAACATAAAGCAAGGTTGGTGGCAAAGGGATGTTCCCAGATAGAAGGTATTGATTTTGAGGAGACATTTTCCCCTATTGCAAAATTAAATACCATCAGAATGATTATTGCTTTAGCCACTAAACATCATTGGAAAATACATCAATTAGATGTTAAGTGTGCTTTCTTAAATGGTGATTTAAAAGAAGAAGTATACTTAGTACAACCTGAAGGATTTGTTAAGAAGGGAGAAGAACATCTAGTATGTAGATTAAAGAAAGCTTTATATGGTTTAAAGCAGGCACCTAGATCCCGGTATCAAAAAATTGATTCTTTTTTCCTCATGAATGGTTATGAAAGGAGCAAAAATGATCCCAATTTATATACCATGTTTAATAATGAAGGACAGATAGTGGTGATTTCTTTGTATGTAGATGATCGGATAATAACAGGAAGTGCAGACAATCTCATTGAAGAAATCAAGCAGCAATTATCACAGAAATTTGAGATGAAGCATCTTGGAGAAATGCAATACTGTTTGGGTCTAGAAGTTTGGAGAGATTCAAGTCAAACTTTCTTGTCCTAGGGTAAGTATGCAAAGAGTCTGTTATCCAGGTTTAAGATGGATGATTGTAAGCCTTCATGCATACCTTTATAGCAGAATAGCAAACTTCAGATGAATGATGATTCGAAATATGCAGATGCAACATTATACAGAAAATTGGTTGGTAGTCTTATTTATTTGACTACAACAAGACCTGACTTAGCTTATACAGTGAGTGTTTTGAGTCAGTTTATGACTCAACCCCATGACAGTCGTTGGAAAGCAGCAAGAGGAGTATTAAGGTATCTGCAAGGAACATCAGATTTTGGTATTTTGTATTCTGACTCATTTGATGTTAAGTTGACAGGTTATACAGACTCTGATTAGGCGGGAAATCTAGATGACAGAAGATCAATTACAGGTTACGCCTTCAACATTGGTTCCGGGGTCATCTCTTGGTGCAACAAGAAGCAACATACTGTTGCTTTATCCTCAGCAGAAGCAGAATATCGAGCCATGTGTATAGCGACATGTGAGGTAGTTCGGTTTCGTAGACTTCTCCAAGATGCAGGGGAAGAACAGACAGAAGCTATGATCATCAATTGCAACAATCAAAGTTCCATCAAACTGGCTTACAATCTCGTGTTTCATAAAAACACTAAGCACATCGACACTCAATTTCATTTTGTTAGGGAGAAAGTGCAGTCCAAAGAGATTTCTATAGAGTATTGTAATTCTTGTGATAACATGGCTGATATATTCACTAAGCCACTAGGAAGACTGAAGTTTGATTTGTTTAGGGATACATTAGGTGTGTTTAAAAATCCCTTTCTCCATTAAGGGGGAGTGTTAGAAATTAATGGAGATTGGGTGATATTTTGTTAAGTAGTTGTGATTTTGCATTTTATTAGACATTCAGTTCCTATTAATTAGGAATCTGTTTCACTTAATGTATCTATTTAATTAATGGTTCTTAATGAGAAACTCCAAGCGAGTGCATTTGCTTGTGGGAGCTCCTGGTGATCTGCACCTGTGAGCTCCTGTGTGTTTGCCAAACTTCATGTCTTCTGCAATTGTTGACAAAACGTAGGCGTGCAGTATAAACCGAAAAATAAAACTTGCAAAGAAAAGTATGAAACCTTGTAAAAATTCAACAATAGTGAATTATTAAACTATCGAAAACATTTCTGATTTAACTACGGAGCTGTAAAAACCTTACTGCAGAGAGATAGAGACTATGACAGATTCCATTTGCGCCGAGAAGTTGCAGAGACAGAGGCCTCTTCTTGCAGAAAATTAAATGACCGAAAATACTTTGAAAAACAGTTAAGGGGTAGGGTCATTCCCTGTAACCCTAATGCCATAACACCGTTGGATCCCGGTGGGGTAAATCAACGGTGGAAGAGTTTCCAAGCATCGATGCGAGTACATAACCAGCGAGAGACTTAATAATTAATGCATTCATTCAACTTGAGATGTACCATGTTAGATCCATTCGACGCAAAATCCAAAGAGTTGATCCGCCATTAAATGAGAGTACCAAAATGAAGATTAATGCAATTAGAAAGCTGTCAATGATTCCTTGAAGAACCGGAAGTGTAATTATAGCCTTGGTCTTTGGAATAAGGCTTAGTTTTAATAAAGTTAAACTGTCCATTTTCCAAAATACGTTATGTGTAATACAATAATGTGAGTATTAGGGTGAAGCGATTCAACAATATTTATCTCCATATAAGCATAAAAACAACTTAGGTTATATATATTATAAAGTTAAGGAAAATTAATAAGATTGTGTTAGTATTAAGTGGCAAAGGAGACTGGTGTTAGGGAATGTAGGGTTTAAACGAGAATGTAAAACATTTAAGGTATAAAAAAAAATTATGTGTATTTGATGGATGTTACAATGAAAGAGTAAGGAAAACACTCCTCCCAAAATCTCCTGCCTGTAGTTCAAAATCACAGACCTGACTCTAATATAATTTAACAATACATATTTGTAGACTAATTTTATAGTGGGCAGATCAACTAGCAAGTAATCAAGCCAACCTGTAAGTAGGCCTGCAAATAGGACGAGCCCACCAGCCATCAGTCCACCGATCAGCCACTCTGCTAGCAAGACATCATGATACATATAAAAACAACGTTGCAAAGCTGCAAGACATCAGATTCCTATAAAAACAAGGTTGCAAAGCTGCTCGACCATGAGAGAGAGGATGCAAAGCATGGCTCGACTAACATGAGAGGAAATAAGCATGAAAGAGTAAGGCAAGCACCCCCAGGTGCCTGCCAAAATCTCCTGCCTGTAGTTCCAAATCACAGACCTGACTCTAATATAATTTAACAATACATATTTGTAGACTAATTTTACACCATGGTACTGAAATTTAAAACAAAAATGTAAATTACACGTTAATCGGATAACATCTGGAATTTTAATGCACCTTTCAAACTAAAAGTAAAAGTAATAATAAGTCTTCAAGCGGAGGAGTGTAGGATCTGACAAAGATTCTATGCACCAGCCCAGCCAGACAACAAGAAGCCTCTCTCAATAAGGGCGGTCCCACCAGATCTTGTAGCAGTGCATTTACTTGCAAAGGTAGCGGTCCCACCGTGTTCGCAACGGAATCTAGAAACGTCCATCTTGGCTTTGGGCCACTTTATAAGAACAACAAAACTCGGTTTCATAACAGTGTGCAGGCAGTTCGCAGACTAGATGAGACGAGCAATGGACACAAGAAGTTACCCTCCAGCTGAGTTCCATGGTACCCTTCACTTTGCTGGATCATGCAGACCAAACCCTGGTCGTGGCAGCATTGGCTTCCTTATCTACAACGACCGTGATGGAGATATTTTGGAGAGGTTCAGCGCGTATGTCAATGATCTCTTCAGAATAGGCAGCAAATCTGCTCATTACAAAGCCTTAATTGCTGGCCTCCAACATGCTCTGCGGCTTGGAATCACCCACATCACCGCCATTGGAATTTGTAATGCCGTTGTCAATCAGGTAACAACCCATGTCCTCTCTTTGCCCTTGGAATTCATATATTAGCGTTGATTTCAAGAGACAATCGTTTCAATTCATGGCAATCACTGTATGTATGTTCTGTAGGTAATGGGTACCTGGGGTGTGAAGAAACCCTGACTGAGCAGGTGCATTGACAAAGTTGGGAACCTGCCTTCACAGTTTAGAAATTTTAAATTGAAGTATATACATTCGAAATATAACTCTTGCGCATAGCTTAGCCGAGCAAGGGTTTGACAGAGCTGTTGTAGTGTGGAGTAATATTGCGAAGAATGAGATGTTGCGGCGGTGCAGGGATCCAGAAAATGCCAAGAATTATGTGATGGAGCAGAGCTGCGACGGTTACAGCAAGATCAAAGAAATCCTGGACATGATTCAATATCACTTACCTGAATCCTTTGCAGACATTCAAGGGATGTGTATTGATATAAGTAAGGAGACAGGCGGGTGGTGTGTGTTACGGGATAACAGAATTAGGGCTTCTTTGTTAGCTATATACTAGGGTTTCTTTATCAGGCGATGAAGCTAGCGTTGAAGCTAGGGTTTCTTTCCCATTTTGGAGCAGATTTGGTTACGAGCTAACGAACCGTTGCCATTTCTAATCAAACAAAATGCATATATTATCGAAATATGGTTGGCTTTTTGATATTATTGCGAAGGACCTATTCCAGTGTTTTGCGATTGACGAAGACCTTAATGAGAAGAACGATTAACCATCCTCCAAATATGAAGGAGTTTTATTGCTTTGTTACATTGTTTGAATAACTCGGCCCCGTTCTGTAAAGATTATGAAGGTTGTGATGGGATTTCAACATCGATTGATTATAGAGCTACCTGGTATATTTTTCAACCATTATAATACCAAATTTTGTTGTGGTTGCTATTTATATGTTGGGTGTTTTAGAATGTTTTAAAGATTTCTCCAATTTGTGAATATGTTCTAAAGGAGACAGATGCATGGTTTATCAAAACAGACATTACATTCTGGACGTCTTTAATTATATTCTCTTCAATTCTATACGGCTGTTCGGAAACTGGTTGGACATGTAATTGATGGTAGTGTAAGTTACACAATAATAAGTCCTAGGTAGCTTTTATATGTTTCAGAGGGACGAGCTTGCTTTTTTAATATAAGCTCTCAGATGTTACTGGTGTTTTGCTTTTGCTTTCTTCAACATTTTATGTGGAAATGGTAGATTTCTTTTTAAAAGGAAAGATATATTTTTTAAAATGAACGTGGAGATCTTTGCCTCCCTCGGAATATAACTGTTAGAAAACAGAGACAAAACAAAGCGTAGCAAAGGTTTTCCTTGTCTCATAAATAAAATTGAATTTTCCCCGTTAAGAAAATGAATTTGTATTCATTTATTATTATTATTGAATTCTAATTAGCTTCACATTTGTGCCTCCAATTTGAAATATTCCAAGGGCTATATCAAACATTTTAAAGATTCTGTGAATACCACAGGGAACTGTAATGATACAAATGTGTTCGAGTTGTGTAGGATTTTTTTTTTTTTTAAATTAATTTATAGTTTGGAAAAATAATTCAAAAATTTCATACTTCTTCGAAAAGTAAAACTACACACTTATCTAAGTGATTTTTTTTGCAATGAAAAATATCAAAAAAACAATCTTAAAGATATAAGCATCTTGAATAGATTTATCAAAAAAGTAATTTTAAAGATATAAGAATCTTGAATAGATTTATCATTCCAAAATCGTTATGAGTGTCTTGTTAGTTGTATGTGCACATCTCACACACACCTACAAAAGTTTTTAATTTAACCTGAGTGCCTTTGATTGTACTTATTTTTATTTACCATTTTTATTGTATTTATTTTTTATTTTTTATTTTCACTATTCTGTACTATTCTTCATATTTATTAAAACAGTAAAAAATTTAAGTAAATAAATTAAAATTATTTTTTAAAATTATTTAAAATTATTTTTATATTAGTTATATTTTATAAAAAATTTATTTATATTTTAAAAATAATTATAAAGAACTTTACGCCATTAGAATTACGATATTTTTTTTAAATTTATTTCCATGATAATTCATGTTATTATTATTATTATTTTTATTTTTATTGCCATGATCCTATTTGGTCAATGGATCTTGTTATATAATTAAAATAGTTATAAAGAATTTACTATCATAAGAACGGTATATATATATATATAGGATGGATATTGTTTTTCAGAAAAGAAGAAAAGTTGTATATATTATAAAAGATAAACAATAGATAACCCCAAGAATGTATCAACTCACATCAACCTAGATCATATATGTATCTAGTCCATTATAAACATCTATACAAAGATCATTCCAGGTGACAAAATAGTACAAAAAAGAGATCTAGAATCTATGATAGGGCATCCCATATGCATAGTCCATCTAAAAAGGAAAAAATATAAGAGTCTACTAAATCATATTTTGTATATTAAGCTCGTAATATAGACTTTGGAGGCAAGATGCCGACATGTGAAAATGCCCCTATAAAAGTCCATCTAATTGGTGCGCATGAGCCAAGAGTAGAACCTGTAAAGACGAAAGACATCCAACAATCATGAAGAATACCCATGTACACGTAGACAGAAATCATGCCCGCATTCAAAACCAGGATCGAAATCAAATAATGAGAGATTAATAGGAGGCTCTCTTGATGGTTGATCGGTTCCCTTGCAGGTGTACTATCCCAACAACATCAAAAATGATTTATATCGAATGAACCACAACATGATTACCCTGCAATAGAAACCCATATTACCATACCTCAAGGCTCTATGGCAAGAATCTAATGCAACTTTCCAGCATAAAATTGATGTGATCATGGCATTGGAAGTTCTTAATTTTCAATCATTTGATCTGCTTGAAAATGAGATATATGGAAACAACTAGTGTTAGCTGTGAGGCCCTGCCTTGAAAGATGATCGGAATGGGAATAGTTCTCACGATATATATACATTAAGGGAGGATCATTGAGCTTATAAGAATATTCTTTACCCAACATATCCATCCTTGTAAGCCTATTGGGTCAAAGTTGGACTTCCCATTAATTCCATCAATGACTACCTTTGCATCACCATATATGTTTACAGATTGTAATCCTAAATTGTAAGCCACCGGCAGTCCACTCCATAATGCAAGAAGCTCCAGCTTAGTGTTTGAGCCAATCCCACCATTCCCAAAGATATGGCATTGATCCAGATTTTCCAATTTAATCCAAGCTCCACAGCCACAATAGCCCTCCTGTAGAGCCCCATCAAAGTATACCACCGTCAAAGAAATGGGATGTGGATGGATGCAGTGGGACAAATCCTTTGTGATCTATACAAGATGAGATTGGGCAGTCAACGAAACCGTAATGGCCCCATCAACATGAGCAATATTTGTTAGCTTCTTATAAAAAAATAGAAGTTTGTGTGCAAGCCATACCTCCCAGAACAAATAAAAAGGAAAATTTTCATATTTACCATTGCTCGCTCCCCAAATATCGAATGTATTGATGAAATTTCCTGGGCATCATTCCGGACCAATGGTATAATATGAGAACATTGATCAGATCTTCCGGGTGAACACACAGGATAAAAATAAATGTGAGGTCATTTCCTCCTTATCATGGGAAAGAGAGAACCTTCCTGTCCCATGGAATCCACGTTTAATAAGATTATCCCATGACATTATTCTGCCCATCAATGCCAACTATCCAAAGAGTAATATCTTTAGGGAAATTTTCCAGCACCAATACCACCTGAACCAGGAAGGATACCTCTCAGCTAGTTGATTGATAATAATGCGAGAATACACATCCTTCACAACCATCCCATCCCCCATAAAAAACACATCCCAAAAAAAATTTTCTCCTTCTTGATGATGACATAAACCCCCCTCCTGAAGGCTAATGGTCTAATTTTGTCACGTACGTGCATCATGCATTGGCAAACCCAGCTGAGCCGCGGAATTCCATGTTGGAGCACCATGTTGCTAGCATAAAATCACTTGTGACAAATAGAAGATTCCCCTCTGGGCTAACCTATGTGTGATCCCCTCTCCCAGTTGGATGCCTTCACCGATACCCAGAATTTTATCACAACCCAATGAAATATTATGGCCATTGCCAAATCTCCAGACTAATCGATCATCAATTAAATGCATAACCTTATTGAAACTCTTCCATATGAAAGATTCACTTTTCGATATGATAATTGAGTCCTTGAAAATTTGTAATAATGGCCCCCCCTCCACATATTTAAAGTGAATTAAATGAGACCAAATGGTACATGAATTGATGGCCCTCCAGAATGATTTTATGAGAAGGGCATTATAGAAGGCTCATACATCCAGAAGTCTCGAACCACCAACCTCCTTCAGAATTGAGATTCCATTCATCTTTCATAAGTGAAATTTCCTATTCTTTGAGGCACCGAACCACAAGAATTAAGATATGACCACATTGATGCAAGCAAAAGTGTGTACTGGAAAGTAAAAGAGATGACCCAATAAACCACATACTGTAATAATACTACTTGTATGATAATATACCTTCCCCCTAATGACAGCCATCTATGGTTCCAATTAAGAATTCTATCTTTAAACTTGTCAACTAGCCAGGTTCAATCCACCATCTTATATCCACATGGGTTCAATTTAATGCCCAGATATGAAAGCCCATCCGAGAGTGACTTGACTTGTACCCCCATAAGCTCCGCAATAAAATTGATCTCATTCATGTCACCATATCCATATATAAGAAAATGTTTTCCTTTATTAATATGTAGTCCAGAGGTAGCACCAAACCGAAGGAGGATATCATGAAAATAGAACCATTGGTTGCTAGGAAGCCTGCCAGAAGCAAGTAAGTCATCTACAGATAAAGAGTGAGCTATACAAACAGTTGGGGAGAAGGATAAACCCGAGAAGTAAGCAACTTGTTTGGCCGTCGTTAATAGCTTGCTGAAAACATCCATGATGAGGATGAATATTAAGGGAGGCAATGCACATCCTTTCCGAAGACTCCTTCTAGCTATAAAAAAATTTGAAGGCAAGCCATTGATGATGAGTACATACGTGATAGTTTAGATACGAGCCATAATCCGCTTTATATTCTGCAATGATAGCCCAACCTTTAAAAGCACAAGTCTGATAAAAGAACAATCCACGAAGTCATATGCCTTGAAAAGATCAACTTTCATAATCAAAGCCTCCATTTTGCGTGAATGAACTAAGTGTATCACTTGTTGGGTAGATGTCATGACATTGTGAATGGAACGCTTGTGTAGAAAACTATGTTGCTCCACTAGAATGTTTTTACAGAGATAACCTTTGAGCATGAGGGATATCATCTTAGGTGTTATCTTGTATATGGTATTACACAAGGCAATCAACCTATAATCAAAAAAAGGAATTTGTTGATTTCAGAATAAGAGTATAATTCAGATCACGAGGAACAAAACCCTTAAGCCTTATCTATTTCGAGACCATCAATAATTCATCCGCCATCATCTCAAAAAAGTGTATGAAAAATTCAGCTCGTGAGCCATCCAGGCCAAGACTGTTGTCTTGGTCAAATGACTTAAGAACCGCCCCAATCTCATCTTTGGTAATGATTTTTCCTAGAACCTCATTTGCAGCTCCATCAAACATAACTGGCATATGATCCAGAGCCCATTTTTGGCTTCTATAATCAATACCGTCATCTTCCTTCTATAAACCACAGAAATATTTGTAAGCTCCCTAAAGCACACCTTTGTGCCATCCTCCAAATAGAGTTGCACGTAGAGTTTATGTGCCTCCGTCCATTTACCATCTTATGAAAATACTTTGCGTTTAAATCACCTTCCTTCATAGATTGTTATTTATCATTATATATTAAATGTTGGAATATAATTTCCACTGCATGGTAAATGCAGCGAAGAGGCCAAGTCCGCAGTGGTCCGGCAAGACAGGCCGGCGGTGTATTGAACCCCCTCGGAGCTGGGCCCACACTATACAGTCCCAAAGAAGTCCGCGGGGGTCGATGAATTGATTTGGGCGGAGGTATGAACCCCCTCGGACCTACTGACGTATGCTGGGGGCCCACATATATAATACGACCCACATGTTATATGTTACATGGTATATGTTAACAGATTATCGTCGGTTAAATTATTTAATACGGTATTTGTTTTAAAAGGAACACAAGTCTGGTTTTAAATATTTTATATGGTATTTGTTTTGTTTTTAATATATGAGAATTATATATTAAAAAGACCCGTAAGGAAAGGGATGTTATATTATTTGCAATACACAGTGAATGTTTTAATTACACAGCACAGCAGTGCGGGAAGGAGAAAATATCATAGAGCCAGCAAGCCAATTTGCCATCAATGCATAATAGAGCGGTGCCGACAGAAGCTATGGTGCCATAAATGAATTGAAGCGGTGAATTTTTTGTGGTTGAATGTCAATTAATGACATTAATTGAACAGGGCTGAGATATTTTGTTTTAATATACAAAACAAAGTGTTGTAATTTTGTTGTTAAAAAAAAAATACAGAGAGCAGAATTTGGAAATACACAGCAGAGTATTTTTCCAAACAGAGACAGAGAGACAGAGTGTTTTTGTATTTTTGCAGAGCAGTGTGAAATACTTGTATACACAGCAGTGTTTGTTTTTTTTAAGAACAGAGTATTTTCTGTGTGAGACAGAAAAGATTTTTTCTTGGCACTGTGTTTTGAAACAGTCCAGCAATTGTAAATCCCTCTTTTGAGGAAGTATTGTAACAGCAGTTTTTTTTTTATATGAAATAGAAATTTTTTTTCTGAGTTGAAAACTCTGCCTGTGAGTGAATTTAGTATTTTTATCTGTGTTAAGGAAGACAGTCTTATTATTTTGGAATTCAGCAAAACTCCAACATGGTATCGGAGCCAATCCAGGCTATTTGAAGGTCAAATAAGCTGAAGGAAAGGAGTTCTTAGTTGCAGCAGCCTCTCCAGCAGAGTGAAGGTTCAGACAAGAAGAATCCAAAGGTATTTCTCTATATATTTTTGTGTTACTGTTGCAGAACAGTCAGTTAATTGTTAAACACACAGTCAAGTGTTTTTAAATCATAGTTAGGAGTGCAGAATGGCTGGTTCCAGCACAGGTATGAGTTTGGGAAATATCCATCTCCCACAATTCAATGGAAAAAATTATGACTACTGGTCAATAACTATGAAAGCTTTATTTACCTCACAAGAGTTATGGGAATTAGTTGAGGATGGCTTTGAAGAGCCAGAAAATGAAGCAGAGTTTTTTTTTTTAACTTAGGCAGAAAGGGAGTCACTGAAGAACAATAAGAAGATAGATGCCAAGGCTCTTTTCTTCTTGTATCAAGCAGTGCATGAGAGTGTGTTTCCAAGGATAGCAGCAGCTAAGAAATCCAGTGAAGCATGGGAAACTCTCAAGACAGCTTATCAGGGAATGGAGAAAGTGAAGACAAGAAAACTTCAGTTGCTGAGGAGAGACTTTGAGACTCTCTGTATGAAAGAGTCAGATAATATTGACTCATTCTTCACTTATGTGATTGGAATGGTCACACAAATTAGATCTCATGGAGAGACTCTTGAGGAAAAGAGGATTGTGGAAAAACTCTTGAGAAGTTTACCCTCAAGATTCGATGTGATTGTCACCACCATAGAAGAGACAAGGGATCTCACAAAGTTTTCAGTGGATGAATTACATGCATCACTAATTACCCATGAACAAAGATTGGGTAGGAGTGAAAACTCATCTCTAGAACATGCTTTTAAGTCCCAGATGTCTTTCGGAAGAGGAAGAGGGCAAGGCAAAGGAAGAGGAAGAGGAAGAAGCCAAAACAGAGGTGGAAGGAACAGTCCAGCAAATGCTCAAGGAAGGGGCAGCAATCCAAATCAGCATCAAGGCCAAGGCAGCAGCCAGCAGAATGGTCAGCAGAATGCTCAAGGACAAAGGTATGATAAGTCCAATGTCCAATGTTACAATTGTAAGAAATATGGTCATTATGCTAATGAATGTAGAAAGAAGAAGCAAAATGATATGAGAAGTGAAACTAGTGCAAATTTCACAAAAGAAAATAGCAGCCAAAGTAATTTGTTTTTAGCTTGTAATATGGCTGAAGAAAAGAATGAAGATTTATGGTTTCTAGACTCCGGTTGTAGTAACCATATGACAAGAAACTTAGCAATGTTTTCTATGTTAGATGAAAGTGTGCAGTCACAAGTCACACTAGGAACTGATAGCAAAGTTTCTGTTATGGGAAAGGGAGATGTAAATGTTTTAACAAGATTAGGTGCAAAGAAAACCATAGCAGATGCTTATTATGTTCCAGGAATGAAGTGTAACCTCTTAAGTGTTGGACAGCTTGTCCATAAGGGGTATAATGTTTTCTTTGATAATGATGTTTGTACCATCATGGATAAACCACCCAGCAAACTATGTATTGCTGAAGTGAAGATGACAAGGAACAGGATGTTCCCTCTCAGAATGAGAGCAGACTTGAAGAATGGTGAAGAGAAAGCAGCAGTTGAACAAGAGACTTACCAAAGCGAACCAAAGGATGATAATTGGTTATGGCAATTGAGATTTGGTCATCTCAACTTTGGAGGTCTTAATTTGTTGAACAGAAAAGGAATGTTAAGTGGCTTACCATTGATAGAGAAACCGGATAGCCTTTGTGAAGGTTGTATTCTTGGGAAACAACACAAAGAAATTTTTCCTTCCGGGAAAAGCATAAGGGCGAAAGCACCCTTAGAGATTGTCGACTCAAATTTGTGTGGACCGATGCAAACTCCATCACTTGCGAACAGCCACTATATCTTAACATTCATAGATGATTTTACAAGAAAAACTTGGGTTTACTTTTTGAAAAACAAAAGTGAAGTGTTTGAAAAATTTTGCAATTTCAAAGCACTTGTTGAGAACCAGAGTGGACTGCATATCAAAATCTTAAGGACTGACAGAGGAGGTGAGTATATCTCTAAAGATTTTCTACGGTTTTGTAGAGAAAATGGTATTAAAAAACAGTTTACAACTAGATATACTCCGCAGCAAAATGGAGTAGCCGAAAGGAAGAACCGAACCATAATGGACATGGCGAGGAGTATGCTTAAGGCAAAGCATTTGCCTAATGATTATTGGGCTGAAGCTGTACATTGTGCAACGTATATTTTGAACAGGTGCCCTACAAAAGCAGTTATGAACAAAGTTCCGGAAGAGGCATGGTGTGGCGCAAACCAAAGTGTCACACATATGAAGGTTTTCGGATGTGTGGCTTATGCACACATTCCGGATCAACTCAGGAAGAAGTTGGACAGCAAGGGGGAGAAATGTATTTTCATTGGATACAGTGAGGAATCCAAGGCATATAGGTTATATAACCCATCCAGAAAGAAGTTTCTTGTGAGCAGGGATGTTCAGTTCATTGAAGAGGAAGCTTGGGATGGAAGCATAGAGAAAACAGTGAATGTTAAACACTGTTTATCTCATGATGAAAATGATGATGAGTTGGCTGAAATACATCCCCAAACAGCAGCATCAACACCGCAAAGTACACCCTTGAGGAGAAATGAAAGTGCTTCTCCAAGCACACCACAAGGAGGAAATTCAAGTGCTTCTTCAAGTACTTGTACACCTACTGAAAGAGGTAAGAAATTCAGAAGTTTGAAAGATATTTATGAACAAGATTTAGCTAATGAAGGTATCAATTCTTTGTTTGCTTTATATTGTCATGTTGATGATCCTGTTCATTTCGAAGAAGCTATCAAGGATAGAAAATGGATAGAAGCTATGGATGAAGAAATTAATGCCATAGAGAGGAACAAAACTTGGGATTTGGTTGAACTCCCAAAAGGTAAAGATGTTATTGGAGTTAAATGGGTCTACAAGACCAAGAGTAATGCTGAAGGCAAGATAGAGAGACACAAGGCAAGGCTTGTTGTCAAAGGCTATAAGCAGAAGCATGGCATAGATTATGAGATAACTTTCGCACCGGTTGCTAGAATGGAAACCGTGAGAGAAGTGTTGTCCATAGCAGCACAAAACAAGTGGAAAGTTTACCAAATGGACGTGAAGTCAGCATTCCTGAATGGAGTGTTAATGGAAGAGGTTTACATTGAACAACCTCTCGGTTATGAAAAGAAAGGCCAAGAGCACAAAGTGTGTAAGTTGAAGAAAGCTCTTTATGGGCTGAAGCAAGCGCCAAGAGCGTGGTACAGTAGAATAGATTCATATCTACTGGAAAATGGTTTTGAAAAGTGTGAGGGAGAACCCACCCTCTACATCAAAGAACAAGATGGTAAAATTTTGATTGTAGTCTTGTATGTTGATGATGTTATTTTTACAGGTAATGATGATTGCCTTATTGAAAATTTTAAAATAGTCATGAAGAAAGAATTTGAAATGACTGATATGGGTTTGTTGAGACACTTCTTGGGAATAGAAGTAGAACAAGATGAAAGTGGGATTTTTATCTCACAGGCAAAGTATGTTAATGAAGTTCTTGAAAGATTTAACATGCAGGAAAGCAAAGCAGCAATCACTCCCACAGTGATGGGATTAAAACTCAGCAGAGAGGACAGCAGTAAGGATTTTGATCCTAGTTTATACAAGAGCATAGTTGGCAGCCTCATGTACTTGACTACAACTAGGCCAGACATAATGCATGCTGTTAGTTTGATTTCCAGGTTCATGGAAAAGCCAAAAGATGCACATTGGCAAGCAGCAAAAATAATTTTGAGGTATGTTAAAGGTACTAAAAGCTTTGGTATTTTGTATATTACTTCAGAATGTTCAGATTTAGTTGGATACATGGACAGTGATTGGGCTGGAAGTGTAGATGATCGGAAGAGCACTTCCGATTATGTTTTTCACATGGGTTCAGGAGCCATTTCATGGGCTTCTAAGAAACAACCCATTGTAGCGTTGTCTACAGCAGAAGCATAATATGTGGCAGCTACAGCAGCAGCGTGTCAAGCAGTTTGGATGCGGAAAATGTTGAGAAGATTATGTCAAGAACAGGTAAAAGGGACAGTGATTTTTTGTGACAATAGCTCAGCTATTGCATTGTCTAAAAATTCTGTTTTTCATAAAAGGACAAAGCACATTAACACCAAGTTTCATTTCATACGGGAATTGGTTAGCAATGGCGAGATTGTTTTGCAGCATTGCAGAACAGAGGATGAATTTGCAGATATCCTCACAAAGCCACTACAGCAGAAAAGCTTTGAACATTTCAGAAGATGCATGGGTATGCAAGAAAACCCAGCAGTTGAAATTAAGGGGGAGTGTTGGAATATAATTTCCACTGCATGGTAAATGCAGCGAAGAGGCCAAGTCCGCAGGGGTCCGGCAAGACAGGCCGGTGGTGTATTGACCCCCCTCGGAGCTGGGCCCACACTATACAGTCCCAAAGAAGTCCGCGGGGGTCGATGAATTGATTTGGGCGGAGGTATGAACCCCCTCGGACCTGCTGACGTATGCTGGGGGCCCACATATATAATACGGCCCACATGTTATATGTTACATGGTATATGTTAACAGATTATCGCCGGTTAAATGATTTAATACGGTATTTGTTTTAAAAGGAACACAAGTCTGGTTTTAAATATTTTATATGGTATTTGTTTTGTTTTTAATATATGAGAATTATATATTAAAAAGACCCGTAAGGAAAGGGATGTTATATTATTTGCAATACACAATGAATGTTTTAATTACATAGCACAGCAGTGTGGGAAGGAGAAAATATCATAGAGCCAGCAAGCCAATTTGCCATCAATGCATAATAGAGCGGTGCCGGCAGAAGCTATGGTGCCATAAATGAATTCAAGCGGTGAATTTTTTGTGGTTGAATGTCAATTAATGACATTAATTGAACAGGGCTAAGATATTTTGTTTTAATATACAAAACAGAGTCTTGTAATTTTGTTGTTAAAAAAAAAAGACAGAGAGCAGAATTTGGAAATACACAGCAGAGTCTTTTTCCAAACAGAGACAGAGAGACAGAGTGTTTTTGTATTTTTGCACAGCAGTGTGAAATACTTGTATACACAGCATTGTTTGTGAGATAGAAAAGAGTTTTTTCTTGGCACTGTGTTTTGAAACAGTGCAGCAATTGTAAATCCCTCTTTTGAGGAAGTATTGTAATAGCAGTTTTTTTTTTATATGAAATAGAAATTTTTTTTCTGAGTTGAAAACTCTGTCTGTGAGTGAATTTAGTATTTTTCTCTGTGTAAAGGAAGGTAGTCTTATTATTTTGGAATTCAGCAAAACTCCAACATTAAAATGAGTTATATTGAAAATTTTATAATATTGATAAAGTTTAACCTTGGATGAGCACGGGCTTTGAATTGAAATTCGTATGGATTTTACCAAGGATTTTTTGCTTAATCAAATTTAAAACAGTTAGAATAAGTCTATTAATGAGAAGGATCTAATATGTTCAATGCCATTTTTTTAATTATTAAAAAGTTTCAGTGTATTATGAAATTAAACGATTTCAGTCTCCCGTAGTTTGGCATTTTAAATATTAATGTCCTTTTTTTTATTAAAAAGTTTCAGTGTACTATGAAGTTAAACGATTTCAATCTCCCGTAGTTTGGCATTTTAAAAGTGAAGTTTTGCGTACACCATTTTGGATAAGTGTTATCAAAATAAGGAAAGACATTTCTTTCAAATTTATAATCCGTCGTGGCCTATCTTCCTTTCTTCAAACCGCTTAGACGCACGGCATGTTACCGATTTTCAATTTGATTTATTTTCTTACCAAATATATTAATGTGCATGAAATCATATCGCTACGAACTAGATGGTATGTAAAGCTTCCCAACTTAACGCTTTCATAGAATGTGCGATCATATTCTACAGAATTTACTTGTTCTACACAATGTAACATTACTAGGAAATAAGAATATGTAAATAATCCTCTACACAATGTAAGATTATTAGGAAATAAGAAAATCTATATAATCTATGGCCTAATCAGGAATACTATGGCTAGTTGGTGATGATACCTTGAGATAATTAGTCACATTTGAAATTATGTAGGCATATGCATTGTCGTTCCTGTCGTTTTAATTTCATTTTATAAAACACTTTAATGTTTTTATAGAAAGTAGTATCGATTTATCAGGTACGGATTTAGTATGAGGTATTACAGATTTTTTCGGTGTAAAATATAATGTTCTTTTTATTTTTATTTTTTAAATTGTATTTTTAAATGTTAAATAGAACATATACAAAGACAGTTAAAAAATTTTAACCATAAAATCTTAAATGTTTTTGAATATAGATATATATGAAGTTGATATCGACATAGATTTTCAAAAAGTTTATTTAAATCTCTTGTTTAAATATTTTTGGAAAGTATTTTTTGTACTTCTAATTACTTTACAACACATTAATTTATTTTTAATTATACCTTGCATTATTTTTCTATTTAGAACATAATTTTTTTTTCTAGCTTTATTTTAAAAAGTAGTATGTCCTCTCATATTAAGTTGCGTTATAAGTGTCTCAGACTCAATTATTATAAATAAAACTAAACATATTTATATATTTTTCATAATACATTTCTAATTGAGTTTGCATTACTGCATATTTCTTTACTTTGTTTCTTTTGTAGTGATCACTATGGCTATTCAATCCATAAATATTATATATACACTTTTTTTGCTTTTGATCAACATCGTGAAAAAAAATATATCATCGCATACCCTACTGAAATTAATGGTCTAAATAGAAATATAGAAAACCAAAGATCTCACACACAAGAGACATATTGAACATAAGTTTAAATCACAATTCATTGATGCTCCAAATGCTTGTATAATTCTTCAATTTATAGGCAGAAATGAACTTTCTTGTTCGTTCTAGATCGAAGAGATCTGGAAAGTTCTATTGACCACTCTATATCCTTATCTACATTCTAGATTAATCTACAGATCTAGACTCTTCGACCTTTAGGATTTTTCCATATTTTTTCATTTCTACATGATTATGACATCACCCTTAATGAAGAAATGGATTTAATATAAGCCCAAGATGATTTCTACACATTTCAAAGCTCATCTTACTAAGTGGTTTGGTTAATATGCCAACAATATTTTCACGTGTATTACAATAGACTAGATCAATTTCTTTTGACACAGTCTTTTCTCTTACAATACGACGTTGAACTTCAATATGTTTTCTTCTTGCACGATACAATCAGTTGTGTGCCAATTTAATAGATATTTTATTATCACAAATAAGAATGGTTTGTTTGGTTTTTTCTTCACCCACATCTTGAATAATGCGTCCTAGAAAACACCTTCAGAGGTCACAGTTTTCAAGACTTTGTACTCAGTTTCTCTCGATGATAAGGTTGGTTGTTTCTTTCTGCTCCATGACACAATCCCTGATCCAATATTGAATGCATACCTAAAGGTTGTTTTTTTATCGTCAGGATTTCTTGCCCAATCATAACCATAATAACCTGCCAACTCAACACAAAATTCATTAGTATATAAAATATCAAACTTAATAGTTCCCTTTAGATGGCGAAGGAACTTATTTGCTGCTTTTGAATGGATTTCCTTAGGCTCAACCATGAATTAAATATGGATACTAACGATATCTTCACTATATGGTGTGGTAGTTGTGAGGTGATTTAAAATTCCCACCAGATGATACAAAGTACCATTTACATCTTTATTTCCATCATAAATATATAATTTATCATTTTGTTCTAAAGTTGTTGACACTTTTTTATATTTAGTGATGTTAAATATTTTTTGAATTTCTCTTGTATCCTTTATTTGAGTAATGAATGTCTTCTAAGATTCCCTCCAAATTTGAATGCCGAGGAAATAATGCAAATCATCGAGGTCCTCATTTCAAACTCTTATGACAATTGTCCTTTAGTTTCTTTAATTAATTGAGATGCACTACATGTTATGATGAGATCATCAACATACAAAGATATTAAATCAATATTATTATTCTCATCTTTCTTGACTTATAGATTAGAATCACTCTTATTATTCTTAACACTATTCTAATGGTAGAAAGAATCAATCTTTTCATAGCATGATATTGGGGCTTGTTTTAAACCATATAATTTATTTTTTCAATTTACAAAAAAGGTGCTTGTGCCTCTTTCTAAAAAATCCTTCAGGCTTTTCTAAATACACTTATTCTTTTAGTTCACCATTTAGAAAAGAATATTTCACATATAATTGATGTATTTTCGAATTATGTTTTGTAGTTAATGTAATCATGATTCTGATTATATTTAACTTAAATATATATGAAAAGGAATTAAATTTGGCTTTATATAAACATTTACAACCTAGAGGAACTTTATCCTTAGGAAGCTCGGTTAAATCCGATCTATCATTTTTTATTATGGAGTTATATTCCTCATGCATTGCATCTCTGCACTCTTTACATTCTTCATAATTTGAAGGTTCAACTACATTCATTACATGAGTCATTAGTGCATAGTATTTATAACTTACAGGGAGATGAATTTGATCATCTCCTTGTATTTCTTATGCTTTCATATTATTATCATCACATTTTTGCTCCTTTCATCTTAATCTCTTCTTCTTGGACTACTCTGACTAGTTGATGCTCCATGTTGTTCAGCCTATACCTATTCCTTCTCTTGTTCTTGTACATATTCACTTTCAACATTTGAATCTATCTTGAAATCATCTTTATTATCAAAATATTTATTCCACGCATCATTATTATCACCTTTATTTGAGTTCTTATGGAACACCATGTCCCTACTTGTAATTAATTTGTGTGGTTTCAGATCAAACACTTTATGTGATTCTTTATTAGCACAATAACCAATAAATATGCATCTAACTGACTTTGAATCAAGCTTGCTCTTTTATCTTTTGGAATATGTTCAAATTATTTGAAACCCAAAACTCTTAGATGACTCACATTTGGTTTATATCCATGAAATATTTCGAATGAATTTTTACAATCGAAACTTTTGGTACGCCTTCTATTTTTCAAGAAAACAAGTCTGTTAATATCTTCTCCCAATATGCATCAGAAATTTTTTACCTTTTAACATACTTCTAGCACATTCTACCAATGTTATATTCTTTCTCTCAACAACTCCATTTTGTTGAGGTGTTTTAGACACTGCAAATTTTTGTTGGATTCCATTACTTTTACAGTAATTAATGAAAGCTCCTCTTTTGTATTCTCCTCTTTGATATGATGTAAGGATTTTGATGTTTTCACCAGTTTTTTTTCAACCATAGCCTTGAATTTTTTGAAATATTCAAATACATGACCTTTTTTGCTAATGAAATAAAACAAGTTGTATCGGGATCTGTCATCAACAAAAATAAGAAAGTACCATACATCACCAATTTATCTTGTTTGCATTGGACCACAAACATCAATATGAATTATCTGAAGTATATTTGTTTATATTTTTTCACTATCTACATGGAATTCATTTCTATGTTGTTCTCCTAAATCACATGCTTCACATTCCATACGTTCATTTTTCAAAGTAGGTAGTCCTTCAACCACTGATCTCTTTGGAAGTAGCACCAAGTCATTTTGATTAAGACATCCACATCTCTGATGCCATAATTCTTCAGTTGATATTATTATAGCTCCTAATGCTTGATGCCCTGCTTTAGTATCATTACGCTTATATAATCCTCTAGCCCCTGTACATGTGGAAACAACCATGTAGTGATTTGTGATACCTTTGACAACACATCTAGACTTAAAAAAACCCACTTTTAAATCTTGGTTAGTAATAATAGAGACATATATATTTTGTTATTTTAAATTCTAGGAACATACATTACATTATGGATCTCTTTCATTTTCCCATTATGTAAGTTTACACTTATTATTCCATATCCTTGTACTTTAAGTGAGATTTTGGCTCCTAAATAAAAATATAGTCCATCAATATTTTCATAAAACTTATCAAACCAATCTTTGTTAAAGGGCATATGAGTGGAGGCACTCGAATCAACATAACATGCATTGACACCACTAGTTTTTGTAGACAAAGAAAGTTGTGAAGTGAAAAACTTAAAATCTTCAAACCCTTCAGTAACTAAGGTATCATTGTCCACAAAATTGCTACTATTTTTTCTATTTTTTTTTAGACTCATTGAAATTTATTTTATAACAATATTTTTCATGATGTCCAAGTTTCCTGAGATAAAAAAAATATGTCATTCTTCTTAACATGAGACTGAAATTTATATGGAGCTATACCTTTTTTCTTTTCACAAAATCATGACTTACCTCTATATGTGTGTCTTCCTTTCACCATCAACACCAAATCTGAACTAGTATAGTCTAAATCAAAGTTCTTCATCCTCTCCTCCTTTTGAAGAATAATCATTGTTAATTCATCAAAAGTAGGGGGTTTCTGTCTAGTTGAGAGACTTGAAATAAATATTTCATAATCTGGTACTAAACCTTTTAGAGTGATTGTTACCAAATTTGTACTAAAAAAATTTCACCAATATCACCTAATTTGTCACTTAAATATTTAATGCGAGAAATACAAAAATTTATACTTTCATGTTGCTCCATCTTCATAGACAACAAATTAATCTTTAAAAATAAAATACAATTTGAATTTGTTGTCTCATACAAAGTTTTGGTCACACTCCATGTCTCCTTAGAGGTTTTTAAATCCTTAATGTGAGGAATGATATTGTGTTTGAAAGACATGCGCAACAACGCCTTCGCCTTAACCTCATGTTTTTCGCAATCAAAGAAATTCGCAACAACGCCTTCACCTTAACCTCATGTTTCTCCCAGTCCGAGACAACAATCAAAACCATGGATTTGACTTCATCTCTACTCATTATCTTCTAAAAATTATAAGCTTCCCACACTATCAATAGCTTAAATTTCCAATTAGTATAATGTGTACCATATATCTTGTATATGTGTCACCTAATAGATTTATCATTTAAAAAAAACAAATATGCCCGACTAACAATTTTTTACTTTTTTAAACACGAAACCTAAACTCTCCCAGTAACATCCTAAATTCTTTGCAACCTTGACAAAAACTTAACCCAAACCTCCACTTAATTCAAATAAATAAAAATCACTTTTCACTTTTTTTTTTCTTTAAATATTGAAATATTAAACTTTTTAAACCATTATGGAATCATGAAATTCTTCCTAATTTAAAACTTCTTTATGAGATTCATGTGCTCCTTTCAATATCATAAAATTTCAATTTTATCACCAACCTTGACAAAAACTTAACCCAAACCTCCACTTAATTCAAATAAATAAAAATCACTCTTACTTTTTTTTCTTTAACTATTGAAGTCTTAAACTTTTTAAACCATTATGGAACCATGAAATTCTTCCTAAATTAAAACTTTTTTATGAGATTCATGTGCTCCTTTCAATATCGTAAAATTTCAATTTTATCACAATAATTAATAAAGCTTTTAGCCACTTAAAAAATTCACTTTATTACAAAATCCACGTGCTCCTCTTTTAAATATAAAAATACCTACACTTTATAAAATCCTTTTAAAGTCCACTTGGATCAAATATTAAACCCTTTTTACGTCCACTTTGATCAAATATTAAATGTCCAATTCGGATTAAAACCGAATTAAAACTTCACTTTTCAAGTCTCAAGCACTCACCCGATTTAAGAAAAACAAAGAGTATGTAAACGTTTCACACTTCCATCCGTTTTTTAAAATCATAAAAACTTCACAGCGCGACGGATTATAATACATCTCTGCTTATAACGTAAAGGGATTATACCACTGTAATATATCAAGGCTGAATGTAATAATATTACCAAATTCTCACAGGTGGTCTTTTTGTCTCAATTGCAGTCCATTCGAGCACCAACGACTGCACGTGGTCTTGTAGGCAACGATTGTGACAGAAGTATTTTACTATTCTCCCTCGCGATGACTTCAACTAGTGTCCCACCTCAACGCCTTCAAATCACTGCTACAAATTCAAACAAAATAGCAATTCACAACTCGACAACTTCACAGCAATCCTACATCTCTACTATCAAGTTATAAAACTAGATAGTAATACAGAAAACCAGAGATCTGACACACACAAGAGCCTTATTAAAACATATGTTCAAATCAAAATTCATTAATGCTCCAAATGTTTGTAAAATTACATATGAACTTATGCTTGTTATGAACTTATGTTAAACAAAGAGTTGTTTAACATAGCTCAATATTTTTATTAATTCAAGCTTAAGTGCTTACCAGGAATATATAAAAATTTGTCCCTTTATATACTAGACTCAATGGACATAACAATGTAGAACATAGAAACGCTATCTCATCCACAACTCACTTACACTCGAAATAATGACTTCTAGACTAACACCTTGTAACTCACTTAGATCTAGAACATTTCCTAGCAACTAAGAAGCCAAATCAACAACCCTATCACATTTCTTCCATTACTACATTATTCTAACATCGCACAATAATAGAAAAATGGATTTTCTACAATACATAACAATTCATGGTGGCCTAAGTTTCAGCTAAGGTTACAAATTTGACCCAAATATTTCATTTTTAATTTCATTGCTTCAACATATTGATGAAATTTATTCTTGGACTTACTGCTCCAAATTTAGTCTTCTTACTACTCCAGATAATGAATTTTGGATATTGCTTCTTATTGCAATAGGATGACGCCAATCCATTTCAACTATTTTTTGAAGAAGTTCATTTTCATCATTAATAGTTTCTTGTTAATTGGAAAACTCCCACATCAATCCATAATAATGTTTTATCTCTTCATGACACCATTTCATCATATTCCATTAACTTTTTTAGATATATTAGCTGATTTTTCAATCTCCATGTCCCTTGCATCAATTATGGATTTTCCATTTTGTTCAGTTTCAGGGTTCTTCACCTCGTTCGGCGAAGGGAATTGGACCTGTGATAAGTGCTATAACAACCTACCTCATCACCGTTTAACCAAGACCCCACCGATCATGCAAGTTGATGATTTCAAACCTACATCAATATGTTCAAAGATTTCTCAAGCCATTTTTCAATTAGCGTCATCTCTGCATCATAATCAAGATTTACATCTTCAAAGTTGTTTGTGTCTGTAACTTCTAGAACCAATTCCTCTTCATGTTCTTCCACTTGATTATCAAAAGAAAACAACATTTTATCAACTAATTTATTTTTATATATTTTCGTAACGCAAATATCCATTATCAAATTTAATTTCTTTAATTTATTTTTAGAGATTTTTGTAACAAAAGTATCTGTTATCAATTCTAATTGCAAATTCCTGTATTCAATTCATTATTTGTTTCAAAGTCCTCTATCTTTGTGAGATTTCTCACTTCATTCCATTTTTTACTTACTTAAATCTTTATCTGGAATTTCATATGTAGCCTCTAATCTATGATTTTTTTTCCTGAATTTCTTAAATTCTCTTACAAATTATTTTATTTTACGTTTCCTACCCATAATTTCCTTTTCGTTTTAGAAATGCAACAATACATTAGATGAATAGGAAACAATCATAAAAATAGACTTGCAATTACTCACCAACTAGTCTTCTGCAGTCTTCACCAATATTGGGCCATAAGTAGTCTGCTCCTCTTCGAATCTTCTGAAAGTCATGCTCCTGAAAGAATAAAGCCCTAAAAAATCTAAAATTAAAGGATTACAACTCCATTGCACTGCTCCAATGGTCTTCTTCTCTTCTCTACACAATCACTAATCAACTCATAGATGAATAAAACAGTAGTCTTCGACGAGACTACAAACTTCCATCCACATCTTCAAAAGGTCGATTTATTCTTCTCCCTTAACTCAACTTTCTCACTTTAATTTGAGCAAGAAATATGCACCCTTAGTTTGAATCTATCCATTAAAAGGGACATATGATTGCAACGATACTCCTCTGAACCCTTCACAAACAATTTAATCATGATTTGCGGAAAACTACAATAAGGGAAGGCTTGCTGCAAATAACACAATCTCGACAACACCTACACATAGTCATCGCTTTTGGCCAAGGATTTAACTCCAACAGGACGAGCTTCTTATAGGTTTCATTCCACGACAAAATAAAAAACATAGCTTCATACACAAAACACCCACACACTCAACAACTGATCATGTCTTAGGTCAACTCTCCAGCCTTCATCAATACCACACGCAAGTCGACTCTTGTTGGAAATACTCCCAACCACCACCATGAATAAAGTGGCAACAATTTGCACTCTCAATTGAATTTTTGTGTAGGAAGGACAAGGAGTAGGCTTTTCAAATCCGAAGGCATTTCACACAAAATCGAAAAAAGAGTACCCGAGCCCATGTCTTCATTTAATTCTTTACTCGTCGTTGACTTAAATCATGCATGCATGTAGCAGAATTTTTTTTGGTTTAACCCATAAGCCTTTCGCCAAAACTAAGTTTCTGCCGATGTGATATCGACAAGACACACCAACCTTGCCTCACTTCCAAAATTGCATACAAACCTTTGTTATCGCTTATTCCTTACCTTTTTCATATTTCTCATTTCTCGCAATTTACTGCATCGGTACCCACACTTCGCAACATTTACCATTTAACTTCAAGCCCCACACCAAAACCTTGCTATGTTGCGATACGACATCATCATCTCACATCACACAACTTACCACTTACCTTTTAGCATTCCCACACTTCGCACATTTTATTTTTTAACTTTTAAAGTCGCCCGCATTTTTTCACTTCGCAAAGTTTAAGTCTTACCTTTTAATCCACCCACAAGTTATGTTATTTTATTTGTGATGGGATGTACTCACAATAGCACGTGGAAAGCTTAGGAGGATAACGCACATAAAGTTCTTGCAAATATCAATGGATACTTCCCACAAGTTAAACATTTTAAGTTGCGATGCGATCGTGTCGTCACACATTGCAATTGAAAAGATTTAAGTTTTCCCGTCAGTGCCGAAGTTAAATTTTAAAATCGCCAATTTCCGATTTGCGATGAAGGCGCGGATGAAATGTGGTTTCGTAGGTGGAACACATAATATTTTAGGTCTTCCATTTTGTGTTTTGTACGTGTTTTCATGTAGAATGAGCAGAATTGAGCATCAGGACAATCGGGTTGTTAATTATCCATTTATGCATTGAATCGCATTTAATATTTAGGCTTCTACAAATTTTGTGTAAAAAAAATGTCATTTCATTTTGTAGACTATGAAGGAATGAATGAATGGAAAAATAATTCCTCTCATGTTTTATCTCACTGCATGTCAGTGTATGATTTTTATTTCCGTACATATTTGCATTCTCTGTGTTGTGGGGGAAACACATCCCTCTATTTATTTTATTTCCAGTTTCCAACATGGTATGAGAGTAGTTCTGGGCTCTTAGTGAAACAAATTTTTCTTTACTGAAGAAGATGAAAGGTTGTTTGAGAAGTGGATTCTCCAGCAGTGAGAAGGTTTGTTTACATAGTCAAGATGGGAGCAGCAGGCACAAGCATGACTAATCCTCAACTACCATAGTTCAATGGGAAGAAATATGATTATTTTTCCATTACAATAAAGGCCCTATTTTCATCAAAAGATATTTGGGAGCTGGTGGAATATGGTTTCCAAGAACTAGCAGATGCAGCAGCATATAATGCTTTGACATAAGAAGAAAGAGACTTGTTAACAGATAATAAGAAGAAGGACTCCAAAGCCCTCTTCTATATTTTTCAATTTGTACATGAGAGAATTTTCCCAAGGGTTATAACAACAACGATTTCTAAAGAGGCATGATATACCCTCCATATAGCCTACCAAGGAATGTCAAAGGTGAAGATAACAAAACATCAAGTGCTGAGAAGATATTTTGAAACTCTTTGTATGAAAGAGTCTGATAATAAAGACTCATTCTCTAGACATGTGATTAGGTTGGTTACACAAATCAGGTCTAATGGAGAGACACTTGAAGAAAGGAGAATAGTTGAGAAAATCTTAAGAATTCTACCATCAAGGGTTGATGCCATAGCGGTGGCCATAGAAGAGACAAACGATCTCTCACAGTTTTCAGTGGATGATATTCATGCATCATTGATGTCTCATGAGCACAAAGTGAAAATAGAAACAAACTCCTCATTTCAGCATGCATTCAAGGCATAAATGTCTTTTGGTCAACGTATAGGTCAAGGAAGATCAAACTACTAAGGAAGAAGAAGAAGCCCACACATACGTGGAAGAAGTAGCCCTACAAGCACAAGTGGAAGTGGCAACAATTAGAATCCAAGCCAAGGCTCATGCCAAAATCAAGCACAAGGACAGAGGTATGATAAATGTCATGTCTAATATCATTATTACAAAAAGTATGGTCATTATGCAAATGAATGTAGAAAGAAGAAAAATGACATGTGTAGTAAACCTAGTGGAAATTTCACAAAATAATATCAGAACCATTGGAACGTGATTTTAGCATGTAATGTAGCATAGGAAAAACAAGAGGATGTATGTTTCTTAGATTTAGGGTGTAGCAACCACACGACTAGAAACATAATAATGTTTTCCAATCTAGATGAAAGTGTAAAATATGAGGTGACAACGAGGATTGATAGAAAAGTATCTATCATGGGGAAAGGAAGAGTAAACATACTGATAAATAAGGGAGAGAAGAAGCTTGTGCCAGATGTCTATTATATACCCGGCATGAAATGTAACCTTGTAAACATTAGACAACTCATGCAAAAGGGCTACAATGTTTTCTTTAAGAATGATGTGTGCACAATAATGGATATACCTCCAAGTAGAAAGCTCATTGCAAAAGTGCATATCAAAATAAATAGAATGTTTCCTCTCAAAATTAGATCAGACTTGAAGGAAGGAGGTGTTGTAGCAGTTGTCACACAAGAAAACTTTCAAGAAGAAGTGAAATATGAGAACTAGTTATGGAATTTGATATTTTAACATCTCAATTTCGGAGGTTTGAATTTGTTGGATAGAAAAGGAATGGTAAAGGTATTACCACTCATATAAAAGCCATAAAACCTATGTGAAGGCTACATATTGGGAAATCAACATAGAGAATCATTTCTAGCAGGAAAGAGTATAAGGGAAAAGGCACCTTTGAATATTGTCCAATCAGTTTTACTTGGACCAATGAAAACACCATCATCAGTCGGCAGCCATTATGTTTTGACATTTGTAGATGATTACACAAGGTAGACATGGGTCTATTTCTAAAAACAGAAAAGTGAAGTGTTTGAAAAGTTCTACCACTACAAAGATCTTGTTGAGAAGCAAAGTGGACACTACATGAAATTGTTAAGAGGTGATAGAGGTGGAGAATATATCTCCAAATACTTCCTATGTTTCTGCAGGGAGCATGGAATACACAAGAATTTTACCACAAGGTATATGCCTTAGAAAAATGGTGTAGCAGAAAGAAATAATAGGACCATCATGGACATGGTAAGGAGTATGTTGAAGGCACGACATTTACCAAATGAGTATTGGATAGAAGCTGTCAATTATGCATCATATCTTAAATACATGTCCAACCAAAAGTGTTATGAATAGAGTCCCATAAGAAGCATGGAGTGGAACAAATCAATTTTTCACTCACAGAAGAGTGTTTGGATGTGTGGCATATGCACATGTCCCGGATCATTTAAGGAAGAAGTTGGACAACAAGGGGGAGAAATGTATATTTCTTGGATACAGTGATGAATCCAAGGCTTACAAGCTCTATATTCCAACAACCAAGAACATAATAGTCACCATATATGTTCAATTCATAGAAGAAGAAGCTTGGGATGGAAGTTTAGAGAAGACAGTAAATATGAAGACATATATTTCACATGAAGACAAAGAGGAATTGATTGCAGAAAGTAATTCCTCAATGATGGCTCCTCCTCCACCTACACAAGCTCAACAGAGCACACAACAAGAAATCAATAAAATAACATTGAGAAACCCAGAAAGTTCTTCTCCAAGCACACCACAGGGATGAGCAACTCCCTCGTGTTCAATTGCGACTCCAAGCACATCTTCAACAAATACAAGGAGACCAAGATTCAGAAATTTAAGTGAAATTTATTAGCAAGAACAAGTTGATAGTAATGCTAGTATGAATTCTTTATTTGCATTATTTTGTCATGTTGATGACCCAATCAAGATAAGTGGATTTAAGCAATGAATGAAGAGATAGGAGGAATAGAAAAGAATGATACATGGGAGTTGGTGGACCTCCCACAAGGAAAATACGTTATCAGAGTAAAATGGGTCTATAAGATCAAGAGCAACATTGAAGGCAAGATAGAAAGGCACAAAGCAAGGCTAGTTGTCAAAGGCTACAATCAGCAACAAGGAAGAGACTACGATGAAACTTTTGCACCAATTTCAAGAATGGAGACAGTGCAGACAGTGGTGTTTATAGCAGCACAAAAAAGCGGAAATTTTACCAAATGGATGTGAAGTTAGCATTCCTGAATGGAGTGTTGAAAGAGGAGGTATATGTTAAACAACCTCCTGGCTATGAGATAGAAGGCCAAGAACACAAAGTGTGTAAGTTGAAGAAAGCTCTTTATGGGATGAAGTAAGAACCACGAGTATGGTACAACATAATTGATGCTTATCTGATAGACAATGGGTTTGACAAGTCTAATGGTGAACCCACACTCTACATCAAAGAAAATGACGGTAAAATTATTATTATTGTTTTGTATGTATATGATTTGATTTTTACAGGCAATGATGTTTCTCTCATTGCTGATTTCAAAGCAGTCATGAAAAGTAAGTTTGAAATGACTGAATTGGGTTTGTTAAGGTATTTTGGGCATAGAATTAAAGAAAAAAGAAAAGGGGATCTTCATCTCCCAAGAAAATCATGTTGTAGAAGTTTTAAATAGGTTCAATATGCAAAAGAGAAAGTCATCATAAACTCCAATGTCATGGGGTTGAAGTTGAGCAAGGAATATTGCAACAATGATTTGAATCTGACATTGTACAAAAGCATGGTTGGAAGTTTAATGTATTTGACTGCATAGGCCTGATATAATTTATGCAGTAAGTTTGATATCCAGATTCATGGAGACACATTGGCAAGCAGCCAAGAGAATATTGAGGTATGTAAATGGAACAAATGAGTATGGTGTTCTACACTCCGCAACTGATGATTTTAGGCTGATTGGTTACAGTGGCAGTGATTGGGCTAGAAGTGTTGATGACAGAAAGAGCACATCAGTGTATGTTTTTCATTTGGGATCGAGAGACATTTCATGGGCTTCTAAGAAGGAGCCCATAGTTTCATTATCAACATCACAAATTGAATATGTAGAAGCAACAACAACCTCATACCAAGTAGTCTGGATGAGAAGGATGCTGAGATTAATTTTTTTTGTTTAACCTTGCCACACTTCCGAAACTGCATACAAACCTTTGATATCGCTTATTCCTTACCTTTTTTGTATTTCTCATTTTCCATAGTTTACCGCATCGCCACCTACACTTTGCAACATTTACCATTTAACTTTAAGCCCCGCACCGAAACCTTCCGATGTTGCGATGTGACATCGTCATCGCACATCACACAACTTACCACTTGCTTTTTAGGGTGCCCACACATCGCACATTTTATGTTTTAACTTTTAAATCCTCCCACAGTTTCACACTTCGTAAGCTTAAGACTTACCTTTTAAGCCGCCCACAAGTTATGCTATTTTATTTGTGATGCGATGCACTCGGAATTGTTAAAAACACACATGGTGTATGGATAAATATAAACACACACAACACACACAATAGAAAGATAGGCATTCATTGCATCTTTATTACACATATATGTACATTTATAATACAATGGTGTGATTGTTGGATTCATCTTCCAAGGTCACTTGGACTCCTTTGTGAGTCTTCGCCTTCCACACCTACCCATGGAGGATTAGGTGTTCAACATTCCCCCCCTTAATCCGAAGGGGTATGTGTGAGTCCAAGAAGAGAGTTGTAATACAAATCTACAAAGTATGCATGGAAGCACTTAGGCTGAATCGGCTCTCTGAAATGTTGACATAAAGAGGTGGTTTAAAGATGACCACCAAAATTGGAATGCAATGCTTATTGCAGTTCTTGGAACTCTTCCAAGACTGGCAAGGAGCTAAGGGCTTCTGCTAGAGGAATTGTCCCTCATATTTGAAAAGGGAGACCTTCAACCTGAAAGAAGGGAAGTCTACAACCTGTGATGGTTTAAGGATGGCCACCAACACTGGAATGCTTGATGCAATTCCTGGAACTCAACCAAAGATTGCAAGAAGCTGAAGTATTCTGATAGAGGAAGTGCTCCAAAACAGGAAGAATATCAACCTAGCATGGATGGTTTAAGGCTGTCCATCAACCAAAGGCATGTCCACGGGCATTCGTGTCTCTGGCTACAACTCTGAATCTGGAATGATGAATTGTGGCTCAGGCTCACTTGAATTGCTGTGTCTCTCACTACAACTCTGAATATGGAATGAGAGATTATGGTTTAGGCTCACTTGATGTAGCGTCAAAGCTTCTAAATGACCACCATTCCCCCCCTGTCAGGTACAAGGTGAGATGATGGAGAAAAATCAACTGCAAGTTTGTTCAATATTCGAGGACAAGTTCTGACATGTGACTTAAACATCTTCTTGGATGCTAATGTGCATTTCTAAGAAGTGATCCATCCAAGATGAATCTTTTTGCTTGAAGGAGGCTTGTTTCTGAAGCATCTGTGTGAAGAATGGGTGTGCTGACCACAATGCTTGCATGGATGAAGATCAAAACAATGATCTTTCATATGGCCAAATCGATCACAGTGTTGGAATTTTACAAATTGTTGTTGTTGTTGTGGAATTGGAGCAAGATTTGGAACAGCTGCAGGTGAACTATCATAAATAAATCCGGCACTCTGAAATTTGATGGGCTTGGAGTAGTCTGGAATATGAAAGGACAAGTCCATGTCATATCCAAGACCTGTTTGGTGCTTGTTGTGGACAAGCTGTTCCCAAGGTCTGATGATGGGGTTGGGAAGTGAAGATTGAACTATTGCATCCGCATGTAAATTTGTTCTTGTAGAAGGAACTTAATGTGATTCGACTGAAATTTTATATTCTTGCTTCTGATGAGAGTCCTTCTCAATTTTCTGAACAGAAACAGGTTCAGAATGATCACTCTTTTGCTGAAGTTCATCTTGCTGAAGCTGAGATTCCAACTGCAAAAAATCAATCTTGTCTTGTGCATCTTGCAAAAAAATTTGAATATTAAAAAGAGCATCCTTGCTCATTTTTACCATATCATGAACACTGGAATGAATGAGGTTATTCAAAAAATCTAATGCCTCATTGATTTTAGCCATTTTTATCAACAACTTAGGCTCAAAAAATAAATGGTGTCGGCTTCAACCGATAATGAACCCATTTACAATGTGATTCAACTTATTTTCAAAATAATACAAGTGACTTCAAAGACCCTTTTCTTTCATGAAATTCCAATTATGGAATTCCCAAAACACAAACTCTGCTACTCAAATTATGGAGGACCTCAAGGTATAGACTTGGCTGTCTAACCGTCAAGCAACAATGAGTTACATCAACAATTTTTCAACAACTGAAAGTGACACTTAAAAACACTGATTGTAACTATGAATGAAGAAGCAATATCCACTCACAATGTAAGTTCAATACAATGTCACTGCAAATATTTTTGTAAATGTGCAGCAAAAACTACTGTGCAATAACTCTTTAAGGCAACTAGTTTCTCTCTTCTTTAAAGAGCTGTTTTACACCAACAACAACTCAAATCAACAAAAGAAGGAGATTCGAAAACTTTGATGTTTGACCTTGTTGTACTGCATCACAATGGAGACTAAGAGAAACTCCAAAAAACTAGAAACTCTGTGTAGCCAAACTATGATGCTACTGTTGTTTTTAAAATGATGACCAATTTACAATATTTGTCTTCAGATTGTCAAACTCTTTCAGAAAGTAACCCTTCTATATATGCCTCAAATCACAAATTTCACTTTCCACTATGTATAGAATCCATTTACTCATATGCCATTTCCTCTCTCTCTGCTATTTTTTTTTTCTTTTGAAAAAAAAGAAGGGAAAAACAGAGGTATTAACTGGGGGAGGTGTTTACTAGGGGAGATTTTAAGTGGGGGAGGATTTAACCGAGGGAGGATCTATCTGGGGGAGGTGAAACTGGGGAAGGTATTTCTTGGGAAGGCCAATCTGTAAAAAATTTTTAAAAATAAATCATTTTCTCGTTAAAAAGGGGAGGGAATTAATTAGAAAAGGAAACGCAGAATGCCGTGAGGGGAGGGGAAGAATAGTTGAGGGGGTGTGGGTAGTGAGGGAGGGTGAGGGATAGATGCCGCGGGGGCCGTGTGGGAGAGAGGGGGTAGGGAGGGAAGTTAGAAGGGGTGAGGGGGCGCATGCGTATAGCGTGAACAGAGAGAATAGGGAGGGGGTGGGGTTGAGAGAGTAGAGTTTTGGCAGATGGGGAATGGGAGAGAAGGGAGAGGGGGTGTGCAAAGGGGAGCCGAGGGCTGTGCGAAGGGGAGGGGAGATGCGAGTTTGGGGAAGGGTATCTTGGGAGTGGAGAGAGGTTGGGAGTGCGAAGGGTTGAGCGTTGAGGGGAGTGGAAGGCCATGGGTGGGTTGGGTTGAGTGCTGTGAGGGGTGGGTTGGTTTGAGCAAGGGGGGGGCGGGGGGGGGCGCGGGGCAAGTCACTGTTGGGAGGTTGGGTGAGTGAGGGGTGAGTTGGGAGTGACTGTGAGGGCCGAGCAGAGTGAGGAAGGGAGAGGGGTGAGGTGTGCGAGGGTAGATGGGTCAGGGAGGGGGAGTATAGGTAAGTGCAGGGGGGGTAGGGCCCGAGGGCGGAGAGGGGGAGTGGGTTGGGGGGAGGGGGGCCAGGGTAGAGAGTGGAGAGGGAGAGGGGGAGTGGGTGCACAGCTGAGCGGCGGGTGCGGGCCATAAGGCCAAGAGGAATGGGTGAGGGGGTAAAGGGGCGGAGTAGGGCTAGGAGAGAGGGAGATGGGGTGCTGAGGTGAGGTTGTGAGGGAGGGCCAAAGGCCGACTATGGACTAGAAATTTTCAATTTTTTATTATTTTTTTATTTTATTCTATTTTAATTTTTTTTAACAGTAAAACAACAGAGAATTTCTGAGGAAGAGGGAAATTGCAAAAATAGTAGAATTGGCAGAAATTGTTTGTAGAAATGTGCAGAATTGTTTGCACAAATTTTAAGTAAAAACCCATAATTTTTCCAGAGACCCACTTAAATAGTAGCAAAAAAAAAAAATTCTACTCAATCCTTTCCAAAATTCAGAGATTGCACAGTAAAGTGTAGAAATAAAAGTAGGCGGAAATGGGAGGAAAATTGCAGAATTGGAAGGAGCGGTGAGAAAACCTACAGAATTTAAGTTGCACAATGCTGCTCTTCACAAAACTAATTTCTGAATGCTGCACAAGATTGATGAATGCTGCAAAAATCACTGTTGTAGAAAATATCTGAATGTTGCAGAAATGACCAGAATTTTTTCAGATTTACACAGGCCACAAAAACAAATGGCTCAGACAAGTTTGAGCTGGTTATGAACGTATCAGCTCTAATACCATGTTAAACACACACATGGTGTATGGAGAAATATAAACACACACAACACACATAATAGAAATATAGGAATTCGTTGCATCTTTATTACACATAGATGAACATTTATAATAAAATGGTGTGACTTTTGGATTCATCTTCCAAGGTCACTTGGACTCCTTTGTGACTATTCGCCTTCCACACCTACCCATGGAGGATTAGGTGTTCAACAGGAATATCATGTGGTAATCTTAGGCAGATAGCGCACATAAAGCTCCTGCAAAGCTCAATGGATAACACCCGCAAGTTAAACATTTTAAGTTGTGATGTGATCATGTCGTTGCACATTGAAATCATAATGATTTAATATTTCCCGTAAGCGCCCTAGTTAAATTTTAAAATTGATGATTTGAAATTTGCGATGAAAGTGTGGTTGCGATGTGGTTTCGCAGGTGGAACCCATAATATTTAAGTTCCACCATTTTGTGTTTTGTACGCATTTTTGTGAAGAAACAAAAGAATTGAGCAGAAGGAAGATCGGGTTGTTAACTATCCATTTTTACATCGAATCACATTTAATATTTAGGCTTCTGCAAATTTTGTATAAAACGAATGTAATTTCATTTTGTAGACATTGAAGGAATGAATGCATGGAAAAATAATTCCTCTTCTGTTTTGTCTCGTTTTCTGTCTGTGTATGATTTTTATTTCCACACATATTTGCATTCTTTGTGTTGTGGGGGCAAGGCATCCCTTTTTTTATTTTATTTCTAATTTCTGAAACTCTTACCGTAGATATCAATGTTACTCATATCGCCTCTCCAAATTAATTCCACACGCAGATTTATAGGCGGATCAGTTCTTCAGCTCTACACATAGATCAGAAACCATTCATGGCCCGAGGAGCCTCCAACAACTCCAAAAATGCTCGCACCAGTCGACTCACAGATAACCAAACAAAAATTCACCTGGATGATGACCACCTCAACAATGTTTGGTAATATCAATCACTAGTTGTTTCATTTATTCAGTGCTTGACCCTTCAAAGATCTTTATCATCGACAATCACTTCACAATGTGTTGTAGAGTTGATGGTTGTTCTAGCCAAGGTCAATCCTCACTCTCTAGCTCTATAGTCGGTTATCACTCTAGTCTCACACACATGCTTTTTAATTCCCACCGCCAACACTTTTTATACTTTGCAATTGTAAATAATGCTGATCACATTCATATTCCTCTCAAAGAGGATTTTATACTCATAAAAGGTATGATTTGAAAGAGACGTGTGCCTATGCTTAAATATTAGGTAACTCATTGGAAAAACCTTTACCAGAACCTCCAATTGTAACACTTTCCATAAAGTAAACCTTTGAAACTCCTCGACACTGATCTCAGATCCGCGCACCAACCTGTACAATGTGGGGGAATGATTTTGCAGATCTATGATATGACAGTGCACAATTTTTTTTTAAATAGTGAAAGGGCTCACATCAATTATAAATGAACATTTTTTAACAAACCCACTCAAATAATATCACTAAAAAAAATCTCGGAAACATTGTGTGCAAGCCTCTTTAATAGTAATTGTGCTTTTTTTTTAAATTGGTCATTCATATTTTTTATTCATGCAACAGGTTTTGGTTGTTAAAAATTTGGGGGAACCTTCAATGCACAATGCTTGAACTACATGTGTGACTTATCATACAACAACGACAACTTGATTTAAAGTGGTGAAGAACCATATAAGAAATATTAATAATTTATTATTATACTAGACCAAAAGGTTTCACTGTGCATAAGCTAGAATGTCCCTTAATCTTTGAGTTGACCGACCAATATCTCTCAAGGATTCCATGTAGCAAAAAAGCTGTTGATTCTCAATCTGGTCATGTATTCTTGGATGTAGATCAAATCATTCAAATCGCAGCCATACGGAACAACGACACTAATTTGTTTTTGCACAACCTTAGCCACCACAACATCCAACAAAAAACCAGGGAAGCAGGAATACCTTTTGTCCCAAATATAACATTTTCACTAGCTCTAGATCCTAACACCTATTGGAAAGGAAGAAAATTAAACACACAAATAACAGAAATAATTCATACATAGAATAACACATGAGGTGCAACTCTTCTATTGATCACACAAACTTCTATCTAAATTCAATGAACCCAGTGCAGGGTATTTAAATAATTTTGGCTAACAACTCACCTAATATAACTTGACATGCATACATTTACTAAATTCATCTATCACTTAACTTTAATTGACTCAAATCTTAATTAAATGACTCTATAAATATAGCAAAATCTGCATGCGAGAGTTAACTCGTTGTTTTAATACTCCCCCTCAATTACGACCCCTAAACTATGACATGACTCATGAGAACTCAAGCATGCCTACTACTCTATGTCTCAACTACGATTACAACGCCCAATTTTATTTTATGAAACTCAAACACATCTTTTGCTAATGGATTTGTAAAAATATTGGTTAATTGATCACTCAATTTACAAGGCTTCAAGTGAAATTCCTCATTGCTCATAACTTCTCTAATAAAATTATATCTAGTATCAATATTCTTTCTCTTTTGATGAAACACATTATTCTTGGATAATGAAATCGTTTAGGTGTTGTCACAATATATTGTTGTTGATCCTTATTGTTTCTTCTTAAGTCCATCCAATACTCTTCTTAACTATACTACTTGACATGCTGTTGATGTTGCTGCTACATAATATGCTTATGCTAATGCTAGTGTCACAATAGTTTGCTTCTTATATGCCCATTCAATCACACCTGAACCATGATGAAACAATTAACCGGAAGTGCTCTTCTTATCATCCAAATTACCTACAAAATCACTATATGTGTATCCAATAAAATATTTATTTCCTCTACTTGCATACATTATTCCACAACCTCTCGTTCGTGTTATCTATCTCAAAATTATTTTTCCTATACTCCACTGTGTGTCTTTTGATGTCTTCATAAATCTAGAAATCAAACTCACTCCTTGCATAATATTTAATCTTGTAGTTTTGAGGTACCTGCGGCTTCCAAAAAATATTTTGAATAGAGTTGGATGGCCATCTAATCCTTCATCATACTTACTTAAATTTGTACCTCTTTCAATTGGTGTACGTACAATTTTTCAATTATCCATCCTAAATATTTTCAGCAGATCTTTAGCATAATTTTTTTTGAAAATAAAAATTCCTTTCTCAGTTTGCTCAACTTCTATGCCAATAAAATATTTCTTGTCATCAACATAGAAGCAAAAAATCAATATATTTCCATGCTCATTTACCTTTTTGTATAAGGTAGGTTCAATGTTGCTTCTAAAAAATCCATTCTTGATCATGTAGCTCTCAATTCCGCTATACCATGCTCTCGGTGCTTGCTTCAGTCCACAGACTGCTTTCCTCAACCTGTAAAATTTATATTGTTTAACTCCAAATTCATAACCTAGAGGTTGTAGCACATAAATCTATTCTTTTATAAGTCCATTCAAGAAGTTTGGTCTCACATCCATCTAGTATAATTTCCATTTGTTCTAAGTTGTTGTGGCTAGAACTACTCTTACAATATCCAATCTATATACTAGAGCAAATGATTCTCCAAAATTTATTCAAGGTTGTTGTGAGAATCCTTTTGCTACAAGAGTTTCTTTAAATTTTTCAATTTCATCTTTTCTCATTCAAATTTATCTTGTACACCCACTTCACACCAATTAGACTTTTGTGTCTTGGAAAATCAACCAAATCCCATGTATCATTCTTTTCAATAGCTTCAATTTCTTCATCCATGGATTGCACCCAATTTTCATCTCTGATTTCTTATTCAAACAAATAGGGTTGGAATAACAACAATGAAAAATTTCAACTAACATCTAAATCATCATAAATATCTTTCAGACTTCTCATATTTCTCTTACCATTGCTTGATTCATCACCTGATTTCTTGTTGGGAGAATTCTTTTTTATTGACCTTGTTGAAGATCCATGATGCTTAGAAAATCTTGGAGTCCTTGCTGGTGTGACTTTGTTTGGTGTTTCCTCTTTTGATTCTTGATGCTCCTTATCTGCTACATCATCTTCTTCCATCAATGATGAATATTTTGTCTATAGTCTCATTCCATGACTCGCTCTTTGAACACAACATCTCTGCTGATTATGGTATTCTTGGTGATAGGGTTATACAATTTGTAAGCTTTTGATTGCTCATTATAACCAATAAATATGTATTTTTAACTTCTATCAGCCAATTTTCCTCTTATTTTTTTAGGTACATCTGCATATGATACACATCCAAGAACTCTGAGATGAGATATGTTACATGACATAACTGACCAGGATTCTTCTGGTACTCTATTCATCATATTCTTTGTAGGTGATTTGTTTATCACATAAACAACACATGCAACTACTTCTGGCCAATACTTATTAGACAAGTTTCTTCCTTTCAACATGGTCCTTGTCATGTTCATAATTGTTGTGTTCTTTCTCTCTAATACACCATTTTTTTTCTTTGTGTACCTAGTTGTAAATTGTCATCTAAGTCCATGTTGTTTGAATTACTCATGCAATTGACTCGTATCATATTCTCCACCACGATCTGACCTTAATAATTTGATCTGTCGATCACTTTCATTCTCTGCTAAGGCTTTCAATTCCTTGAACATTGCAAAAGTTTCACACTTCTTCTTAAAGAAGTAAACCCAAATCTTTATGCTAAATCATGAATGAAAGTGAGGAAGTAAAAAATTCCACCAATTTCCTGTGTCCTCATAGCTCCACATGTAATACCCTTGATTTACAAATTTTATGTTGTGTAAATAAAACCAAGGTCTAGGTGGAAATATGGAACAATTATGTATGAAAAAAATTATTTTTAGGTTAATAATTTATTATGAAATAATTGTTAATGTGGTAAAGACAGAGTAATGGAGATCAGTAAATTCTTATCCGTGAGGATGGACTAGAATTTTGAACTTTCCCAAAACTCTCCAGAAAATCCCTATAAATAATTAAATAATTAATTAAGTTAGATGGGAGAAAAAAATCTAATAAAAATCCCCAGTAAAGTGGAAATTTACTGGGAAGATGTAAGAAAACCTGTGCTGAGGAAAAGAAATTTTTAAAGTAAGCTTTTGCGGAAAAAAGATAAGAAAGGCCTAGGCTATTAGAAACAACGACCCATAATAATGGGACGTCGTTATTGAAACATGTTGAGTGAAAGAAGGCTGAAAAGATCCATCACTAGTGTGACAAAGGGGTTGTCAACACTGGGGAATATTGGTCTCTACTCGGGGGGAGCTCTGAGGAGAAGCTCAAGGTTGGGAGGAAAATTCATCTTTACACATTGGGATGTACCTATTGTGGTTTTGTAATAAATTGCTGAACTTATAGAAGGGTTTTAGATAATATAATTGGTCTTAAATCACAGACATAATTCTATCTGGAAGACATGAATTGGTAGGCATGTATCTATTGCGTGTCATATTAGACAAAAGGTTTAGGTCTTATTGTGTGTTGTTAACATGTAAATTCTTATTAAAATATCGAATAAATACATATGTGTATTGTACAATGTCCTCTGTCATGACTATTGTACAGTGCCCCCTCTCTAATTAAATACAATGAAGTCTCTTTTTTTGTTACACACACTAAAGTAATGAAAGTGGATAAAAATTATATTTGATATGAACCCAGGAAAGGGGTCATATTCTGGTAATTATTATTAAGTACAAATGCATAGTATGTTTCAGTAAAGTAATGCAGTCAAAAAATACTAGTGAGCATTAATGCATGTAGAATATAATGATGGATTTACATATGCAATGGTATGAGTACATGTAAAAGTAAAAGAGTTACGTAAGTAAGGAAACTATGGAAACTAATATATAGTACATCTTGGAGAAAATATATGAAAACATGATATATATTTTATCATCAAAATTTAGAAGAGGCAGTACATGAAATGACATAATTCCAAATTCCAAATTTTTCATACATAAACTTTATAATCACCAAACCTCTTAGATATTTTTGATAATATCACTGTCATATAGATCTATATGTCTAGGTGACTAGCTGAAAGTTAAAAATAGTTACAGCCAAATAAGTTATGGTCAAAGGCCAAGAATGTTCTTGACGCATAATCCCTAGAAGCACTGGACTAAGCTCAGTTCCATATGAGCCACGATGGTACAACAGGTAACTGAACTGAGAAATAAAGATTGAAATTGTCAGCGTGCGATAGGAAGGAGACAAATGAAGCATGAAACTCAACTAAAATACTTAAGAGAAAACCTACAAAATACCAGTCAAGAATTAGAAAACAAATTGACTAACTAATAAAGAGAAATCATAGTATCAATACATGAAGGTAATAAATTATAGCTAATTACCTCAGTATACTCTTCCATGTTTGTGTTCTTCACCTATACCTACAATTACCGAATGTTGCAAGTAATGTTGATTCAACAGGTATAAATGAAGGGTATAAATAAGGACTACATAGTATATAAATAAATTGGAATAACCTCGAGAAGGAAGTATATACGTGTACTAGAATACTTGTCCAAATCGAAGCAAGAGGAGCAATCTGGGTAGTATTTACCCATATTAGAACACAATAATTCAGTCATAACAAGTATATAAACATGGAAATAATAAACTAAAAACCTGAGTACAACAAAAAGAAGAAGGTCGCAATGGACAGAAAAAATAAAAAGGGTACTGTGCCAAACCTCAATTTGGGAACATGCTTGCATTAGTAGACTACATATTACCTTCAGGGGTAGAACCCCAGTATAGTTACGCATTATTTTTTAATTAGCACAAATCAAAAGAGGAAATAAGCAGAAGTACCATCACAACTATTCAAAACTATGAGAAAAAGAGAAACTTATGATCGATGCAAACATTAACAAAACTACAACTCGTAGAGAGTTAAGACTTATGAGTTAATTCATGAATAGTTGAAAAAAATGAATTAGCTATGCAACTCAGAAATCATTATCTAATATATTTAGAAATTGAATAATCCATAGCACAAGCATAAGATGTAAAATATATATAATTGAATTAAAAAAAATAGAGGATAGGCCTGTAGCCATCCTAATACAATATCCTTACAAAATTTAAAATAAGAAACTCTGTAAATTACGGTATGAAGAAGCAAAGATTATCATGAATATTGATAAGCAATTCTGGAATTTATCGATAGCAACTCTAAGTCTAAGTAAGAAAAATAATCCAGGTTTTGAAGGGAAGTATATCCAATCAAACTCTTATAGTCATAACACAACACAAAAATATTACTTGTATAACTCAAATAATGGCATAAATAAATAAACAGTGACCCTAAACTAAGTGGAAATATACCTCATGCTGATATCAAGATCATATCGGGAGTCACTTAGATCAGTTGACCCAGTTCACATCGAGCCACACAGACCATACATTAGAGAGCCACATAGTAAACCAAGCTATGATAAACATAATAATTTAATTTTGTAGCTAAATAAAAAATGTGGGTGTAACATAAATGGGGTTGCTATTAATAACATTTCACATTAGAGGAAACACGAATAGTGCGGCTATTGTATAGAATTGTATGAAGAAAAATAGATTAATTTAACATAAAAAACCTCAAGTGAGATTGGAAAATCTGGTAGAACCCAAGAGGCGACATTCCTAAATCAAACCAATTTAATTAAGGGACAGATAAATTTAAATTTATGCAAACCACTGTAAAATTATTTACAAACCTAGAAGTTGCATATAAAAAAATGGAATTATGTATGGAACATAGGATGCATCCTGCTTAAATATGAAACACAGCAAACCCATCTCGAATTGAGTGGAACATAGGATTCATTCTTCTAAAATATGAGATGCGGTAAAACCCAATACGATTTCGGTAAAAGGTTTTTCAACAACCCAAAATTGAAATGATAATGGCTTGTATGCCAATAACCTAGAATACCGGGGATAAATATATTTAAATCAAAATATGAAAAAAAACCATGTGTTATTTACCGAAAACCCATGTGTTTTGAGATAGAGAACTTTTGTGAAACTTGTGAGGAATTTTGCAGAGGGGATTACCTCTTTTACACCACACAAGAGTTGTGGGATGGTGAAGGAGTGTCCTCGCCATGAAGAGAATGGGAGGCCATGGCTTACATTATCGCACAGAGGGAAAAAGAAACATTCTGCAAAAATGTGAATGAACCCGTATCACTGTATTTGAAAACTAATAACATTCATAGACAAATCAGAGTTAAGGATATATGTTGCTTACCTAAATGAAGTCGATTAACCAGTTTACCTAGCTATGCATCCTTCCTGCAGAGGAAACCAGAGATCATTAGAAAAACCCATATCAAACTAATCATTAATATATAAATGAAAAAGAGATAGAGGCCATACATGTGTATGTGTGGAGGCAGAGCTTGAAATCGTAGGAAGTTAAAACCCAAAATCCATTCAAAAATCGTGAAGGATCTTAGGCACAGAAATTTTGAGCCATCATTCTTGTTGGTTAGGCCTAGAGGCAGATCTCCAACCATGATAATGGTATAGGAATCAAATTCAAACAACATTGGAAACAAAATTTCAAGGCGACCTTGGAGGGAGAGCTCCAGAGCCAGAGATGACCACCTCCAATATAACAAAATGACGAAATGAAATCCAATTTGGGTAGGTAAAAACCCTTGGGGTTACTATAACTCATCAAAATCATCGATTTCACCCAAGAAATCTACAGTGTACATGTGACACCTCGAAAGTGGCGTGAGGGACATGTGAGAGCCATGATATTTTTCTAATTTGTGATCAACGAACGGGGAAAGATCAACCGGTGGGGTAGCTTAAATTAATATCAACATAAAACTACATTAACCATTATACATAGCTTGGGAACAAATACAAGGTATAGAATGTATTGAAATGAGAATACTTTACATGGAGTTTAATAAGCATTATGAGGTAGAAATAAATATATATATATATGTGTGTGTGTGTGTGTGTGTGTGTGTGTGTGTGTGTGTGCATGTGTGTGTGTGTGTGTGTGTGTGTGTGTGTGTGTATGGATAAATATAGATATGGTTGATGTGTATTAAGGTAGGATGGAAATATAGGGTAATAAGTATGTAGGAATAGGGAGGACGCATATTAAATTAGGATGAAGATTATTATGTGGAGGGTTAGGTTATTAACCATTGTATTATAAAGGGAGAAGACTTGGGTATTCTATAAATGAAAAAAGAGAATGTAATGGTGACCAAATCAATTTAAACATAACAGAGATATCATTGTGATAAGAAGTGAAAGACTAAAGGGGTATTTATGAATATCCCTAAGTGTATATTAAAAAAAAATTGGAGATGTTAAAATTGGTATCCAATCCCAAGTTAAAACACTGGGATTATGGGTCCCAACACATAAAAACTCAGTTGTTAGAAAGTTAACTTATGAATTAAAAATTATGAACCAATTTCATATTATGTTTTATGAGTTCTAATTCATTTCTATGCATTACATTAAAGTGTAGGAAGAATTATGGTTGTTTTCATGTCTCACAAAGAAGAGTTGTATGTGGAACTGGGGGATGGGGATGCCACACCACATCCAAATGCTCAGAGGATGGAAATTATCAAAACTTTGCAGCAAGAAATGTGTCAGCTAAAAACTAGCAATGAAAGTTTACTTCAAACCATCAATGAGAAAAAGAGGTTGATAAGAGAATTGACCTCCAGATCCAATAATCAAGAGGGAGAAGAAGAAATAAAAAGGAAATAAACAAAACCAAACTCACAGAGGTCTGAGAGTGGGGAAGAGTATGGTAGAACAGACTCTAAATCAAAAAATAAAAAGGAGTTGAAGGGGGTATTCCACAAGATCAGGCCTCCAACCATTCACGGGGAGAAGGAAGAGGATCTCGAAGCCTGGCTCCTAAATATGGTTAAATAATTTCAAGTATATGTGTAAGCAAGTAATCTTAAAGAAAGGATTAAAGTTTACCAATTTCAAGGTAAAGCCACACTTGGGTGGCAAGAGACCAAAATCATACACTTGTTGGATGAAAATATTGTTTCATGAGAAGAATTTTGGGAGAAATTTAAATCTTCATACCTCAGTGAGAGGTATTATGATGAAATATCAAAGGAATTTCCTGAGCTAAGGCTCTGACAATTCACCTTTTATGAATTTGAGACGAAGTTCAAAAATTTACTTCGCTATGTTCCATACATAAGGGAAGAAAAAGCTAACATACAACAATTTCTAAATTGTTTACCCGTTATTTACAAATAAATAATTGAGTTCAAAAATCCAAAGACTATGGATGAGGTTGTTCGAAAGACATGATTGTACTACCAACAATTTGAAGACAAGAATGATCATCTTAAAATTTGGTAGAATAAGGAAAAATCGAAGGCTGAAGCAAGTTCAAAAGGACCCAAAACATCTTACCTAAAGAATTTTGGGAGAAACCACCAGTGAAAAATATTCAATAAAGGTGGTGAAAATGAGACAACCCATTCCCACACAGGTTCCAAGACCATTGAAGGGAACATCAAAAAGAAACTGTGGTATAAAAAAGGGAACCATTGAAATGTTGGGAATGTCGGGAGCCTCACACGTTGTAGGACTACCCACACAACACTCATGCAATTCAGAACATTTAATAAGTGTGGGATGCAACCACATTGAATGAAGTTGCCAAAAAAATTCCACTAATCAATGCAACATCGGAAGACCGACAAGATAAGCATCAATCAACTATGATTGAAATTGAAGGTATCATTTATAGCCAACCTGTGTCTATTTTAGTTTATTATGGAGCTAATTTAAGTTATATTAGTACACATATGGTGGAAAGATGTAAATTGAAAATAGAAAAATTTCAACACTCTTGGCTGGTGTAGTTGGCTACAGGAAGCAAGTAGAAGGTCACCCATAAATTTCACAGGTATCCTATCAACTTAAATGGGTGCATTACAGATTTGAATCTGAATATCCTTCCCGTAGGATGTTATTACCTCCTAGTTGGCATGGATTGGATCAAACAACAGAAAGTAGTTGTAATTTTTTTATAAAAAATAGTAAATTGTACTAATTCTCTAGGAGAGTGAGTGGTGGTAAAAAGGAAATCAAGATGTGTGTCTATTAGGAAAATTTCTGCAATATAGCTGAAGCGGACAACCAGGAAAAGCTCTCAAATGTATGATGTCCAAATTGAAGATTTGGAACACCAAGCATAAAATGAACCTTTAGAAAATTTACCAATGATTGAGGACTTCCAAGATGTATTTCCTGAAAAAATTCCTCAACTTCCTCCTCGGAGAGATATTGATTTGTCTATTGAGCTGATACCAGGGCCACCCCAGTTATTGAGCCCCTTACAGAGTGAGCACCCTAGAACTATTAGAACTAAAGCTTCAATTGTAGGAGTTATTAAAAAAAGGGTATATGAGAGCAAGTGTGTCTCCAAGGGGAGTGTTGGTTTTATTTGTCAAGAAAAAGGATGGAACCCTCATGATGTGCATAGATTATAGACAGCTAAACAAGCTAAACTTGAAGAACTAGTACCCCCTCCCACGAAAAGATGATATATTTGATTAAGTAAGTGGATCCAATATATTATTTAAAATTGATGTGAGAACTCATTATCATCAGATCTGCATCAAAGATGAACTCGATATGGACATTATGAGTTCGTATTTTTACCATTTGGACTCACAAACGTCCCTGCTGCTTTCATGTGCCTCATGAATAATGTTCCACACAAACATCTAGATAATTTTGTGTTGGTATTCATAGATTATATTATGGTGTACTCTAAGAACAAGGAGAAAAACTAGGAACATCTTCAAATAGTAATTAAAACACTCAGAGAACACCAATTATATACAAAACTCGGCAAGTGTGAGTTTTACAAATCCAAGATTCAATATCTCAGACATATTGTTTCCATGAAAGGATTGGCGATAGATCCAGAAAAAATACAAGAAATATTAAATTGGACTTTACCCACCGATGTGCTAGCAATACGTTCATTTATGGGTATTGCCAAATATTACCACAGATTTGTAGAAGAATTTTCTGCATTGGGTTACCCCATTACCTCTTTGTAGAAAAAAGGTGTGAATTTTGAATGGACAACCAAGTGCCAAGAAAGTTTTTAGTAGCTGAAAAAAAAATTAACTACTACACCTATCCTAAAAATTGTTGATCCAACAAAAGAGTTTTTTGTGTGCAGTGATGCTTGTATAGAAGATTTGGGAGGAGTATTGCTCTAAGATAATGCAATGATAGCCTATGAGACTCGAAAATTGAAGAAACATTAGAAACATTATGTAGTTTATGAATTGGAATTAGTTGTTGTCATACATTCATTAAAAATGTGGTGACACTACCTGTAGGGTAAGAAATTTGTGCTGGTGACTAATCTTATTAGTCTAAAATATTTTGTTCATCATCCATATTTGAATGCAAGGCAAGTAAGATGGATATATTTCCTTAGAGAATTTTATATGGAGAGAAAATACATTAAATTAAAGGAAAATTGAATTTCTAATGCCTAAAGTAGACATTCTCGTCACATTTTAGCATATATAGGTAGCAGTGTGAAATTTTATGTGGAGGAACAGATCCGAGAAGTGTTGTTGCAGGATCCCCAATATTTGATATTGCAAGAAACAATATAGTAAGTTGAAATTCTAGGATACACAATGAATCTGAAAGGATTAATAATTTATAAGCAGAGGTTGTATGTTCCAAATGTATCTACCTTGAAAAAAGTGATCTTAGATGAATACCATAAGAGGCCTTATTTAGGTCATCCAAGTTATCAAAAAATGGTGACAACCTTGTGGAAAAATATTTTTTGGTCAGGTATGATGAAGGAAATATCTCATTACTTGGCAAGCTGTTTGGAGTGTCAACAGGTTAAGCTAAACCATCAACATCCTACAGGTTTAATGAGCCCTCTTCCAATTTCAGAATGTAAGTTTGAAGTGGTATCCATGGATTTTATCAGTGTAATGACACATACTAAATCAACATGACTCCATTATGGTGGTGGTGGAAAAATTAACCAAGGAAGATCATTTTATTCATGTACAGTCCACTTTTGGCACAACACAAGTGTCCAGTGTGCTTATGAAAGAAATATTTAAAATTCACAGAATACCAAAGATGATTACCTCTGATAGGGATGAAAAGTTTACCTTCACATTCTGGAAAACATTGTTTGGAGTAATGGGAACAAATTTGAAATTTAGCACAACTTACCATCCTCAGACAGATGGGAAGAAAAAAGGACAAAAAAAATATTAGGGGACATGTTTCACATGTATGTCATGGACGAACCCACCAAGTGGGAGAACTTTCTGCATCTAGAAGAATTTTATTATAACAAAAATTACCAGAAATCTATTAAAATGAGTCCATTTGAAGCTTTTTATGGCATAAAATGCCATACTCCACTTAGCTAGAGTCAACCAGAGGAAAAACTAGTACCTAGACCTGAAGCGCTACATGAGATGGAATAGACTGTAAAATAAATTTAACATAACATCAAAGAAGATCAAGACCGATAACAAAGTTATGTAGATAAGAAAATAATTTATGGGGAATTAAAGATTGGATATCATGTGTACTAGAGGATCAAACCTCACAAGAGTACCTTGCATATCGAAATTTGTGCTAAGCTATCACCTCGATACTACGAGCCATTTGAGATTTTGGAACGAGTGCACACAGTAGCTTAGAAATTGGCTCTACCTATTCATATTAAATTTCATAATGTTTTGCATGTATTATATGTTCATGATACTTCTCACATGGTTGACTGGACATTGATATAGGTAGAAACAAAAGGGTACTTTCTTGCAAACCACTTCGTATATTGGAAAGAGAAGAAACCATGATGTGGAATTGAACAATAGTTCGGGTGAAAGTGGAGTGGAAGCACTTTACACCTGAAGAGGATACCTCGGAGTATGAAGGAAGTATGAAGGAAGCGTAACCAACTTTGTTTAAAGAATAATCAGAGTAATCTACAACACCGATGAACGTGTTTTTGTTTTAGGGGGGACTATGTAATACCCCTGATTTACAACTTTTATGTTGTGTAAATAAAACCATGGTCCAAGTGGACCTATGGAAAAATTTTGTATGAACATAATTATTTTTAAATTAATAATTAATTATGAAATAAATGTTAATGTGGTAAAGACGAAGTAATGGAGGTCAGGATATTTTTATCCATGAAGATGGACTAGAATCTCAAACTTTCCCAAAATGCTCCAGAAAATCCTTGGAGAAAATTAAATAAATAATTCAATTAGATGGGAGACAAATATCTAATAAAAATCCATAGTAAAGCGGAGAGTTACTCGGAAGAGGTGAGAAAAATTCTGTTGAGGAAAAGCAAGTTTTAAAGTAATATTTTGTGGAAAAAACAAAATAAAAGCCTACACTATGGGAAAAATCAATTGATAATAACATGACGTCGTCATGGAAACATGTTGAGGGAAAGAAGGCTGGAAAGAAAAATCCCTAGTGTGACAAAGGGGTTGTCAAAACTAGGGAATATTGGTGTGTCCTCAAGGGAAACATCTAAGGAGAAGCTTGAGGTTGGGAGAAAAATTCATACTTACACATTGGTATGTACCTACTGTGGTTTTCTAATAAATTTCTGATGTTATAGAAAGGTTTTATATAATAGAATGGGTCTTAAATAATAGACATAATTTTGTCTAGAAGACATTAATTGGTAGGTATGTATCTGTTACATGTCATATTAGACAAAAGGTTTACATCCTATTGTGCACTTTTGACATGTAGATTCTTATTAAAATATTCCGTAAATACTTATGTGTATTGCACAATGTCCTCTCTGTACTTAAATACAATGAAGTCTTTGTTTATGTTAAAGAGACTAAAGTATTGAAAGCACATAAAAATCATATTTCATATAAACTCAGGGGAGGGGTCATATTCTCATAATTATTATTAAGTAGAAATGCATAGGAAATTTCAGTAAAGTAATGGACTCAGCAAATACTAGTGAGCATTAATGCACGTAGAATTTAAAGATGGATTTGCATATGCAACAATATGAGTACATTTCAAAGTAAAAGACTTACATAAGAAAGGAATCAATGGAAGTTGATATATGACACATCTGGGAGAAAATATATCAAAAACTGATATATATTTCATCATGAAAATTTAGAAGAGATAGTACATGAAATGGCCTAATTCAGAATTCCAAATGTTTCATACATAAACTATCTAATCACAAAACCTCTTAGAAATTTTTGATAATATCACTGTCATATAGATTTATATCTTTAGGTGACTAATTGAAATTGAAAAATAGTTACATCCAAATAAGTTATTGTCAAAGACCAAGCATGCCTTGATGCATAATCCCTAGGAGTACTGGACTAAGCTAAGTTCCATATGAGCCAGAATGGTACAATAGGTAACCTACCTGAGAAAGAAAGATTCAAACTGTCAGCATGCACTGGAAAGGAGCTATTTGAAGCATGAAACTCAACTAAAATACTTGAGAGAAACCCTGGAAAATTCTAGTCAAGAATTAGAAAACAAATTGACTAACTAATAAAGAGAAATAATGTTGTCAATACATGAAGAAAAGAAATGATAGCTAACTACATGAGTATATTCTTCCATGTTCTTGTTCTTCACCAGTACCTATAATTATTTAATGTTGTAAGTAATGTTGATTCAACAGGTATAAATGAATAGTATATGCAAGGACTAGATAGTATGTAAATAAATTATACTAACCGTTAGAAGAAAGTATGTCCGTTTTCTGGAAAACTTGTCCAAATATGAGAAACAGGAGCAACCTAGATAGTATTTACCCATATTAGAACACAGTAATTCAATGATAACAAGTATAGAAACATGGAAATAATAAACTAAGAATCTAAGTACACCAGAAAGAAGAATATCATAGTGAACTTTGCTATTGTGCCAAGCATCAATGTGGGAAATGCATGTGTTAGTTGACTGCATATTACCTTCAGGGGAAGAACCCCAGTATAGTTGCACATTATTTTCCAAGAAGCGCAAATGAAAAGAGAAAATTCACAAAAGTACCATCACAACTATTAAGGACTATAAGAATAATAAAAACTTATGATCGACATAAACATTAACAGAATTAGAACTCATAGAGAGATAAGATTTATGAGTTAATTCATGAATAGTTGAAAAAAATGAATTAATTATGCAACTCTGAAATCACTATGTAATATATTTAGAAATTAAATAATCCAAAGCACAAGCGCAAGTGAGAAAATATATATAATTGAATTAAGAAAATAGAGGATATGCTTGTAGCCATCCTAATACAATATCTATACATAATTTAGAATAAGGCACTTTTGAGATTTCGCTATGAAGAAGAAAAACTTATCATGAGTATTGTTAAGTAATTCTGGAATTTACAGATACCAACTCTAAGCATGACTAAACAAAATAATCCAGTTTGCGAACAAAAGTATATCCAATCAAACTCTGATAGTCATAACGCAACGTAGCCATAATACTGGTATAATTCAAATGATGAGATAAATAAATAAACAGAGACCCTAAGTTAAGTGGCAATATAACTCATGTTGATATCAAGATCAGACCCCAAGTCACGCAGATCAGTTGAACCTGTTCACATCGAGTCACACATACCAAACATTAGAGAGCCATGCAGTAAACCAAGCTATGACAAACATAATGATTTAATGTTGTTGCTAAATAAAAAGTGAGGATATAGCAGAGATGGGGTTGTTATTAATAACATTGTAAATTAGAGGTAACATGAACATCGTGGATACTATACATAATTGTATGAAGAAAAATAGATTAATTTAATATAAAAAAACCTCAAGTTAGATTGAAAAATATGGAAAAACCCAAGAGGAGGAATTTCTAAATCAAACTAATTTAATTAAGTGATAGAGAAATTGAAATTGATGCAAACAACCATAAAATTATTTACAAACAAATCAATTTCATATAATAAAAGGGAATTTCGTATGGAACAGAGGAGGCATTCTTCTTAAATATGAAACACAACCAACCCATCTCGAATTGAGTGGAACAGACGAATCATTCCTCTAAAATATGAAACATAGTTAAAACCAATACGATTTAGGTAAAAAGGTTTCAACAACCCAAAATTAAAATGATAATGGCTTATAGGCTAACAACGTAGAATATTGGGGATAAATATAATGAAATCAAAATATGAAAAAAAACCTTGTGCTATTTACCGAAAACCCATGTCTTTTGAGATAAATGATTGGTGCGAAACCTGTGAGGAGTTTTGTAGAGGGGTTTACCTCTTTTACATAGGATTATAGCTGTGGGATGGTGAGGGAGCTTTGTCACCATGAGGAGAAGGGGAGGCCATGGATTACATTCCCACACAGAGGGAAGAAGACACCTTATCAAAAAATGTGAATGAACCCATATCTGTCTATTTGAAAACTAATAATATCCATTAACAAATCAGGGGTAAAGATAGATGTTTCTTACCTAAAACTATGTTCATTAACCAATCAACCTATCTATGCATCTTTCCTGCAAAAGAAACCAAACTTGGTTAGTGTTGGGCAAAACTATCGTCATCAAATAATTTCCCTAACATAAATTATCAATCCCAGGAATCGTAGACTTATGAAGCACATGCAATGGAAATGCAGGACTGAAGTTAAACTAGCATAGTCTAATGCTTTTGTCTCTGATTCAAGATGCAGTAAACGATGGAAGAGGCTCCTAACATAGGAGAACCTGGTTTTTCTTCCCTAGATTACAGTCCTCAAGAAGAGAGACTAAAGAGTAGCGGTTTGTGATGTGTAGAAAGCGAGAGAAGAGGCTCCTAAGTTAGGAGAACCTGATCGTCCTTCCTCAACAATTATACTCCAACAACATTACCACCACATCATATCATAAATTAGAAATGTGCAATTATATAAGAGAAAAACAACATGTGAAGAGTAACCTGTGTCAAAATATATTAACAATGAAGAAAAACCATGACAGATTACAAAATCAAAACATTATTCTAGACTCTAATTCTCCTCTCTATCATACCTATCATTATTATCATCATATATATTCCATTATATTTCTTATCCATATCAAAATGAAGAGAAAGAACTCTCTTTTATACATGAGTTTTTTGAAAACAAGATAAACAACTCATAAGTACAAATCCTCTTTTCTCTCAACTAATATCCCTATAATTACAAAATATGATCCCTTCAAATCCTCACTCATCTCTCACAAATTTTGGATGAGATATTTTATCCAAATATCCATGATACTCTCCTTGGAATATCCATGATATTCTCCTTGGAATAAGCTTGAACAATTATCATTTTAATTCTTGAAATGGTGGACGAAATATTTGAGAAGATTTTTGAATAACCATTCGAAATGATCCTACACATTACAAAGCTCATCCACATTTGAGATATTAATGAAATATGTTAATTTTCCAACAATTAATCATAAATTCTCTTATAATATTAAGAATAAATAAATTTGAAAATAATGAAGTGAACCCATGGAAATGGTATGATGAATGGTTAAATGAGGTGATGGAATGTGAGGAATCGCAAGGATAGACATGAGAAAAATACAATTACGAGACCCAATATACCCCCCCAAATGAACATGTTGCATGTCCTCATGCAACCTTTGATGGATTAAAAACTTTTGGCTTTGCATGATTATGGTTTCTAATAATGTATCATTCCAAGATGTGAAATACATGTACTACAACTGATATTTCTATGGTTAGTTCTTTTGTTAACAACCATGAATATAAGAAAATGTTGGTTGTTGTTTTAACAAGATTCATTTATTTTATTTTTTATAATACATGTACTGGAAATGATACGTCATGTACATGAAATGATAAGTCATTAATATGCATAAGAAAACTTTTTCTCATATTTTTTAATCATGCAAAAATAGTATTTGAGTCAATTTCAACGAAGTGTAGTTTGGAAGAGTCATGTTGGTCATCAATATATGAGGTGATGAATGGAATGAAATGGTAATGAATATTCCCTCCCCCAAACTAAAGACATGTTATGTTTACGAAAAGAAAAAAGATAATGCAAAATGGTGAGGGAATTTTCCAAGTTAATTTATATTCAACATGTAATAAATAGTTTAATTTAAAATTAGAAGATAACATACCTTCACTTACCCAAAGTGGTTGATGAACTATGTAATATAAATGTAGTTGCTACTGCTTCTGGATTAGGAAAATATCATGGTGCTGGATCATGTGAATATCATGCTGCTAGACCATGTGAAGTGAAAGAATATGAAGTGTTGCTTGGTTGTATGAATTAAAATATCATGTCTCAAAGGGGAACCGTCATACTCTCATATGTCTGAAGGAATGTTGTTGCGACTACTGATGGAGTCATGAAAAATATATAGCCATCTCCTGCTACAAAACCTGATTGTACAATTGTAGTCATGCGAATGAATGTGCCAGTGTCAAGCATGAAAAGGATTCATTGGATTAGCAACCATTAATGGATGTCGTTAATTAATGCGAGGAAAACTCACCATTGATGTCAATAAGTGCCATGGTACCCAAGTACATATTGCGAATTACGAATAAATGATCTTATGTCGACCTACTTGAAACATCCAATGATCAAGGGACATTAATGTATTTCCATGACAGTTGGTGAGAGAACTTCTCATTAAGGCATACAAGCTTCAAGGTACAAATGAGGACTCTAGTCTCTATCCCAGATAAGGTGCTGAGGACGATTGGTCGAGACTAATTGAAAGGTGGGCCCTAAGGAATCCCACATCAGTCAATGCTAGTGTGTACAAAATGATATGTAGGACTATAGATGAAAATGGTTGCAGTAGAAATAGGTTTTAGGAAAATGATAGCAAGGCAATGTAGTCATGGAAAAAGGATATGTTTGGTTTTATTTATGAGGAAAAATATGAACTAGAAATGATGAAATAATGTATGCGACTCTCAAAGTTATGTAAGCGTGAAGTCATAATGAAGGTGGAATTTGATATTGATGGTTGATAAACATAGAAGGATAAGGATAAATGAACATGTCATAGTGTAATGGATTTTTTAAAAAATGTCTGTGTGATAGACATGTGCAATTAAAATTTTAGCTCCTCCCAACTTTCACTTTTTCACATTTTATTGTGATCTCTGAAAATCACTTCTGCATGAAATTGGATCGTCTTTGAACCTGAAAAAGCTTATCACTATTCTGACATAAAAATTGTGAGAGCTTTGAAAAACATAAAATGCAGGAATTAATATGAATGCTTCAAATTCAAATTGAAATACATTTTTTTTTACCTCCTGGTCATCGTGCATCTCCAATCTTTTTGATTTAATATCTGTGACTTTAAAACCATTTTACCAAGAAAACATGATTTTCATGAAGTGAATTTCTATTTGAAAAAAAGGTATATATATATATATATATATTATTTTTATTTTTTATTTTATTTTTTTTAACACAAAAAATAACCGTAAGATGAAATTCTAGATTAAGTTGCACAAGAAAATGCGCTAATTTTACCTCGTTAATCCAACCAAGATTCAACCTGAAAAAGTATCATATCATACAAACTTCAACCATGTATTATCTTTCAAAATGAAAATGAGTGGATAGCACCTTTCAGCTCATGAAATTGCATTCAAAAAGTTCGCACTACAATTCTGTTGACTTCTTACCCATATGCCACATCCATAGAATATACCTACATGATGACACACCATGTTACCAACTATTGATATGCCACTCATTTTGGAAAACCTGAAGTGATTCACTTGATCGCAAGGGAAATTAGCTTATTCACCCCTATACCATTGTGTCCTCATATTGGAAAAATTATTTCGAGACAATTGAGACTTGGGATTAGCATTTGATAAAGGAGGTGACTTCTAAGATCTGGACCCAAAATTTTACTGCCAAAAATATAGTCGCAACCTACACCACAAGAGAAATTAAGCCAACACATTTTCATATAGAAAGAATAAATTCCTTCAGTTGTTTAAATCAACTAGTAGGGTTGTTAGGAATATTATCTTCCCATTCCTTGTTTAACAAAACATCGGAAATTGCTCCTCCATAAAGTATGAGAAGCAATGAAAGTGAAAATATGTAAATAGAAAGATACTTGTGGCTTGTAGTTTCAATAGAAATATGCCCAATGAATGTTATGAAACAAAAAATGATGCCCCTTGACAAAAATGTGTATATAAACCAAGGATGGGGTAGATCTTTGTGCAGCAACATTAGATTTTGATGGGAACCATACCACTCCTTGAGAATCCAAGGCGAATACGTGATCATTGCGATCCCAACCAAGAGTTTATCATCTTGAGGCCAAATTTTATGCAAGTCCTTCACTGATTTCTTTGCATTTCTCCAAGATACTCCATTTTCGCAATGCCTAACATTGCCTCTGCTAGTTCCTGGATTTGTAACAAAATAACCTCTTTAACCCACGGAGGGAGATGATAGAGCTCAACCCCTTCTCTATGCAGATTATTCGGATATGTATGCAATCCGTCCGTGTAAGAGCTAGCACTGCAGCAATCTTCATGATGCAGTTAAAGAAACTATTAAACATAATGCTTGGCTTAATAACTTACCTGCGAAATGTAGCTGTGAAAATTTAGGGTTCCTTTCAATATTTTCATTGCCTGGCGTAGTGATACTTGACATGAGTGCGAGAAGAGAGTGCGGCTTGTGACTTACCAACTAGAGCGTTCCAGATGATATCGAAGTTCACGAGTAGCACCGGTGCCCTAGCGTATGTGGAATACCTAGAGGGATCATTGCAAATAAGTCATTGCCTAAATTGTGGCGATTTTTTTTTATTTTTCTATTTTAGGCTATGAAATCTCTTCAATGGAATTTAATTTTAAATTTTGCGTTGCATTCTCCTCTTCCTATGGAGACCTCAAAGACCATCATAAATCCTTTTTGTGGATAAATTATGCTGATGCAAATTTTTTTATAAGTTTACAAATTTGATATGAATGTTGCTTCTGTCGGTGTTGCAATTTTGAACTTGAACATTGTTAATAGTAAATAACAGCCATCATTGCAACATGAATACTTTTAAATATAATGTATGTAATAGGCTTTCAACAGCAGGAAAAACATAGAAACAATTGTAAGCAGGTTGTGAAATTAGTTAATATAAGTCGTAGTCTTTTCACAAAGAAAATGGTCTTCAAAGACAACAAACATTCTCACAAGGTCCTCTAAGGCTAAGGGTCTAGTCTATAAAAAACAACAGGTTCTTGTTGATGCTCACAAGGGCAATGTGGAATTAGGCAGTTCTAGAGAGCAGTTAGATTATTTTATCAGTGCTTTCCAAGATGCCACTAGAACATAACTTTCGTCTCTAGAGTTGCAAGATATCCCAAAAAATAGTATGCTAGAACTATAAAACACAATGGACCACATAACTAAGTGAAGTGCATAGAGAGAGTGAAAAAATTATTTATTTATTTTAATTAATTTGTTTATTTCATAATAAAATAAAACAAAAAAATATAAATTATATATATATATATATATATAATTTTTTTTTTCTAACAGTAAAAGAAAATCAAATTATAAAATTTGAAATCAAAACTAAAATTTTAAAAATATAAAAAAATTATTCCTGAAAACTATTAGAGACATTAATTTTTTCAGAAAAAATAAAAAAATAACAAATTTTTATTTAATTTTCTAATCTACTCTACTCTAATTGAACATTAAAAATATCTTACGTATCATCAAATTTCCAATTTAACCATGCACACAACAGTAATAAAAATATATTGATTGTCAATTTCACACATGAAAAATGAAAATGTACAAAATGAATGATCTAACCTCATAGTCGCTTGGAACCATTTTTCAATAAGATTTTCGTAGGCGTGATTTTCCTCCTTCAGATCATGCCGCCAATCCTGGTTGCCCTCCTCAATTTCCTGCTTTACTAATTTTTTTTCATCATATGTGCAGGCTTTTTCGTATGTCAATTCATTCTCTTTTGGAAGAGTAGTTAATATTTCCGCAGCTGTCAAGATCTTCTTTTCATAGGAAGAGGAGATCCCAACAACTGCTAGGATCTGAGTGAGTTGTTCCAAACTTATACTCATTGTTAAATCATTGTAAAACCATTAAAAATCACTCTTCACAGTTGCAAAAATAAAACGCTCTTGCACAAAAATCAAACTTGCAAAAATTAAACATGCTTGTAGAAATTGAAATTCACACTTGCAAGAAAAAGTAACCTATACCTCAATCCATCGTGCTTCCCCGACAGCTACACCAAAATGTTGTGTGAAACTATTGTCTTCAAACAATTTCCTTAACATAAATTATAAATACGAGGAATTGTAGACTTATGAAGCACATGCACTGGAAATGTAGGACTGAAGTTAAACTAACATAGTCTAATGCTTTTGTCTCCGATTGAATATGCAGTAAAAAAAGGAAGAGGCTCCTAACTTAGGAGAACCTGATCGTCCTTCATCAACAATTCTACTCCAACAACATTACCACCACGTCATATCATAGATTGGAAATGTGCAATTTTATAAATGAAAAGAAACATGTGAAGAGTAAATTGTGTTAATATATATTAACGATGAAGAAAACCCATGAAATATTACAAAATCAAAACCTTATTCTAGACTCTAATTCTCCTCTCTATCATATCTATCATTCCTATAATTATATATATTCAATTATATTTCTTATCCATATCAAAATGAAGAGTTGTCACTCTCTTTTATACATGAGTGCTTTGAAAAGAAGATAAACAACTCATAATTACAAATCCACTTTTCTCTCAACTAATATCCCTATAATTACAAAATATGATCCCTTCAAATCTTCACTCATATCTCACAAATCTTGGATGAGATATGTTATCCAAATCTCCATGATATTCTCCTTGGAATCTCCATGATATTCTCCTTGGAATAATATCGAATAATTATCCTTTCAATTCTTGAAATGGTGGAGGAAATATTTGAGAATCTTTTTGAATAATCCTTCCAAATTATCCTACACATTACAAAGCTCATCCACATTTGATATATTTATGAAGTATGTTAATTTTCCAATAATTAATCATAAATTTTCTTATAAGGTTAAAAGTAAATAAATTGGAAAATAATGAAGTGAACCCATGGAAATGGTATGATGAATGGTTAAATGAGGTGATGGAAATTGAGGAATGGTAAGCATAAACATGATAAAAATGAAACAATTACGAGACCGAATAGTTAGAAAAACCCATATTAAGATAACCATCAATATATACATGAAAAAAAACACAGGTACCATATCTGTGTATGCATGGAGACAGAGCTTGAAATGGTAGTAAGTTAAAACCCGAAATACATTCGAAAACCCTGAAGGAGCTTACGCAAAAAAAAAAAACTGAGCCATCATTCTTTCTAGGTAGGATTGGAAGTAGAACTTCAACCATGATAATGGTGTAGGAATCAAATGCAAGAAATGTTAGAAACAGAATTGCAGGTCAGCCATGGAGGCCGAGCTCCAGTGCCACAGACGGACACCTCCAATACAAAAAAATGATGAAATGAATTCCAAATTGGGTAGATCAAAACCCTTAGGGTTTCTATAACTCATCCAAACCATCAATTTCACCCAAGAAATCTCCAGCGTACATGTGGCACCTTGAAAGTGGCGTGAGGGCCATGTGATTTCTCCACTTGGAGATTAGCGAATGGGGACAAATCAAATGATGGGGTAAGTTAAATGAATATTGACATAAAACTACATTAACCATCATAGGCACCTTGTGAATTAATAGAAGGTATAAAAAGTATTGAAATGTGAATAATTTACATGGAGTTTCATAAGCATTGTAACAATATATGAATAGGGAGGAGGAATATTAAATTAGGATGAAGATTTTTATGTGGAGGGTTAGGTTATTAACCATTGGTAGTATAAAGGGAGAAGAAATTGGTATTATAGAAATGAAGAAAGAGAATGTCAGGGTGATGAATTCACTTTAAACATATTAAAGATAACATTGGGATAAGAATTGAAAGACTAAAGGGGTATTTAGGAATATCCTTAAGTGTATATATAAAACAAATTGGTGATGTTACACCACACAAGTCTGTATGCACCAACTCAAGTGGTTTGTTTCCTATGTATACAACTACCTTTGGAAAACATTCACGATGTTTCTTTCTCGATATGAAACACTCACGAGTGCTAGTAGGTTATTTAATGGGAGGTAAGCCTTTGACCATCTGCTTTCATTGCAACAATCTTAAACCAGAAAAGTGCAATTGTTGAAATTGAAAGTGCCATAACTAGTAATCATTAGAAAATGAAACTGTAAAAGAACTAACCAGATCAATATAATTCAAAATGAAAGGAAATATTTTGTTCCTCATCATCTATACCTTTGATATCAGTTTCTTGTTTGGGGGCTTGTCATAAATAACACACTCTTGTCCCTAAAAGATAACTCTATATCCTTTCTGCATCAATTGACCAAAACTTATCTATTATTTTTAATACTAGGAGAATAATATACCTCTGAGATTTTCCTTGGATCCCCCCTTCTTGTTTAGAATTTTTACCGCTCATTTTCCATCTACATCCATAGTCTTTTCAGTTTGCAACTTTATCTATGTCTTCACAGATTGATCCAAATTTACAACCAAATTCTTGTTTTTTGTCATGTGGTTACTCCAACCACTATCTAATAGTCACACATTATTATAAGATTCATTCATGTTATGGAAAGCTAGGAAAATGGAGTTAGTATTCTCTGTACTAACATTAGATCTTCGGTTTCCTTGATCAACTATCCTCTTCTTGCAATCACGGGCATAGTGATCAAATTTGTTGCAATAATGATATTTCACCTTTGATTTTTCAAACCTTTGATTATTATGGAAGTTTTTTTTGTTTCTTCCACTTTCATGTTCATGACCTTCTCGAACATCTCTCTAACCACCATGTCATTTGCCTCGTCCTCTGCCTCTCTATTGACTTCTACCTCGACATATGTCTCTTGAAGTAGAAACCTAGATTTTGAAAGAGGTTTCTAGAGTGGAATCCTTATTTATGTCTATCCTTGCTTCATGTGATACACGTGATCCCATCAAATAATCAACTGTCAATTTTTTCAATCTTTGGCTTCTTCTATGGATGCTATGACAACATCAAAATTGATACACAATTATCCAAGAAACATCTTAATAATGGTTCGATATTCAATATCTTCACCATAAAATTTTAACTTATTTACGATAGACATGATATGACTTATGAAAAATAGATGTCCTTTGTCTCCTTCATCTATAGACTTTTAAAATCTCTCTTAGTATTCTGCAATTTAACAATATTGACCCTTCCTATATCTTAATAGCTTGTTGTCAAAGCTTCCGATTCTATTTTTACTGAACACGTCATTATAATCTTTTGGAACATTGCTCAGTCCACTCCCTATTGGATAAGCAAAAACACTTCTACATTTTTACTTTTGTCTTTCTTCCATTCTTCCCTGTCTACATTAGTGAAAATTGATTCTTTTGCTTCACTCGGAGGTTATAAAAACCAAAACTTGACATGATCTCAAACATCATGTGCCTTCAATGTGGTTTCCATATTAATGGCCCACACATCATAATATTTCTCTGTAAAAGGACAAAGTTGTAGAAAGAAACTCGATGATGCCATATTTCTTAAAATAAAGTTCTTCTGAAACCCTGATAAGCTTTGCAAAAATCCTCTTTCAATAAAACCCTAATTTTTTATTTTTATATAAATTTTTTTAATAAAAATCTACATTATATAATAAGCTATTTAAGAAAAAAATTATTATAGTATCTCACTTTTTTTAAATCCTTTTAAAATATCATTTTGATACTCACGTGCTTTATGAGAAACTTTTTAAAGGAATCAAACCTTTTTACGCTCAAGGAATCAAACCTTTTTAAAAAAGGTTACGTATTGACCAACTGACATATTATTCTAAGCTTCGATTCTTTGCTAAACCTTTTTAAATCCTTGTATTGAATTTTCCACACTAACACTTGTGGAAAGTAATATAGTAGCATGTAATGCTTGTCACGCTAAATATTACCGCGTTAGTTTACTAAGGTGAAGAAACCAAAGGACCCGCATTAGTTTGCTAACATGGTTCTCCCACCATCATTATAATATTGTGACTATAAACTCATATTTGCGTTATAGCTTTTACCATGAGAAAACAAATTTCTCCTCTCACACATGGATTATCGCTGAATTATTCTCCCTCTAAACTTTCTCTAATACAAATTTGCTAGAAAGGCAGAAGAGTAAAGGCACAAATAACACAAATAATTTACACATGAGTTGTAGCTCTTATATTGATCACACAAACATCAATCTAAATTCAATAAACCTAGTGAAGAGTATTTAAACCTTTTCGACTAACGGCTTGCCTTATATAACTTGATATGCACATACTTGCTAAATTCATCTATCACTTAACTCGACATGACTCAATGCTCAACTCAACTCTCACTTAACTCACTCTCTAAATATAACAAATTATGCACTTGGGAGTTAATTATCTTTATACCTATGACCCCCAATGATGGAAACACTAAGATCAACAACATGTGGATCACTTTAACAACTAAAATCGTTGTCCTTTTGCTCTTAGAAAATCCACGCACCACACAAAACCTTTAGGTTCTTTCGGTGCACACTCCTACTAGGGGAACAACACATTGCTTAATACAACAACAATATAGGCCCCTTGCGAAATCTCCAAATTAAGCTAGAATACCAAGATAGAAAACAAAGAGTTGTTTAACACAACCGAATACTTTTATTAATTTAAGCCAAACCGTGCTTACCCCGAATACATCACAATGTTCCTATTATATAATGATGAGATTACTAGTTTAGATACACATAAAAAGGTAGAATATAGAGACTATGACTCAACTACAACTCACTCACATTAGAAAACAATGACTTTTAGAATAACACATCATAACTCATTTATATAGAACATTTTTCTAAGAACTTGGAAGAAAACTCAATAACCCTATCACATTTATAGACTCTTCCATTTCTACATTATTCTAAAAGATTAAAGTTCATTATCTGAATTTTACAATTAATCTTGCATCTCAAGATAGCCCTCATGACTACGGGTGTATTTTAATTTATTTCCTACTTTATTTCTACAAAATAGATTAGTTTTTTATACTCATACATGATTTAGTCTAATTTTTCAACTTGATGCTTTGTTTTCCCTGCATTTATGCTCACACCATTTATGTTTTTTCGCAGATCAACTGGTTGTATGTATATTATGCATGTATTGGGGAGCTGGAGTCTGAGTAAATCCTGGCTGAACAGGTACTATGGAAGAGTTTCGAGTGTGGCTTCACAGTTTAGGAGTTTTAAATTGGAGTAAATATACATTGTAAATATAACTTTTCTTTGCATGCCGTATTCGCGCAAGGGTTTGATAGAGCTGTTGTAGTCTGGAGTAATCGTGCAAAGGATGAGATTTTGCGGAGCTGCAGCAAGCCCAAATATATCAAGAAATATGTCATATGTGATGGAGCAGAAGGACGATTTACCATCCAAATGTGAAGAAGTTTTGTTGTTTTGTTTCTCCTATGTCCTATATATATTTATATTGTTTGAATAACTGGACCTGTTCTTCCCATTATGCCGGTAAAGATAATGACGGTTGTGCTGGGACTTGAACATGGATTGATTGATTGTAGAGCTACCCCGTATTTTTCCGAACCATTATAATAACAATTTTTGTTGTGATTGCTATTTATTTGTTGGGTGTCTTACAATGAAACGAAGATTTCTCCAATTTGTGAATATGTTCTGAAGGACAGATGAATGGTTTATCACACGATACGTTGTATTCTGGACACAATTAAGTATATTCTCCTCAGTTCTATACTGTTGTTCAGAAACTGGCTCGACATGCAATTGATGGTAGTGTAAAGTCTGAGATAGTTTTTTCTATGTTTCAGAGGCAGGAGCTTGCTTCCTTAATATACGGTATCAGATGTTACTGCTGTTTTGCTTTCTTCAACATTTTATGTTGGAATCCTCCATGCTCCATGGATAGATTTCTTTTTATTAAAAATCAACATGCATATCTTTCCCTCACTCCGAATATAACTCGTAGAAAACAGAAACTAAACCCGACTCGTGCTTGTGTGAAGAACAAAAATGAATTTGTGAAGAACATATAATTTATTAATTTGTTTTTAATCAATAATTTGTATTTATTCAATTATTATTATTCATGAATTTCTAAAGAACGTATAATTTTTTTTTTTTTAATCAATAAATTGTATTTATTCCATTATTACTATTTATGAATTTGTGAAGAACATATAATTTATTATTATTTTTAAACGATAATTTGTATTTATTCAAATATTATTATTTGTGAACTCGAATTATGTTCCCATCTGTACCCTAAATTTGAAATAATCCCAGCCTCCAGGGCTATATAAAAAAATTAAACCGATTATGTCAAGCGATATATTAAAAATTTGAACCGATTATGTAAAAATTAATAGTACACGTGATGTGTTAGAGTTATGTAAGGAATTTTTTGTAATTATTATTTTGGTGCAATAATCTAAAAATTACATGCACCTTGACAAAGAATGTGTCGGAAAACAATACACCTATGTATGTGAATTTTTATAATGAAAATTTGAAAAAAAGATTTTTGAAAAATATAAGCATCTTGAAAATTTGCATCATTCCAAAATTCTTTATGCGATGTGATGTCAGTTGTGTGTGTATGTATTCATACGTCTCAGGGCACAACTATAAATGTTTGTAATCAAACCTTAGTGCTTTTCATTCTATTTATTTTTTATTTACCATTGTCATTGTATTTATTTTTTATTTTCACTAATATGTGGTATTCTTCATATTTATTGAAATGGAGAAAAAAAATATTAAAATTAATTTTTAAATATAATTATTAATTATTTTATGGATAGTTACATTCATGAAATTTTGGGGTCAAAATTTTGTGGTGAATTTTCTTCATTAATACTTGGGTTTTTCGATTTGGGTTTCTGGATTAATACTTGGGCATGTGGTGAAATTCTGCGGTTAAAATTTTGCATTGAATTTTCTCGATTAATACTTGGGTTTGCAGTGAAATTCTGGGGTGAAATTTTTTCTGTGAATTTTCTCCATTAATACTTGGGTCTGCGGTGAAATTCTGCAGTGGGTGAATTTTCTCCATTACTACTTGGGTCTGCGGTGATTTTTTCTCGATAAATTTTCAGACGTGAGCACTTGAGATTTGCTGTCCGGTTTGCTGATATTCAGGTGCACACATTCCTTATCTTTTCTAATGCATATCTACTCATATATTCTCAAGTATGAATAATTCACCACTGCTACCAAAGATTACAAAAGGTAGACCTAGCACAGTTACTCAACAAAGCCTTTATCAGTATATAGTGCCTTTAGAGAAACGTAGAGAAGAAAGAGAAGTTAAGCTACAAACTGAGTTAGAAGCCATGCTGGAAAACAAATTCACATCTCTTGAAGACAAGATTAAAAAACAAATAGAAACTAAAGTAGAACTATTGGAGAATAAAATGGAGGTAATGGAAACTAGGTTGCATGTCATAGAAAAGCAAAACCAAGATATTAACCATACATCTGAGCAAGGAGATGTTGATAACATAGAGCATCTTCAAATGAAGGACATGATTAAAGAACTAGAAGGAAAAGCTAACAACAATCTCACCCTAATTAGTGGGGCACATAAATTAGATATCAAACCAATTAAAGATGAAATGAAAAAATTGATCGAATTATACCATGAGCATAATAAAAGGGCCTTGAACCTTATAATATTTGGTTTGAAAGATGAGGTAGACGAGGATACTTTAGCCATAGCCTAGACAGAATTACATAATAGATTACAAATTGAATCCATGTGTCTCACAGAAGCAACAAGGTTATGGAAATTAACTGAGAATAAAGGAAGGTTGATCCGAATAAAGGTGAGCTCTACTGACCATAAGTATGAAATACTTAGTAAAACCTCAAGTCTAAAAGGAACGATATATTTATAAACGAAGATCTTATTCCAGAAGATCAAACAAAATTAAGCTATGAAGGAAGGAAAATGGGCAATAATCAGAAAGAGAAAAGCCTTTATTCAAGATAGAAACCAAAAATATAGTAATAAATAGCAATTCAACATGCTCCGAATTCTTTCTTGGAACTATCGGGGCTTTCCATAGAACAAAGGCCCCAAGCTAAGTTGGATCTCAAATGATGTTGATATTATATTTCTTGTTGAAACTTGGGAGCACGAAGAATCTAAGGTCCCTAACATAGATGGCTTTACACTATGGTCTACATGGAACAAGTGATCCTCCAGTAGAGGCATTGGGGGCATAGCTTGCTACATTAAGAAGAACATCTCCCCGCATGCTAGGATTTATAAAAACAACCATTACAACCAATATAGTTGGATTTATATTACTAACATTAATGATAGAAAGACCTACATAGAAATCTGTTATTTCCCCCCCATTAATACTGACTTCTATAAGAAAAATAATCTAGATAAAAATTGTCCTTACAATGGTTAGAGAATGATATTTCTAGCCTAGGGAATGAAGGTAATATCATTTTAATGGGTGAATTTAATGCTTGAACTTCAAGCAACCAAGCTATTATTCTAAGCAATCATTCCAATCCCAATCCTCTTTGGTTAGACGAAGACCTTACTTTGGCTAGTCAGTACAAAAGGAGCTCTGAAGACTTCGGGGATAATTTATTTGGGTTGGAGCTAGTCAAGCTCTGTAGTGCTCAAGATCTCATAATTTGCAATGGTACAAAGAAGTGGCCCAATTCTAGCAACATGACCTACATCCATGGGCTTGGCAAGAGCGTGGTAGACTATTTTATTTCTGATCTCCCTTTATACAACGAAATAATACATTTTGACATTCTAAATGACCAGCAGCCTGACTCTGATCATAGGAATTTACTCATAAATCTCAATTTTGTCATGCACAGAGATAACATAGAAGATAATCCTTATATTCAAAATAAAAACGATATATTTCTAAATTAATTAAAAACTATTTTCTTCCTTTATCTAGTATAGACAACATAGATGACCTCTCTCATAATTTTACTACAACCCTCTCATATTCTATTGAAAAGTTCTGAATTGAAGTGTCAAGTAATAAAATAAATAGAAAAACCAACCCATGCTATGACAAAGATTTTAAAAGTGAGAGGAGAGAAATTAAGGAAGTTTTTGATGAATCTCTCAAAATTAACAAGATAAACATCTACAAAGGCCTAACTAAAAGGAAAAAAAGGCAATATATTCGTAAAAGACAAGAGAATCTCTTACACCTCTCTAGGTGGCTCCTAAGAAATTATGGAGGCAGATTCTAACTAGGAAAACTAAATATAATAATAGAATTTCCTTACAAGATTGGAATTCCTATCTTAAAAATATTTATGAATCTCCAAATGCTGGGGATTTTGAAACCCTGCTCACAACGAAAGAAGTTTTCTCATTAGAATACATTGATTTTGGGGTTAAACGCTTGGCAAATGGGAAAGCTAAAGACATTGAAGGTTACTAGGTGGAAATATTAAAAATTGGAGGTCCTGTCCTCATCCCCCACATCCGTAAGCTTTTCAACAAAGCAGTCAAGCAAGGTTTCCTTAAACCTTGGACCCAGAGCCTCATTATTCCTATTTTTATAAGTGGGGATACAAATAACCCGTCTATTTATTGAACAATTATGATCAGCCCTCTCTTAGCCAAGTTATATGGTATTATTTTTGAAAATAAGTTGAGCATTTGGCTTGAAAGTGGTGGTAAGTGGGCTAAAGGCCAAGCGGGTTTTAGAACGCAAGACTCAAGAACGGACCACCTCATTATGCTTAGGATCATTGTGGAGGAATGCCACAATGATAAATCCAATCTCTTCTCTTTCTTTGTGGACTTTAGAAAAACTTTTGATTCGGTTCCTATAAATAAGCTATGGAATAGATTAGAAGAGCTAAATGCTACTTTCGAGCTAAGATCGGCCGCTATAAGGTTATATGAGAATGTAATTTCCAAGTTAAAGAGAAATGAGGGGTGGTCGAAAGATATCTAGTGTAATATCAGAGTTAAACAAGGTTTCCCCATCTCCCCTACCGTATTTGGCATTTACATCGATATGCTAGAAGGTTCTTTAGAGGAAGCAGGATGTGCTGGCACAATCTTAGCTAGGATAGTCATCGTCCTTATTCTCTATGCTGACGATATTGTTCTTCTCGCAAGGTGATCATATGATCTTGAGAAGCAACTTAGAGCTCTTAAGGATTTTTTCTCTACCATGGGTATGTCTGTTAACACTGACAAAACAAAATTTATGATTATCAAATCCAAGAAGGACACTTACGATAATTTTATGTATGACAATAGTAACTTGGAGGAAGTGTATTATTACAAGTACCTGGGAATTTACATTCATCACAAGCTCAACTAGAAATATAGCATTTAGAAAAGGATTAATGGTGGGTGGAAAGCTTATTTTGGTCTTGAAAATAATTGTAAAACGAAAAACCTTGTAATGTGGGATAGCAAGAAGTTCCTCTTTGAGACATTAGTCACTCCTGTTACCTTATATGGATGTGAGGTTTGGGGTTATAGCATCTCTAGATAATCCTAGAGAAATATTGAGCAAATCCAGAAGCGTTTTATAATGTATGACGTTAAAATTAAAAGAAATACACCCTATCGTATTCTCCTTATAGAAGTGGGTCTTTCCCCTATCGAGAGCCTAGCTATGACTAGGCTTTTATTGTACAAGCACAAGCTCAATAGCATAGGAGACCATAGACTTCCTAAGCTAGCTTTAAATTCCAGCCAAAACCACCTAAGGCTTAAACGAGGTTGGTATAAAGACACCAGGTCCTGGTTAAACCATAACGAAATCGATGAGAATGTTGCATTTCAAAACATCAATAACATTAAAAAAATTGTTACTTCTAAGTTTAAAGAAAAAATGTGATGTGAGAAAGATCTAGCAACTAAAAGAAAATTAAGGTATTTTAAGGACGTCATCAACCCAACCTTAGAAGATAAACAATATCTCTCTGTTTTAACTAGCTCAAAGAAGAAAATTAATATAGCCAAGATTAGAACGAACTCTCATGAGATCCATAGTGAAACAGGTCGTTGGACAGTTCCTAAAATACCATGGATGGACAGGATCTGCCATCTCTGTGAGAATATGAACATCGAGGAAGAAAATCACCTCCTCTTAGAGTGCCCCGCGTACAACCACATTAGAGCTCAATTTCATAATCTTTGTTGCAATAGTGACCTTCCTAGCCTTTTAAGATGCCAAAATTATAGTGAGCTTGGGAGGCTTCTCTCCAAGCTTTTTGTGCATAGGAATAAAAGCTTAAATCAAATTAAATAACTCTTTTCTTTAGGTCCGATAGACCAATGATTGGTCTCAGTGGATGTTAACCATAATCATCATCATCATCATCATCATCATATATATATATATATATATATCGTAGATGGATTTAGTTATTTATTATTATATCTTAAAAGGAGTTATTATGAAACTACTTTTATGAAAAATTGATTATATTGATAAAGTTTAATTTTGATCTTGTGAGGCTTTGGTCATACTGTAGCAATCAAAAGAACATTTTATTTGGTTTAACAATGTTTTTTGGTCAATCAAATTTAAAACAGTTATAATAAGCCTATTAGTGAGAAGGATATAATATGTTTTATTGCTTTTTTTTGAAGTCCCTGCCCCATAGTAATCGGGTGGCCTTTGCTATTAGTACCAACATGAATACCAATAACCAAAAATTTATGTTATGCTAAAGTTGGCACCAAGTTATATTTTTATTTTGTTTTTATGTAAAGTTTATAGTAACCACATTTCATGGTAAATAAATTTTCAGTTCACCACCTTATTTGGCCTTTTCCCGAGATAAGAAATGCACAATGGAATTACGATAAGAGCATGTATTTAGATACATTAAGCTGAAGTAAAGTAATTCTAACATTAATTCAATGAATTTAAAATTAATTTATAAACTTTATAAAGTTTTGCAATCTTTATTATAAACTTTTGCAACTTGACATATGGGTTTATGGGCTTTTCATGGCTCCAACTTGACATCTGGGTTAATGGGCTTTGCCTTGCAAGCTATCGCATGTTATGCCTCGTACAAAAACACATTCTACGCGGTGGAACTCCAACGCCCTTCCACAATGACCTCTCATCTCAAATTATATATTGAAAATCCTTCTCGGATTATATTTTTCAAATCTTTAACAATCCATAGTACCCTGGTCTATTCCTCTATCCTTTTTTTATTCCACCAATACAAAATCCAATCCGATTCTGGAGGAATGGATTCTAAAATATGTTTGTCACTGTTCGACTCCGATTTTAGTCTGGACTAATGGATTAACTTTTCGACTCCAATTCCATTATGGATTAATGGATTCCCAATTGTATATGTCATTGTTTGACTCCAATCCAATTCTAGACTATGAATTCCCTCGGATATAAAGAAAATGTGTTTGTCATTGTTCGACTTCAAATGCTAAGGTAAACTCCAAAACCTCACTGTAGTGTTGCAAATGCATGCTAAGGGCACTGCATTTCATTGTATAGCTTCAGATAATGTCACGAACTAGAGTCTTTAAAGCTCCTGAAATGTTCAATTTCGCTCTAGATCTAAGAAACAAATATTACATTGCTTACATTTATGCAGTCTTTGGCGCTATTTTATAATTTCGATGAGTTAAATAGAATTATGACATTTCTGTATGATGTGTATATGAATTGTGAATGTATATATGCAGTCGTTGTAATCAAACAAAAGTCAGAAACATTCCAGAAATAAGGGAATCACACATACCCTTATACTTACCAAAACAAGGGCGCGTAGAGCTATAAGATAAGAAAGGTAGTGCATGCAGCGAAGCCCTTAGAACCTCAGATGCAAGTGAATTTGCATGGAAAATCCTACCGTGGAAATATCAATTGCAATACATTACCTTCCTTGTTAAGTCATGCCATACCTAGGCCTATACAGTTTTACAATGCCCTGTATCCTTCATTCGATAGGGACTTTTTATTTCTCGTTTTTTCTTGGTCATCCCCTCCTTCCTTATTTCTCTTTAATGAGCTCTTATTTTGTTCCATTTTCATTCTCACTAAGCTTCTTTCTCATATAGGTTTCCTTGTCTCACATAACTACTTTTTCATATACATTTCCCTGTCTCGCGTGGATGGAAGCTAGGAGGGTAAGAAACCCTGCCCAAACAAAGTCGTATCACTAGTCATGCAGCTTTGAATGCCATGTAGAAGTTAGTATTGAAATAAATCAATAAAATTAGTATTGTATTGTACATATATGTGTGCTTTTGTGCATCCCAGTTTCTCCCATATTCTTGCAACCCTAGCAGGAAAAAAGAGAACAATAATCCTCGATATTGCAAGGGAAAATTAAGGGAGTAAAAGTTATTTACTCTAGAACAACAAGCAATAAAAACACAAAGGGGACTCAGAGTGACATAGAGGAGAGAGAGAGACGAGACTACCATCAAGTTACCTCAAATAATCATGAAATACAGGTTACCTCAAATCATCATGAAATATATGAGAAGATAATTTAGTTAGTAAGGAAAACATAACTTTCTTAAATTGACTAATGGGAATAAATAACAACTCTTTCAATACCTGATAATTACCAGAGCTATCTCTACTTAGAATATGGAATAGTATAGTCATTAGGGGAAATTTTAGCCTAATAGTTTCCAAGAAATTTTCGCGTAATTTCCATGTCATAATATGTAAACCAACAAAAATCCTTTAAATTTAAAAAGAAGTACATGTAAATATTTTGGAGGGAAAAGAAAAAAAACTACTTTTTAAAGTGTATTTTGGCTTATCTCCTTATAGGTTTAGTCAAATTTTAGGTCTAGATAGCCGTTGGATGCAGAATTAAATTTCGCATCCAACTAGTAGCCATTATGCATACTTCTGAGAAGACCAACATTGATAAAAATTGCAGATACATTTTTTTCTAAGTTGGACTAAATTCTATTAATGTAACATAATGTACAAGGAGAGTATAGCCTTTGGAATAGCTGAACTAGCCAATTCCAGAGGCATTATATGTCAGAAAAGAAAAATAGTGATTGCCCCAGATGGGGAAACTCGCCATAATATAGATGCCCACATAGGGGAAACCAACTTCATACAAAAAATAGCTATGTGTTGTGAAAATATTCAAGAAAGACAGTTTGACATAGAAAATTAACATAACTATAAAAAAATACATCTCCGTGCTAGGTGTCATTTTGTTGAGGCATTGGTTCCTCCATAATGAGGCACCTATAGTCTTTGGAAGAGTCATCTAGATGCGTCGTCTGATGAGCCGCTGGTTCAGGAGTTGTGGCAGTGCGAACAATACTTGCATTGCCTTTGAAGCCTTATTCTCCCGACCAATCTGAGCTGCCACTTCCACTGCTACCACTTCCATTGCTTCCATTTCTTTGCTGCTGGAGGAGAGGGTGCCCTATTTGAATGGAAGGGCTTCTGACTTACGCAAGAGTGGAAGAGGCATAGAGTCTATGGTGGATTTTCTCTGCTTTTTCCTGGAGCTTTGGCCGGCTTCGAAGGAAGCCTACTCCTTGAAGTTGATGGTCATGGTATCAGTAAGGCGAGACGTTCTAAAGCACAAGTGTAGTGGAATTGACCAGAATTATCCTTAGGCAGAAGAGGTCACGTCTCCAAATGAGGGGTCTCCGAAGGCAGAGAAGGTCGGCCCCGACCTCTGCCACGGTTTGTGGTGTGATGCAGAGCCAAATTCCCATGAGGAGAAGCAAAGCGAGGTGACCGGGAGGCGTGAACTTGGCCTCTTCCACTATGTGTGGAGGGATAGTGGGCGAAAAACTCATCGTGAGGTGGCGAAGAAGAATCCAAACGAATGGAGAAAGGGGGATGAGATGCACGACTGCGTCCACTACCTTGGCGGCAACGCATTCTATTCTGCCTGGGCATATTAGAGCCATTAGAAGCATTAGAGATGTTGATGAGCAGAGGTGGCTGAACAGAGGGAGCCATAGGCTATGAATTTTGAGACCAAGGGGTAGAATTGAAGTTTCAGTAAAGGCTATGAGTGAAATGGAGACCAGGAGCAAGCATAAGGCAACAGTAAAGGCTACATCACCTCCCTGTGTGCGTTCGAGAGCTCAGCTCTGAGACCGTAGAGGGGAAAATGCAACAGGAGGTAGATGGCAGAATGATACATCACAAAGGAATTATGAGGATGTTGAAGCAGCATTGACATTCGGGCATATTAATGGAGGAATGTTGTGACCAGTTGGCTATTATAAATGCCACCGGCTTGAGCTCATGCATGACCATGTGGCAAGGCCATGTGTCACGTGCTGGGCTCGCTGTCCACATGCCTAATTCATTCACCAACATCCGGGAAAAATTGAAGATGCATTAAAAAAGTGTGTTCAATACATTTTTTTAATGTATCTACAATTTTTATCAATGTGGGTCTTCTTAAAAGTATGCACTAATGGGTACTCATTGGATGAAAAATTTAATTTTGCATCCAAAGAGTATATACACATGAAATTTGAGTAATATCGAGCTGAACGACTTGGATAAGTTGCCGTCTGTATAGATATCTTACTACTTCTCCTCGTGACCTTGACCCTCTAGATCCCAAATTCCCTCCTCCTTCTCAGAAGGAGAGATATATTATTCTTCTATTTGTGTATTTATGAAGGCTTATTTCAGGTGGTGGTATGGTATTCCCGTCACTAAAGCCGTTGAAAGTGGGTGGGTTGTATGAACCAAACATGTTGCTGAAAGTAGGTGGGTTGCATGAACCAGGTGTGTTGTCTAGTAACAGAGCATGTGGTGGTATTTCCTCTCGAGCTGCTTGAAGAGGTCTGGCCATATGACATGTATGTCTCTTCACTTTGCTAGCATGAAATAGAAAAAAAATGATGTTATGAGCACTAAAACATGAATTTACTATTGTGATATTTATTTCATTTACCATGTGTGACAAGTTGTTCGTGTAGGGAATTTTCGCATTTTCGTAGTATAGACACTTCTCTACAAATTTATCTCACATTTATCCATTTCAGCTCGAATATCAACCCAACCCAATGTATTTTCTCTTATGTTGATCCATTTCAACTTCAATCTCATCCCATATCAATGTCTATAGTGCATATCTTATGTGCTGTGAATATGGGGATGCAGGTGTTGCGAATTTGGCGTTGCAGGAAACCAGACAAATGAGCACCATCAAAGTGTTTAAAAATGGACATTATTTGCAGGTTCTTGAAGGCAGAGTAAATTGGATACTCTGAAGACAAGTTTGTGTTCTTGTAGTTCTATGCGACTGTGCTCTTTATACTCTGAGATACATATTTGGGAGAGTTGTTTTGAATATAATATGATATATAGTGTTGTTTATTTGGATTCAAGATGGAGAAATCACTAGTATGTATACGTATTCTTTTTGTTTATCAGTAATCTCATGTTTATGTATAATCGTCTCTCAATGTTCTATTTCTTTTATGATTCGTGTAATGTAGTTGTCGGTGGTGTGCATTTTTACCCATCAATTTGTGTATGTATAACTCTCATGTGTTAATTTTCTTCACTCCCTTAATTCGCGCTCCAAGAATCTCTGTTGTTGGTCATATTCCACTTGCATTTGGTTCCTCTGAGTTCACGGTAGAAATATTCTTAAGACTTTTAAGCCTATCTTTCATGGGTTCCTCCTCCTTTATTACTTCTCAACACATCTTCATATTTTGAAAGCCTCTGCTCGTTTTTTCACACTTGTCCCATTTGAAAGCCATCCAGCCCTACAACCTCCTAACCCCTCCCACAGTATAGGGTAGTTCACATAAATCGGACTCCAAGGTCTTCTCCATTCCTGAACCACCAAAATCATTATTATTTTATTTTCATATTTTATCAGATGCATAGTTATATTTGTCTACATTTAGCTTATGATTTTAAGATTTCCTAGGCACTCGTCTTTTGCAACTCAAGTCTATCTCTAGGAGCTACAACATATTTTTGGCGTCGTTGTCGGGGATACGAATGAAGAAATATTTTCCCTAGGAGACGACATAAATTTCACCCTTCAAACATGTCAGCACGAAGGGTTGGGAGTTGCGTATTCCTCACCTTGTTGACTCCACTGTAAAATATTCCTAATTAGAAGCAATGCCGGCTTTCACTAGGCCTCACACCAAATTGAGATCCACCATCTACACCCACCTCTAAATCAGATGGTTGTGTCGATTTTTCTTTTTAAAAATTATGCTCCTTGCCCCTCCCTCAACCTCTAAATGATATGCTTCAATACTATCTAGAATGGTTGCCTTAGTTCATAGGGGAAGATAATCCTTCTACGCGGAGACATATAGAAACCTTTTACCTGTTCCCTCAAAATGTGAATGTAGAGAACTTAAATGTGGTATAAAGTCTTTTCGTCCAATCCTTGGAGGGAGAAACCCCGAAATGGTTCAAGTGTCTAGCCAACAACACAATACACACTTGGGAAGAAATGGAAAATTTCTTCATATTGAAACGGAGAGAAAAGAGGGACCATGGATACTATAATACCCCAAGTTCCTATGATTTTTAATTGACAATTGAATAAATCCAAAAGAGAAGTGGACCCCAATGGAGAACTAGTGTGTGGATTCATTTTATTTTTAATTAATAAAATTAAATGGAAAAGCTATGTGTGAAATGACTAGATTGAGAATTGAGTTCTGAAACCTAAAACCATGAGGATGTGGATAAGGTGATAAGACTTTATCACACTTTCCAGAAATCCTTCGAAGGAATATTACCAAAATTAGATTTGGAGATAAACATCTAATTTCCCCAATGAAGAGGAAAGTAATTAGGAAGAGGAAGAAAGTACTGGAAAAGCGGAAAAGATAGCTTTAAAGTCCCTCTATGAGCAAAAGCCTAGGAAAAACAGGAATAAAGAATCCTGAAATTTCTAGATGCAGAAATTGGAAACAGGCTTGGGAAATCATAGCTTAAATAAGCTACTCCAGGATAGACAAAGGGTTGTATATCACTGGGAGCTAGGGTCTCGGCTCGGGGGTGAGTTACGAAGAAAAAACTTTATGGTTGGGTGGAACTAGTCAGAGCAATTGGTATGCACACCTAACGATTATAATTGTAGTTGATATGGATTTGGCATATATGTTAAATGATACCTGATTTGGAAATTATTAATGTATATATTTATGTGAGATTGTTGAAAGTTAAGACTAGTGGTTTTTACTTATTTAAATTGTAAGTAATGCACTATAAGAGGCCATACATTTAATAGATTTTGTTACAGTAGTAACATGGGAATCTGTATTGTTGTATGGATAAAACTCGAGTTAACTCCAACAACCGAAATGTCTAAATCTGAGTTCAGATTTAAATCTAGAGTTAGGAAGTCTAACTGAGAATTAAGTTAGTCTCTAAAAGTAATAAAATGGTTATTATAATAGAAAGAAAAGTATAATTATACAGATATTTCTAGTTATAGATCTGAATAACAGTCTAACCAGTGCAGTCCAATTATATAAAAAAATATCTACATGAGTTATTTCTATCTGTAGAAACCTTAAAATTTTGATATGAAACCCAAATTTATGATAGTATGATAGTCTAAGGTAGTAAAAAATATATAATGTGATATATAAATGAATCAATTATGTCCAAATCCTTCAAAAAATTATTCAGAAATGAATATAAGAAAAATGATAACTGTTACAAGTGAATTCAAACAAAACTTCCATATATGTATTCTGCAAAGAAATATTTAATATATTTGACATGCTTGTTGATACAGTATCCAAAATTTCATACTAGATAAATTAAAAACATGAAATAGGTGGTTATTATTAGATAGAAAGATGTTACACAATTCTATGCTATAGAAATTGAAATAGAAGAAAATTTAAATTTTATATAGCTAGCTGTAACAAAGTTTATAAAGATATGTTGTCAACTATACTGCAAATAGATAAAAAGCCAATATACACATTGTATACATTTGATACAAAGTAGACTAGGTATCACATCAGTTTTACATTCTGACCTTCCTAGAAAAATAATTAAGACATGAAGGAGTTAATTAAGTAGAATTTATATACATATGTAGGCTAATAACTATACACTGATTTACATACATGGTGTAACAACAAAGAAAATGAAATATAATAAAATTATATGCCTACATATACATAAATACACAGTTTATAGTGGGTATATATATATATCACAACAAATAAACCAATCAGGATATAAATCGCATTAGAATGGTTACCGAGAGATATTGATTGAAAGTCTCATATAAATAGAACCAAAGCTATTATATTGTAGAACCATGAAATCGATAAGGAAAAATCCATTACACATAATACAAAATGCCTACTATTAAATAATGAAATCGTGCATTACTCATAGTGAAAATAAATAACTCATCAAGTGTATAGAAGATAATTACTGATTACACTATTTCAAACAACGAAGAAAAGTATGTGTCTACCAGAGGATACTGATTTAGCAGTAAATTGAAAGCAATACAGTTCAGTGTTATTACAATGACATGCTTTTAAAGAAAAAATTTATAATTTTTCCAATTACAAGCCATTCTATACTGGGAAAACGATACTCAGTGTAGTTATCATTCCAAAATTAAAAATTTAAATTTAAAAAAAAAAAAAAAAACAAGAAGGGTAACTTCCATATAAATTTCCATAACATAATGCTGAATCAAGCTCGGGAGATGAAGACCCACCTGTAGGGACAGAATAGAAATCCTTTAATGATAGAGGAAACCCCAAAACAAGAGTTGATATACAAATTCAATAGGTAGTGTACAACTGGGTAATATATTTACGTGCACTCAGAAAAAGCGAGTGATTTAGATAAAGTAAATGGATTAGAAATACAAAAAGAAGCACACCAAAATCACTATCAAAATATAGAGGAGGAAATTTGTTTCATACCTTAATGGTATGAATTTCATTACATCCTTAGAAAATATGGAAAATCACAAACAATGAATCAGTATGAGACTGGAAATGGTAAGTAGAGGGTTTACCATGCTACAGAAATAACACTGGGAGAAATTTTATGTATCAATAAAAATAGAACTGGATATACATCGTAGTAAAAATAGTAGGACTCTATCTCGCGTAAGGAAATTATCATAAATCTATATTTTGAAAATCAAAATTGGCTAAACATATAAGAAACACCATAATAAATATTACCAATGGATTTATATGCAAAATACTGTGAACTCCCAGTCGAGAAAGTGTTGGAAGCATCCAAGTCATACGAATGACCAGAAGGGCTATCAATTAACGGAGGAAGAATTCCTCTCTGCTTAACGTAGAACTGAATATGCACACAACAAAAACCAAAGAAAATTTTTAAGACAAATAGTCACCTTGAGATATGATAAATTAACGTAGAGATTTTTGTGATATAAGATTGAACCAGTAAATTTAGAAAATTGTAGAGCATAAACGATGCTTACCATCCATTGAAATTCCTGAAATGAACTTAGTAGCTCATGTTCTAGGGAGTCGGCGTAACGCAAGTGAGGGTTCTAATGTCAAGACACCTGACATACGAGCTCTAGCTCTCGGGAGGGAATTGAAAGAGTAAATAATACAGTTGATTTCACCTTTTAAACCAGAAAAATTCATAAAACCCTAATGATTCTCAACCCTAAAGGTGTCAAAGGATTAAGGTCCTCACTTGCATCACCATGTAGAGACGTTGAAATGAAGCCATCATGTGATATAGTACCGAAGGAATCACATCAATGGCCGAAGAAGTTAATACGCCAGACGATAAAGTAATGGAAACGTATCCCCAAGAAAATTCACTGGGCTCAAAAATTGGGGTCGTGAGCTCGCCTCGTTAATACTTTCCCAAAGCATGAAGGATAGTTAGGTGTAGCTCTAATTGTGTTAGGTGGAAATAGGTTAATGATATGACAGTGTCATAACTATTTTTCATTCGATTTATTATCGTGATATTTATTCCAAGCAAATCTAAAGGTGTCAAAGGGAAACCTTTATTTTGATCTAAGTCATATGACATGGGTTAATAAAGGAGAGATAAATCTCGAAAGCCTTGGTATTAGAATATGTAAAATAATTCAAGTTAAAATTAATAATTGCAATATGTGAAATATAATTAATTGCATTTATATATGTATAATTTGGTGAAATACATCACCAAGTAAACCCTTTGGTGAGGTGTAGATTCGATAGAGAGAACTTGGTTATAATAAGAATATATATATATATATATATATATATATATATATATGTTAACCAAGGTAATATAGAATATAATGAAGTAAATTAATAGGCCAAGAGTACTGTGGTCAATAGAAAATCAAAATAATAAAACTCAAAAAGAGGAACTAACGATTTTAGTATTAAGGTAAGAATCTCGTCGATTAGTGATGAAAATATGATCTAAATGTGGAAACAAAAATTCGTCAAATGGTGACGAACACTTATGAAAGTTTTTAAAAATATGAAGATTTTTTTTTTTTTTTTTTTTTTTTGGTGAGAGGCATTACAAATGGTATCAGAGCTTTAGCTAAAACACTGGGAAAATTATGTGCTCACACAGAAAATGTATGCTATTGTAATTTTTTATGAAATTTAAATTTTGCTAATGTTATTTTTCTGTACAATGAACAATACTGATGTATATAGTTGCGAACCATGACTAAAGGGGACGAGCTGTATGTAGATTTGGGTGATGGAAAAAACACACCAGATCCAAATGATCCATTGATGGCTATGTTGCATATAATGAAACGCGAAATGGCACAACTTAAAAGCCACAATGAAAGGCTATCTTTAGCCAGTGAGGAGCAAGATAGACTAATAAGGGAATTGAATTCTCGGAATATGCAAGGGGGTGAAGGTTCTGGAAGGAAGAGAAATAGAAGGGTCAATGTCTCAGAAGATTCTGAGGAAGATGACGCCTCTAAACAACAGTCCAGACAAAAAAGGGAATTACAGGGTGAATTCTGGAAAATTAAATCTCCCTCCTATGATGGAGAGAGAGAGGAAGATGTTAAAGCATGGCTTATGAATATGATAAAGTACTTTCATGTTTACGAATATTAAATTAAGTTAAGAGCTAGGCTGGCTATTTATCAGTTGCAAGGTAAGGCTACCTTGTGGTGGGAGGAAACAAAGATGGTACATGCCATTGATGAGAAAATGGTGACTTGGGAGGATTTTCAAGTCAAGTTTAAAAATCGGTACTTCAATGAATACTACAATGACGACAAGGCAAGAGAATTTCATGAACTCAGATTAGGACAACTCATGATTCATGAGTTTGTAACCAAATTCACAATTCTATTACGATATGTACCTTATATCAGATAAGAGAAGGCAAAAGTACATAGGTTCGTAAACTGTCTGCCCATTGTGTATAAAGAAAAGGTAGAGTTTGATAACCAAAAAATTATGGATGAGGTGGTGCGGAAGGCCAGATTATGTTACCAACAGTTCAAGGGTAAGACGGAACAAGGAAAAACTTGGTCAAACAAAGTTGACTTAAGTGGAAAGAAAACAAAACCAACCTATCTGAAAAACTTTGGGAGAAACCACAAAAGAAAGAAGTTCAATAAAATGAGTGAAAATCAAACTGCCCAATCCCAAACTGGGTCCAAACCAATGAATGGAAATAATAAGAGGGAAGGGACTGTTAAAATGAAAGAACCTTTGAAGTGTTGAGGTTGTGGAGAACCTCATTTATTGAGGGACTGTTCACACTGAAATATCCAGACATTACAAGTACTGAGAGAGGTAACTACAGTTAATGATGTAGCTAGGAACATCCCCAAAATGAATGTTGCCTTAAGAGATCATCAAGGAGAACATGATTCCACTATGGTCAAAATGGAAGGTATGATTATTGACCAATCTGTTACAATTTTAATATATCTAGGGGCATATTTGAGTTATATCAGTCCTCAAATGGTAGTAAAATGTAAATTAAAGTCAGAAAAGTTTCAGCAGTCTTGGTTAGTCCAGTTAGCCACTTGTACCAAATGAAAAGTAACTCCTAAGTAACCCCAAACAACCATAAATTTGAATGGATACCAAACAAAATTAAATATAAATATTCTTCCATTAGGGTCTTATAATGTGCTAATAGGGATAGACTATTTAGATATACAAAAGGATATGATGAATTGTTTAGACAAAACCTTACACTGCATTGACAAGGAGGGAACACCTGTTATAATAAAAGGAAAGCCTAAACCCATATCAGTGAGACAAATTTCAGCCCTTCAGTTAAAGAGAATTGCTAGGAAAGGATATTAGGTATATTCTATTCATGTAGAGGAATTGGGACAACAAGAAAAGGAAAATATATTAGAAACATTACCAGTAATAAGAGAATTTAAAGATTTTTTTCGAGATGAATTTCCTCATCTACCCCCCAAGAGAGAAATTGTTTTTTCAACTTATTCAGTGCCAGAAGCAACTCCAGTTTCTAGAGCTCCATACAGAATGAGCACTCCAAAATTAATGGAGTTAAAAATGCAACTACAAGAGTTGTTGGACAAAGGTTACATTAGACCGAGTGTATCCCCATGGGGAGCACCGGTGTTGTTTGTGAAAAAGAAAGAGGGTACCTTCCATATGTGTATTAATTACCATCAACTGAACAAACAAACAATTAAAAATAGATATCCCTTGCCTAGGATAGATGACCTCTTCGGCCAAGTCAGAGGGGAAATAGTGTTTTCCAATATTGATTTAAAGATTGGTTACCATTAGTTAAGGATTAAAGATGAAGATGTCAGAAAAACAACATTTAGAACCCGATATGGACACTATGAATTTGTGGTTCTACTATTTGGGTTGACTAATTCACCCACCACTTTTATGTGTTTAATGAAGAGTGTCTTAAATAAAAACTAGGACAAGTTTGTACCAGTATTTATTGACGACATTTTAATCTATTCAAAAAGTGAAGTAGAGCATAAAGAACACCTCATAATTGTTTTGCAAACTCTCAAAGAAAAAAAAATGTACTCTAAGTTTAGCAAATGAAAAATTTTCAAAGATAAAATTCAATACTTGGGTATATAATTTCATAACAAGGGTTGGTTGTAGACCCATAAAAGATAAAGGCAATCAGATAATGGCCTCTACCTACTGAAATATCAGTTGTAAGATCCTTTATGGGAATTGTAGGATAATACAAGAGGTTTGTAGAGAAATTTTTAGCCTTAGCCTACCCCATTACTTCCTTGCAAAAGAAAGGAGTAAAATTTGAATGGATTAAGAAATGTCAGAATAGCTTTGAGTAGTTAAAACTAAAACTTACTACAACACCTATTCTAAATATTGCTGACCCAGATCAGAATTTTGTACTATGCACAGATGCTTGTGGGGAAGGATTAGGGGGAATACTATTACAAGATAATTATGTTAGAGTTTATGAATCCAGAAAACTTAAGAAACATGAATAGAATTATAGTGTTTATGATCTTGAGTTAGCTGCTGTAATAAATGCTCTCAAGATGTGGAGTTATTACCTTCTAGGAAAGAAATTTGTGCTGATGACAGATCACATCAGCCTAAAGTATTTCTTCACTCAACCAGACTTGAATGCTAGGCAAGCTAGGTGATTATCTATTCTGGGTGAATTTGACATGGAGATAAAAACATTAAAGGTAAAGAAAACAAGATGGAAAATGCATTAAGCAGAAATTCTTGGAAAAGTATGAATAACATTAGAAGTAGTGTCAACTTTGACTTAGAAGGACTGATTCAAGGGGTAGTGAACCAAGACCAAGACTATGAAAAACTTCAAACTCAAATGATGAAAAAAGAAATGAAATGGTTTACACAAAATCAAAAGGGGCTAATTTGTTATAAAGAGAGATTGTACATTCCTAATGTAGACTTCTTAAAGAAATAAATTTTGGATGAATATCTTAAAAGGCCCTATTTTGGACATCCTTGATACCAGAAATCACTCACAGCTTTGAGAAAGAACCTGTTTTGGCCTAGAATGAAAAAATATGTAGCAAGTTACTTGGCTAGATGCATTGAATGTCAACAAGTAAAAGTTGAACATCGACATCTAGTTGGGTTGTTGAATCCTTTACCTATTTTAGAATGGAAATGTGAAACTGTTTCGATGGACTTTATTACGGGTTTAACAAGAACCAAATTTCAGCATGACCCTGTGATGGTTGTAGTGGATACTTTAAATAAAGTTGCTCATTTTTTACCTGTTCAGTCTACCTTTGGGACAACTCAAGTAGAAAATGTGTTTATGAAGGTCATTGTAAGACTACATGCGGTTCCTAAAATGATAATGTCAGATAGAGGCACAAAATTTATTGCAGCCTTTTGGAGCAGCTTGTTTGGAGGCATGGGCACTAAATTAAATTTTAGTGCTTCCTACCACTCTCAAACTGATGGCCAAACAAAAATAACCAACCAAATTCTGGAGGATATTTGAGGATGTATGTTATGGATAGGGAAATCAAGTGGGAAGACTATTTACACTTAGTAGAATTTTCCTATGACAACAGCTACCAAGAATCCATAAAGATGAGTCGATTTGAAGCACTGTATGGCCAGAAGTGTCATACCCCCTTGAGTTGGAGTCAACCTGAGAAATACGAACAGAAGCACACCAAAATCGATATCAAAATATAGAGGAGGAAATTTGTTTCATACCTTAATGGTATGAATTTTGATTACATCCTTAGAAAATATGGCAAATCACAAACAATGAATTAGTATGAGACTGGAAATTGTAAGTAGAGGGTTTACCATGCTACAGAAATAACACTGGGAGAAATTTTATGTATCAATAAAAATAGAACTGGATATACATAGTAGTAAAAATAGTAGGACTCTATCCCGCGTAAGGAAATTATCATAAATCTATATATTGAAAATGAAAATTGGCTAAACATATAGGAAATGCCATAATAAATCTTACCAATGGATTTATATGAAAAATACTGTGAACTCCTAGTCGAGAAAGTGTTGGAAGCATCCAAGTCATACGAATGACCAGAAGGGCTATCAATTAACGGAGGAAGAACTCCTCTCTACTTAACATAGAACTGAATATGCACACAGCAAAAACCAAAGAAAATTTTTAAGACAAATAGTCACCTTGAGATATGATAAATTAACATAGAGATTTTTGTGATATAAGATTGAACCAGTAAATTTAGAAAATTGTAGAGCATAAACGATGCTTACCATCCATTGAAATCCCTGAAATGAATTGAGTAGCTCATGTTGTAGGGAGTTGACGTAATGTAAGTGAGGGTTCTAATGTCAAGACACCTGACATACGGGCTCTAGCTCGGGAGGGAATTCAAAGAGTAAATAATATAGTTGATTTCAAATTTTAAACCAGAAAAATTCATAAAACCCTAATGATTCTCAACCCTACAGGTGTCAAAGGATTAAGGTCCTCACTTGCATCACTGTGTAGAGACACTAAAATTAAGCCATCACGTGATACAGTACCGAAGGAATCATGCCAGTGGCAGAAGAAGTTAATACGCCAAATGGTAAAGTAATGGAAACATATCCCTAATAAAATTCACTGGGCTCAAAAATTGGGGTCGTGAGCTCACCTCGTTAATACTTGCCCAAAGCATGAAGGATAGTTAGGTGTAACTCTAACTGTGTTAGGTGGAAATAGGTTAATGATATGACAATGTCATAAGTATTGTGCATTCGATTTATTATCGTGATATTTATTCCAAGCAAATCTAAAGGTGTCAAAGGGAAACCTTTATTTCGATCTAAGTAATATGACATGGGTTAATAAAGGAGAGATAAATCTCGAAAGCCTTAGTATTAGAATATGTAAAAGAATTCAAGTTAAAATTAATAATTTCAATATGTGAAATATAATTAATTGCATTGATATATGTATAGGGTGGTGAAATACATTACCAAGTAAACTCTTTAGTGAGGTGTAGATTCGATAGAGGGAATTTGGTTATAAGACGAATCTAATGTATATATATATATATATATATATATATATATATTAGGTGAAGGGGCCTTATATATATATATATATATATATATATATATATATATATGTTAACCAAGGTAATATACAATATAATGAAGTAAATTAATAGGCCAAGAGTAATGTGGTCAATAGAAAATCAAAATAATAAAACTCAAAAAGAGGAACTAACGATTTTAGTATTAAGGTAAGAATCTCGTCGACTAGTGATGAAAAGATGATCTAAATGTGGAAACAAAAATTCGTCAAATGGTGACGAACACTTATGAAAATCATTAAAAATATGAAGAATATTTTTTTTTTTTGGTTAGGTAAGAGGCATTACAAATGGTATCAGAGCATTAGCTAAAACACTAGGAAAATTATGTGCTCACACAGAAAATGTATGTTGCTGTAAATTTTTATGAAATTGAAATTTTTCTAACGTTATTTTTCTGTACAATGAACACTACTGAAGTATATAGCTGTGAACCATGACTGAAGGGGACGAGATGTATGTAGATCTGCGTGATGGATAAAACACACCAGGTCCAAAAGATCCATTGATGCCTATGTTGCATATAATGAAATGAGAAATGGCATCACAAATGGTATCAGAGCATTAGCTAAAACACTGGGAAAATTATGTGCTCACATAGAAAATGTATGTTGCTGTAAATTTTTATGAAATTTAAATTTTGCTAATGTTATTTTTCTGTACAATGAACACAACTGAAGTATACAGCTGTGAACCATGACTGAAGGGGACGATATGTATGTAGATATGGGTGATGGATAAAACACACAAGATCCAAATGATCCATTGATGGGTATGTTGCATATAATGAAATGAGAAATGGCACAACTTAAAAGCCACAATGAAAGACTATCTTTAGCGAGTGAGGAGCAAGATAAACTAATAAGGGAATTGAATTCTCGGAATATCCAAGAGGGTGAAGGTTCTGGAAGGAAGAGAAAGGGAAGGGTCAATCTCTTAGAAGATTTTGAGAAAGATGACGCCTCTAAACAAAAGTCTAGACAAAAAATGGAATTACAGGGTGAATTCTGGAAAATTAAATCTCCCTACTATGATGGAGAGAAAGAGGAAGATGCTTAAGCATGGCTTATGAATATGATAAAGTATTTTCAGGTTTACGAATATTAAAGTAACTTAAGAGCCACGCTGGCTATTTATCAGCTACAAAGTAAGACTACCGTGTGGTGGGAAGAAACAAAGATGGTGCATGCCATTGATGAGAAAATGGTGACTTGGGAGGATTTTCAAGTCAAATTTAAAAATATATAATTCAATGAACGCTACAATGATGAAAAGGCAAAAGAGTTTCATGAACTCAGATTGGGACAACTCGCAATTGATGAGTTTGTAACCAAATTTACAATTTTGTTACGATATGTACCTTATATCAGAGAAGAGAAGGCAAAAGTATAGAGGTTCCTAAAATGTTTGCCCATTGTGTATGAAGAAAAGGTAAAGTTTGACAACCAAAAAATTATGAATGAGGTGGTGTGAAAGGCCAGATTGTGTTACCAACAGTTCAAGGGTAAGACGGAACAAGAAAAAACTTGGTCAAACAAAGTTGACTTCAGTGGAAAGAAAACAAAACCAGCCTATCTAAAAAACTTTGGGAGAAACTACCAAAGAAAGAAGTTCAATAAAATGGGTTAAAGTCAAACTTCTCAATCCCAAACTAGGTCCAAACCAATGAATGGAAATAATAAGAGGGAAGGGACTGTTAAAATGAAAGAACCTTTGAAGTGTTGGAGTTGTGGAGAACCTCATTTATTGAGGGATTGTCCACACTGAAATATCCAGACATTACAAGTACTGAGAAAGGTAACTACAGTTAATGATGTAGCTAGGAACATCCCCAAAATCAATGCTGCCTTAGAAGATCGTCAAGCAGAACATGATTCCACTATGGTCAAAAAGCAAGTTATGATTGTTGACCAAAATGTTACAACTTTAATAGATGTAGGGGCATCTTTGAGCTATATCAGTCCTCAAATGGTAGAAAAATGTAAATTAAAGTCAGAAAAGTTTCAGCAGTCTTGGTTAGTCCAGTTAGCCACTGGTATCAAACGAAAAGTAACTCCTAAGTTACCCCAAACAACCATAATTTTGAATGGATACCAAACTGAATTAAATATAAATATTATGCCATTAGGTTCTTATAATATACTAATAGGGATGGACTGGTTAGAGATACAAAAGGATATGATGAATTGTTTAGACAAAACCTTACACTGAATTGACAAGGAGGGAAAACCTGTTATAATAAAAGAAAAGCCTAAATCCATATCAGTGAGAGAAATTTTAGACCTTCAGTTAAAGAGAATTGCTAAGAAAGGATATCAGGTATATTCTATGCATGTAGAGGTATTGGGACAACAAGAAAAGGAAAATATATTAGAAACATTACCAGTAATAAGAGAATTTAAATAATTTTTCCAGATGAATTTCCTCATCTACGCCCCAAGAGAGAAATTGATTTTTCAATTTATTCAGTGCCGGGAGCAACTCCAGTTTCTAGAGCTCCATACAGAATGAGCACTCCAGAATTAATGGAGTTAAAAATGCAACTACAAGATTTGTTGGACAAAGGTTACATTAGCCGGAGTGTGTCCCCATGGGGAGCACCGATGTTGTTTTTGAAAAAGAAATACGGTACCTTCCATATGTGTATTAATTGACATCAACTGAACAAACAAACAATTAAAAATAGATATCCCTTGCCTAGGATAGATGACCTCTTCGACCAAGTCAGAGGGGAAATAGTGTTTTCCAATATTGATTTAAGGATTGGTTACCATCAGTTAAGGATTAAAGATGAATATAATAGAAAAACAACATTTAGAACCTGATATGGACACTATGAATTTGTGTTTCTACCATTTGGGTTGACTAATGCACCCACCACTTTTATGTGTTTAATGAATAGTGTCTTAAATAAATACTTGGATAAGTTTGTACCAGTATTTATTGACGACATTTTAATCTATTCAAAAAGTGAAGTAGAGCATAACGAACACCTCATAATTTTTTTCACGCTCTCAAAGAAAACAAATTGTATTCTAAGTTTAGCAAATGAAAATTTTTGAAACATAAAATTCAATACTTAGGGTATATAATTTCATAACAAGGGTTGGTTGTAGACCCATTAAAGATAAAAGAAATCAGATAATGGCTTGTACCTACTGACATATCAGTTGTAAGATCCTTTATCGGAATTGCAGGATAATAAAAGATGTTTGTAGAGAAATTTTTAGCCTTAGCCTACCCCATTACTTCCTTGCAAAGGAAAGGAGTAAAATTTGAATGGATTGATAAATGTCAGAATAGCTTTGAGCAGTTAAAACTAAAACTTACTACAACACCTATTCTAAATATTGCTGACCCAGATCAGGAGTTTGTACTATGCACAAATTCTTGTGGAGAAGGATTAGCGGGAATACTATCACAAGAGAATTATGTTATAGCTTATGAATCCAGAAAACTTAAGAAACATGAATAGAATTATAGTGTTTATGATCTTGAGTTAGCTTCTGTAATACATGCTCTCAAGATGTGGAGACATTGCCTTCTAGGAAAGAAATTTGTGCTGATGACAGATCACATCAGCCTAAAGTATTTCTTCACTCAACCAGACCTGAATGTTAGGCAAGCTAGGTGGTTGTCTTTTCTGGGTGAATTTGACATGGAGATAAAAACATTAAAGGTAAAGAAAACAAGATGGAAAATGCATTAAGCAAAAATGCTTGACAAAGTATGAATAACACTAGAAGTAGTGTCAACTTTGACTTAGAAGGACTGATTCAAGGGGTAGTAAACCAAGACCAAGACTATGAAAAACTTCAAACTCAAATGATGAAAAAAGAAATGAAAGGGTTTACACAAAATCAAAACGAGCCAATTTGTTACAGAGATAGTTTGTACATTCCTAATGTAGACTTCTTAATGAAATAAATTTTGGATGAATATCTTAAAAGGCCCTATTTTGGACATCCTTGATACCAGAAATCACTCGCAGCTTTGAGAAAGAACCTGTTTTGGCCTGGAATGAAAAAATATGTAGCAAGTTACTTGGCTAGATGCATCGAATGTCAACAAGTAAAATTTGAACATTGACATCCAGTTGGGTTGTTGAATCCTTTACCTATTTCAGAGTGGAAATGGGAAACTGTTTCCATGGACTTTATTACGGGTTTAACAAGAACCAAATATCAGCATGACCCTGTGATGGTTGTAGTGGATACTTTAACTAAAGTTGCTCATTTTTTACCTGTTCAGCCTACCTTTGGGAAAACTCAAGTAGAAAATGTGTTTATCAAGGTCATTGTAAGACTACATGGGGTTCCTAAAATGATAATTTAAGATAGAGACACAAAATTTACTGCAACCTTTTGGAGGAGCTTGTTTGGAGGCATGGGCACTAAATTAAATTTTAGTGCTGCCTACCACCCCCAAACTGAATGCCAAATAGAAATAACCAACCAAATTCTGGAGGATATTTAAGGATGTATGTTATGGATAGGGCAACCAAGTGGGAAGACTATTTACACTTAGTATAGTTTTCCTATGACAATAGCAACCAAGCATCCATAAATATGAGTCGATTTAAAGCATTGTGTGGATAGAAGTGCCATACCCCCTTGAGTTGGAGTCAACCTGAAGATAAACTGATACTTGGACCAGAAGATTTGCAAGAAATGGAAAAACTGGTGAAACAGATTCAGAAAAATATCAAAACAGCTCAGGAAAGACAAAAATGTTATGGAGACAAAAAGAGAGTTCACTAGGAATTCAATCTGGGTAATCATGTATATTTGAGAATTAATCCTAAGAAGAGCACTTTGCACACAGGAAGTTGTGCAAAATTAGCTCCACGATATTGTAGACCATTTCAAGTGCTTGAAAAAGTAGGACCAGTGGCCTATAAATTTTCCATACCCATTCATATTAAGGTTCATGATGTGTTTCATGTTTCTTTACTGAAAAAATATGTACATGATTCTTCTCATGTTAGTGATTGGAATGTGATTCAGGTGGAGCCAGGAGGATAATTCCTTCCAGAGGCGCTTCAAATCTTGGTGCTGAAAGAAATTGAACTTCGAAACAAGACAGTAGCCAGGCTAAAAGTGTAGTGGAGGCACTTTAAACCCGAAGAGGCTACTTGGGAACGAGAAGCTGAGATGATGGAAAAATATCCCTCACTGTTTACACAGTGAATTAGTTAATTATTTTGTTAACACCGAGGACGGTGTTTCTTTTTAAAGGGGGAATATGTAATACCTCAAGTTCCTATGATTTTTAATTTATAATTTAACAAGTCAAAAGGGGAAGTGGACCCCAATGGAGAACTAGCGTGTGGATTCATTTTATTTTTTATTAATAAAAATAAAACGAAAATTTATGTGTGTAATGACTAGATTGAGAATTGAGATCTGAAACCTAAATTCATGAGGATGTGGATAAGGTGATGAGAGTTTCCCAGACCTTCCAGAAATCCTTGGGAGGAATATTAACAAAATTAAATTTGGAGATAAAAATCTAATTTCCCCAATGAAGGGGAAAGTAATTGAGAATAGGAAGAAACAGATGGAAAAGCGGAAAAGAGAGCTTTAAAGTCCCTCTATGATGGAGAGCTTAGGCAAAACAAGAAGAAATAATCCTGAAATTTCTAAACGCAGAAATTGGAAACAATCTGAGGAAAGCACATCTTAAATAAGCTGCTTCAGGATAGATAGAGTGTTGTCTATCACTGGGAGCTAAGGTCTCGGCTCAGGAGTGATTTACGGAGAGAAAACTCTATTATTGGGTGGAACTTGTCAGAGAAATTGGTATGCACACCTAACGATCATAATTCTAGTTGATATGGATTTCGCATATATGTTAAATGATATCTGATTTGGAAATTATTAATATATATATTTATGTTAAATCATTTAAAGTTGAGACTAGTGGATTTTACTTGGTTAAATTGTAAGTAATGCACTACAATAGGCCATAAATTTAATAGATTTTGTTACAGTAGTAACATGAGAATCTGTATTGTTGTATGGATAAAAGTATAGTTAACTCCAACAACCAGAATGTCTAAATCTGAGTTTAGATTTAAATCTGGAGTTAGGAAGTCTAACAAAGAATTAAGTTAGTCTCTGGAAGAAATGAAATGGTTATTATTCTAGAAACACAAATATAACTATACAGATATTTCTAGTTACAGATCTTAATAACATTCTAAACAGTGCAGTCCAACTATATAAAAATATATGTAGTTGAGTTATTTCTATCTGTAGAAACCTTAAAATTCTGATATGAAACCCAAAGCTATGATAGTATGATAGTCTAAGGTACTGAGAAATATATATATGTGATATGTAAATGAATCAATTCTATCCAAATCCTTTAACAAAATTTTCAGAAATGAATATAAGAAAAAGGATAAATGTTACAAGTGAATTCAAGCAAAAATTCTTTATTATGTATTCTGCACATAAATATTTAATATATTTGACATGATTGTTGATACAGTATCCCAAATTTCATACTATAGAAATTAAAAACATGAAATAGATGGTTATTATTAGACAAAAATATGTTACACTATTCTGTGCTATAGAAATCGAAATAGAAGAAAATTTAAATTGTATATAGATAGTCGTAACAGTTTTTATAAAGGTGTGCTTTCAACTATATTGCAAATAGATAAAAAGCCAATATACAGATTGTATACATTTGATACAAATTACACTAGGTATCACATCACTTTTATGTTCTGACCTTCCTAGAAAAATAATTAGAACATGAAGGAGTTAATTAAGCAGAATATTATATACATATGTAGGCTAATAAGTATAGACTGATTTACATACATGGTATAACAAAGAAAAGGAACTATAATAAACTTATATGCCTACATATACATAAATACAAAGTTTATAGTGGGTATATATATATCCGCGACAAAATTGATTTGTGGTATAGAAAATAGCATGAGCGGTTCTTTGAGCCTCTTGATTGAAAGACTGATATAAATAGAACCTAAGCTATTATACTGTAGAACCGTGAAATCGATAAGGAAAAAGAAATTGCAGATAATACAAAATGTCTACTATTAAAGACTACAATTGTGCATTACTCACAGTGAAAATAAATAACTCATAAAGTGTATCGAAGATAATTACTGATTATAGTATTTCAAACAACGAAGCAAAGTATGCATCTACCAAAGGATACTGATTAGTAGTAAATCAAAAGCAATACAGTTCAGTGGTATTACAATGACATGATTTTAAAGAAAAAAATTATAATTGTCCAATTACAAGCCATTCTATACTGGGAAAACGATACTCAGTGTAGTCATCGTTCCAGAATTAAAAATTAAGTTTCCATTGCATAATGCCATATAAGTTTCCATATAAGTTTCCATTGCATAATGCTGCATCAAGATTGGGAGATGAAGACCCACCTATAGGGACAAAATAAAAATCGTTTAATGATTGCGGCAACCCCAAAGCAAGAGTTGATGTACAAATTCGATAGCCAGTCTACAGCTGGGTAATATAGTTCCCTAGACTTAGAAAAAGCGAGTAATTTAGATAAAGTAAACGTATGATAAATATGAACAGAAGAACACCAAAAACGCTATCAAAATATATAGGAGGAAATTTGTTTCATACCTTAATGCTATGAATTTCCTTACTTCCTTAGAAAATTTGGCAAATCGCAAATAATGAATTAGTATGAGACCGGAAATGGTAAGGAGAGGGTTTACCATGCTACAAAAATAACAATGGGAGAAATTTTATGTATCAATAAAAATAGAACTGGATATACATAGCAGCCAAAATAGTAGGACTCTATTCTGCGTAAGGAAATTATCATAAATCTATATATTGAAAATCAAAATTGGATAAACATATAGGAAATGCCATAATAAATCTTACCAACGGATTTATATGCCAAAGACTGCGAACTCCTAGTCAAGAAAGTGTCGGAAGCATCCAAGTCATATGAATGACCAGAAGGGCTGTCACTTAACTGAGTAAGAACTCTTCTCTTCTTAATGTAGAACTGAAGATGCACACAGAAAAAACAAAATAAAAATTTTAAGACAAATAATAACCTTGAGATATGGTAAATTAACACAAATATTTCTGAGATATAAGATTGAACCAGTAATGTTAGAAAATAGCAGAGCATAAATGATGCTTACCATCCATTAAAATCCCTGAAATGAATTGAGTATCTCATGTTGTAGGGATTTGACATAATGCAAGTGATGGTTCTATCAAGACACCCGACATACGAGCTCTGGCTCTTTGGAGGAAACACAAAGAGTAAACAATACAGTTGATTTCACCTTTTAAACAAGAAAACTTCATAAAACCGTAATGATTATCAACCCTACAGGTGTCAAAGGATTAAGTTCCTCACTTGCATCACCATGTAGAGACGTCGAAATGAAGCCATCACGTGATACAGTACCGAAGGAATCACGTCAATGGGAGAAGAAGTTAATACGCCAGATGGTAAAGTAATGGAAACGTATCCCCAAGAAAATTCAGTGGGCTCAACAATTGGGGTCATGAGCTGGCCTCGTTAATACTTTCCCAAAGTATGAAGGATAGTTAGGTGTAACTCTAATTGCATTAGATTGAAATAGGTTAATGATATGACACTGTCATAAGTACTATACATTCGATTTATTATTGTGATATTTATTCCAAGCAAATCTAAATGTGTCAAAGGGAAACCTTTATTTCGATCTAAGCCATATGACATGGGTTAAAAAAGGAAAGATAGATCTCGAAAGCCTTGGTATTAGAATATGCAAAAGAATTCAAGTTAAAATTAATAATTGCAATGTGTGAAATATAATTAATTGCATTTATATATGTATAGGGTGGTGAAATACATTACCAAGTAAACCCTTTGGTGAGGTGTAGACTCGATAGAGGGAGTTTGGTTATAAGAAGAATCTGATATATATATATAGATATATATATATATATATATATATATATATATATTAGGTGAGAGACATATATATATATATATATATATATATATATATAGAGTAATATAAGTCAGACAGTATTTCATGTCAAAGGTGATGTGGTCAATAGAAAATCAAAATACTAAAACTCAAAAATAGGAACTAATGATTTTAGTATTAAGGTAAGTATATCATCGATTAGTGACGAAAAGATGATATAAATGTGGAAACAAAAATTCTTCAAATGGTGACAAACAACTATGAAAGTTATTAAAAATATGAATATTTATTTATTTATTTATTTGTAGGTGAGAGGCATTATAGATACGTTCTCACCAAGTTAAACGCTCTAAAAAAGAGACACAATGAGGATGTAACAAAATTCATAAATAGGTTCAATAGGCTCTATAATAATCTCCCTGCTGAAATAAAGCCTTCCTAAGCAACTGCTAAGGTGGTCTTTGCAGGATCTTTCAAACCAGAGTTTGCGTTCACCCTAAGAGAAAGAAAATCCACATCTCTAGATCAGATCCAGACTGATGCATTGGAGGTAGAAGAAAATTTTTTTCTACTGGTAAATTCAAGGGGAAGACAACATATGAAGTTAAAAGAGAGAACAGGGAGGACACTTCTACTTCAAACCAGTGAAGGGAATCACAAGAGTGCAGAATTGAATAACTGAATAAGTTAATCAAGAACCTTTCAAGCAAGTTGATTAAGCTTGAATTGGGGGCAAAAATTCCCTTCCTATTCCCAACCAAATTATTCCTTACCGAGGGTTTAATCCTCAATATCAAAAGCCCCCTCTGCAATTGTTTCAATGGGAAAGGAAGGAACAAAAAGACCACATTCAACCTCCTCTATACTGGAAGAGAGAAGTGGAGGGACAGGTTGAGAAAGTCATAGAAAACCAAGAATATCAATTCCTCGCCCACTCTTATGATGAAGAGGGTGAACTCACCCTGCAAGGGGAGCAAGAAGAGAAGGAAGTCTCTCCAGAAGACAGACATAGTGATAATTACCGCAGGGAGTTCGTGGATTTAATGCAAGCTCGAATCCAAAAGAAGGATGAGCTTAGGTCCTCCAGAAAGAGAACCCAAGGGCAAGAAGTAAATGAAGAGTCAATATCAAGAGGACAAATCCCTCCTAGTCCTGCTAGTAAAGGGAAGAAGCCATTAGAAGAATCATCCCCTCATAAGTCCACTGCATCCACTTCGAAAAAAAAGGAAGTTGATCTTCCAAAAAATGAGAAGTCCACATCTGCACCCTTGAAACTACCTGACCCGCCTAAAGAGAAGTTCAAATAAGCCATTACAGAAAAAGGGCCCACACCCGTTAATATTCAAGAAGAATGACCCATGGTGGTTTTTGGATAGCTTGTAGAAAACCAGTTCCTATCCTACTCTGAAGAAGAGGGAGGCGTGCTTACCCTTCATGAAGGAGGGCAAGAGCTGCAGTGTTTCCCAAATCAATGCACTAAAAATCAACAATAGTTTGGAGATTCCAAAATAGAGGCAGAAGAGCTTAATTATCTAGATCCACAAGAGCATCCTTAGCAAGGAGTGTTTCCTTCATAGATTAAAGACCAGTCAGATTTTCATGATGAAGACCATATCTCAAATTCTCTTTTTGCAGTACAACAAATTGTTACAAATCATGTTCCTTCACCTGAAATTATCGAGAGTTTACAGCTCCCTTGCAAGCTTCTATGTGACAAAGAGAAAGATAAAAAACACTCAGATCACTTGCCTACCATGTATAACGAGGAAAGACAATTGGTTCCCTTGCTGTTTGAAGAGAATCACTTTCAACACACAAGCAAAGAAACAATTTGGAATGAATCTTCAGTAAAGGAAGAAGATGATTTATGTATGAGGATGTTTGTCCTACCATGGCAAGGTAAAGTAAAAAATTGGTTTGAGAATCTTCGAGCTGATAACATGAGAAATTTTCATCAATTCATGCAAGTTTTCCTACATCGATGGGTAATCATGGGAAATGTATTTCTTATCATAAAAAGAATATGGACATTTAAAAAGGCAACATGGGGAGACAGTACAATATTCTTTAGCCAGGTCCAATAAGGTGTATCATTCAATGCCTGATGATATAAGGCCAACCCCAGGAGTAGCTCTCTGGCACTACCCAAATGCCTTTAATCAAGGGATGTAATTCCGAATAAGAGAAAGGGACACTGGAACCCTTGAAGAAATGAAAAATATTGCAGTTGATGTGGAAGTAAACATCTTGAAAAGAGAGGCAAAGTTTAAAACAAAGGAATAATTAATTCAGTTTGATTCTTTACCTTTATGCCTTAACTCATAAGATAAAATGAAAACATGTTTTGAGTTATTCGAAGACATGGAGAACACATGTGCAGTACCAAGTTGTGAAGTTAAATCAACTGGGTCAGAATATCCAGAAATAGGTCCAGTGTATCTTGATACAGTGGCTATCTATATTGAGAAATTATTCATGACAAGGCCACCATACCTTTCAGACGTTTTTGTTGTTGTTCACATTTAGAAAGCTCCTTGCAAAGAAGATCAGGCTTGGAATTCCTATTAAACACCATTAACAGGCTTGTTCCCGAGTTTGGTGAAAAACAGTGAAAGAACAAAGTTATTAGAGCCGTTTCTTGCCTGGTTACATTCGCATTATTGTATTATTCTATATAGCATTAATTCCAGCAGATTAGGATAGGTACATGTGCTAATAAGCTCAGTGCTATGATAATATTTCTAGTTTAGTTTCATATTACTTTTTAGTTCTCAGCTCAAGTGTGTTTTAGTAGTTTCAACATAGTTCAGATTTCACCATTCAATATTTTCAGGGTGTGAGAGTGATTTCCGTTTTGATAGTTTGCAGTTCAAAGCTCAGTTGTAGTTTCAACTCAGGCTTACAGTATGCATGTCCGACTCCATGCACAGAATAAAGAACATGAATTCAGGTCTACAGGTCCTCAATGCACTTAGAACAACACGTTGTACCTAGATGGAGTCGATGTTGGCCTGTGACCGCACACAAGATGGACAAGTGGACCATATAAGGAAATGTTCATTTTTTATTTCCAGGAGCGGTAAGGCAACATGGGAGGCTAAGCAAATGAAGGGCAGGAATGGTTGAAGTGAAAGCCGAAATCTCCAAGTGTGGGTCAGGCGGACACACACATAGTCAAAAGAAGAAAGAACTCTTATCACTTACCTTTTCGCATCGCCAGCCTTTCCGCCCATCGCACTTCGCACATCGCAAGTTATGTCATTTATCCTTCGCTGCTAAAAACTAAACTCCCCGACTTGTGACTTGTGATATAATTTGGGCCCCACCTTCATCGTCCGATGTCACCCCTCCGCTCATCGCACATTGCACATTGCACATCATATCAGTTACCCTTTTATGCTCATATGTTAAACCTTGCGTTTTGCTATGTATCGGCGGCCCCACCTCTATCCTGCCACATCACTCCTCCGCTAATTTCACTTTGGCCATCACAAGTCTTAATTCTTACCCTTTTCTTCTCATATAAAAACCTTCCGATTTGCGATGTGTGGGTAGCCCCACCTCTGTCCTCCCACGTCACTCCTCCACTCACCGCACTTCACACATCACAAATTATAACATTTACCCTCTACTTTCCCATAAAAAAATCTATGATTTTGGTTTGCGATATGAGCTTGCGCCCCACCTCCCTACCACATCATAAATAACCGCCCCATGGCCTTGGTCCTACTCTTTTCACTGTTAATCATCCCGCTAGCTCCACCATTACTTCTGCCATCTCCCCTTCATCTCTGCTCCCTATCATACATCTGATGGCCCATGATCTGTTTCGACCCCCCTTTCACCTTCTAAAGGTTAACACTGGGGGGGTAGGGAGGATATAAAGGGCTGGTTTTAGAAATCACCTCATGTGCTACGTGTCTGTCTGTTGTGATTTCGTACTCCCCTCCCATCTAATACCACAAACCAGACACGCCCCCCTTATAAATCCGGTTTCCAGTTTTGCGAGTCGTGCACATGCATGGGTTTTTGAGGTGGAGAAAGTGCAAATATGGTTTATTCAGTTTTCCAAGAACTCACTTTCAAAGAGTGAAGCACGCGGAACATGACTATTCATTCCATAACGATTAGTGGAAACTAGGAGAACAGGGAGTGGATGTTTTCAACAGTAGGTGGAATCAAATAATGGAAGTCAGACTACCCACCTATTCATAGCCACTCCTCACCACCACATTTTGAAGATTCATGGATTTAGCCTTCGTGGCCAGCTAAGTTGTTTTCTTTTACTATATGATTATGATTTTTTGCTCGTGAAATATCGATTTCACCCAATTTTGTTTTTATTTTCTATTTACAAGAGTGATTTCTTGATGCACGCTCTCTTAATTGGTTAGGATATTTTGATTTTCACATCTGTGGGTTGATCATGAAGGATTATTTGATCATAAACCCTTAAGGAGAACTCATTGAGGAGAGAAACGTTCTGAATTTTGGAGAATTTTTGTGGCATTTTTGTGCAACTGTGCTCTTTATTCTCCGAGATACATATTTGGGAGAGTTTTTTTGAATATAATTTGATATACAACACTTTTTATTTGGATTCTAGATGGAGAAATGAGTAGTATGAATATGTATTCTTTTGTTTATCAGTAATCTGTTGTTTATGTATAATCACCTTTTAATGTTGTGTTGCTTTGATGACTCGTGTAATGTAGCTACCGCTCGTGTGCATTTTCACCCAGGAATTCGTGTATTTATAATGCTCATGTGTTGAATTTGCTTCACTCCCTTAATTCGTTCCCCACAAATATTTTTTTTGGTCATATTCCACTTGCATCTACTTCCTCTAAGTTCACGATAGACAAATTATTTAGACTTTTAAGCCTTTCTCTTGTGGGTTCCTCCTCCTTCGTTCCTTCTCAATACCTCTGCATATTTTGAAAGCCTCTGCTCATTGTTTCACACTTGGCCCATTTGAAATCTATCCATCCATAGAGCCTCCTGAGCCCTCTCATAGTATAGGGTAATTCACATGAATCAGACTCCAAGGTCTTCTCCATTCCCGAACCACCAAAACCATTATTCTCTTATTACCATATTCTGTGAGAGGCATAATTATAGTTGTCTACATTTAACCTCTGATTTTAAGATTTCCTAGGCACTGGTATTTTGCAACTCAAGGTTCTCTCTAGGAGCTACAACAGTAAGTGTGCAGAGTCACGTGTAAAAGATGGAAGGGCAATTTTAAAGGTTTTATATGTGCTCCCGATGGTTTACGATATAATTCTATAATAAAGGTTTTATAATAGATCAAAGCGGATATTTAACATTAAAGCCTTTTATGGTTAAATATTTTATAACATAATGGTTTTGGATTTAAACTAGGATACCACAAAGCCTATGCTAATGATCATGTATTGCGGGTAAGTTAAATACTTCTGCTTAATAAATTTTAATGAAGAATAAAATATTGAGATCAGACATACATAGTCTTGATTCTACGTATGTGGGTATTTGCGGCCTTATGGCAGCATCAATTTTTAAAATGCCTACTATTAAATAATGCAATTGTGCATTACTCATAGCGAAAATAAATAACTCATCTAGTGTATCGAAGATAATTACTGATTACACTATTTCAAACAACGAAGCAAAGTATGTGTCTACCAGAGGATATTGATTTAGTAGTAAATCGAAAGCAATACAGTTCAGTGTTATTACAATGACATGCTTTTAAAGCAAAAATTTATAATTTTTCCAATTACAAGCCATTCTGTAGTGGGAAAACGATACTCAGTGTAGTTGTCATTCTAGAATTAAAATTTTAAATTAAAAAAAAAACAATAAGGCTAACTTCCGTATAAATTTCCATAACAGAATGCCGAATCAAGCTCGGGAGATGAAGACCCACCTGTAGGGACAGAATAGAAATCCTTTAATGATAGAGGAAACCCTAAAACAAGAGTTTATATACAAATTCAATAGGTAGTCTACAACTCGGTAATATATTTACGTGCACTCAGAAAAAGTGAGTGATTTAGATAAATTAAATGTATGAGAAATACGAATAGAAGCACACCAAAATCACTATCAAAATATATAGGAGGAAATTTGTTTCATACCTTAATCGTATAAATTTCATTACATCCTTAGAAAATATGGCAAATAACAAACAATGAATTAGTATGAGACTGGAAATGGTAAGTAGAGGGTTTACCATGCTACAGAAATAACACTAGGAGAAATTTTATGTATCAATAAAAATAGAACTGGATATACATAGTAGTAAAAATAGTAGGACTCTATCCCGCGTATGGAAATTATCATAAATCTATATTTTGAAAATCAAAATTGGCTAAACATATAAGAAACGCCATAATAAATCTTACCAATGGATTTATATGCAAAATACTGTGAACTCCTAGTCAAGAAAGTGTTGGAAGCATACAAGTCATACGAATGACCAGAAGGGCTATCAATTAACGGAGGAAGAACTCATCTCTTCTTAACGTAGAACTGAATATGCACACAACAAAAACCAAAGAAAAGTTTTAAGACAAATAGTCACCTTTAGATATGATAAATTAACGTAGAGATTTTTGTGATATAAGATTGAACCAGTAAATTTAGAAAATTGTAGAGCATAAATGATGCTTACCATCCATTGAAATTCTTGAAATGAATTGAGTAGCTCATGTTCTAGGGAGTCGGCCTAATGCAAGTGAGGGTTCTAATGTCACGACACCTGACATATGAGCTCTAGCTCTCGGGAGGGAATTCAAAGAGTAAATAATACAGCTGATTTCACCTTTTAAACCAGAAAACTTGATAAAACCCTAATGATTCTCAACCCTATAGGTATCAAAGGATTAAGGTCCTCACCTGGATCACCATGTAGAGACGTTGAAAGGAAGCCATCATGTGATACAGTACCAAAGGAATCATGTCAATGGCATAAGAAGTTAATACGCAAGACAATAAAGTAATGGAAACGTATCCCCAAGAAAATTCACTGGGCTCAAAAATTGGGGTTGTGAGCTTGCCTCGTTAATACTTGCCCAAAGCATGAAGTATAGTTAGGTGTAACTCTAATTGTGTTACGTGGAAATAGGTTAATGATATGGCAGTGTCATAACTATTTTTCATTCGATTTATTATCGTGATATTTATTGCAAGAAAATTTAAAGGTGTCAGAGGGAAACATTTATTTCAATCTAAGTCATATGACATGGGCTAATAAAGGAGAGATAAATCTTGAAAGCCTTGGTATTAGAATATGTAAAAGAATTCAAGTTAAAATTAATAATTGCAATATGTGAAATATAATTAATTGCATTTATATATGTATAAGGTGGTGAAATACATCACCCAAGTAAACCCTTTGGTGAGGTGTAGATTCGATAGAGAGAATTTGGTTATAAGAAGAATCTGATATATATATATATATATATATTAGGTGAAGGGGCCTTATATATATATATGTTAACCAAGGTAATATAGAATATAATGAAGTAAATTAATAGGCCAAGAGTACTGTGGTCAATAGAAAATCAAAATAATAAAGCTCAAAAAGAGGAAATAACAATTTTAGTATTAAGGTAAGAATCTCGTCGATTAGTGATGAAAAGATGATCTAAATGTGGAAACAAAAATTTGTCAAATGGTGACGAACACTTATGAAAGTTTTTAAAAATATGAAGAATATTTTTATTTTTTTTTGGTGAGAGCCATTACAAATGGTATGAGAGCATTAGCTAAAACACTCGGAAAATTATGTGCTCACACAGAAAATGTATGCTGTTGTAATTTTTTATGAAATTTAAATTTTTCTAATGTTCTTTTTATGTACAATGAACAGTACTGAAGTATATAGCTGCGAACGACGACTGAAGGGGTCGAGCTGTATGTAGATCTGGGTGATGGAGAAAACACATCATATCCAAATGATCCATTGATGGCTATGTTGCATATAATGAAACGAGAAATGGCACAACTTAAAAGCCAGAATGAAAGGCTATCTTTAGCTAGTGAGGAGCAAGATAGAATAATAAGGGAATTGACTTCTCGGAATATGCAAGGGGGTGAAGCTTCCGGAAGGAAGAGAAAGAGAAAGGTCAATCTCTCAGAAGATTCTGAGGAAGATGACGCCTCTAAATAACAGTCCAGACAAAAAAAGGAATTATAGGGTGAATTCTGGAAAATTAAATCTCCCTCCTATGATGGAGAGAAAGAGGAAGATGCTAAAGCATGGCTTATGAATATGATAAAGTACTTTCATGTTTACGAATATTAAAGTAACTTAAGAGCCAGGCTGGCTATTTATCAGCTGCAAGGTAAGGCTACCTTGTGGTGGGAGAAACAAAGATGGTACATGCCATTGATGAAAAAATGGTGACTTGGGAGGATTTTCAAGTCAAGTTTAAAAAACGGTACTTCAATGAACGCTACAATGACGACAAGGCAAGAGAGTTTTATGAACTCAGATTGGGACAACTCACGATTAATGATTTTGTAACCAAATTCACAATTTTGTTACGATATGTACCTTATATCAGATAAGAGAAGGCAAAAGTACAGAGGTTCCTAAACTGTCTGCTCATTGTGTATGAAGAAAAGGTAGAGTTTGATAACCAAAAAATTATGGATGAGGTGGTGCGGAAGGCCAGATTATGTTACCAACAGTTCAAGGGTAAGATGGAACAAGGAAAAACTTGGTCAAACAAAGTTGAGTTCAGTGGAAAGAAAACAAAACCAGCCTATCTGAAAAACTTTGGGAGAAACCACCAAAAAAAGAAGTTCAATAAAATGGGTGAAAATCAAACTACTCAATCCCAAACTGGGTCCAAACCAATGAATGGAAATAATAAGAGGGAAGGGTCTATTAAAATGAAAGAACCTCTGAAGTATTGGAGTTGTGGAGAACCTCATTTATTGAGGGACTGTTCACACTGAAATATCCAGACATTACAAGTACTGAGAGAGGTAACTACGGTTAATGATGTAGCTAGGAACATCCCCAAAATCAAGGCTGCCTTAAAAGATCGTTAAGCAGAACATGATTCCACTATGGTCAAAATGGAAGGTATGATTATTGACCAATCTGTTACAATTTTAATAGATCTAGGGGCATCTTTGAGTTATATCAGTCCTCAAATGGTAGAAAAATGTAAATTAAAGTCAGAAAAGTTTCAGCAGTCTTGGTTAGTCCAGTTAGCCACTAGTACCAAATGAAAAGTAACTCCTAAGTTACCCCAAAAAACCATAAATTTGAATGGATACCAAAAAAAATTAAATCTAAATATTATGCCATTAGGGTCTTATAATGTGCTCATAGGGACACCCTATTTAGAGATACATTTAGAACCCGATATGGACACTATGAATTTATGGTTCTAGCATTTGGGTTGACTAATGCACCCACCACTTTTATGTGTTTAATGAATAGTGTCTTAAATAAAAACTTGGACAAGTTTTTACCAGTATTTATTGACGACATTTTAATCTATTCAAAAAGTGAAGTAGAGCATAAAGAATACCTCATAATTGTTTTGCAAACTCTCAAAGAAAAAAAATTGTACTCTAAGTTTAGCAAATGAAAATTTTTCAAAGATAAAATTCAATACTTGGGTATATAATTTCATAACAAGGGTTGGTTGTAGACCCATAAAAGATAAAGGCAATGAGATAATGGCATGTATCTACTGACATATCAGTTGTAAGATCCTTTATGGGAATTGTAGGATAATACAAGAGGTTTGTAGAGAATTTTTTAGCCTTAGCCTACCCCATTACTTCCTTGCAAAGGAAAGGAGTAAAATTTGAATGGATTGAGAAATGTCAGAATATCTTTAAGTAGTTAAAACTGAAACTTACTACAACACCTATTCTAAATATTGCTAACCCAGATTAGGATTTTGTACTATGCACAGATGCTTGTGGATAAGGATTAGGGGGAATACTATTACAAGAGAATTATGTTATAGCTTATGAATCCAGAAAACTTAAGAAATATGAATAGAATTATAGCTTTTATGATCTTGAGTTAGTTGCTGTAATACATGATGATAGACCACATCAGCCTAAAGTATTTCTTCACTCAACCAGACCTGAATGCTAGGCAAGCTAGGTGGTTGTCTATTCTGGGTGAATTTTACATGGAGATAAAAACATTAAAGGTAAAGAAAACAAGATGGAAAATGCATTAAGCAGAAATGCTTGGCAAAGTATGAATAACATTAGAAGTAGTGTCAACTTTGACTTAGAAGGACTGATTCAAGGGGTAGTGAACTAAGACCAAGACTATAAAAAACTTCAAACTCAAATGATGAAAAAAGAAATGAAATGGTTTACACAAAATCAAAAGGGGCTAATTTGTAACAGAGATAGATTGTACATTCCTAATGTAGACTTCTTAAAGAAATAAATTTTGGATGAATATCTTAAAATGCCCTATTTCGGACATCCTTGATACTAGAAATCACTCACAGCTTTGAGAAAGAACCTGTTTTGGCCTGGAATGAAAAAATATGTAGCAAGTTACTTGGCTAGATGCATTGAATGTCAACAAGTAAAAGTTGAACATCGGCATCCAGTTGGGTTGTTCAATCCTTTACCTATTTCAGAATGGAAATGTGAAACTGTTTCCATTGAGTTTATTACGGGTTTAACAAGAACCAAATTTCAGCATGACCCTGTGATGGTTGTAGTGGATACTTTAACTAAAGTTGCTCATTTTTTACCTGTTTAGTATACCTTTGGGACAACTCAAGTAGAAAATGTATTTATGAAGGTCATTGTAAGACTACATGGGGTTCCTAAAATGATAATTTCAGATAGAGACACAAAATTGACTGCAGCCTTTTGGAGGAGCTTGTTTGGAGGCATAGGCACTAAATTAAATTTTAGTGCTGCCTACCACCCTCAAACTGATGGCCAAACAAAAATAACCAACCAAATTCTGGAGGATATTTGAGGATGTATGTTATGGATAGGGCAATCAAGTGGGAAGACTATTTACACTTAGTAGAATTTTCCTATGACATCAGCTACCAAGCATCCATAAAGATGAGTCGATTTGAAGCACTGTATGGCCAAAAGTCCAAGACCCCCTTGAGTTGGAGTGAACCTGAGAAATACGAAAAGAAGCACACCAAAATCGATATCAAAATATAGAGGAGGAAATTTGTTTCATACCTTAGTGGTATGAATTTCATTACATCCTTAGAAAATATGGAAAATCACAAACAATGAATTAGTATGAGACTGGAAATGGTAAGTAGAGGGTTTACCATGCTATAGAAATAACACTGGGATAAATTTTATGTATCAATAAAAATAGAACTGATTATACATAGTAGTAAAAATAGTAGGACTCTATCCCGCGTAAGGAAATTATCATAAATCTATATATTGAAAATGAAAAGTGGCTAAACATATAGGAAATGCCATAATAAATCTTACCAATGGATTTATATGAAAAATACTGTGAACTCCCAGTCGAGAAAGTGTTGGAAGCATCCAAGTCATACAAATGACCAGAAGGGCTATCAATTAACGGAGGAAGAACTCCTCTCTGCTTAACGTAGAACTGAATATGCACACAGCAAAAACCAAAGAAAATTTTTAAGACAAATAGTCACCTTGAGATATGATAAATTAATGTAGAGATTTTTGAGATATAAGATTGAACCAGTAAATTTAGAAAATAGTAGAGCATAAACGATGCTTACCATCCATTGAAATCCCTGAAATGAATTCAGTAGCTCATGTTGCAGGGAGTCGTCGTAACGCAAGTGAGGGTTCTAATGTCAAGACACCTAACATACGAGATCTAACTCGGGAGGAAATTCAAAGAGTAAATAATACAGTTGATTTCACCTTTTAAACCAGAAAACTTCATAAAACCCTAATGATTCTCAACCCTACAGGTGTCAAAGGATTAAGTTCCTCACTTGCATCACTGTGTAGATATACTAAAATGAAGCCATCACGTGATACAGTACCAAAGGAATCATGTCAATGGCAGAAGAAGTTAATACGCCAGATGGTAAAGTAATGGAAACATATCCCCAATAAGCTCAAAAATTGGGGTCGTGAGCTCACCTCGTTAATATTTCCCAAAGCATGAAGGATAGTTAGGCGTAACTCTAATTGTGTTAGGTGGAAATAGGTTAATGATATGACAGTGTCATAAGTATTGTGCATTCGATTTATTATCGTGATATTTATTCCAAGCAAATCTAAAGGTGTCAAAGGGAAAACTTTATTTCGATCTAAGTCATATGACATGGGTTGATAAAGGAGAGATAAATCTCGAAAGCCTTGGTATTAGAATATGTAAAAGAATTCAAGTTAAAATTAATAATTGCAATATGTGAAATATAATTAATTGCATTTATATATGTATAGGGTGGTGAAATACATTACGAAGTAAACCCTTTAGTGAGGTGTAGATTCGATAGAGAGAATTTGGTTATAATAAGAATCAAGGTAATATACAATATAATGAATTAAATTAATAGGCCAAGAGTAATGTGGTCAATAGAAAATCAAAATAATAAAACTCAAAAAGAGGAACTAACGATTTTAGTATTAAGGTAAGAATCTCGTCGACTAGTGATGTTAAAGATGATCTAAATGTGGAAACAAAAAATCGTCAAATGGTGACTAACACTTATGAAAGTCATTAAAAATATGAAGAATATTTTTTTTTTGGTTAGGTGAGAGGCATCACAAATGGTATCAGAGCATTAGCTAAAATACTGGGAAAATTATGTGCTCACATAGAAAATGTATGTTGCTGTAAATTTTTATGAAATTTAAATTTTGCTAATGTTATTTTTCTGTACAATGAACACAACTGAAGTATACAGCTGTGAACCATGACTGAAGGGGACGAGATGTATGTAGATATGGGTGATGGATAAAACACACAAGATCCAAATGATCCATTGATGGGTATGTTGCATATAATGAAATGAGAAATGGCACAACTTAAAAGCCACAATGAAAGACTATCTTTAGCCAGTGAGGAGCAAGATAGACTAATAAGGGAATTGAATTCTCGGAATATCCAAGAGGGTGAAGGTTCCAGAAGGAAGAGAAAGGGAAGGGTCAATCTCTCAGAAGATTCTGAGAAAGATGACGCCTCTAAAAAAAGTCTAGACAAAAAAAGGAATTACTGGGTGAATTCTGGAAAATCAAATCTCCCTCCTATGATGGAGAGAAAGAGGAAGATGTTGAAGCATGGCTTATGAATATGATAAAGTACTTTCAGGTTTACAAATATTAAATTAACTTAAGAGCCACACTGGCTATTTATCAGCTGCAAAGTAAGACTACCTTGTGGTGAGAAGAAACAAAGATGGTGCATGCCATTGATGAGAAAATGGTGACTTGGGAGGATTTTCAAGTCAAGTTTAAAAATATATACTTCAATGAACGCTACAATGATGACAAGGCAAAAGAGTTTCATGAACTCAGATTGGGACAACTCACGATTGATGATTTTGTAACCAAACTCACAATTTTGTTACGATATGTCCCTTATATCAGAGAAGAGAAGGAAAAAATACAGAGGTTCCTAAAATGTCTGCCCATTGTGTATGAAGAAAAGGTAGAGTTTGATAACCAAAAAATTATGGATGAGGTGGTGTGAAAGGCCAAATTGTGTTACCAACAGTTCAAGGGTAAGACGGAACAAGGAAAAACTTGGTCAAACAAAGTTGACTTCAGTGGAAAGAAAACAAAACCAGCCTATCTAAAAAACTTTGGGAGAAACCACCAAAGGAAGAAGTTCAATAAAATGGGTTAAAATCAAACTCCTGAATCCCAAACTAGGTCCAAACCAATGAATGGAAATAATAAGAGGGAAGGGACTGTTAAAATGAAAGAAACTTTGAAGTGTTGGGGTTGTGGAGAACCTCATTTATTGAGGGAATGTCCACACTAAAATATCTAGACATTACAAGTACTAAGAAAGGTAAGTACAGTTAATGATGTAGCTAGGAACATCCCAAAAATCAACGCTGCCTTAGAAGATCGTCAAGAAGAACATGATTCCACTATGGTAAAAATGCAAGGTATGATTTTTGACCAAACTGTTACAATTTTAATAGATCTAGGGGCATCTTTGAGTTATATCAGTCCTCAAATGGTAGAAAAATGTAAATTAAAGTCGAAAAAGTTTCAGCAGTCTTGGTTAGTCCAGTTAGCCACTGGTATCAAATGAAAAGTAACTCCTAAGTTACCCCAAACAACCATAATTTTGAATGGATACGAAACTGAATTAAATATAAATATTATGCCATTAGGTTCTTATAATATACTAATAGGGATGGACTGGTTAGAGATACAAAAGGATATGATGAATTGTTTAGACAAAACCTTACACTGCATTGACAAGGAGGGAAAACCTGTTATAATAAAAGAAAAGCCTAAACCCATATCAGTGAGAGAAATTTTAGACCTTCAGTTAAAGGGAATTGCTAGGAAAGGATATCAGGTATATTCTATGCATGTAGAGGTATTGGGATAGCAAGCAAAGGAAAATATATTAGAAACATTACCAGTAATAAGAGAATTTAAATATTTTTTTCCAGATAATTTCCTCATCTACCCCCCAAGAGAGAAATTGATTTTTCAATTTATTCAGTGCCGGGAGCAAATCCAGTTTCTAGAGCTCCATATAGAATGAGCACTCAAGAATTAATGGAGTTAAAAATGAAACTACAAGATTTGTTGGACAAAGGTTACATTAGACCGAGTGTATCCCCATGGGGAGCACCGGTGTTGTTTTTGAAAAATAAAGACGGTACCTTCAATATGTGTATTAACTACCATCAACTGAAAAAAAAATTAAAAATAGATATCCCTTGCCTAGGATAGATGACCTCTTCGGCCAAGTCAGAGGGGAAATAGTGTTTTCCAATATTTATTTAAGGATTGGTTACCATCAGTTAAGGATTAAAGATGAATATTTCAGAAAAACAACATTTAGAACCTGATATAGACACTATGAATTTGTGGTTCTACCATTTGGGTTGACTAATGCGCCCACCACTTTTATGTGTTTAATGAATAGTGTCTTAAATAAATACTTGGATAAGTTTGTACCAGTATTTATTGACGACATTTTAATCTATTCAAAAAGTGAAGTAGAGCATAAAGAACACCTCATAATTTTTTTGCAAACTCTCAAAGAAAACAAATTGTATTCTAAGTTTAGAAAATGAAAATTTTTCAAAGATAGAATTCAATACTTAGGGTATATAATTTCATAACAAGGGTTGGCTGTAGACCCATTAAAGATAAAAGAAATCAGATAATTACATGTACCTACTGACATATCTGTTGTAAGATCCTTTATGGGAATTGCAGGATAATATAAGAGGTTTGTAGAGAAATTTTTACCCTTAGCCTACCCCATTACTTCCTTGCAAAGAAAAGGAGTAAAATTTGAATGGATTAAGAAATGTCAGAATAGCTTTGAGTAGTTAAAACTGAAACTTAGTACAACACCTATTCTAAATATTTCTGACCTAGATCAGGAGTTTGTACTATGCACAAATTCTTGTGGAGAAGGATTAAGGGGAATACTATCATAAGAGAATTATGTTATAGCTTATGAATCCAGAAAACTTAAGAAACATGAATAGAATTATAGTGTTTATGATCTTGAGTTAGCTGCTGTAATACATGCTCTCAAGATGTGGAGACATTACCTTCTAGGAAAAAAAATTGTGCTGACGACAGATCACATCAGCCTAAAGTATTTCTTCACTCAACCAGACCTGAATGCTAGGCAAGCTAGGTGGTTGTCTTTTCTGGGTGAATTTGACATGGAGATAAAAACATTGAAGTTAAAGAAAACAAGATGGAAAATGAATTAATAAAAAATTCTTGACAAAGTATGAATAACATTAGAAGTAGTGTCAACTTTGACTTAGAAGGACTGATTCAAGGGGTAGTGAACCAAGACCAAGACTATGAAAAACTTCAAACTCAAATGATGAAAAAAGAAATGAAAGGGTTTACACAAAATCAAAACGGGCCAATTTGTTACAGAGATAGTTTGTACATTCCTAATGTAGACTTCTTAAATAAATATATTTTGGATGAATATCTTAAAAGGCCCTATTTTGGACATCCTTGATACCAAAAATCACTCGCAGCTTTGAGAAAGAACCTGTTTTGGCCTGGAATGAAAAAATATGTAGCAAGTTACTTGGCTAAATGCATTGAATGCCAGCAAGTAAAAGTTGAACATCGACATCCAGTTGGGTTGTTGAATCCTTTACCTATTTCAAAATGGAAATGGGAAACTGTTTCCATGGAATTTATTACAGGTTTAACAAGAACCAAATATCAGCATGACCCTGTGATGGTTGTAGTGGATACTTTAACTAAAGTTGCTCATTTTTTACCTGTTCAGTCTACCTTTGGGACAACTCAAGTAGAAAAATGTGTTTATCAAGGTCATTGTAAGACTACATGGGGTTCCTAAAATGATAATTTAAGATAGAGACACAAAATTTACTGCAGCCTTTTGGAGGAGCTTGTTTGGAGGCATGGGCACTAAATTAAATTTTAGTGCTGCCAACCACCCCCAAACTGATGGCCAAAAGAAAATAACCAACCAAATTCTGGAGGATATTAAAGGATGTATGTTATGGATAGGGCAACCAAGTGTGAAGACTATTTACACTTAGTATAATTTTCCTATGACAACAACTACCAGGCATCCATAAATATGAGTCGATTTAAAGCATTGTATGGACAGAAGTGCCATACCCCCTTGAGTTGGAGTCAACCTGAAGATAAAATTATACTTGGACCAGAAGCTTTACAAGAAATGAAAAAAGTGGTGAAACAGATTCTGAAAAATATCAAAACAGCTCAGGACAGACAAAAATGTTATGGAGACAAAAAGAGAGTTCACTAGGAATTCAATCTGGGTAATCCTGTATATTTGAGAATTAATCCTAAGAAGAGCACTTTTCACACAGGAAGTTATGCAAAATTAGCTCCACGATATTGTAGACTGTTTCAAGTGCTTGAAAAAGTGAGACCAGTGGCCTATAAATTTTACATACCCATTCATATTAAGGTTCATGATGTGTTTCATGTTTCTTTACTGAAAAAATATCTACATGATTCTTCTCATGTTATTGATTGAAATGTGATCAGGTGGAACCATAAGGATAAATCCTTCCACAGCCGCTTCAAATCTTGGAGCTGAAAGAAATTGAACTTCGGAACCGGACAGTAGCCAGGGTAAAAGTGCAGTGGAGGCACTTTAAACCCGAAGAGGCTACTTGGGAACGAGAAGCTGAGATGATGGAAAAATATCCCTCACTGTTTACACAGTGAGTTAGTTAATTATTTTGTTAACACCGAGGACAGTGTTTCTTTTTAAAGGGGGAATATGTAATACCTCAAGTTCTTATGATTTTTAATTGATAATTTAATAATTCAAAAGGCGAAGTGGAATCCAATGGAGAACTAGTGTGTGGATTCATTTTATTTTTTATTAATAAAAATAAATCAAAAAGTTATGTGTGTAATGACTAGATTGAGAATTGATATCTGAAACCTAAATTCATGAGGATGTGGATAAGGTGATGAGAGGTTCCCAGACCTTCCAGAAATCCTTGGCAGGAATATTAACAAAATTAGATTTGGCGATAAAAATATAATTTCCCCAATGAAGGGGAAAGTAATTGAGAAGAGGAAGAAACACATGGAAAAGCGGAAAAGAGAGATTTAAAGTCCCTCTATGAGGGAAAGCTTAGGCAAAACAAGAAGAAAAAATCCTGAAATTTCTAGACGCAGAAATTAGAAACAAGCTTAGGAAAGCGCATCTTAAATAAGCTGCTCTGGGATAGATAGAGGGTTGTCTATCACTGGAAGCTAAGGTCTCGGCTCGGGAGTGATTTACGGAGAGAAAACTCTATGATTAGGTGGAACTAGTCAGAGAAATTTGTATGCACACCTAACGAGCATAATTCTAGTTGATATGGATTTCGCATATATGTTAAATGATATATGATTTGAAAATTATTAATGTATATATTTATGTTAAATAGTTGAAAGTTGAGACTAGTGGATTTTACTTGGTTAAATTGTAAGTAATGCACTAAAACAGGCCATAAATTTCACAGATTTTGTTACAGTAGTAACATGAGAATCTGTATTGTTGTATGGATAAAATTCTATTTAACTCCAACAACTAGAATGTCTAAATCTGAGTTTAGATTTAAATCTGGAGTTAGGAAGTCTAACAAAGAATTAAGTTAGTCTCTGGAAGAAATAAAATGGTTATTATTCTAGAAACACAAATATAATTATACAGATATTTCTAGTTACAGATCTGAATAACATTCTAAACAGTGCAGTCCAAATATATAAAAATATATGTAGTTGAGTTATTTCTATCTGGAGAAACCTTAAAATTCTGATATGAAACCCAAAGCTATGATAGTATGATAGTCTAAGGTACTGAGAAATATATATATGTGATATTTAAATGAATCAATTCTGTCCAAATCCTTTAACAAATTGTTCAGAAACGAATATAAGAAAAAGGATAAATGTTACAAGTGAATTCAAGCAAAACTTCTTTATGATGTATTCTGCACAGAAATATTTAATATATTTGACATGATTGTTGATACAGTATCCCAAATTTCATACTATAGAAATTAAAAACATGAAATAGGTGGTTATTATTAGACAGAAAGATGTTACACTATTCTGTGCTATAGAAATCAAAATAGAAGAAAATTTAAATTATATATAAATAGTCGTAACAAAGTTTATAAAGGTGTGCTTTCAGCTATAATGCAAATAGATAAAAAGCCAATATACATATTGTATACATTTGATACAAAGTAGACTAGGTATCACATCACTTTTATGTTCTGACCATCCTAGAAAAATAATTAGAACATGAAGGAGTTAATTAAGCAGAATGTTATATACATATGTAGGCTAATAACTATAGACTGATTTACATACATAGTATAAAAACAAAGAAAAGGAAATATAATAAAATTATATGCCTACATATACATAAATACAGAGTTTATAGTGGGTATATATATATATATATATATATATATATATATACTATTCTGATGCTATTTATACACTGTTTGGTTTATTTGCTGTGATATATATATATATATCACAGCAAATAAACCAATCAGTATATAAATAGCATCAGAATGGTTACTGAGAGCTACTGATTGAAAGACTGATATAAATAGAACCTAAGCTATTACACTGTAGAACCGTGAAATCGATAAGGAAAAAGAAATTGCAGACAATACAAATTGTCTACTATTAAAGACTGCAATTGTGCATTACTCACAGTGAAAATAAATAACTCATCAAGTGTATCGAAGATAATTACTAATTACAATATTTCAAACAACGAAGCAAAGTATACTTCTACCAGAGGATACTGATTTAGCAGTAAATCAAAAGCAATACAGTTTAGTGGTATTACAATGACGTGATTTTAAAGAAAAAAATTATAATTGTCCAATTACAAGCCATTCTATACTGGGAAAACGATACTCAGTGTAGTCATCGTTCCAGAATTAAAAATTAAAAAAAAAAAAGAACTAGAAGGGAAACTTCCATATAAGTTTCCATTGCATAATGTCGAATCAAGATTGGGAGATGAAGACCTACCTGTAGGGACAAAATAAAAATCGTTTAATGATTGCGGCAACCACAAAACAAGAGTTGATGTACAATTTCGATAGCCAGTCTACAACTGGGTAATATAGTTACCTGGACTTAGAAAAAACAAGTAATTTAGATAAAGTAAACGTATGATAAATATGAATAGAAGAACACCAAAACCGCTATCAAAATATAGAGGAGGAAATTTGTTTCATACCTTAATGCTATGAATTTCCTTATGTCCTTAAAAAAATTGGCAAATTGCAAATAATGAATTGGTATGAGTCCGGAAATGGTAAGGAGAGGGTTTACCATGCTACAAAAATAACAATGGGAGAAATTTTATGTATCAATAAAAATAGAACTAGATATACATAGCGGCCAAAATAGTAGGACTCTATTCTGCGTAAGGAAATTATCATAAATCTATATATTGAAAATCAAAATTGGCTAAACATATAGGAAATGCCATAATAAATCTTACCAACGGATTTGTATGCCAAAGACTGCGAACTCCTAGTCAAGAAAGTGCTGGAAGCATCCAAGTCATACGAATGACCAGAAGGGCTGTCACTTAACTGAGTAAGAACTTGTCTCTGCTTAACGCAGAACTGAAGATGCACACAGGAAAAACAAAAGACAAATTTTAAGACAAATAATAACCTTGAGATATGGTAAATTAACAAAGATATTTTTGAGATATAAGATTGAACCAGTAATGTTAGAAAATAGCAGAGCATAAATTATTCTTACCATCCATTAAAATCCCTGAAATTAATTGAGTAGCTCATGTTGTAGGGATTCGACATAACGCAAGTGATGGTTCTATCAAGACACCCGACATACGAGCTCTGGCTCTCTTGAGGAAACAAAAAGAGTAAACAATACAGTTGATTTCACCTTTTAAACGAGAAAACTTCATAAAACCGTAATGATTCTCAACCCTATAGGTGTCAAAGGATTAACGTCCTCACTTGCATCACCATGTAGAGACGTCGAAATGAAGCCATCACGTGATACAGTACCGAAGGAATCACGTCAATGGGAGAAGAAGTTAATATGCCAGACGGTAAAGTAATGGAAACGTATCTCCAAGAAAATTCAGTGGGCTCAAAAATTGGGGTCATGAGCTGGCCTCGTTAATACTTTCCCAAAGCATGAAGGATAGTTAGGTGTAACTCTAATTGCATTAGGTTTAAATAGGTTAATGATATGACAGTGTCATAAGCACTGTACATTCGATTTATTATCGTGATATTTATTCCAAGCAGATCTAAATGTGTCAAAGGGAAACCTTTATTTCGATCTAAGTCATATGACATGGGTTAATAAAGGAGAGATAGATCTCGAAATCCTTGGTATTAGAATATGCAAAAGAATTCAAGTTACAATTAATAATTTCAATGTGTGAAATATAATTAATTGCATTTATATATGTATAGGGTGGTGAAATACATTACCAAGTAAACCCTTTGGTGAGGTGTAGACTTGATAGAGGGAATTTGGTTATAATAAGAATCTAATATATATATATATTAGGTGAAGGGGCCTTATATATATATATATATTAACCAAGGTAATATAGAATAGAATGAAGTAAATTTATAATCCAAGGGTATTGTGGTCAATAGCAAATCAAAATACTAAAACTCAAAAAGAGGAACTAATGATTTTAGTATTAAGGTAAGAATATCGTCGATTAGTGACGAAAAAATGATCTAAATGTGGAAACAAAAATCCTTCAAATGGTGACAAACACCTATGAAAGTTGTTAAAAATATGAATATTTATTTATTTATTTATTTGTAGGTGAGAGGCATTACAGATACGTTCTCACCAAGTTAAACGCTCTAAAAAGGAGACACAATGAGGATGTAACAAAATTCATAAAGACGTTCAATAAGCTCTATAATAATCTCCCTGCTGAAATAAGGCCTCCCTAAGCAACTGCTAAGGTGGTCTTTGCAGGATCTTTCAAACCAGAGTTTGCGTTCACCGTAAGAGAAAGAAAATCCACATCTCTAGATCAGATCCAGACTGATGCATTGGAGGTATAAGAAAACTTTTTTCTACTGGTAATTTCAAGGAGAAGACAACGCATGAAATTAATAGAGAGAACAGGGAGGAGACTTCTACTTCAAACCAGTGAAGGGAATCACAAGAGTGCAGAATTGAAGAACTGAATATGTTAATCAAGAACGTTTCAAGCAAGATGATTAAGCTTGAATTAGGGGCAAAAATTCCCTTTCTATTCCCAACCAAAGTATTCCTTACCGAGGGTTTAATCCTCAGTATCAGAAGCCCCCTCTACAGTGGTTTCAATGGGAAAGGAAGGAACAAAAAGACCACATTCAACCTTCTCTACACTGGAAGAGAGAAGTGGAGGGACAAGCCGAGGAAGTCACTGACAACCAAGAATATCAATTCCTCGCCCACTCTTATGATGAAGAGGGTGAACTCACCCTGCAAGGGGAGCAAGAAGAGACGGAAGTCTCTCCAAAAGACAGACATAATGACAATTAATCACAAGGAATCGACGGAGCACCAATCTCCACGAGTCGTTTCATTTTTTGGGCATTTTTTAATGGACTGCAAGAAGTTGTGACTCGATTCTGTACATGAAAAAACTTTAGGTCCACAGCACCATCTCGTTGCACATTTATTCCTCGACTTTAGTGGACATGGGCTTAAGTGGATCTTACAATTTAGCTATGGATCTGTTTTGGCAACTGAACTTGGAAATGTTCCATGTTGGCTTGCCCCACATTATAAGAACAAGAAACTCCATTCATATGGTGGAGACGAACAATGAAAGCAAGAAGGTACGTAGCTTTGAATTACATGCCACATTCTATTTTGTCAAGCGGCATGTAATTTAGTATTAATAATTGAAATTTATTATATATAATAATTTATTAGAAATAATAATCTATTTTTTAATTTAATATTATATGTTTTTAGTAAAATATTATTAATTATTATTTTTAAATTTTAGTTTTGAGTAATATGTAAATAATAAATAAACGTTTGAAAATTATTAAATCAAAATTTGATTATTTATTCATTAAAAGCAATAAAAATAACTAAAAAAAAATCTAATTTTTTTTTAAAGAACATACTTATTTTGTTTTTCTAAATAGCAGCTTATTATAATTTATTATAATTATAAAAATATTAAAAACTCTATGTAAAAGAAGAATGAATTAATGACAATCAAATATGATATTTTTTGTTTTCCAGATAAAAAGTTATTAGAATTTATTATAATTATCAAAATATTTAAAAAACTATATAAAGGAAGAATGAATTAATGTCAATGAATGGTTTATAATTGCGTCAACTATACATGTTGTTTTTATTGGACAGAAAATTGGATATCAATATGTGATACATTTTTTATAATTTTGAAATGCACTGTTTTATCTTTTTTAATTTTTTTTTTGGAGCATTGAAAATCATTCATATTCACATGTTTACATATTTTTTTTTGGAATGAATAATAATCTTAGTACAACACATAAGGATCATGTTTTCAAAATTCTTTTTCTTAATAGGAGTGGACCCATGTGAGTTTAATTAGGGAGTTGTTACCTAGATGTGGGGATGGGGAAAATTCCTACTAGTTGAATGTGTTAGATTTGTTATTTTTGAGATGGCCACAGGAAAAACCCCTAAAACAAGATATTGATTTCTAGTAAATGGTTGTTGGATGGACCACAAACTATAAATATTAGCACAAAGGCTCAATATTTAATTGAAAAAGTGGAATTTGATGTGTTTTATGAAATACGTGATTTCAGATAGTGGTTTTGATATGACGACGAGCTATTTTCTAGGGGAGAGATTAACTCTTCTGCTAAATGGTGGTTTAAGGAGGACAACATATCATCACTCTAGCATTAACTCTAGGTCTTTATCATCCTACATATTATCCGTAAATTTGGAAGTAATAGTATTTTAATATTATTATTCTTCTAAGAAATTATGTCCTCCTTTATTCCCCAGCCAAGATTGGGCATCTTTGTGTCATCTCTATTTGATTTGGAGGTGGGGGTTTTAGCTAGAGTCAGAAGAAATTTTGGGAAACCTCTTGGCTTCCATGTTGTAAATATTCTTCTTATACATCATATATACTGGTAGAACCACATTAAAAATATTAATGTGGTTGATATAGCTGAAAACTAGTTCAACAAAAGAAAATTTGCGCACACATTTACATAACTAATCATGAATAAAAAAGTTATGGGTCAACTTCAACTTGAGAAAAAAAAAGAATTACACTTCTTATTGCAAAATGGGTCATTTTTCTAAATAAACCTTTCTTATATATAAATCAATGTTATAAATAATAATGAGGAACTTATCATGGAGGAACTTATTAGAATTAGAATAATCTAAAATTTCTATGAAATTGGTGGGGGCACAAATCTAATTTAGAAAATTTATTAAAAGTAAAGTACCATTTTTATAAATACATTTTTCTTATATATAAATGAATTTCATAAATAATAATGAGGAACTTATCAAGTAGGAACTTATTAGAATTCAAATAATCTCAAATCATTAGTAAAATGTGGCTCCTGAGCCACTTGTTATAAGGCTAAACATATGTTAAGCATTTTCCCTTGATTACCAATCTAGGTCATCAATTAAAAAAATCAAGAGATCTTCATCCACCATAAGTTGAAATAATAAGTATGAAGCAATTATATATATATATATATATATATATATATATATATATATACATTTCTCCTCTTAATATAATGCCAACCTACATCCATCTTACGTGACATGCAAACTTCTTTTAGATTGAAAAGAGATTTGATCTTTCTCCATCCTTGATAGATTCAAAGTTAATATGGATCTAGGATGGTAATTACTATTGCAATCTCACTTTCTTTATATATATATATATATATATATATATTTGTAGTGATTTTCTTTCTTAATTTTTGTAGGAAAACCATAAAAGAACAAAATCATTGAAAATAGCTCATGGAAATTTCCTTCATTATTTATGCTTTCGTTAGCACTTATGTAAGCCAAACTCTAAATGTGTAAATTTACCAGTAGTTACTACCCACCAAAATTTATGGAAGCTCGTGCTTGATTAAGAAATTACTTTATCTACTTCACATCTCAATTTACTACTTCTTGCAAAAACAAACTTATAGGATTTGTTTCTTTATTGAATTCTCTTAATTTAGCATTTACCAATCCCACTTATATTTTTCTATGAAATTGTTAGAAAACCATAATTTCTAACTTCGAGTTGAAAGGAATGAGGTGGCCTACAACACTTTTATCACCAATAATATTTTTTTTGTGGATTTCATATTGGGTAGTAAAGAAAGGACATATCTACCCCAAGCTAAAAAGTAATTTCTTTTTTTTTTCATAAATATTTTATCTCTATATAAATTTGATGTAAAATTACCGTCAAAAAATTAAGTATTTTATTTATGGCTAATATTTTTTTTTTTGTTATTAATAATTTTATTTTGGTAATTTAAGTATTATTTTATTATTTTTAATGTTATGTGACAAGATCTCCTCATACTAGTGTGGAGAGTTCTTCTCTGGCACTATGCCTCTAGACGCTCTAAGTTTACATGAAACGGAGCTAATACTTTGCATATTATGCCCAATAGTTGTTTAGTTATTTCTCATGGCTAACATGTTTGCTTCGGTACAACCAACATGTTTTTACATTTTTTTTATTTACAATATGTTGTAGTAATCTAAAAAAGCTAGACTTATGTTACTAGTGTAATTTATTTTCCAGCAAATCAATACCAAAAAAATTTGTGTATACATTATCCTCATCTAACATAATTCCTATAAAAATCTTCACAATTAATATCCAATCTCAACAATATCTTCCTCTTATATATTATAATTACAATAAAGAAAAAATATATATTAGAAAAACAAAATTAATAAATATGGTTGATATACATGATAAATAAATCATATTAACTAAAAAACAAAAAAAAATAGCATATTCATATTTTAATCAATCATCACAAAATAAAATTTAAAATTACTCATCAAACAATAATATTTAAACGTAATCACCACGCCACAAAAATTATATCAAAAGAATCGCATTTTATTGTTTATATTTTAATTCATAGTCAAAGAGTTAAATTTTAAATCTATAATTTTTTTTTCGTGTATACATATTATCATTTTATATTTCAATCTATAAGAATTTTAATGTATGTTGGCCTCATATACACCTATAAAATATATATGAAACATGAACATCTTTATATTTGTCGTTGTGTTGGGGTGTAATAAAATGCACTACCATCAATGTGTTTTATATTTGTGGTTGTGTTGGGGTGTAATAAAATGCACTACCATTAATTTGTTTTATGTTGGGCACTACAATCCTTTATTGAATATAAAGGAAATTCTTACTAGAAACTAAGTTTGGTGTTTGCCAAGATCAAAATTTACAATCAAAATGATTTTTGAAAAAATTAAATTGGTTAGTGATAATACTTATATACTTGTGCATGGAAGAGTATTTATACACATATTCATTTATAAAAATTTGAATTGAGCATTTAAATTGCATTATTCTTGCAAAAATTGAACTCATTGCAGAAAACACCTGTACCTGCATATTAACAAATCTATTATTTATGATGGCTAGCTAGACCCAAAAAAATTTCACAAGAAAATAAGATCGAGGGCTACGAAAACTAAACCCTGTAAACCAAATGGTTTCATTAGTAGGACAATTCATGCAATTTTAAGGAGGTAAAACATTTATATTATAATTTTAACCCTTAGCCACTAACAATGACCACACAACTAGTTTCTTCAATGATTTTTTAAGAGATTAAATAAAGGAAATGACTTAAGAAACTAAAACACTATTTGCAAACCTTCCATACTATCCATTGGATTAGGTATAAGATGAATACTATTCCCATATTATAAAAGATTTGACCATTCATAATTTAAAGATATGATTTTCCTTAACAAAAATCCAATATGAACCATTAGGAATAGACATAAGAAACTGAAAAACAAATTTCGAAGTTCCTTCCATACTATCTATTCAATCATGTATAATATGGATATTCTTCTAAATATCAAAATTTGACGATTCATAATTTAAAGGTTTAAAATTCCTCAACTCTAATTCCAATATAGACCTTGTCGATTAGTGTAAATATATGAAAAAAAATTATGTGTGTTTGTTTTGGTAATGAATAATGATGGGGACTACAATAAATGTGATCGATGTTATAAATTATGTACAATGAGCACGTAGTCCCTTACATGTATGAAAAATGAGGCACAAATACCATGTTAGGATGGCATAAGTCATTTGGCTAGTGATTTATGTTGGGATTGTGTGTGTGTGTTCGTGTGTGTGTGTGTGTGTGTGTGTGTGTGTGTATTATAAGAAAATAATATTGAGGTGTGCGAAAACCAAACACTACAAATCGAATGGTTCCATTAGAAAAATAATTCATGCACCTTTCAGGAGGGAAAATTTTTAGTACAAATTTTTAACCCACCCCACATTACTCTAGGACAATGATGGACCATGTTTCATTAATTAATTTCTTAATAAAATAAAGCTATAAACCTTCCATACTATCAATTGGATCATGTATAAGATTAAGATGAAAAATATTCTCATATTATTAAATCTTGACAGTTGATATTTAAATATTTTATATTCATCAACCCAATTCCAATATCAAGTAAGGCGATTAAAATAATTAATAAGTTTAAATTTAGTTTTTCATTAAAAATAAACAAAAACTATTTCCCTATCACTCTTCACATTTTCAAAGTGTTAAAAAGTAATCATCACAACCCAACATCCTAACAATCACTGTTTAGATCACACATGTTGTTGTCAAATTGAAAAATGGATTCAAATTTCAATCACGGGGAAATTTACGGTGCACTGACCCCAACGAGCGTCTTATCAAAGTTTAATTTTTGGGGACATTTTTGAATTGACTCCGAGTCTCTGAGGAGTGTGACTCGGTTGTTTCCACCACCTCCACCATGGCTAACTTGGTTGTATATATGATGCATGAAGTACACGGACAAGGGAAACATCCTCGTTTGGATGGTTCTATTATAGGTTTTAAAAATTTAATGTGCACTTTTAGAACATTAATTGGAAACATATTCATTATAATGATGACATTGTCGTGCATTCTTTAATTTGGAGAAGGTCTAACAACACTTTTGTAGACCAGATTAATTGTGCAAGGGATGAGATTTTGTTGAAGCGCAGAGTTCCAAGATCTCCCATGAAATATGTTCTATAGGAGAGCTATGATGGTCACTAAAAGACTAAATTCATTTTGGACACCATTCAATATCACATACCTTAATCCTATGCAGAAACACAAAGTATGTGTGGTGATATAAATCAGAAGAGAGGGGCGTGGCGTGACTTGCTATGGCATCTTTCTTATATTTATAATAGTATTTACTCATCTAGAAATACAGCTAAGGTTTCTTTCCCATTTTGACCTAGGTTTTTTTGCATCTAGTTGCTTGTAGTTGTTTGTGAGTTCACGAGTTCTAAGATATCATTTATAACTAGAATAAATGTATACATAATTGTGTTGGAAAGGTAGAGGATGTAAAACGTAAATTTAACACACAAAACACATGAGTTGCGACTCTTCTATTGATCACAAAAAACTTCATTGATTACAATGAACTTGGTGAGGGTATTTTATACTTCTTTGGATAGAAACTCACCTAAAATAACTTGACATGCAACCACACACTCAGTTAAACTATGAATTAACTCGTATTGACTCAACATTCAGTTAACTGACTCTCTAATTTTAGCCAACTTCTTCATGCGGGAGTAATTAACTATTTTAACACTTCCCCTGAATTATAACCAATATAGTAGGACATGACTCATGAAAACTCAAACATGTCTACTGTTCTATGTCTTAGCTAGCCTCAAACCACCCAAGATTCCTCTATGAAGCGCAAACACATATTTTCCTAATGACCTAGTAAATAGATCAACCAATTGATCACTATATTTACAAGGCTTCAAGTGAACTTCTCCATTTCTCAGAAGTTCTCTAAGAAAATGATATCTAGTATCAATATGATTGATCTTTTGATGAAAAACACTATCATTAGATAGTGAAATGGTTGATATTTTTTCACGATATATTGTTGTTGATCCTTGTTTTTTCTACTTGAGTCCATCCAATACTCTTCTTAACCACACTAGTTGACATGCTACTAATGTTGCTGCTACATATTATAATTTAGCTCACAAAATTGTCACAATAGGATGCTTCTTAGATGCCCATAAATTAACACCCAAACCAAGATGGAACACATAATAGGAAGTGTTCTTCCTATCATCCAAATTTCCTGAAAAGGTATTATATATGTACCCAATGAAATACATATTATCTATGCTTGCATACATTATGCCATAATCTCTAGTTCCTAGTATGTCTCAGAATTCTTTTTCCTACACTCCAATGTGTGTCTTTTGGAATTTCCATAAATATTTAAATCAAGCTCACTCATTGCATAATATCCGGTGTTGTAGTTGTGAGATACATGAGGTTTTGAACCAATATTTTTAATAGATACGGATTGACATCTGATCCTACATCATCCTTGCTTAAATTTGTACATGTTGCAAAGAATGTAGGGATAGGTTTTAATGTCTCCATCCTGAATATTTTCATAAAATCTCTAGCATATTTATTTTGGAAGATAAAAAATCATTTTTAATATTTCTCAACTTTTATGCCAAGAAAATATTTCATGACACCAACATTTTTCATCTCAAAATATTTCATCATGGTCGCTTTAAATTCATTTAACTCAAGATCACCTGTAAAAATCATGTCATCAACATATAAGAAAACAATCAAAATATGCCCATGATCATTTACCTTTGTGTACAAGGTAGGATTAATGCTTCTTCTGAAAAATCCACTCTTGATCATGTACTTATAAATTCTGTTATACCAATCTCTAGGCGTTTGCTTGATTCCATATAGTTATTTCTTTAACGTGTAAGCTTTATCTTCTTTACCTTAGCTTCATCACCTGGAGGATGCTGCACATAAATTTATTATTCTTGAATTCCATTCAAGAACATTGATTTCACATCCATCTGATATACTTTCCACTTGTTTTGAGTTATTGTGGCAGGGACTACTCTTACAATATCCAATCTGGCTACCCGAGAAAATGTTTGTCCAAAATCTATACTTGGTTGCTGTGAGAACCCTTTTGCTACAAGTCTTGCTTTTAATCCGTCAATTTTAGCTTTCTGATTCAAATTTATCATGTACACCCATTTCACACCAATTATGTTTTTATGCTTTGTTAAATCAACAAAATCCCATGTATCATTCTTTTCAATAGTTTCAACTTCTTCATCCATGGCTTGCACCCAATTTTCATCTTTGATTTCCTCTTGAAACGAAGAAGGTTGTAATGACAACAATGAAAAATTTGAACTAACATCCAAATCAACATAAATAGCTTTAAGTCTTCTCATATTTATCTTATAATTTATTGATTTGTCACCTGATTGATTGAAAGGATAATTCCAATTCGTTGACCTGCCTGAAAATCTATGTTGCTTAGAAAATCTTTGAGTCTTTCCTAGTGTTTTCTCTTGTGATTCTTGTTTCTCCTTATATATTACAAAATATTCTTTCATAACTGGTGTTTGTGCATCAATTCTTTTGTCTACACTCCCATTTCATGACTCTTGTTCTTTGAACACAACATCTGTACTAATTATGATCTTCTTGGCGACAGGGTTATACAATTCGTAAGCTTTTGACTACTGAGTATAACTAGTGAATATGAATTTCTCACTTTTTTCATCTAATTAATCTCTTATCTCCTTAGGAACGTGTGCATAATATTTACATCCAAACACTCTAATATAAGATACACTACAAGACATGCTTGTCCATGCTTCTTCTCGTACTCTGCTCATCACATTATTTGTAGGAGATATGTTTATCACATAAACAACACATGTAACTACTTCTTCCCAATACTCATTAGAGACATTTATTCCTTTCAACATGCTCCTTTTCATATTCATAATGGTTATGTTATTACTCTCTACTACTCCATTATTCTGCATTGTGTATCTAGTTGTAAATTGTTTTACGATTCCATGTTATTTGAAAAAATCATCGAATTCCTTTGAATCATATTCTCCCCCATTACCTGACCTCAATAGCTTGATCTTTTGATCAGTTTGGTTCTTTGCTAAGGCTTTCAATTCCTTTAAATTTTCAAAAGTTTCAGACTTCTACTTCAGGAAGTAAACCCAACTCTTTTTGCTATAATTACCAATGCAAATTAGAAAGTAACAACTTCCACCCATAGACTATGTCCTCATAGGTCCACAGAAGTTTGTATGCACCATATTAAGCAGTTTATTTTCTCCGTATGCAACTCCATTTGGAAAATTTTCACAGTTTTGTTTTCTCAAAATGCAACACTAACGATTACTAGGAGGTTCTTTGATGGGAGGTAATCCTCTAACCATCTGTTTTTGCTGTAATAATCTTAAACTAGGAAAGTTCAAGTGTCCAAACGGAAAGTTCCATAAAAAATAATCATTAGAACATGAAAATGTAAAATAATTGACCTGGTCACTATAATTCATAATTATAGGAAAGATTTTTTTTCTTCTCATATGCACCTTTTCTATCATCTGCATGCTTTGGGTCTTGTCATATATAACATGGTATTTTCCTTGAAATATAACTTTGTATCCTTTTTCCGGTAATTGAGCAACACTTATCAAATTATTTTTTAGACCAAGGACATAATATACCTTTGAGATTGTCTATGGCTCCTCCTGCTTGGTCATAAATTTTACCACTCATTTTCCATCTACATCCACAGTCTGGTCCCCAAATTTACCTTTATCTTCACATATTGATCCAAATTTCCAACCAAATTCTTGTTTCTTTCCATTTGTTTACTGCAACCACTTTCTAATAGCCACACATTATCAGAAGGTTCATGCATGTTTTGGAAAGATAGAAACATGGAGTTAATATTCTCTATAGTGACAGTAGCTCTCCGGTGTCATTGATCACCTATCCTCTACCTACAATCACGGGAATAATGACCAAATTTATTGCAATAATAACATCTCACCTATGATTTTTCAACTCTTTGATTATTGTTGAAGCTTATGCTATTTATTCCACCTTCATGTTAATGGTATTCTCGGCCATATGTTTGAACACCATGTCTGCCTCATCCTTTTCCTCTCGATCTACTTCTACCTTGACCTCTGTCTCTTGAAATAAAAACTTGACTTTTGAAGGCAATTTCTAAAGAAGAATCCTTATTTTTGTCTATCCTTCCCTCATAGGATAGAATTGATCCTATTAACTCATGAAATGTCAATATTCCCAAATACTTGGCCTCTAATTTGGTTGCTACCACAACATAAAATTTGGTAGACAAAGATTCGAGGACCTTTTGAACCATTCTTTGATATTTAATATCTTAAGCATAAGTTTTTAAATGATTTATGACATGTTAAAATTATGAAAATGCAACCAAATTCTACTTTCGAAAACTCAGATGGTCAATATTATAATTTAGTTAGATTCCTCTTTTCGAGAGGACCAAAATCGACATATATATTTCCCCAATCGCTTAAGAGGAAGTTAAATTATTAATTTATTAATTTATTAAAATGAAATGGAATGGGTCGGCCTAAGCACATGTGGCTTTAGAAAAGTCAGCCTGAACCGAAAATGGACCATTAAGAAAGATATAAATTGAACTAAGCTCAAAATCATTCTCACACATTTTCTCAAGCGATTTTATTCTTGCACTCTTTGTCTTGGTTCGTCTATTTTGTTTTGGCGTGCACACGTTTGACGAAAGAATTACATGTAGAGGTAAAAATCATAGGCGAGGGGCTAGCTTTGATCTAGGGCTTCTAGGCCATAGCACATGCACAAATATAGGGGAATCAATCCAGAGTCACAGGCACAAAATAGCGAAATAGGGTCAAAGTCATGGACACAGCATGGCAAGGTAATTCCCAGGCTGCCATAGCCACACAAAGAGTGTGGCAATGTAACAACTAGGGTTCTAAGGACAAATCAAGATGATATGGGCCCGATCCTTAGGAACATAGTATCATTTAAGTGTTCATGGAGCTATAGTTGCATGCACAATGTCTTATGGGTGCAACTAATGGTTTCTGGGAATATCTGGGCTTGATCAACCTCTAGTGTTCATCCAGATGTTTGCAGACAAATTTGACAGTGTCCTGGATTTAAATCTAGGGCTCGATCATTATATTTTAGAGAGTTTCAATGATTATTTGTATCTAGGGCCTCCTTCCCTTATAGATTTATAGATCTGAAGATATTATCTATATATTTTTTTATGCAAAGATGTATCTACAATATTCACTCAGTATCAACATTCTTCGTTAGTATGCTACAAGTATTGTTAGTGCATTTCAATTCTCTAAAAAGAGATGCTTCAAAAGAAGTATTGTTAACGTCATATTATGCATGTTCTAGTTATTTTACTGCATTATGAAGATATGGATCAATGAATCATTGTACTCTTGCTTTCTGAATCATTTGATGATGATATAGGAAGAAGAATTTTGAAGGGTTTTGCCATGGTCTCGGACCGATCCCACTATATATATGTGTGCATGTTTTTCTTCTTATGTTTCTTTATGTTCCATTGCATAGATGATGATGATGTTATTGTTCTTTCTACATAGTTTCACATGTTGATGGATAATAATGTATATATAAATAATGATACAATGGTATTGGGTGAAATTACCATGTTATTGAAGAAACACAACTATCGAAGAAAAGAACAATGTAGGAATATGAAAACTTAGCGTGGTACCAGATGTGGGCTGAAGAAAATCCATGGAGATCACCCCCATGGGACACATTTTATGGAAGAAAAAGGAGGATGCTAGATACTGAAAAGATTGTACAGTATGAAGAAAACCCTACATATTTAGTGCTTAAGGGTTTGATGGTGAGGGTTTTCGAGAAACTCTGGTTTATGGTAAAGTCTTAAAATTTTATATATGCAACCCTAGCATGATTTATATGCTCAACCACTTGGGATTGATTTTATGAAGCCCTTGATGAATTGGTTTTTGATAAATTTGATTTAAGGAAACAATTTTATGTGGTCTATGGATGGATTTTGAAGGCTAGTTCAAGAGGGAGAGGATCATGTCTCATTAAAGATAAGTATTCCTTGACTTGTGACTCTCCTCTCTTTTAGATTTATAGATCAAACTATTATGATTCTTGTTTTAATCATTCCTTATACCTCCTCCATGTAAATTTTCAATACTTGGATGTTTCTAACCTTCTTGATGAGATGTGATAAGTAGATCACTCTTGAGGGTCTTTTGAAATTCACGAAATATGGCTAGATTTCGAAGAGGTAAAGAGGCAGTTGAGAACTACAAGCTTCCTATGTGAAGGTGCACAGGTGATACCCTAAGGTATGCATAGTATATTGTATTTTATCTATAAAATTGATGGCTAGGTCGACCTATGGTATGTTGAGAATTTCTCCTTCTCCAGTGGCTGATCCATGTGAAAGTGATAATTGGATTGATGATCTCGATGATAGAATGTTGCACCTGGTATTGAACATTTTGATCAAGATAATTTATTCTATGAGGCTTCTTACTGTTGATCCTTAATATAATGATATGCATGATCTTTGGATAACTTATATTGTTTTGGGATCCTAATCCTAACTCTAGTAAATGGTATTCTTGACCCTTGATATGCATAAGAGCTATTGGATCTCTTGTATAAGGTTACCTCATTGATATGGCCGTAATAATTCTTGTGATAAGCATGTTAAAAGCTCATGGAAAGAGATATTTCACTTTGTTGGTTTATTGAATAACACAACTTCATCGTATTGATCGTGAAAAGCATGGTATTGATGACCATGATGATAGATGTATATCTATGAGAATGATGTTCTAGAGATCTTACTAGTTGTGGTCACGTATTTATGGCATATGGTGAAATTAATGGATTGACTTGATAGAAAATTATATTATGTTCATGATATTTGAAGTATGATGTCTCACTTGTCCACTTCCCTATCATGGAAATCTAGCCCTCGATGAAATGTTTATGTCATGATGTGATAACTAATCATGATGGATATGTGTTTGATGTTATGATCTAACCGATATACAATTGCATGACTCTAGTAAAGACAAGTTGATGACATGAATTAAGTTTATTCTCATTCAGAGGTAAAATATATCTCCGAATACATTTTTATTCATATTTCTAGTATATGTTTTATTCAATATGATTTATGGGTATATTACGTTTTTAATTCACAATAGACGTTTAAGCCTCTCTTGCACAATGGAAGGCCCATAGGTGCGACTATTCCTGTCAGATACAAAATTAAAGTTTTGTGAAGAAAAACGACTTGTATTCTGACTCAAGGGGACAATAACATGTATGACGACTCTAAATTGATTTCTGATTTTTTCGGGTTAAACTTGTTAATCACAAAAAATAAAGGGTCAAGCATGAAATCATATGGTCAATTGGAAGATGTTTGTTCTGTACATGTGTTGCGTATATCAGTGTGTATGTTTGAAAAAAACTTGTGTTTGCAGGTGTGTGAGACATTGATAAGAATATGCCAGTATGTTTTTGCTACAAAAGTTTGGCATGATTTGGGTGATTGAAGAGCTATGTTTGGAATTTTTGGAATGATGCTTAATAATGACTTAGACCTTTGACTCAATGATTGAGATATGTCTAGAGTTATAGAGCTTACCATGATCGCAAATTTATATTTGACATGATTTGATTTGGATATTGTTGATTTTCCATGATGACAATGCTATGTGCAAATAGTGACCTTCAATGTCTTATGTGAGTATTCAGAATTATGGTTATGTCTTGGCCTTTTTATTCCTACCACAATGGTTGTTGTGACATAGTATGAATATGGAACATGCATGACTTAACCTTGATGTATGCACTTGCATGTAGTAATGGAAATGAATGATAATGGCATGATAGATGATTGTCAAGTTGACTTGACATTAAATGAAGTCAAGACTTGATATGAGCTGTACCTGTCACTAGTTGAAAGAATTGATACTATGAGATCAATGTCTTTCCTAATAGTTTTGGTATAGCTTCTAAAGTGCGATGAGATGAGTTTCTTGACACAACCTTGATTTATGTAAGGCTGAGTATGTTGGCTTGGTAAGACATTATGTTTACCGAGAGCATTGCATGATGCAAGCTCCCTGATTCAGGTTCATCCATACTTGATTTTTATTTTATGAAGTGAGGATAATGAGTTCCAAGGTATGGCCTTGATTTTGATTATGCGTTTGTTTTTACATACTCATAGTCTACACTTGGCACGTAAATAATATTAAGAGGGAGAAGGATTCTAAGCTTCTGAAAATAGTATTAAGAGGGAGAAGGCTTCTGATGTTTTAAATAATGTATCATGGCATGATGAATCGATTTCTAAAATTATAGAAAGAAATCCTATATTTCAAATTTGTTGATAAAATGTCTTTTTGTAAGGGAAATATAAATCCTTGGACTCTCTTGGCTTCATTTCAAATGTTGTTGAACTTGACATGGAATCTGATATTTTATTGAAGCGTTGATGTTCTGTTTTGAACATCCATCCATATATGATGTGTATAAAACATGATTAAATTCATGATTGAGCTACTTCATTAAGAATTTCCACCAAACACATTATTGAAACATCTCCATGAAATATTATGCTTTTAAAGGTTTCGATATTTCTCCCATGATATGTAGCTGCATGGCTGAGCCGAGGATGTTTGGTATTAGTATTGATGAGCACATTTTAATATGAGATATGCCAGTATATCAAGAATGCGAGGTCCATAGCATGGCCAAGGTTGGGTATAATGTTGCCAGCATGGATAGCTATGAGGCGGGATGAAGAAGCCCCTTAGACAGTTGTATGAGCATGATATGGATATGACATGGATCATTGTGATGACAAAGGTCCCATATATATACATAGTTGGGATATAGATTCTTACATTTAGACAGTGCAACTTTTCAGAACAGGCTTATGCTTATGATTTACACCCCCGTGAGATGAAGGATGATTAAGGTATCTTGTTGTATTTTATATGATTATGTATGTTATAACATAAAATTGGATTTTATGATCTGTATGAATAAGAATCAACTTCTATTGAGACAAGCAGACACCATATGTGAGTATGATGAAAGCAGCATTGGTCGAGGACACTAATCCATCTCTTCCGTCATGTATGAGCTCTGAGGATTAGGAATTGAGATATAGGGATACTCTCAATAATAGGACGTCTTCCCTAGATGCTACCCATAAAATTAGATATGTTTCTCCCCTATCTTCATAGGGTTGTAGAATGTTTCTCCCCTGATTTGTCTTTGAAGAGTATACCCTAGTTCGAATCATACACACAAGCAGGACTTGTTTGGAATACTACTTAGGGTGTACAAAACAAGTCCATTATGGTGCAATTGTTCTACCACATGACTATTCAGGATCATTTATGGCAAGATTAGTAGAAAATAGGATGGGTTGAGATAACCCTATATAGCTCCGAGTTGAGATTGAGCTCCCTGATGTAATCCGAGGGTCAATATTGGCTCCCCTGCGTGTTTAGATATCTTATTTCTTAATATGGAATTTTATATGTATAGCTCCCCCATGAGATTCCGAGTTGAGATATGCTCCCCGATGTGGTTACAGGTTTATGTGTGCTCCTTGATGGTATTCTCTTTGATTTTGATTGATTATGATATTGAAGGTAGTACCATGATGGAAGAGATTTCAGATGGTAGCCTAACAGATGAACGGTGGTAGCTTAAGCTCCCCTCCGATGACAAATTCTTACTCTTCTAGATTCGATAATGTTGAACACATGAGAAACAACAATCAAGAGATAAGATGGAATAAGCATGACAAGTACATTGATGATCTGCAATAGTTTCACAGCATGATGATTGCTCACATAGATAATAAACTACAATATGTGATGACGCATGAAGAAAAAAAAGTGGCATATTGATCGATGAACAGATATTGGGAGGTGGAATTCTCCCTGATTGAGAGGGAGTGTTAAAATTATGCAATTGAGGTGAAATTCCACTTAGAGAGCTCATATGGTCCATATCAAAATTGCATTAGATTTCGATTTTTGAGAGGACCAAGATCAACCTATAAATCACCCCAATCAGTTAAACAGAAGTTAAATTATGAATTATTTTATTTACTAATAAGAAATGGGATGGTTTGGTCTAAGCACATGTGGATTTAGTCGTGTCGGCCTCAACCCTAAGTGGACCTTCATGAAATCTATAAATAGAAGTGACTTGAATCTCAATCTCACACATTTTCTTAGGCGATTCTCCCCTTGCACTCTTTCTCTTGGTTCGTCTATTCTATTTTGGCTCACACAGACTTGACGAAAGAAATTCGCACAAGGGTCAAAACCACAGGCAAGGGGCTTGCTCTCATCTAGGGCTTATTGGGCATAGCCACAAGCACAAAACTAGAAACATCGGGCTAGAGCCATAGGAAGAGCATTGAAAGGTAACATCCAGGGTGCCATAGCCATGAGCAGAGCGTGGAAAGGTAGCAACTAGGTTCCTGAGCCCAGATCGGGTTGATTCGAGCTAGAGAAGCATGCCCCAAGTGCCCTTCCAGCAACAAGAGAGCTATATTCGTGGGCACAACATCTTGTGGGTGCGACTAAGTGTTTCTGGGCATATCTCGGATTGATCAACCTCCAATGCTCATGAAAATGTTTGTAATAAGCTTTGAAAGTGTCATCAATTCATATCTATGACTAGACTATTATATTTTAAAGAGTTTCAGTTATTAGCTGTATCTGGGGTCTCTTTCTATTGTATATCTGCAGATGTGTAGATATTCTCTATATATTTCCACTGCAAAGATGTATGTACAATATTCCTTCAGTATTAGCGGTGTTCATCAGTATGATACAACCAATGTCTGTGCATCTGAGTTCTCATAATCATGTTTCTTCAGTAGAAGTATGTTTAAGGTCATATTATGCAGGTGCTAGTTGTTTTAGTACATTATGAATATATGGATCAATGAATCATTGTAATCTTGTTTGATGAATCATTTGATGACTATATAAGAAGAATATTTTTCAAGGGTTTTCCTCATTCTCGGACCAATATCATTGTCTATATGTGTGCATGATTTTCTTCTTATGTTTCTTTATATTCAGTTGCATAGCTGATGATGATGTTATTGTTATTTTTACATAGTTGGACATGTCGATGTCTAATAATCTAGATATGAATAAAAATATAATGATATGGGCTGAACTTATCATGTAATTGAAGAAATGAAACTATCAAAGAAAAAACAATGTAGCCCTATCAAAAATTAACATGACAATAATGAGCCGATTCATGAATTAATTGATGTCCTATAGCTCATTCATCTGCAAACTTTCATAATCTCTCCTAGTACTATGCAACTGAGCAATATTGACTTTGGCCATACCCTTATAACTTGTTGCGAAGGTCTTTTGTGTTTTTTTTTTGAAGAAGTGATCATAATTTTCTGGAACACTGCTCAGACAACTTCCTTCTTGATAAGTTGAAAAGTTTGTGCATTCTTTTTTTAGTATTTCTTCCATAGTTTCCTCTCTCCATTAGTGAGAGTTGGTTCTTCTACTTCATCATTAGGTTTCGAAAACCCGAACTAGGCATGATCCCAAACATCAAAAGCCTTACACGTGATCTCCATCTTAATGGTGTACACATCATAATCCTTCTCTGTTTAAAAAAAACCATCCTTTAAAAAAAAAAAACTAAAAAAAACTTAATATGGTAAGTTCCTTTTAAATATTTATTTTTACAAAATCTTATAAAAATACATTTATAAAATTCCAATGTGAACTCTACACATAGTTATAAAGTTTTTTTTTAAATATTATTAGACTGTTTTTTCGCCCTGAAAATCATGGAAATTATGGTAAGATTTTAAGGCAGGCATTTTTGTAAATCCTTGTTATAACTATCAAACTTTAATATTTTGGGTGCCTTACAGATTTTTGATAGTTCTGAATCCATTTCCACCATGAAATCATGATTCAAACATTGTTAGTGTAATATTTCTTAAATTATTTTAGCTCAGATTCCGGTCAATTCCTCCGTCTAGTTAGACAACTCCATTATAAACTACCAAGTTGCATCCTTTCAAACTCGATTTCATACTTAACCCAAACTCACTTGACCTATTAAAACCTTTGAAATGTGTCAAAATGCTACACCGCACCTTTCGATACGCTAGGGTGGCGGTGATTCCCTGAAAATTACAACTCGGGTTAGGACAGGGAGGATATGGGTTTGAGACGTTGATGATGTTTTTTTAATTTAATTCATATAATCAATATTAATAATTTAAAATATTAATAACTTTCAGAAACCCTTTTCTGAATAGTTTTACCCGGCCGCCGCATATAGCGATTGATAAAATTAATGAAATTTTCTCTCCAGGTGAGAACCTGGAGAGTGTACAAACACACTCACACAATCTGATACAATCAATCAAGAGAAAAACATAGTACATATAGGCTTTCTCACAATCGGGTGGTTTGAACCACTCCCTGAATACTAGGATCTGAGATCTAGAAATAGAATCTCCATCCTATCCTAACTGAACTTTCCCCATTTCTAACACTTCCCCTTAATGGAGAAAGGGTATAGAATAATAAAATATGATAACATACGCCTGTTGGTCTAGTCTCAGCTAGGCTTACAATGGTAAAAGACATAAAAAAAACTTGGTAACAGAGTTTTCCTCTTGGTATTTATGCTTGTGAGACCATATTTTTTCATTCGTGGATGAGGCTTCATCTTCACTTTCTTTGTCATGAGATAGTGATGTATCTTCGCCTCATTTCTTCTCCAGTGATGGAAAGCTTGAACGCTTATCCTCTCCCTTTTAAAATTTATGACAGGCTTAATAGGAAATTGTTTTCTCTCACCATTTCTGGTGTCACGCATGTAAATTTCAGCAATGTTGTCATCTGCACACACATAAATATTGATGAGATTATCACATTTTAAATGATCTCCAACACTGTCTTCTTCTGCCACGCCTTCGCCATCAGCTTCATGTGGCTCGTCGAATTGATCTTCAACACTTTTTTCCTCTTTACATTCTTCCTGAAGATCAACTTGTGACTCTTTAATATCAGGATCTTGCACAATGGATTGTGCTTCTTGTTTCTCGTGGTCATCAACATAACCACATTGTTTTTATAAAAAAATTCCAGACTTAAAAATAATACTCATGCTAAATCCTCCAAATGCCAACATGAGAATATCATCATCATCATTCTCATCAGAAAAAATATCTAAAAAAATAGACATGTTGTTAAAAAATTTCCAGCTTATCTGGTTTTGTCTTGCTTCCATATTTCGACTCCACTCGGTCCTCTTACAAGCTCCAACAACCTCGTTACCACGCAGGCGGGAATCCTCCCTTTGGCAACTCTTCAATAGTAGAACCTTGTGGACTGTGGCTTATGTGCCACACAGGTCTCAGTGCCCTCGGCTCTTGCGACAAGAAACAGATGACCTCTTAACAAGCTAGAAAAAAAAACTATCAATGTCTAATTCTGATGCATGTAGTTAAAAATTTCTCATATGACACATATTTCTGAAAAAGACGCGGAAAATCAATTAATATTTTTTTAAATGAATGCTTTCCACCCAACCAAACTGAGGAATTGGGACTCAGCATATAATTCGATTTAATTGATAATATCGCAGCACTTGGACTTGAACATCAGTCAAACCCTTGCAGGGTGCAGCAATCGCAGATCTCTACCACGACCTATTCAAACTGGCGACAACTTTCACGGAGGTATACATAGGTCTCAATTGGCATTTACAATTAAGCAATTCCCACAACATTATAAAGGATAACGTGCCTCATGATCCTTTCGAAGAGTGAAAAAACATGAGAAATCCAGATTGCATGTCGATATTTAATTGAAGAAGAAAAAAAATATGTGCGTGACTTAACTTCCACTTCTCTGTTAACTGGACTGTAAGGTCTCAAACTCCGCCATATGCCAAAATCGAGCAACGCGAGTGGAACACCAAGCTCCAACAATTTCAATTCAAAGACCGGTCCTCTTCTTCAGCTTTCCTCTGACAGCGTAAAAGTCTTGATCAGTCCCAGAAACGGCCAGCACACAGGAATTGACAAAAAATTGTTAGAGGAAATAATCCCAAGAAAAACTTAGAAAAGTCCTCTCAATTCCGAGCTTTTGAATTGTCGGAATTCTAACCAATCTGGAATTAATTTTCCAATAGATCTATATCAACCAGAATAGATACATTCAAAATCAGGCTAGGCCAGACCAACACAGAGGCTGCTCACTTTCCCACATACCTAGTTCTACGCCTTGACAACTCGACTTCACAATATTCACACAGAGGTTGAAGTTTCCCAAAATGATTTTGATTTTTGGATAGTCAAAGTTACTGCTTCCTCCTCACCTCCAGGAAGCCTCTAACAGAAACCCTCTCCATATCAGCCGTAATTTGAGCTCAACCCTCGGGGATTCAATTTACATGGGGTTAGTAAGCTCTTTCGAATAAATTTTCAGTCCCAAAGAATCAACAAGAAAAGTAGTGCCATCTCCACTGGCTAAAATGGCCAAGGGATGGAGAAGCTATCTACATACCATTCGCCATAAGCTTGCATGATGGCGTCCGAATGTTCTTCATCATCCATGTATTACTTCAAACCCAGATTGTTAGTACACCAAAATGATCTGATGAAAAACTTACTGCCACGGCCTCTGCCACATCTTGCGGCCTTCAAAATACTCCAACGACGATGTACCTTCCCTCAACTCAACGTAAAACGTATAGTCCTCTTTCTTCTGCAGCTCTCATACCATGTCAACAATTGCAGAAGACATGAAGTTTGCTATTATTCTGTAAAGGTATGCATGAAGGCTTACACTCATCCATCTTAAACCTAGATAATAGAATATTTGCATACTTACCCTGGGACAAGAAAGTTTGACTTGAATCTCTCCAAAATTATAGACCCAAACAATATTGCATTTCTCCAAGGTCCTTCATTTCAAATTTCTGTGATAATTGTTGCTTGATTTCTTCAACGAGATTGTCTACACTTCCTGTTATTATCAGATCATCTACATACAAAGAAATCACCACTATTTTTCCTTCATTATTAAACATGGTATATAAATTGGGATCATTTTTGCTCCTTTCATGACCATTCGTGAGGAAAAAAGAATCAATTTTTTCATACCAGGATCTAGGTGCCTGCTTTAAACCATATAAAGCTTTCTTTAAACTGCATACTAGATGTTCTTCTCCCTTCTTAACAAAACCTTCAGGCTATACTAAGTATACTTCTTCTTTTAAATCACCATTTAAGAAAGCAGACTTAACATCTAATTGATGTATTTTCCAATGATGTTTAGTAGCTAAAGCAATAATCATTCTGATGATATTTAATTTTGCAACAGGGGAAAATGTCTCCTCAAAATCAATACCTTCTATCTGGGAATATCCCTTTGCCACCAACCTTGCTTTATGTTTATTAATAGACCCATCTGCTCTAAATTTCAACTTAAATAACCATTTGCAACCTATGGGTTGTTTATCATCAGGAAGTTTTACTAGATCCCAAGTATTTTTCTTAATGATAGATTCATATTCCTCATTCATTGCTTTCTTCCATTCAAGACTTTTACTAGCTTCATAAAAATTAGAAGGTTCTGCAATGTTTAACATACCAATCATAAGCGCACAATCCCTATATTGAGCTGGTAATTGTTTTGGCCTGCTTGATCTTCTGAGTGGTGGGGGTTCAATTATTCTGCTTGTTTCTTCCCTACTGTTGCTTTATCCTCAACAGAAGAAGAATATCAAGCCATGTGTGCAGCGACATGTGAGGCAGTTTGATGATCATAGCTTCTTTCTGCTCTTCCCCTGCATCTTGGAGAAGTCTACGCAACCAAGCTACCTCACATGTCGCTGCACACATGGCTTTATATTCTGCTTCTGCTGAGGATAAAGCAACAATATGCTGCTTCTTCCGATTTTTCGTCATCATCCCTCTTTTACTTCAAACCCATATTACCGGTACATTGAAATGATCTGATGAAAAAATTACTGCCATGGCCTCTGCCACAGCTCGTGGCTTTCAAAATACTCTAGCAACAATGTACCTTCCCTCAACTCAGCGTACAGCGTACAGTCCTCTTTCTTCTGCAGCTCTAATATCATGTCAACAATTGCAGAAGACATGAAGTTTGCTATTCTGTTGTAAAGGTGTGCATGAAGGCTTACACTCATCCATATTAAACTTGGATAACAGAATCTTTGCATACTTACCCTGGGACAAGAAAGTTTGAATTGAATCTCTCCAAAATTCTAGACCCAAACAGTATTGCATTTCTCCAATGTCCTTCATTTCAAATTTCTGTGATAATTGCTTCTTGATTTCTTCAATGAGATTTTTTTCACTTCCTGTTATTATCATATCATCTACATACAAAGAAATCACCTAATGTCTAATAAAAAACAAAATCAAAACTACGTAACAAAATATCACCTAATCTCCATTAATTTCTAACACTCCCCCTTAATGGAGAAAGGGATTTTTAAACACACCTAATGTATCCCTAAACAAATAAAACTTTACTCTTCCTAATGGCTTAGTGAATATATCAGCCATGTTATCAGAAGAATTACAATACTCTATAGAAATCTCTTTGGACTGCACTTTCTCCCTAACAAAATGAAATTGAGTGTCAATGTCCTTAGTGTTTTTATGAAACAAAGGATTGTAACCCAATTTTATGGAACTCTGATTGTCACAATTGATGATTGTAGCTTCTGTCTATTCTTCCCCTGCATCTTGGAGAAGTCTACACAACCAAACTGCCTCACATGTTGCTGCACACATGGCTTGATATTCTACTTCTGCTGAGGATACAGGAACAATATGCTGCTTCTTGCTGCACCAAGAGATGACCCCGAAACCAATGTTGAAGGTGTAACCTGTAATTTATCTTCTGTCATCTAGATTTATCGCCCAATCTGAGTCTATATAACCTGTCAACTTAACATCAAATGAGTCAAAATACAAAATACCAAAGTTTGATGTTCCTTGCTGATACCTTAATACTCCTCTTGCAGCTCTCTAATGACTGTCATGGGGTTGAGTCATAAACTAACTCAAAACACTCACTGTATAAGCTAAGTCAGGTCTTGTTGTAGTCAAATAAATAAGACTACCAACCAATTGTCTGTATAATGTTGCATCTGCATATTTTGAATCATCATTCATCTGAAGTTTACTATTCTACTGTAAAGGTATGCATGAAGGCTTACACTCATCCATCTTAAACCTGGATAACAGACTCTTTGCATACTTACCGTGGGACAAGAAAGTTTAATTTGAGCTCAACCCTTGGGGATTCAATTGACGTGGGGTTAGTAAGCTCTTGCGAACAACTTTTCAGTCCCATAGAATCAACAAGAAAACTAGTGTCGTCTCCACTAGCTAAAATGGCCAAGGGATGGAGGAGTTGTCTACATACCATTCGCTAGAAGCTTGCATGCTGGCGTCCGATTGTTCGTCATCGTCCCTCTATTACTTCAAACCCAGATTGCTGGTACAACAAAATGATCTGATGAAAAACTTACTGCCACGGCGTCTTCCACAACTCGTGACTTTCAAAATACTCCAGCGATGATGTACCTTCCCTCAACTCAACATACATCGTACAATCCTCTTTCTTCTGCAGCTCCGATACCATGATAAAATTAATTAAATTGGCTCTCCAGGTGAGAACCTGGAGAGTGTACAAAAACACTCACAAAATCTGATATAATCAATCAATAGAACAACCTAGTACATATAGGCTTTCTCACAATCGGGTGGTTTGAACCACTCCCTGAATACTAAGATCTGAGATCTAGAAATAGAATCTCAATCCTATCCTAACTGAACTTTCTCCATTTCTAACACCGATGGGTTTGAAATGGAAATGAGGTGGCTGTGTATGGGACTTGATTCAGAGTAGAAATTTAATGCCTTCTTACATAGGCTCGTTGATTTTGGTGAAATACTTTCAAAATTTTTGTGTGTGGTTTGAAATTTGAAAAACCATTTGAAAACCTTGATCTTATGTATTCAAAGATACAAAACTAAAATATTATGCGATAATCAAATCTATATCATTTATTTTTTAGCTGTGAAAGAATGGAAATTTTAAATGTTCTATTCGGAAATAAATCACACTTATAATTTAAAAAAAATTAAAAAAATTTGTGATTACTAAATCTAGACTATTCATATATTATTTCTATTTTTTTCTATTTGTGAAAAGGTGTATAAAATTGCTGAAAAAAAAATCTTCTAACTTTTTTTTTCCTATTCATGAAAAGGTCTATTACATTGCTGAAAAAGATTCTCTACTTTTTTAAAATATTTATTTAATAGTAGAGTTGCATATATTGCCACAACATACAATAAGTGAAGTGTTTTATATTCTTGCAAAGATTTCTCCAAATTTTTATGATACATTAAGAAGTAAGGTTTCATATTTTAACCTATAGTAGATTCTCGAAAAAAAATTCAACACTATGGGGCTTTTGAGGTGGTGTTTGGCTAGCTAACTAATTATAGTGTAGGTTGGATTATAAGAAATCTTAGATGGTTTCTATAGCCTAGTATATCTTACCTTAGGCTTATAGAGGCTCAGTCTCACCTTATTTTAGTGTAGGTTGGATTATAAGAAATCTTAGATGGTTTTTATAGCGTAGTCTATCTTACTTTAGGCTTAGAGAGACTCAGTTTCACGTTATTTTGGGTTTTAGAAGTTGATTATGCTTTTTCATTTTTCAATTAGGGTTATTTTAACTAGTACAAATTTGAATTACCTTACTTTGATTTGTCTCTGTAGTCAATCTGCTTGAACGAAAATATTCTACTAAAACATTTTCTGAATAAGGCTTCAAGAGATGATGGCTCATGCATTTTTCTTCATAAACACGTTTCCGTTCATAATTTAACAACATTGAATATTATTTTTTGTGGTTGATTGCAATATCACACTATGTTAACGTTAATGTTGTAATTATGTTGATACATGTTTTCTTGGGGATTAGTCTCAATAGATATTGTTTGCCCCAACCAATCATAAAATCTCATTTTTTTTGTTTCCTCAAATTAGAATATTGAAATATAGCACTTGGAATAATTTAACTCTTACAAGTTATCTCACTCAATCTCCTCTAAATATGTATACTCATCTCCATCCAAATCTAACACATTTAATAGTACATTTAATTTTGTATATATTTTTCTTGATTCAATATTCCCACTTCTCCTATTCGCCTTCCTTTGCAGCTAGTTATCTATTTCCCTTTCCCAACATACTAAGAATGATTGTTTCATACACACATGTCGCTATCAAAATGGAAAGTGGATTCAATCACAAGGGATCGAAGGAGCACCAGCACGGATGAGTGGGGACATTTCTCAATTGACTCCGAAAAGTTGTGACTTGATTCCGTACATGAAAAAAGTCTAGACTCACCACACCATCTCCCTACACATTTACTCCTCCTCACCTAATTTATTGGCTTAGGGTTGGAAATCGTCACACCATCTTGCCCCACATTTAACCCTCACCTAATTCAGTGGCTTAGGGTTTTCGATGGTACATCCAGGTGGAAAGCGTCAACTCATGCAACACTTGTCTTTCAAAGATGCTACCTGTCAAAACTGGCGTCTAGTCGACCTAGTCGTGGACCTCTACATTTAGCTACAGACCACGACCTGCTTTGGCAAGCGAACCTAGAAACGTTTAGTCTTGGCTTGGCCCACATTATAGGAACAAGAAACTCCATTCATAACATCATACAGAAGACGATCAATGGAAGAAAAAAGGTTCCGCGACCTGAATTACATGCCGTATAAAAAAATGGAGAGTAAGTTGATGTATATAAATATATATATCAAATTAATTAAAAACAATAATTTATTTTTCAATTTATTATTATATTTATTATTCAATTTAATATTATATATGTTTAAGTAAAATATAATTTATTATTTTTTAATTTGAATTTTGAGTTCAAGACGTAGAAAATAATTTGAAATTTGTGAAATCAAAATTTGTTTATATATTTATTAAAAAGAATTAACCTTAAACTAATCCTTTAAAATCGTAAATAGTTTGTTTTGCTTAAAAAGTATATTAAGAAGCATATATTTTGTTTTTCCTTATAAAAGTTTATTACAATTTATTATTATCATGAAAATATTGAAAAATCTATGTATAAGAAGATTAAATTAATATCAATTAAATATGATATAGTAAGAGGAATGAGTTATAATTACTTTAACCAAATATGTTATTTATTTTGGATGGATATTTATATGTAAAACGTTTCTTATAATTTTGAAATGCATTGTTTCATTTAAGGTCTTTGGGAGTATTGAAAATGAGTTATTTTCACACATTGAAATATTCTTTTTAGAGTAAATAATAAATCTCACCACAACCCGTAAGGATTAGGCTTCCAAAATTCTCTGTCTTAATAGGAAAAGGCCCAAGTGAGTTTAATTGGGAGTTGATATAAAGAGTAGATATTTGGATGTCGAAAATCCCTACTAGTCGAATGTGTTGGATTTGGAGTTTTGAGATGACCACAAGAAAAATGTCTAGCAAAAGATATAGGCTTCAACTGAATGATGGTTTGATGATGACGAAAAACAATAGATATTAGCATAAAGGCTCAAATATTCTTTCAATTATAAGATTTGATGTATTTTATGAGATAAAGGATTTGAAAAGGTAGTTTAAATATGACCACAAGCTATTGTCTAGAAAAAAAACATGAAATCTTCTATTAAATAGTGGTTTAAGGAGGAGCACATATCATCACTCTAGCATTAAATCTTGCTCCTTATCATCCCACAACTTATCTTTAACTTTGAAAGGAATAGTATTTTTAATATTATTCTTCTTTTCAACTAGGGTTAGAAATGGAAATTTCGAGACCTGGTTTGAAATATAAATGGAACGGCTACTAGTTAAAATTTTTGGATCTTATAAGATTAATATTTTTGTAATTATTAAATTTAAGTCATTCAATCAATTTTTTTATTTGCGCAAGAATGAAAATTCTAAAAACCACTTTCTGAAGTAAACCACAACTCTAAACTTATTTAAAATATACAAGCATAATTAAAATAAACAAGTCAAAGAAAAACATTTCTTGGTGAAATCATTTTATTTAAATGAATCATTTTTTTGTCGTATGGCTTATTCAAACGGTTAGATGTATTTTTCATAAATCAACTAACAAACTTTTCATTAACTAAAAAAAATGAAATTGCAAAAAAATTTCTATGTTCTTAAACATAAGTAGTTTAAAAACACAGTTTGTTTAGCATAGCAACTTTTTTCTACGCCTGAAAAATTGAATTCGTAAATTTAAAAACACAGTTTCTTTAGCATAGCAACTTTTTTCTACACTTCAAAAATTGAAATCGTAAATTTTTCTTGACCTTCGGAAATGGTGAATTCGTCAAAAATGATAGGTTAGGTTTCAACCAAGTAGGAAAGAATTTTATTTTATTTTTGTTTAATTTGTTTATGAAAATTATAATTATTTATTTATTTAATTAATTTTCAACAAAATAAAATTTATTATTAAATATTATTATTTTTATTTTACAAATTAAAATATATATTTCTAAATTACAAATAATTAAATATTTTTATTTTTATTTTACAAATTAAAATATATATTTGTAAATCAAAAATATTCTACAAAGTTCAAAGTTCAAATTATACTCATTGTATCATTCATTGTAAGATCGCCTTGAACTTCACGCGAAATAAACCTTTCTATTATTATTTTCTTTACCTACTAAATTCCTTGCAAGATAATGATTTCTATTATATTGTAGTTAACCTTGAGTTCATTAATATATTTACTAGTCTAGTCCAGGTGACAACTCACTTATTTTAATTTCGATTTTCTCATTAGTATAGTTCACATTTATTTTTTTGGTGAGAATATAACACTCGGTTATTTAATTTATTATTATATATTTTTAAGTAAAATATAATTTATTATTTTTTAATTTTAATTTTGAGTTCAATAGGTAGAAAATAATTTGAAATTTGTGAAATCAAAATTTTTTTATATATTTATTAAAAACATTTAAAATTAAACTAATTCTTTAAAATCGTAAATAGTGTATTTTTCTTAAAAAGTAATTTAAAAACCATATATTTTGTTTTTCCTTATAAAAGTTTATTACAATTTATTATAATCATGAAAATATTGAAAACTTTATGTATAAAAGATTGAATTAATATCAATTAAATATAATATAGTAAGAGGAATGAGTTATAATTACTTTAACTATATATGTTATTTATTTTGGACATTGGATATTTATATGTAAAACATTTCTTATAATTTTGAAATGCATTGTTTTTTCATTTAAGGTCTTTGGGAGTATTGAAAATGAATTATATTCATGCATTGAAATATTCTTTTTAAAGTAAATAATAAATCTCACCACAACCCCTAAGGATTAGGCTTACAAAATTCTCTGTCTTAATAGGAAAAGGCCCAAGTGAGTTTAATTAGGAGTTGATATAAAGAGTGGATATCTGGATGTGTAAAATTCTTACTAGTTGAATGTGTTGGATTTGGAGGTTTTGAGATGACCACAAGAAAAATGGCTAACAAAAGATATAAGCTTCAACTGAATAATGGTTTGATGATGAAAAAAGACAATAGATATTAGCACAAAGGCTCAAATATTCCTTCAACTATAAGAGTTGATGTATTTTATGGACTAAAGGATCTGAAAAGGTAGTTTAAATATGACCACAACCTATTGTCTAGAAAAAACATGAACTCTTCTATTAAATGATAGTTTAAGGAGGACCACATATCATCACTCTAGCATTAACCCTTGCTCCTTATCATCCAAAACTTATCTTTAACATTGGAAGGAATATTATTTTTAATATTATTCCTCTTTTCAAGATGATCTCCTCTTATATACCCTAATTTTTGAGCTAATATTGATCATCCTTATACAATCCCACTTGAGTTGGAGGCGGTGGTTTTAGTTAGATCTAGAAGAAATTTTGGAAAACCACTTGGATTTCACGTTGTAAAGTCTCTTCTTATACATCATACATACTATAATTGTTTATTAAAATTAATATATATATATATATATACATATATATATATATATATATCTTTCTCATATTAATATAATACTAGTCTAGATTCATCTTAATTCTAGATCTAGGGTCGAGAGTGATAAAATCCTTGGAGGTGCAAACCCATGAAAAGTATCCTCAAGGAGAGAAAAAAAAAAAAAAAAAAAATTGTTGCCATAATTTAAGCAACTCTTTGCATAAAAAATGGATAAGAATATGGTGTAAATAAATATACCTACCAAGGTTACTTCCCATCATTATTTATGTTTTTAGTATCACTTATGGAGGCAAAACTTACAACCCACCAAAACTTATGGAAGTCCTTGTGATGGAGTATGAAATTAATTTATCCACTTCACATCCGAATTTATTACTTCTTGCTAAAGCAAGCATATAGGATTAATTTAGCATTGACCAATGTCAATTATAATTTTTAATGTAATTGTTAGCACTACTGTAGAAAGCACATATCAACCCCATATACAAATTAATTTCTTTGAAAAAATTAAGTACTTTATTTATGGTAGACATTATTTTTTTTGTTATTACTATTTTTAATTTCTTAACATAAGTATTATTTTAAATTTTTTTATGTAACATTAAGTGACAACATATCCCCATACTTGGTTGTAGAGTGCATGCAACCAATGTATTTGATACTTAGGACATTGCAATGAAGAGTTGACATTGATGTGTGGGTATTCTGCACAATAGTTGTTATGACTCATTGATTTTTTACTTGGAGAACTTATTTGTTTCTCATGACTATGTATGCCAATATTTTCTACAGCCAATATGTTTTTACAATTTTTTATTTATAAGTGCCTTTATGAACTTCAAAACTCTAAACTTATGTTACTAGTCTAATTTCTCTTGGGACAAATAAAGAACATTTTTTTTTTACTCTACATTATCCTCATTTAACATAATGCCTATTAGAATCCTCACAATTAACATCCAATATCCACAATATCTTCCTTCTATCTATTATAATTAAAATAAAGAACAATTAACCACATTTATATGTAGTTGATATAAACTATAGTTGAATCACATTACCTAAAAAAGAAAATTAATTCTTTTATTTAAAAAACTCACATATTATTATTCATTAAACAATAATATTTAAACTTACTAATATCATAAAATTTATACCAAAAGCATCACATATTAATGTTCATAATCATATATTAATATTCATATTATAATCAATAATCAAACAAAAATATTAACATCCAATATCCACAATATGTTCCTTTTATCTATTATATTTTATCCTTTTATCTATTATAATTAAAATAAAGAACAATTAACCACATTTATATGTAGTTGATATAAACTATAGTTGAATCACATTACCTAAAAAATAAAAAATAAAAAATAATTAAAAAAACTCACATATTATGATTCATTAAACAGTGATATTTAAACTTACTAATATCATAAAATTTATACCAAAAACATCACATATTAATGTTCATAATCATATATTAATATTCATATTATAATCAATAATCAAACAAAAATATTTTAACTTAATTTTATTTTTCATAGATACACATTATCATTTTATATTTCAATCTATAAAACCTTTCATTTATGTATGTTGGTTGGATGTACACCTATAAGAATATATGTGACAAATTTATGTTTGTGGTGGTTTTGGGTAGTAATAAAATTCATTACTATAAATGTGTTCTATTTCTCGCACTACATACTTGTAGTTGCTTACATGTATGAAAATTGATGCACAAGGCTAAATGTGTTGAATGCCTTGCACTACAAAGAAGCATGTAGTGATTTAAATATATGAAAATTGAGTGAAGCATGTAGTGATTTACATGTATGAAAATTGAGGGATAAGGCCCTTATTTAAAGGAAATGCGCTATACATTATTTTTCTAGGTAATTTTAAAGGAAATTCAGACTAGAAATTAATATTGGTGTCTACCAAAAGCAAATCGTGTAAACTAAATGATTCTTGCAAAAATAAAATGGTCTAGTGATAATACCTATATATCTCTGCATAAAAGAATACATGCATACCTATGCATCAAACCAACACATTTAATCGTTTTTGGAAACTTGAATTGAGCCTAAAATAAAATGGTGTAGTGACTATATATATATATATACCTATGCATCAAACCAACACATTTAATCGTTTATGGAAACTTGAATTGAGCAAAAACCTGCATACTTGTATACCAACAAATCTATTATTAATGATGGCTAGTTAAATCTAAAAAATTCCACATGAGAATAATGATGGCTAATTAAATCGAAAATAAATTTCATAAGGAAATAGGAAAACCCAATAGTACAAACAGTAAGCTTAAATAACGATTCTTAATGCGAAATAAATACTTTAAAAGAATCGAAAAATAAAAATTAATGTCCAATAAATCATACCTCCAGCCATTGATGCTACTCACAATCTATTTTATATGAAAAAATTTCGGGCTGCTTCACTATATAGAAAATCCCTTCAACCCTTCCCTTCAGTGAAAAAATTCCAAGCCACGTATACTACTAGGTTTTCCAGAGCTACTGACTTGAAATAATGATGACATTGTAGCCCCGAAATCAACATCCGTTCACGTTCTAAATTCGTATCTGGAGATTCCAAAATTCAATTACTCATGTGGAATAGAGGTGAACGAGGCCTACATAAACATGCAGTCTCTTTGTTGCTTCTCATTCGAGGAGAGTGAGCATTGCCTGTACAAAAACACGACTTTCCTATCCTTCACACAAACATAAATAAAAAGAATTCAGGAAATCTGAAGGCACTTCTAAGCTCTACTCACTCTAGCTTGATCGTGTAAATATGAAGGGGATTGAGTTAGTGAGCTTGGGGACTGAACAGAAGTATTTATAGCCAAGCTTCCATCAAGCTTCTGTTGGCTATGTGTCAAGTGTTCCACAAATCATGGTAGAGAACTACAGTGGGAGTAATGGACCACTTTAGAAGCTCCCAACAAGAAAATTAATTAACTGTAGTTGATTTCCATAATTTAAGGAAATGACTACAGTTGGTTTCCATAAATTAAGGAAATGACTGCAGTTGGTTTCCAGAAATAATTAACTGCAGTTATTTCCAGAAATAAATGGCTGTTGGGAGAGGGAGCGAAACATTCTCCCACTTGGTCCATACTTCCAAACTTAATGTCTCATCTTAAAAACCCATTGATAATCTGTATTAAGTAATAGATACATGAATCATGGTGATAAGTCCTCTAATGATGAGTATTATCTTCCATGTATTACTATGTATTTATTTCTATTAAAATTTATGTGGAAACAATTTCTTAATGAATAAACCCTATGTTTATTCTTGGTCCTACATAGATGAATTCTCTCAAATCAAATTAAGGTGCACATAAATATGAGAAAAACATCACAATAATTAAGAATTTCATTAAAAATAACATTGTTCATACAATTAGAAACTACATAATGGAACCAAGTCCCATATTCATTACATGATCCTTGAATTTAAACGGTGGCATGCCCTTAGTCAAAGGATCAGCGATCATCAACTCAGTTCTAACGTGCTCAATGACCACTTTCTTTTCTTTAACACGTTCCCTTATAGATAAATACTTAATGTCGATGCGTTTATTTCGACAACCACTTTTGTTGTTCTTAGCCATAAAAAAAGTAGCTGAATTGTCGCAATATATTCTTAATGGTTTAGATATAGAATCCATAATTCTAAGCCCAAAAATGAAACTCTTAAGCCATACACCATGTCAAGTATCCTCAAAATAGGAGACGAACTCGGCTTCCATAGTGGAAGTGGAAATCAAGGTCTGCTTGGCACTCCTCCATGATACAACTCCACCGGCCATCATAAAAATGTATCTTGATGTTGATTTGCGTGAATCAACATATCCAGCAAAGTCAGAATCTGAGTAGCCGATTACCTCCAAATTTTTCGTCCATCTATACATAAGCATGTATTTTTTGGTTCCTTGAAGGTATCTCATTACTTTCTTTGCAGCTTTCTAGTGCTCTAAACCTAGATCACTCTGATATCATCCCAACATTCCCACAACAAATGCAATGTCAGCTCTTATGCAGACTTGAGCATACATTAGGCTTCTGATAGCAGAAGCATATGGAATTTTCTTCATTTGTTCCCTTTCAAAGTCATTCTTCGGGCATTGGTTCAACTAAACCTATCACCCTTCACAATGGGAGTGACACTCGGTGAACAATCCTTCATCCGAAATCTCTCTAAAATTTTACTAATATATAGGTTTCCTGAGACATACCCAAGATGCCTCGAAATCTGTCTCTATGGATCTTAATGCCAATGACATAAGATGCCTCACCCATATCCTTCATATTGAAATTTTTAAAGAGGAATTGTTTCACCTCATGCAGTAAACCCTTATCATTGGTTGCTAGAAAATTTTCATCCACATATAAAACAAGAAAAAAGATTTTTCTCCCACTGAATTTTAGGTACATACATTCATCCATAATTTTTTCTACAAAACCGAAAGAAGAAATTACATTATGAAATTTCAAATACCATTGGCAGGATGCTTGTTTTAATCCATATAATGATTTCTTGAGCTTGCAAACCAATTGCTCACCAACACCAGAGGAGAATCCTTCAGGTTGTTTCATGTAAACCTCCTCCTCTAGATCTCCATTGAGAAATGTCGTTTTCACATCCATTTTGTGCAACTCCAAGTGAAAATGGGCTACTAATGCCGTAATAACGTGCAAGGAATATTTCTTAGATATAGGAGAGAAAGTCTCTGTGTAATCCATTCCTTCTTTCTGAGTGAATCCCTTTGCAACAAGTCTTGCTTTGTATCTCTCAATGTTGCCCAATGAGCCTTTCTTTGTCTTAAAGACCCATTTACATCCAATGGATTTTGCACCATTAGGAAACTCAACATGATCCTAGACTTTGTTACTCTTCATAGAATTCATCTCTTCCTTCATGGCATCATACCATAATTCTGATTCTTTGCAACTCATGGCTTGTGAAAAAGACTCGGGATCATTTTCGGCTCCAATGCTGTAGTTAGATTATTGCAGATACACAACTTAATCATTAGGAATTTCTGATCTCTTTGGTCTAGTATATCTTCTTAAAGTTGTACCACCATCTTCCTGATAAGTATGTGGTTCAACTCGTTGTTCAAAAATTCTTGGAAATTCTTGAACTATTTGATCTACTGGAATGTCGTCAGTAGCTTGTGGAACTTAAACAATTGGTTGTTAAACACAATTTTGTACTTGAGGGGTGTTGTGAACAATTACCAATATATCACTCGAGGTGGAGGGTTGAGATTCTGAATGATCCTTCTCAGAAACTATGTTCCTGGTTTGATCGCTCCCACTGATCAAGTCATTTTCAAGAAACTTTGCATTTCTTGATTCCACAATCCTAGTGCTACGAGATGGACAATAAAATTTGTAACCTTTAAACCTTTCATCGTATCTAATGAAATACCCACTAATTTTCCTTGGGTCCAGCTTCTCTTGTGGATTATATATTCTCACTTCAGACGGGCATCCCCAAATGCACATATGTCACAAACTCAGTTTCCAACCTTCCCATAATTCAAATGGCCTTTTAGGAACAGCCTTGATTGGAACTCGGTTTAATATATACATTGTCGTATTAAGTGCTTTAGTCCACAAGGATTTAGGAATATTGGAGCTGCTAAGCATACTCGGCACCATGTCTAATAATGTTCGGTTTATTCTTTCTGCTACACCATTCTGGTCGGGTGAACCAGGCATGGTATATTGGGCAACAATCCCATGCTCTTGAAGAGATTTTTCGAATGGCCTAGGTGCTTGTCTATATTCTGTGTATCTACCATAATATTCTCCACCTCTATCTGATCTCACGATCTTAATTTTCTTGCCGCATTGTTTCTCTACTTCAGCCTTAAAAATCTTAAAGGCATCTAATGCTTCGCTTTTTCTATGAAGCATGTAGAGATACATATATCGTGAGTAATCATCTATAAAAGAGATGAAGTATCTCTGACCATGTGAGTCCATGTCTGGACTACATATATCAGTATGTATGATCTCTAATATGTCCGAACTCCTATTGGCACCTTTCTTTGACTTGTTGGTCTGCTTTCCCTTTATGCAGTCCACACAAGTCTCAAAATCAGTAAAATCCAGAGTATTAAGTACCCCTTCATTTACCAATATTTTAATTCTTTCTATGGAGATATGACCTAGTCTCCAGTGCCATAATTTAGAGGAATTTTCATTAATAACACATCTTTTAGTGCCAGTGTGAACATGCATTGAATCATAAGTGACATTGTTTTGTAAATTAATGCAGTAAATACAATTAGACAAAATACCATTCCCAACACAATCAGATTTATAAAATAAACTGAAGGATGTCTCTAAAAAGTGAAAGGAATATCCAAAAGGTACAAGCCTTGAAACTATAATCAAGTTTCTAGAAAAAATTGGTACATAAAGGTCTTTTCTAATTCTAAAACAAAGCCACTACTTAAAGTTAAATAGCATGTTCCTATAGCTTCCACATGCGAGCCCATCTTGTTTCCTGATAAGATGCTTTGCTGACTTCCCACTGGCTTCCTTAGGTTTTGCAAACCCTGCAAGGAATTCGAAATGTGAATTGTTGATCCAGAATCAATCCACCAGGTGTTAATATTGACATTAACCATATTATATTCATAATAAACTAACGAGATTGGATTACCTTTGTCTGCAAGCCATTTCTGAAATTTGGCACATTCCTTCTTCATGTGTCCCTTCTTTTTACAGAAGAAACACTTGGAATCCTTCTTGATATTGGCTTGGGGAGGTATTTTACCTTTCCATTTCCAATTGGCTTAAGATTTTCCCTTTCCTCACGTTGCAAGCATTACACTTTCTTCCATTTCCATCACCAGTCTCTCTTCCTCTTGAACACACATGGTCATGAGTTCATTAATTGACCATTTATCCTTATGTGTGTTGTATGAGATTTTGAAGGGTACGAACTGGTGCGGAAGGGTGTTTAGGATGTAGTGCACCAGGAAAGACTCTGATATTTCAACCTCGATTTTCTTCAATTGAACCACAGTGTCCCGCATTTGCATGATGTGCTCGTGCACACCTTTCATACTGGTGAGCCTTAGGGATGAGAACTTCATGATTAGGGTGCTTGCTAGTGCCTTGTCTGAAGTGACGAATTGATCATCAATGGCTTTTAGAAAGTCTTGGACCTCTTCATGCTAATCAACGAAACCACGAATACCAACTGAAATTTTAGTCTTAATGAACATCATTCTCAGGCGATTAGATCGTTCCCATCGTTCATAAAGTGTGATGTTCGCTACAGTGCTGGTATTAGTAAGTTTTGGTGGTTCATATTTCCTAATAGCATAGTCTATTTCCATCCACCCCAAATGAAGGAGAACTCTCTCCTTCCAGACCTTATAGTTATCTCCCTTAAGTTAAGGGATATCAGAACGAATTTTAGAGAAATTTGTAGGTTGTACAACTGCATAAAATTAAAATTCACATGCTTATGTTAAAATTGAGGCATAAATAAAATCTCATGCTTTACCAATGTAAATCATGTTTTAAAATTGAATCTAATAACATAAAAAGTGTTTGTGGACTAAATTTTTAATTCAAGCAGATTCAGTTATTGTTTATGATAGAATTTATCAAATTATTCACTTAATTCATAATTCTAAGGGTATATTATGATTATAATTTGATATAAATTCTATCTTAGTTTTGAAATTTATGATAAAACTATTAATTCATAACTCTTGTGGGTAAGTTATGAATATTTTATCCTAATTAATTACATAAATATAACAAAAATTAATGTGGTATAAAATTTATTATATTTAGTATAATTAATTACAATTAATGTCTAAATATTCTTTATGTGATCCTAATCAATCATAATATATAATTTTATTTAAATAGAGATGTTGTGGCTATTCTCTAATCAATTAAAATATGGATCACTAGACATTATTTACATAAAAATTCACTTGATATGAGAATAATGATAAGTTGCATAAAGAAAACTATAATATTCATGCATAACATTTAACGATGGGTCTCGTATACTCATCCAAAATAGCATATTTTAATTAAAGCAGAAATAATTAATTCATGCAAATTAAATTGCACAACAATTATCCAAATTGCATATAATTAAACTAAATAAATATTATCAGCATAAAAATTGAGCAAAAATTAGACATTTCCAAATAAATGCTTTAATTCAGAAAATTCGCAAAATATGACATTTAGCCAAACATGTCTATAATCACCAAGGAAGAGATAAAAATTTCTCTGATACCAAATGTAAGATTAAATAACGATTCTTAATGCAGAACAAATACTTTAAAAGAATCAAAAAATAAAAATTAATGCCCAATAAATCATACCTCCAACCATTGATGCTGCTCACAATGTATTTTATATGCAAAATTTATGGGCTGCTTCATTATATAGAAAATCCCTTCTCCCCTTTCCTTCAGTGATCAAATTCCAGGCCACATATAGTAATGCGTTTTCCAGAGCTTCTAACTTGAAATATTGATGACATTGTAGCCTCAAAATCAACATCCGTTCACGTTCTAAATTCGTATCTGGAGATTCCAGAATTCAATGACTACTCATGCGGCATAGAGGTGAACGAGGCATACATAAACGTGCAGTCTTTGTGTTGCTGCTCATTCGAGAAGAGTGAGAATCGCCCGTAAAAAAACATGACTTGCCTATCCTTCACACAAACAGAAAGAAAAATATTACAGGAAATCTGAAGTCGCTTCCAAGCTCTTCTCACTCTAGCTTGATGGTGTAAATCTGAAGGGGATTGAGTTAGTAGCTTCGGGACCAAACACAAGTAATTATAGCCAAGCTTCCATCAAGCTTCTGTTGGCTATGTGTCAAGTGTTCCAAAAATCATGGTAGAGAACTGCAGTGGGAGTAATGGACCACTTCAGAAGCTCCCAACAAGACAATTAATTAATTGTAGTTGATTTCCGTAATTTAAGGAAATGACTGCAGTTGGTTTCCATAAATTAAGGAAATGACTGCAATTGGTTTCCATAAATAATTAACTACAGTTATTTCCAGAAATAACTGGCCCTTGGGAGAGGGAGCGTAACACAAACCAAATGGTTTTATTAGTAATACAACTCCACAACCAAATGGTTGTATTAGTAAGACAAATTTTGAAATTTTGCAAGAAAAATAAAAATACCAAATGGTTTTGACTACCAGGACAACTCATGCACTTTTAAGGAGGGAAAAAATTTATTTTAGAAGTTTAACCCTAAACCAAGTTAGTGCATGGCAATGAAAAGATGGCCCTGTTTCATAATTCCTTTTTGAAGCAAGAAAATGACTTAAAAACTAAAAATCTATTTGCATAACTTTTATATTATTCATTGGATTATTTATACGATCATTCATTAGACGAATTTGAGATTATCAAATCTCTGGTCACTCATAATTTCACTTAACCGAACTCCAACATGAACTTTAGGAATGGACTTAAAAAAATTGAAACTTCCCAGACTATCCATTCGATCATATATAAGACAATATTTTTATAGATTACCAAATTTTCACCTTTTATAATTTAAAGGTTTGAAATTCCTCAAATCTATTCGAATATAAAAAACATAAATATATAAAACAAATTTATGTTTATGAATAATGATAATGACTACCATAAATATGATCTATATTGGACAGTGTGTACAACCACCTATAATCCCTTACTTGTATGAAAATTGAGAGACAAGCCCCTTGTTTAAAACATGGAAGGATGCCATAAACTATTTGGCTAACTATATATATTGGGCTTATATATATATATATATACCAAAACCAAACACTACAAACCAAATAATTCTATTAAAAAAATATTGGATGCACCTTGGAGGAGAGAAAATGTTTCTTTCATAATTTTAACGCTACATTAGTTCTAGACCATGAGAAAACCACTTTTCGTAAATTATGTTTTAATAAAATAAATATAGAAACTTTGGAGTATACCATGAAAAATATTTTTAGATTATAAAATCTTAACAAATCATATTTAAATATTTTAAATTCTTCAAACCATTTTCAACATAGAGGAAACCAATAAAAGTAATTAATCAATTAAATATTTAGTTTTCAATTAAAAAAAACTATTACCCTGTCACTTTTCACATTTTCAAAATGTTAAAAATTAATCATCACAAGGGAACATCCTAAAAATGACCGTTTAAATCACACATGTTGATGCAAAATGCATTCAAATTTCAATCACTTGAAGAAATTGATGGCCCACTAGCACCGACGATTTTTTTATCAACGTTTCATTTTTGGGGACATTTTTGAATTTATTCCGAGTATCCGAGGACTATGACTAGATTCTGTCCACCACCTCCACCAAGAAGCCTAAGGCGATTCCGTTGATGAAAAATCGTTGGGCCCACCACACTTCGCTGCAAATTTAGTGAATTCGCTTTTCGTTGGTGGATTAGGAATTTTTATGGTACATCCATGTGGAAAGCGTCCACTAATGACAAAGTTAGCATTTCAAAACGCTACTTCTCCAGTCTGTAGACTAAGTTGACATCAATATTGAGCTACGGACCATGCCCTGCTTTGGAAGCCGACCCTGGAAACATACCGCCTTGTCTTGGCTCACATTATAAGAACAAGAAACTCTATTCACAACACAGTTCACAAATGAGCAATGGAAGCAAGAATGTACGCTCAACCCGAATTACATGCCACGGTCCACTTTGGCGGATCAAACAGACCAGACCCTGGTAATGGCGCTGTTATGGAGAATTTCAATCTTGTCTCAATGGTTGCTTCAGAATAACCAGAAATGCAATTTGAAAGAATTTCATATTATCCTTTGGATCATGTACAAGACTAATATTCTTTTGAAATTATCAAATCTCCACTATCCATAGTTTAAAGATTTGAAATTAAGTGAATTCCATTATTGAACATATTTATCAACATAAATACATGAAGCAAATTTATATTTGCAGTTGTTTAGAGAATGAATACCATGGCGGCTACCATAAATGTGTGATCTAGGTTGGACACTGTGTACATCGAGCTACATGTAGGAAAATTGAGGCACAAGTTTCTTGTTTAAAGCCTCGTAGGATGTCATAGGTCATTTGGCTAGTGGCGTATGTTAGGCTCTTGTATGTCTATATATCTATATATATAACATGCACAAGAAAAAAAGTATTTGAGGTCTGTCAACACCAAACCCTACAAACCAAATGGTTTCATTAGACAGGACATTTCATGCACCTTTGAGGAGGGAGGACGAAAAATGTTTCATGTATAATTTTAACCTAAGGCCACATTAGCCCATAATGAAGGGACAATTAAGTTTCATAAATTATTTTTTATAAATTAAATATAAAACCCTCCATAATATCCATTGCATCATGTATAATGTAATCATCACAACTCAGCATACTAACCATGACCGTCAAAATGCAAAAATGGATTCAAATTTCAATCACAAGAAACTGAAGGCAGTGTGACTCAAATCTGTCTGCGTAGACAGCAGGTACGCCGACAGGGAAAGCATCCTCGTTTGAGAGGTTCTATTACAGATTTCAGAAACTGAATGTTTTCAGATTTCAGAAACTGAAAACATTAATTTGAAGCATATTCATTATAATGATAACTCTGCGGTGGATTCTTTAATCCAGAGAGGGTTTAACAACACTTTTGTAGACAGGAGTAATCGCGCACGGTATGAGATTTTGTGTAGGTGCAGAGATCCTAGAACTGAGAGGAAATTTGTTCTGGAACAGAGCTGCGATGGTGAATACTAGACTAATATCATTCTGGATGCCATTGAATATCACTTAACTGAACCCTGTTGAAAATATTAAAGTCATCTGCTAGCCTTGGGCAAGAAGAAAAAGAGTAGAAGGCAGCAGAATCAGAGTTTTGAGTACACAACACTCTGTATTGAAGAAGCATGGAGAAATCCGTAAGGATGAATTTATTGTTGATGGGACGTAGCCAAGTATTGCAGAGGAGAATTAATTTTGATATGGACGAGGTCGATTTCTGCAGGAGGAATGAAGATCCTCGTAGATCTGGTCTACGGAGGAACAGACTTAATTAAAAACAGTCATTTCGGGCATTTAAAGCCCTCAACAACCAAAATGAATAAAACAGCGAAATTTTTTGAAGTGTCTTGTTGATATGGAGTTCTACGATTCTATGTGATTCAATCGCAATCACAAATCGCAACATACAAATAATTCAAGGACCAAATCTCTTTCAGATGTGGTAGAGTTCCGAAATGGAACAGTTGTATATTATACAACCAAAACATATTATAATCTCCCCCCACAGCAGCAGAGGCCCGTGGGTCCACTTGACCACGTGGCGATGTTTTAATAGAATCGCAAAGTTCCAATCGCAGGGATCAATCGGCGGTCCTTTGTTTTGTGTTCCGATCAAAGGCCGGACCCGATCGTATAATATACCACAGTTGAATGTGCCAATCGCATCCGGTTCCTTAATCCCAATTAGATATTTTTGTTTGAGGTTCGTTTATTGTTAAAGCGTGGACCTGATGAAGTTTATGAAGAGGAGTTTAATGGGCAATCGCATCCGATTGTTCAATCGCAATCGGAAGGTTTTATGTGTTGGGCCCCATTTCACTTTTTGAAGTAGCAGACCCGATGGACCTATTATGGCACAGTTTGTTATTTGAATCGCATCCGTCTTTGAATCGCAATCGAAACTTTTCTATTGTGTACCCCGATTGCACTTGTTTAAATTTGGACCCGATTTCTCTATGAGCCATGTTTTATATGATCATCGCATCTGGGTCCTCAATTGCAATCGCAAGTTTTTGTTTGACACCGTCGATCCGCCGACTGCGATGTGGTCCCCACTCGCACGTCGTGCATTTGAATTTTTTTTTTAAAGTTCCGCAAAAGTTTATTTTTATGTAATTTTTTTTTTATGCGCGGCATATAAAAGCCAAACAGGCCTGCGAGCCTGTGTGTTATCAATTGCATTGTCATTTGTTTTGTTTCGCACAGCAGCGCGGAAGAAAAGAGAAAACACAGTAGTGTTGGTGATTTTGTTAGAGAGACAGAGTGTATTGTTTTGAGAGACAGAGATTTGTTTGTGTAGCACTGCGTCTGTAGCAGTCATTACTTTTTTGTTATCCCTATGTTAAGAGGAAGAGTTGTATCAGTTTTTGATGAAATAGAAGATTGCCTTAAAAGTCTGAAAAACTCTGTCTCCTGCTAAATTTGTTTTAACTTCTTTGTGTTGTAGAGGGGAGTTTACTCTCTCTACTTATGTTGTTTGGAATTCTCAAAATTCCAACATGGTATTAGAGCTAGTTCAGGCTCTTTGAATGTTTCAAGGAAGTTGAAGAAGAAGAAGACTTGTTGAAGCGTTTTCTCCAGCACTGTGAAATCCCTACAGAGGTCAAAGTTCAGGTATTTCTCAAAAAATAACAGAGATGTTGTTTCTGTTTTAAAAGAGTTTGTTCTTTCAAGAGAAGGAAAGACAGTTTGTTTAAGTGTAGAGTTCAGTTCAAAAGCAATGGCTGGACCAAGCACTGGTATGAACATAGGAAATTTTCAGCTTCCACAATTTAATGGAAAGAACTATGATTATTGGGCCATTACCATGAAAGCCCTGTTTGTCTCACACGACTTATGGGAACTTGTGGAAGATGGTTTTGTTGAACCAGCTAATGAGCAGGCTTTTAATGCCTTGAATCAAGCAGAGAAGGACATATTGAAGAGCAATAGGAAGAAATATGCTAAAGCTCTCTTCTTATTGTATCAAGCTGTAAATGAGAGTGTGTTTTCAAGGATAGCAGCAGCCCAGAAATCCAAGGAGGCATGGGAAATTCTGAAAGTAGCCTATCAAGGCATGGAGAAAGTTAAGACAAAAAAACTTTAGTTGCTGAGAAGATATTTTGAAACTCTTTACATGAAAGTGTCAGATAATGTGGACACATTTTCTACACACGTGATTGGGATTGTAAATCAGATAAGATCCCATGGAGAAACTCTTGAAGAAAGAAATATTGTGGAGAAACTTTTGAGAAGCTTACCCTCAAAGTTTGATGTTATTGTTACCACCATAGAAGAGACCAAAGATCTCTCACAGTTCATAATGGATGAACTACATGCCTCACTAATAACTCATGAACATAGATTGAGCAGAGATGAACATTCATCTCTTCAGCACGCCTTCAAGACCCAGATGCCTTCAGGAAGAGGAAGAGGTCAAGGAAAAGGAAGAGGCAGAGGCAGAAGCCAGAACAGAGGTGGAAGGAACAACCCTTCACATTCACATGGAAGGAGCAACAGTCAGAGTCAGAGCCACGACCAATGCAACAGCCAGAAAGGTGGACATCAACACCAACATGCTCATGGACAAAGGTATGACAAACCAATGTCCAATGTCATTATTGCAAAAAATATGGGCACTATGCCAATGAATGTAGAAAGAAGAAAAATGACATGAAAAATAAGCAAAATTCTAATGTAGCAAAAGAAGAAAAGAACCCAATTAATGTGTTGTTAGCTTGTAATGTAGCACAGGATAGAGAAGATGATGTTTGGTTCTTAGATTCAAGATGTAGTAATCACATGACTTGAAATAGAGCAATGTTTTCCAATCTAGATGAAGAGATTAAATCTGAAGTGACCACAGGGACTGATACTAAGATCTCTGTAAAAGGAAAAGGCAGAGTTAGTATTCGAGCAAGAAATGGTGAGCGGAAATTTGTTCCTGATGTATATTATGTTACAGGTTTGAAGTGTAATCTTTTGAGCGTTGGGCAGTTCATAAACAAAGGTTACAATGTAATTTTTAAGGATGATGTGTGCACAATAAAAGATATACCTCCAAGTAAGAAAATCATTGCTGAAATTCAAATGACCAGCAGTAGAATGTTTCCTCTCAAGCTCAAAACTGACTTGAAGGGAAAAGGAAAGAGTATAGCAGCTGTAACATAAGAAGCCTTTCAGAAGGAAGAGAAGGATGAAAATTGGTTATGGCATCTGAGATTTGGACATCTCAATTTCGGAGGATTAAATTTTCTCCACAGAAAAGGAATGGTAAGAGGATTACCATTGATTGAGAAGCCTGACAGCCTATGTGAAGGCTGCATCTTGGGAAAGCAACACAAAGAAAATTTTCCATCAGGGAAAAACATAAGGGCGAAAGCACCTTTGGAGATAATCCACTCATATTTGTGTGGGCCGATGCAGACAACATCAGTTTCAGGCAGCAATTACATGCTGACCTTCATAGATGATTTCACAAGAAAAGTGTGGGTTTATTTCTTAAAATATAAGAGTGAAGTCTTTCAGAAATTTTGCCATTTTAAAGCTCTTGTAAAGAAACAGAGCGGACTGCATATAAAAGTTCTCAGAACTGATAGAGGAGGAGAATATATCTCAAAGGAATTTCTGCTATTCTGCAGAGAGAACGGCATACACAAGTAATTTACCACAAGGTACACACCGCAATAGAATGAAGTTGCTGAAAGAAAGAATCGAACCATAATGGAAATGGTGAGAAGCATGCTAAAGGAAAAGCACTTGCCGAATGAGTATTGGGCAGAAGCAGCAAACTATGCTACGTATATTTTAAATAGATGCCCCACAAAAGCTCTGATGAACAAAGTTCCAGAAGAAGCGTGGAGTGGCAGAAAACAGGGAGTCATCCACATGAGAGTTTTTGGATGTGTTGCATATGTACACATTCCAGACAAATTGAGAAAGAAGTTGGATAGTAAGGGGGAGAAGTGCATTTTCCTTGGATATTGTGAGGATTACAAAGGATATAGATTGTATAACCCATCCACAAAGAAGTTTTTAATAAGAAAAGATGTGCAATTTATTGAAGAGGAAGCATGGGATGGAAGCATTGAGAAAACAATCAATGTTAAAAACTGTTTGTCTCATGATGAAGATGAAGGAGATGTGGTTGAAATTAACAACCCATACGTAGCACAACCTCCACCAGCACAAGGACAGCAAGGGACGCCTCAAGCGACAGCGAGAACACCCTTGAGAAGAAGCGGGAGTGCATCTCCAAGCACACCACATGGAGCAGAATTGAGTGCTTCTTCAAGCACGACTACACCAAGTGAAAGTGGAACAAGGTTCAGAAGCATTAGAGAAATCTATGAGCAAGGAGCGGTAAATGAAGGTATGAATTCCTTATTTGCGTTGTATTGTCAAGTTGATGATCCTATTAATTTTGAATATTCAATTAAAGACAGAAAATGGATAGAAGCTATGGACGAAGAAATTAAAGTCATAGAAAAGAACAAAACATGGGAGTTGGTTGATCTCCCAGAAGGTAAAGAAGTCATTGGAGTTAAATGGGTCTATAAGACCAAAAGCAATGCTGAAGGAAAACTAGAGAGACACAAGGCAAGACTTGTTGTCAAGGGATATAAGCAGAAACATGGGGTTGATTATGAAGAAAATTTTGCACCAGTTGCAAGAATGGAGACAGTGACAGCAGTGTTGTCCATAGCAGCACAAAACAGATGGAAAGTATACCAGATGGATGTAAAATCTGCATTTTTAAATGGAGTTTTAATGGAAGAGGTATATGTGGAACAACCTCTAGGATATGAGAAGAAAGGCCAAGAGCATAAGGTTTGCAAATTAAAGAAAGCTCTTGATGGGCTGAAGCAAGCACCAAGAGCGTGCTACAATAGAATAAACTGCTATCTATTGGAGAATGGATTTGAAAAATGTGAGGGAGAACCCACCCTCTACATCAAAGAAAAGGATGGTAAGCTGTTGATTGTTGTTTTATATGTTGATGATTTAATTTTTACAGGTAATGATGATTACCTTGTTGAGAATTTTAAAACAGTCATGAAAGATGAATTTGAAATGACTGACATGGGTTTGTTGAGATACTTCTTGGGAATAGAAGTAGAGCAAGGTGAGAAAGGGATTTTTATATCCCAAGAAAAGTATGTGAATCAGGTTTTAGAAAGATTTAATATGAAAGAGTGCAAAGCTGCAATTACTCCCACAGTAATGGGATTGAAGCTGAGTAAGGATGACAACAGCAAGGATTTTAGTCTAAGTTTGTATAAAAGCATAGTTGGCAGCCTCATGTATTTGACTGCAACTAGGCCGGATATTATGCATGCTGTTAGTTTAATTTCCAGATTTATGGAGAAGCCAAAAGAAGCACATTGGCAAGCAGCAAAGAGAATTCTGAGGTATGTGAAAGGAACAAAAATATTTGGTATTTTATATACAGCTTCAGAAAATTCAGAGTTAGTTGGATACACTGACAATGATTGGGCTGGAAGTGTAGATGATCGGAAGAGCACTTCCGGTTATGTTTTTTATATGGGTTCAGGAGCCATTTCATGGGCTTCTAAGAAACATCCGATTGTAGCATTGTCTACAGCAGAGGTAGAGTATGTGGCAGCTACAGCAACAGTGTGTCAAGCAATTTGGATGAGGAGAATGTTGAGAATTTTATGCCAAGAACAGATAAAAGGCACAGTGATTTATTGTGACAATAGTTCAGCTATTGCATTGTCAAAGAACTCTGTATTTCATAAAAGAACAAAGAACATAGACACAAAATTTCACTATATCAGAGAATTGGTGAACAATGGAGAAATTGTTTTACAGCATTGTAAAACAGAGGAGCAATACGCAGATATTTTAACTAAAACATTGGGACAGAATACCTTTGAATTTTTAAGAAAATGCTTGGGTATGACGGATAACCTAGCAGCTGACTTTAAGGGGGAGTGTTGAAAATATTAAAGTCATCTGCTAGCCTTGGGAAAGAAGAAAAAGAGTACAAGGCAGCAGAATCAGAGTTTTGAGTGCACAACACTCTGTATTGCAGAAGCATGGAGAAATCTGTAAGGATGAATTTATTGTTGATGGGCCACAGCCAAGTATTGCAGAGGAGAATTAATTTTGATATGGACGAAGTCGATTTCTGCGGGAAGAATGAAGATCCTCGTAGATCTGGTCTACGGAGGAGCAGACTTAATTAAAAACAGTCATTTCGGGCGTTTAAAGCCCTCAACAACCAAAATGAATAAAACAGCCAAATTTTTTGAAGTGTCTAGTTGATATGGAGTTCTGCGATGCGATGCGATTCAATCGCAATTGCAAATCGCAACATACAAATAATTCAAGGACCAAATGTCTTGCAGATGTGGTAGAGTTCCGCAATGGAACAGTTGTATATTATACAACCAAAACATATTATAATCGCCCCCCACAGCAGCGGAGGCCCGTGGGTCCACTTGACCACGTGGCCATGTTTTAATGGAATTGCAAAGTTCCAATCACATGGATCAATCAGCGGTCCTTTGTTTTGTGTTTCGATCAAAGGCCGAACCTGATTGTATAATATACCACAGTTGAATGTGCCAATCGCATCCAGTTCCTTAATTGCAATCAAAACTTTTTGTTTGAGGTTCATCTATTGTTAAAGCGTGGACCCGATGAAGTTTATGAAGAGGAGTTTAATGGGCAATCGCATCCGATTGTTCAATCGCAATTGGAAGGTTTTATGTGTTGGGCCCGATTGCACTTTTTGAAGTGGCGGACCCGATGGACCTATTATGGCACAGTTTGTTATTTGAATCGGATCCGTCTTTGAATCACAATTAGAACTTTTCTATTGTGTGCCCTGATTGCACTTGTTTAAAGTTTGGACCCGATTGCTCTATGAGCAATGTTTTATATGATCATCGCATCCGGGTCCTCAATCGCAATCGCAAGTTTTTGTTTGACACCGGCGATCCGCCGACTACGATGTGGTCCCCACTCGCACGTCGTGCATTTGAATTTTTTTTTTTAAGTTCCACAAAAGTTTTTTTTATGTAATGTTTTTTTTATGCGCGGCATATAAAAGCCAAACAGGCCTGCGAGCCTGTGTGTTATCAATTGCATTGTCATTTGTTTTGTTTCGCACAGCAGCGCGAAAGAAAAGAGAAAACACAGCAGTGTTGGTGATTCTGTTAGAGAGACAGAGTGTATTGTTTTGAGAGACAGAGATTTGTTTGTGTAGCATTGCGTCTGTAGCAGTCATTAGCTTTTTGTTATCCCTCTGTTAAGAGGAAGAGTTGTATCAGTTTTTGAAGAAATAGAAGATTTCTTTAAAAGTCTGAAAAACTCTGTCTCCTACTAAATTTGTTTTAACTTCTCTGTGTTGTAGAGGGGAGTTTACTCTCTCTACTTCTGTTGTTTGGAATTCTCAAAATTCCAACAAACCCTATGCAACTATTCAAAGGATTTGTGATGATATAAATCAGGAGATCAGAGAGTGGTGTGACTTGGGGAGTAACATAATTAGGGCATATTTCTTAGCTATATACTAGGATTTATTCATCCCACAAAGAAGTTAGGGTTTATTTCCCATTTTCACATAGGGTTTTTGTGCACTCAGTCGCTTGTAGTTTTTTATGAGTTCAGGAGTTCTGAGTTGTGATTTCTAACGAGACTAAATGTATAAGTGGAGATGAACAATAGGCTATGGTATTTTTTTTCTCCCATAGATTGTTTGTGTAACTGAGCCCTTTCTTTTCTGGCCAGTTTTCCAGGATAACCCGTGAAGATTGTGCATGGACTTGCACATGGATTTATTGATGACCTAGGCTGTATATTTTCTACCAATACAAAAACCTGAATTTTGTTATGGCTGCTATTTATATGTGAGGTGTTTTATATTGCTTCAAAGATTTCTCCAATTTTTAATACATTCTCAAGAAGAGTTGTATATGTTACCAAAATATACAGTACTTTTTGGACAGAGTATGTTTTATTCAATGATTATGGGGCTGTTGAGAAGTTGGTTCCCCAGTTAAGTGATGGTCTTCTCGGTTGCACGAAAAGTAGTGTCAAATGGCTTGTATATCTTACTCTACCTCGCCCTAGGGTTTCAGAGGCACAAGATCACGTTATTCTCGGTTTGAGACCCTGATGATGTTTTTTTATTTATTTAATTTAGAGTCTTTTAAAGAACAGAAATAGGAAATTCTAGCTTATAAGATGTAGTTCTTTAAAACTGGCCATCTATATATACATGAGATCGCTAATAAAAACTTATAAATATCAATAATTATAAATATAAATCAAATTCAAACACTAAAATTAATATTACCTAATAAAATTAATATTAATAATTTCACATATTGATAATGTTTGGAAACCCTTTTCCGACCAGTTTTACCTGGCCATCTCATGGATTTGAAATGGAAATTGGGCGGCAGTGTACAGGACTTGATTTGAAATAGAAATGTAATGGCTTCTTACATTATGGTTGATTTTGGTGAAAGCTGTACAAAAAATTGTGTATGGTTTGAAATTTGAAAAACTGTTGGAAAACCTTGATCTTATCTATTAGAAGATACATGATAAAAAATATTCTTTTTTAATAGTCATGAAGGAATGGAAATTTTGAAAGTTCGATTTTGAAATAAGCCACACTTATAAATCTAGTTAAAAAGGCATAATTAAAATAAACTAAAAATATTTGGTGATTATTAAATTTAGACCATTCACATATTTTTTCAATTTTTTTAATTTGTGAAAAGGTATGTTATATGGTTGTATATATTTCTCCAAATTTTTAATATATTCAGAAATAGAGTTGCATATATTATTTCAATATAATAATATAATGTAATTGAGGTGTTTGATATTCCTGCAAAGATTTCTCCCATTTTTTAATACAGTCAGAAGTAGAGTTTCATATTTTACCACAACATACAGTACATTCTGGATAAATTTGTATTTTTTCAACCAGATGGGTTCGAAATGGAAATTTTGCGGCTTCTTACAGGACTTTGTTTGAAATATAAATGGAACGGCTTCTCACAAACAGTTATCTGTTCAAAAAAAATTTGATTTTGTTTGAAACTAAAAAAATTATTGAAAAAACCTTGATTTCATCCTTTGGATGTTATAGGATCAGTTTTTTTGTAATTATTAAATTTAGGTCATTCAATCATTTTTTTAATTTGTCAAAAGAATGAAAATTCTAAAAACAACTTTCTGAAGTAAACCACAACTCTAAACTTATTTAAAATATACAAGCAGAATTAAAATTAAACCAGTCAAAGAAAAACTTTCTTGGGTCAAATCGTCTTATTTAAAAGGAGCATTTTTTTGTCGTATGGCTTATTGAAGCAGTTAGATGTATTTTTCATAAATCAACTAACAAACTTTTCATTAACTAAAAAAATGAAATTGCAAATTTTTTTCTATGTTCTTAAACCTAACTAGTTTAAAAACACAGTTTGTTTAGCATAGCAACTTTTTTCTACGCTTGAAAAATTGAATTCGTAAATTTAGAAACACAGTTACTTTAGCATAGCAACTTCTTTCTACACTTCAAAAATTGAAATCGTAAATTTTTCTTGACCTTTGGAAAAGGTGAATTCCTCAAAAATGACAGGTTAGGTTTCAACTAAGTAGGAATTAATTTTATTTTATTTTTATTTAATTTGTTTATGAAAATTATAATTATTTATTTATTTAATTAATTTTCAACAAAAATAAAATTTATTATTAAATATTATTATTTTTATATTAAAAATCAAAATATATATATATATATTTGTAAATTAAAAATATTCTACAAAGTTCAAAGTTCAAACTATACTCATTGTATCTCATTATATCTAAATGAAAATATTCATTGTAAAAACCCCTTGAACTTCATGCTAACTAAACCTTTCTACTATTATTTTCTTTACCTACTCAATTCCTTGCAAGATAATGATTTCTATTATATTGTAGTTAACATTGAGTTCATTAATATATTTACTAGTCTAGTCGAGACTGGTGACGCTCAGTTATTTTAATTTGGATTTTCTCATTAGTATAGTTCAAATTTATTTTTTTGGTGAGAATATAACACTCGATGTATACTTAATATTAAAATCTCACTATATTTAGCCTTTGAAATTAACAATATACTTCTCCGGAGCCTTTTCATGACCATCTCCTCGGATGCGTGGGTGTCCACTCTAGTAATGGATAGTTGTCTGCATTCTAATGCTCTAGAATCACATCTATGAAATTATTAATGGGATTTCATTGATTGGTGATAAAATTAATATTACGAGGGATCTACGGTTTATATGACTTAGGGTTTTAGGGAAGGGGGTTCTGGAAGTAACCAGCCTCTCTCACTGTTCTTATGCTCATTTGACTTCCTCCCTTGCAGATGCGGCTTTGTAACCACCAAGACCATAATCTTTATGTGAACAACGCTTTACTACCATCATTATCTTGCCACCATAATTCACAAAGTGAGCTTCACTAAATTTAATTTTTTCCTCACCGTCATGCACTTAGATCGTTTACAGTTTAATATTTATGCACATTAGCTTTGTACGACATGGTTCGCGATTTTGGTCAACCAAATTCTCGAGCTACACAAGTGGGTCTCCTCTCGCTTTTCTTGTAACCTAGTAATGAAACGCTATGCAAGTATTTATTCAAAATTAGTTTCTGAGCATGGTCTGCTTGATGATGTAAAGACCACAACGGTCTCCCGACATCCCTCAGCATGCAATTTTGAGATTTTGCAGCTATTAATTTCTTTTGGTGCTTCCTTGGCATATGGAGGACATTCACAAACCTCTTCCTAGGTTAGCTATCATGTGTTGGCTCATATAGCCATGCTTCTCCATATTTAAATATTGCAACATTTTTGTTGATATCATTGAATACAACAAACACAGAGGGATGTGTTTCCCCCACAACACAGAGAATGAATTATAGCGAGGAACCCTTTACCCACATCTGGGAGTGGAAGAGATGTTCTGACTCCTGTGGATCTTCCGGTTCCTTCTTCTAGATCTTCGCAGTGGCAACAGTGACGTTGGACTCTGCATAAATAATATGTTTCTTTTTGTCATTCCCCCTGTTAGGTTCTAATTCAGAGTTGGAAGATGCATCTGATTCAAAATACCTCATCTCGGCCATGAGTGACTGCTTGGTTCGACACTCACTTGTGTTGTGAGTGGAGCTCTTATGGAACTCACACCACTTTCATGTATCTTTCTTTGGATTCGCGGTGTTGTTATTTTCTTCAGGCTTTGGGAGGTTGTCTTGGGCTGCCATGCTTTCACTTTGTCCTTTGTTTTGCGGTTTGGGGGCACCTTTCCCTTGATTTTGAGTCACAGGTCCAATGTCTCGCTTCTTCTTCTTCAATTTTTTCTCAATATTGGCAGCATATTGGTATTTCGTACCAAGCGAGGAGATGTCAAGGAACTCCATTTCCTCCTGAATGTATTTTTGTAGAAAATTGCGATACTTTAGCACCAAATGTTTCTCTGAATCTTTGATACCCAACTCTGTAAGCATGGTATGGAAAAAATTCATCAACTCATGCACATGTTGATCCCTTTTTTGCCACAGCATGGTCCATTATATGTACTTGTCCTCATAGCTCCCCATGGGATAATGTTGTTCCTTGATGGCATCTAGGAAAGAATTTCAAGTGGGTACAACTGAGAATAGAGAGGATTATGTGTCATCCTTTTTCTCACAGTAGGGTTCCCACCAGTCCTTGACATGGGGGGTAGCTTTGAGGAGTGAAAAAATAATCTTTTCCCAGTCAGAAAAGTCATCAACCAAGAAATATCCTTCTAATAGATTCAACCATATACTTATGACATCAGCGTCTATTTGACCCTCAAATATAGTAATTTCAAAGTTTACTTGTACCTTAAAGGGAGTCGCATATCCAGAGTAGTTGTTGGATGCAGATGCGCCGTCGGTGGGCAATCATTGAAGGATCTAGGAAAAGTTATCCATCATCGCGTTCCTTTGTTTTTCGAGGGCCTCCTAGAGCAAAATTTGGTAGGATCTCCTGCTCCCTCAACTTTATTTTTGTCCCCCATGGGAGGCCGTCAGAGATTGTGAGGTTGATATTGCAAAGGTTCAACGAAATCGAGCCCCAACTCCTTATACCCCGACCTTTTTGGGGACATGCAAGAAGGATCGAGAAAAAGAAGACCACTCTGATACCACTGATCCAGATTTATGCAGGAACGAAACAAAATACACATGTAACTATAAATACAAATATGCAGCGGAAATAACACTTCATTTCACTAATATCAAAGAATTTAAATTTTCTTACAGATAGAATAGAAATAAACTAGCTAGGGCGCTGAAACTCTGCCACATTAAAGCTCTTGTAGAGAATCAAAGTGGGCATCATATTAAATTCTTAAGAACAGACAGAGGAGGAGAATATATCTCTAAAAAATTTATGAGTTTTTTCAGAGAGAAAGGGATACACAAGAAATTTATAGAAAGGTATAAACCACAGAAAAATGGAGTTTCTGAAAGAAAAAATAGAACCACCATGGACATGGTAAGAAGAATCCTGAAGGAAAAACATTTTCCAATTGAATATTGGGCTGAAGTTGTACATTGGGAAGCATATGTGTTGAATAGATGCCCAACAAATATTTTTATGAATAGAGTTCCAGAAGAAGCATGGAGTGGCATAAAACAGTTTGTCACCCATATGAGAGTTTTTGGTTGTGTGGCTTATGCACACATTCCATATCAACTAAGGAAGAAGTTGGATAGTAAGGGGGAGAAGTGCATATTTTTTGGATACGATGATGAATCAAAGGCATACAGATTGTATATCTCATCCACCAAGAAATTTATGATAAGCAGAGATGTACAATTTATTGAAGAAGAAGCTTGGGATGGAAGCATTGAGAAAACATTTAATGTAAAAACTTGTTTGTCTTGTGATTATGATGAGGAAGAAATGGTTGCAGACATCTCTCATTAGCAGCAAGACCTCCACCAACACAAGGACAACAAGGGACACCACAAGATAGTATGAGAAAACCCTTGAGAAGTGATGACAGTGCTTCTCCAAGCACATCACAAGGAGAAGATTTGAGTGCTTCTACAAGCACAAGTTCAACAATTGAAAGAGGAACCAAATTCAGAAGTCTGAATGAAATTGATGATCAAGGTGCAACAAATGAAGGTATAAACTCTTTATTCTATTTATAGTGTCATGTAGCGGATCCTATTGATTTTGAAGAAGCTGTAAAAGATAAGAAATGGATAGATTCTATGCATGAAGAGACAAATGCCATAGAGAAAAATAAAACATGGGAATTGGTTGATCTCCCAAAATGTAAGGAGGTAATTGGAGTGAAGTGGGTTTATAAAACCAAAATCAATGTTGAAGGTAAGATTGAAAGGCACAAGGACAAAATTGCTGTCAAAGGCTACAAGCAGTAACAAGGAAGTGATAATGAGGAAAAATTTTCACCAGTTGCAAGAATGGAAATAGTAAGAGCAGTGATGTCCATAGCAGCACAACACAAATGGAAATTTTACCAAATGGGTATGAAATCAACATTTCTAAATGGAGTATTGATGGAAGAGGTATATGTTGAACAACCTGTGGGATATGAGAAAGCAGGCCAAGAGCACAAGGTATGCAAATTGAAGAAAGCTATGTATGGGCTGAAGCAAGCACCAAGAGCATGGTATAGTAGGATAGATGCCTATCTACTAGAAAATGGGTTTGGTAAATGTGAAGGAGAACCCACATTAAATATCAAAGAGAAATATGGTAAGATGCTCATTGTTGTTTTGTATGTTGATGATGCTATATTCACAGGTAATGATGCTTGCCTCATTGAGAATTTTAAGAGAGTGATGAAAGAAGAATTTGAGATCGTTGATATGGGATTGTTGAGATAATTCTTAGGAATAGAAGTAGAGAAAAAAGAAAATAAAATTTTTATTTCTCATGCAAGGTATGTTAAAGAAGTTTTGGAAAGATTTAGCATGCAGGATCACAAATCAACAATTACTCCTACAGTGATGGGATTGAAACTGAGCAAGGAAGACAGCAGCAAGGTTTTTGATCCAAGTTTGTATAAGAGCATAGTTGGCAGCCTTATGTATTTTATTGTAACTAGGCCTGATATTGTGCATGTTGTAAGTTTAATTTCCATATTTATGGAAATGCCAAAGGAGGCACATTGGCAAGTAGAAAAAAGAATTCTGAGGTTTGTGAAAGGAACAAAGAGGTATGGAATTTTATACACCACTTCAGAAAACTTTGAATTAATTAGATATACTAACATTTATTGGGCTGGAATTATAGATGACAAGAAAAGCACCTCTGGATATGTTTTTCATATGGGATCAGAAGCCATTTCATGGGCTTCTAAGAAACAACCAATTGTGGCTTTATCAATAGCAAAGGTAGAGTATGTGGTAGCTACAACAACAAAATGTCAAGAAATATGGATGAGGAGAATGTTAAGAAGTCTTTGTCATGAACAGGTATAAGGCATAACAGTTTATTCTGATAATAGCTCAGTTATAGCTTTATCAAAGAATTCAGTGTTTCATAAGAAAACGAAACACATTGATGCCAAGTATCACTACACCAGAGAGCTAGTGAGCAATGGTGAAATTGTTCTGAAGCATTGCAAAAATGAGGAGCAGTTTGCTGATATATTAACGAAACCATTGGGGCAAAAGAGGTTTAATTATTTGAGAAAATGTCTAGGTATGGAAGAGAAAAAAATTTGTGTTTAAGGGGGAGAGTTTAAATTTAAACCCCAACTGCAACTGTGGCAATGAGGACAAAATTCGTGTTTGATTTGATCAAGAAGGACAACGACAACAATAAATTTCTCAGTTTTTTTAAGCACGCAAACGTGCAATCAATTTCTAGCTTGAATAAGCCTACAATTCAATTTCTGGTTTATGTGGCCATAGCCATTCTCTACAAAAGAAATTTCGTGGTTGAATCCACGCCATATAGCATTCATGACCCAGAACCTACCGCCATTACTGCATCCATCCTTCCCGCATTATGTTTTACATTTGAAAGCCCCCATGTCAATGGTTTTGGAACCCATCACTCCATGTCAAACAACCCAACAACCAATAGGAAATGAAGTACAAATCTTGATGCCTACTTCAACCACCCAAAAGATTGAAGCGATAAAGTTTTAAATGTTTTTGATAAAGTCTTTGAAGTCACCACGTCAGAGTCCTCCAACTAATGAGAATGTGATTGCACATTTTAATGTCTAGTCACAAAGCCTGAAATGAGATGCAATAACTTTATTAAAAGGAATTTTGTTTCATGAGTTTGGGATTTGCGAAATGTAACCATCGTAAGGTTTTAAACCTTGGTCAAATGGTTTTATTTTTCTTATTTTGTTTTAAAAAAATGTCGTGACATGTTTTAGTTTAAAAACATTGGTTATATATATATATATATATACTGTAAATATGAAATATTTACAGTATATATAAACAAAGGTATACAGTGTAAAATAAATAAAAGGGGAGTGTGAAGGCAGTAAGCTGCAGTGTGTTGACTATGTATTAAAATAGAAAGACAGTGAGAATGCTTCAAGGCAGAAAATGATTGTTTTGAAGAGTTGTGTGTTGTAGTAGCAGAGCATCATTTTGATTTGTAAATTCCATAACTTTGTTATGAGGAAACATTTTTTTTAACAGTCAGTGTTGTTTTAATGAAACATATTTTTAATCCATCTCTCACTATGCATACAATTTTTATTTAATTCTCTGTGTCTGTAGAGGGATTATTTTTTATTCCTCTATGTGTTAGGAATTGGCAGCAATTCGAACACCCCGTAGCACAAGGACCACTGAGTCATTACTGGAATAGATCTCTTACTAGCAGGCAATTGAGATTGCCCAGTCATCGGTGAGATATCACTTCTTCTCGGCAATGGCGTAACAGAGGCTCTAGATCCTCCCCAAACCCTCCCTCAGGACAACACTGCATCTTGAGTTTTTTTTCATTAAACCTAGAGTGTTTGGAGAGGGATTTAGTGGACCATTATCTTGTGCCCTTTGCACTTGGAGTCCATGACTTTCATCATTTTCTTTTTCAGGCATTATGTTTTTCTTTCTTTATTTCTTATTTCTTACTCTTTATATAGGAGACCTTTTGGTACCCCTCCTTGTATCCACATCATTGTACTCTGCAGTACCATTGACCTACTTTTGTGGTCATTCCTTAGACTCTCTCTCTCTCACTCTCAACACCAAACCCTACAAACCAAAAATTTTCATTAAACAAGTCATTTCATGCACCTTTGAGGAGGGAGGATGGAAAATGTTTCGTGTAGAATTTTAACCTGAGGCCACATTAGCGCTTAATGAAGGGACAATTAAGTTTCATAAATTATTTTTAATAAATTAAAGATAGAACCCTCCATATTCTCTGTTGCATCATGCATAATGTAATCATCACAACTCAACATACTAACCATGACTGTCAAAATGAAAAAATGGATTCAAATTTCAATCACAAGAAACATAAGGCAGTGTAACTCGAATCTGTCTGTATACCGAGAAGGCACGCTGACAGGGAAAGCATCCTGGTTTAAGAGGTTCTACTACAGATTTCATAAACTGAATGTTTTTGGATTTCAGAAACTGAAAAGATTAATTTGAAGCATATTCATTATAATAATAACTCTGTGGTGCATTCTTTAGTCCGGAGAGGGTCTAACAACACTTTTGTAGACAAGAGTAATCGCGCAAGGCATGATATTCTTAGTAGGTGCAGAGATCCCAGAAATGCGACAAAATTTGTTCTGGAGCACAACTGCGACGGTCAATACTAGACCAAATTCATTCTGGAAGCCATTAAATATTGCTTACCTGAATCCTATGCAGCTATTCAAAGGATGTGTGATGATATAAATCAAGAGATCGGAGGGTGGTGTGACTTGGGGAGTAACAAAATTAGGGCATCTGTGTTTCTTATCTATATACTCTAGGATTTATTCATCCCGCAAAGAAGCTATGGTTTCTTTCGCATTTTCACCTAGGATTTATGTGCACTCAGTCGCTTGACGTTGTTTATGAGTTCACGAGTTCTGAGCTATCATTTCTAACCAGACTAAATGTATACATCATTGATATAAGTGGAAACGGAGAATAGGCTACGGTATTTTGTTTCTCTCATAGATTCTGTTCCTGCCAGTTTTCCAGGAAAAACTGTGAAGATTGTGCTTGGAATTGCACATGAATTGATTTTTGACATGGACTGTATATTTTCTACCAATATAATAACCTAAATTTTGTTATGGCTTCTAATTATATGTGAGGTCTTTTTATATTGATTCAAAGATTTCTCCAAATTTTTAATACATTCTCAAGAAGACTTATATATGTTACCACAATATACAATACTTTCTGGACAGATTATGTTTTATTCAATGCTTATGGGGCTGTTGAGAAGCTGGTTCACCAGTTAAGTGATGGTCGTGTCGGTTGGACAAAAAGAAGTACCAAATGGCTTGTATATCTTACTCTACCTCACCATAGGGTTTCAGAGGCACAAGATACCATTATTCTCGGTTTGAGACGTTGATAATGCTTTTTTTTTTTTTTTTAATTCAGAGTCTTTTAAAGAGAAGAAATAGGAAATTCGAGTTTATTTTAAGTGGAAAGATGTATTTCTTTAAAATTAGCCATCTATATATAAATGAGATTGCTAATAAACACTTATAAATATCAATAATGATAAATAAAAATCGAATTGAACATCAAAATTAATATTACCTAATAAATTTAATAGTAATAATCTAAAATACTGATAACGTTCGGAAACTCTTTTCCAACCAGTTTTACCTGGCCGCTACATGGGTTTGAAATGGAAATTAGGCGGCAGTGTATAGGACTTTATTTGAAATAGAAATGTAATGGATGCTTACATGATGGTTGATTTTGCTGAAAGCTGTTCAAAAAATTGTGTATGGTTTGAAATTTGAAAAACTGTTGGAAAACCTTGATCTTATACATTAGAAGATACATGATTAAAAATAACCTAGATCTTATATATTAGAAGATACATGATTAAAATTATTCTATTTTCATAATCGTGAAAGAATGGAAATTTTGAAATTTTGATTTTCAAATAAGCCACACTTATAAATCTATTTAAAAAAGCATAATTAAAATAAACTAAAAATATTTTGTGATTATTAAATTTAGACCACCACATATTTTTTTTTCATTTTTTTTTTAATTTGTGAAAAGGTGTGTTATATTGCTGTAAAGATTTCTCCACATTTTTAATACATTCACAAATATAGTTGCATATATTATCACAATATAATAATATAATATAATGTAATTGTGGTGTTTTATATTCCTGCGAAGATTTCTCCCATTTTTTAATACAGACAGAAATAGAGTTACATATTTTACCACAACATGCAGTATATTCTGGATAAATTTGTATTTTTTCAACCAGATGGGGCTTTTCAAAAGCGGGTTTAACTACCTATCTCACTTTATTTTTTGTTTCAGACGTTGATTGCGCTTTTTCAATTACGAGTCGTTTAACTAATAAAAATTCGAATTCTAGTCTCATCATTTTTAAAAGCATAGATGTTTTCTTTTAAAATTAGTCTAGCCCTACAAATTAAATAACCCTTTTTTGACCAGATTTACCTCGCTACTGCTTACAGCGATGGGTTCGAAATGAAAATGAAGCGGCTGCTTACAGAACTTAGTTTGAAATATAAATGGAACGACTTCTCACAAACAGTTAAATGTTCAAAAAAAATAACTGATTTTGTTTGAAACTAAAAAATTATTTTAAAAAACTTCATTTCATTCTTTGGATCTTATAGGATCAATTTTTTTTTAATTATTAAATTTAGGTCATTCAATCAATTTTTATGAAAATTCTAAAAACCACTTTGTGAAGTAAACTAGAACTCTAAACTTATTTAAAATATACAATCATAATTAAAATAAACAAAAAAAAAAAAACTTTTCTGGGTCAAATCGTCTTATTTAAATGGAGAAATTTTTTTGTTGTATGGTTTATTTCAAACTGTTGTATGTATTTTTCAAATATAAACTAACAAATTTTTCTTTATTTTACAAATTAAATTGCAAATCCTTTTTATGTTCGTAAACATAACTAGTTTAAAAACACAGTTTAAACAAAGCAAAGCAAATTTTTATCTACGCTCCAAAAAATGTTAGGTTATGTTTCAACTAAGTAAGAAGAATTTTCATTTTACTTGTTTATGAAAATTATAATTATTTATTCATTTAATTATTTTTAAGAAAATCAAATTTATTGTTAATTATTAATAATTTTATTTTACGAATCGAAATATATATTTTCAAATTAATATTCTACAAACTATGCTCATTGTATCTAAATCCAAGTATTCAATTTAACATACCCTTGAACTCAGCGTAAAAAACCTTTCTATTTTTATTTTACTTACCTCCTCAATTCCTTACCAGATAATGAGTTATACTATATTAATAAATGTACCTCCTCAATTCCTTGCAAAATAACCATTTCTATTATATTGTAGTTAACCATGTGTTCATTAATATATTTACCAATATGGTGACCTCTCACTTATTTTAATTTGAATTTTCTCATTAGTATAATTCACATTTCTTTTATTGGTCAGAATATAACATTGGGTGTATACATGACATTAGCATCTCACTATACTTAGTCATCTTTGAATATTAACTACCTCCCCATCTACTGCTTGAGCCTTGTCATGATGATCACCGTTGATGCATGGGCGTCCTTGGTGGTAACCTGCAGCTTTCTGCATACTAAGCTCTAGAATCTCAGCTATGAAATTATTAATGGGTATTGCATTAATTAATGATGTAATTACTATTATGAGGGATCTATGGTCGATGTGGCTTAGGCTTTTCAGAAAGGTGGTTAGGGAATTAATTTCCCTCTCGCAGCATTCTCATGATCATTCGACTTTCACCCATGCGAATGCGTCTCTTCAACCACCAAGAACAGAATCTCTATGTTAACAATGCTTTCCTCCTATCATAATTTTGCTGCGAGACTTCACAAAGTGACGTTCACTAAATTTTAATTTTTTTCCTAACTGTCACGCACTTAGAGCATTTACAGTTTAAGAGATATGCACACTAGCTTGGGACTCCCACGTTCACGATTTTGGTCAACCAAGTTCTGGAGCTACATAGGTGGGTCTCCATCTCGCTTTTATTCTAACATGGTAATTAAAACCTATGCAAGTAGTTATTGAAAATTAATCTGTGAGCATGGTTTGCTTGCAGGTGTAAATACCACAATGATCTCCTGACTTCCCTCACCATGAAATTTTGAGCTTTTATAACTATTAATTTCTTTTGGTGCTTTCTTGGCATATGTTTGACATTCCCAAACCTTTTCCTGGGTTAGCTATCATGCTTTGGCTCATATAGCCATGCTCCTATAGATATAAATATTGCAACCTTTTAAGGTTTCGCAAATAGTATTCGGCAATAGCCTCATTCCTATATAAGATATCTATGTTTTTCCAAATCCTATGGTGCGGATATCACCGAAAAGTGTGGTTCTAGCCAAGTAATAGCTCAAGATAGCTTTTCTTTTTTCCACAGTAGTTTTTATTAGGATCGTTGGTTTAATTGACGTCAGTTTTATCAGTAATAGTTCCTTCCAACTCAACTGCTAACATAGCTTTTCCTTTTTCCACATTAATGTTTATCAGGATTTCTGGTTTAATTGACCTGGGTTTTATCAAGAATAGATCCTCCCAACTCAGCTCGTGATCGCCCAGACATCCAAGTGCACACGTAATTGATTATCTTAATTTCTTGATTTGGGAAAGCTAAATTCTAGTTTTCTGATTTTTAACCCTCGATAGGTTCCACTGTATCCTTTACAAATTTTCCCACCGGTCCTCAAGCACAGGGTTTTGAAATAAACTGAGAGCATAGAAACAATAAAAAAATAGCATGAGAATGAAACTACGATAGTTTATTTACACACAAAAAATTCAATAGAAATGGTGATGCCGATATCTTGCTGAGCATCGGTATTTATACAAAAATCTATGTCGGTTACAATAATTAAAATATTAATTTTCTAAGGCGGTGCTTACCCTTTCACTTCGGTGGTGGGTCTTCAACGTTTCGAAAAGTCATGGCGATGAGGCAGTGTAGGCGGTGCAGGCTGTGAAGGCGGCGTGGGCGGTGAAATAATTATGCTGACATTCTCCCCCTTAATTATTTCACAAAACAAAAACAAAAAAAAACAAATTGCATTACATCAAAATGTCATTACATCACACATACTCCTTTGTTTTTCGTGTGAGTTTCAAACAGTTATTTTGCCAATGGTTTTTTAAATATGTCTGCAAAATTGTCTTCTGATTTGCGAAACTCCATACATATTTCATTATTGCTTACTAATGCTAGAATGAAATGATACCTCGTATCAATATGTTTACTCTGGTTATGTAAAACATGATTTCTTTATAATGCGATAATAGAGTTGTTATCACAGAAAATTTGAGTTGGTTGTTTTTGTTCACGCAACAGTTCAATCAAAATTCTTCTCATCCACACATTTTGGTATGTTGTTGTCGTCACTGCAACATACTCTACTTCAGCTGAGGATAGAGTCACAATGGATTGCTTCACTGATGCCCATGAAACTGCACCTGAACCAAAATTGAATGCATATCCATATTTTCTCTTCCTCTCATTAATATTACCTTCAAAGTCACTATATGTATATCCAATTAGTTTAAAATACGAATTATATATATACAAGATACCATAGTTTCTTGTTCCAAAAACATATTTAAAATCCTTCTCCTAACTATCAAGTGGGTACACTTTGGAGACTCCATGAATCTAGAAATGAAACTTACAAAAAACATTATATTAGGCCTTGTTTCATTCAAATACATAAGACTTCCAACCAATTTCTTATACAATTTTGGATCAATATTTGAGCCTTGATCATCCTTACTTAGTTTTGTACTGATTGCAATTGGGGTTACAACTGGCTTACAATTTTCCATCCTGAACCTTTTCAATATATCCTTTGCATACTTATAATGACAAAGGAAAATACTATCTTCTGATTGAGTTACTTCAATACTAAGTAAATATTTTATTAGGCCTAAATTAGTCATATCAAAAAATAATTTCGTCCTTGACTTAAAATCATCTGTTGCGAGATCTTGAGTGAAAATCGAATCATCAACACACAGACACATAATAAAAATTTTACCTTTCTCGTTTACTTTTGTATACAAATTTTTCCCAATTGTACTCCTAATGAATCTATTATTATTAAAATATTCATAAATTCTACTATACCACACTTGGGGTGCTTGTTTCAATCCATATAACGCTTTATTTAATTTGTAAACATTATCTTCTTTACCTTCAATCTCATATCCAAGAGGTTGTTTCACATAAACCTCTTCGTCCAAAAAACCATTTAAAAATGAAGACTTAACATCCATCGGATATATTTTCCTTCTGTTTTGTGCAGCAATATATAATACCATTCTTACTGTGTCAAATCTAGCTACAGGTGAAAAAGTTTCATTATAATCAATACGAGGTTATTGACTGAACCTATGAGAAACAAGTCCTGCTTTATTCTTTTCAATTTCACCTTCAACATTCGCTTTAGATCTGTAAACCCATTTAACACCTACAATATTCTTACCTTCAGGGAAATCTACAAGTTCCCAAGTGCTATTTCTTTCTATAGCATCAATTTCTTCATCCATAGCTTTTATCCAAACTTTTTCTTTCACGACTTCATCAAAATTTACTAGATCATATGTAAGTAACGAAAAATTTGAAACTTGATCTATTTCATCATTCTGCTCATACAATTCTTTTAAAGTTCTAGTTTTCTAACTTTTAATTCTATCCTTTAATGTAGCCATTGTAGGATTAGATCTATTACTCACCTTTGACCCTGTTCTTTGTTCTCCACCATGACCTGATGGTTCGCCATGTTCCTGATTTCTTGGTGTTCTACATTGTAATGGACTGAATCTTGGTGATTTTCTTGTTGAAGTGCTTGCAATAGGTGTATATGGAATTGAAGGTCCATCATGTACCTCTTGCTCATCTTCATTATCATCTCCATGAGACAATACAACTCCTTGTGCAACATATTTATCTATGCTTCCATCCCAAGCTTCTTCTTCCTTGAATTCAACATCTTTACTAATAATATATTTATTGGTGATGGGATTATAGAGTTTATATTATTTATATTCTTCAGTATATCCAATAAAGATACTTTTCTCACTTCTCTCATCTAACTTCTTTCTAAATTCTTTAGGAAAATGTGCAAAAGAAACACAACCAAAAATTCTTAAATGAGATATATGATAACTCTTACCATTCAATGCTTCTTTGGGAACTCGGTCCTTCGGGCTCTTTGTGTTGGAAATATGATGAAATATGTTGTCCTTGATCGCAACCTACTTGATGAAGTTGTCCTTGATAGAATACTATTTGATGAGTTTCCTTTTGATAGCAACCTGTCTGTTAAAGATGTAAAAACGATGTTTCTACAGGTCGGTTCAGATGTGACAGAGAAAGGAATTCCAGTAAGTGCCAGAAAAATGAAATAGGAATTATTTCTCAATGCATCCTCAGGTTTGATGAAGGAAACCCGCGTATGGAGGAAATATATACGCTACTTGGTATACAAGCAACCCATATATACATCCAAAATTAGTATATATGCAATTTTTATGAAGAGAAGTTGCGTATACACGCGGGTGCGAAGAAGCAAAGTCATGTATGCCTTTGGTGCCCTAAAATTATGATACCATGGGGCACTACCATGGTATTATCCCACAATATTGAAGTTGTGTCATCTATTTGATTCCGTCCAAGAATACCATCGGCACTTTTGTAGTTTTGGTTCATGGTATAGGTAAAGGCTAAAACTATATAAGGAGAAGAAGATCATAGTACATCTATGTGTATGGTTCTGGGTATTGAATGAATACTTCACTCTGAAGTATATCTACATGGAATGGGTTATAGTTTATTGATAGATATGAAATAATAATGCACCTATTACTACAATGATGGATCAGGATCTCTAGACCTGAAATGACTATGTATTTTCTAGATCTGTTAATCAAATGTTTAGATCTGTGATATGGCAATGGTTTGCTGAAGTGAAGGGTAGGATCTGAGCTATTTATTTGTTCTAAAGAGTTGCACAGTCCTATAATGTTTTCAGATATATACGCAGGTTCGTCTCAGTAAAAGCACGTATATACGCAAGTTCGTTTCAGCAAAGGCACTTATGGAATCTAGGGTTTTTCTGAAGTATGTGGAAGGAAATTTCTGATATGTTTTGTTGTATTACTATTTTTTGTCAATGATGTCTTCATACAGATCTAGGTTGTTTGAATACTGATTATGATGCTAGTTCATTATGATTAAAGAGAAGTTGTTGGTTGGTTGATTGATGATTCAATGAATGAATTTATGGGGTTATATGTTTTTGTTTGATGTATGTTCTTTAAGCTTAAACGTGTGGAATGGGTCCAGTCTGAAAATATGATGAAAAGAGGTCGACAAGGTGTGTTGTGTGGAAGCTGTTGGATCCAGTTTGAAAATTGATGAAACATAGTCTACAGTGGTGCTGAGGGTTGAAGCCTTCATTAAGGTGGTATTAGCTCCCTTCCAGTGGTTGTTGGTAAAGGAGATCAGGGGGTAGTAGCTCCCTTCCAGGAGCATCTGGTAAACGAGATCAGGGGGTTGGAGCTCCCTTCCAGTACTAGCTGGAGAATGAGAGAAGGTTGCAGCCTTTTGCAGGTGGGTGCCTTCATGCTACTGTGAGTCTGCACCAGTACAGAATTGTAAAAAGTTTTCTTTATAATAAATATTGAAGAAAAAGATGACAACAACAGTGGTTTTTTTCCGAATTGGGTTTCCACCTTAAATTTTGGTGTTCATGTGTGTTGCTTATGTGTGATGATTTATTTTGTTATTTTTGCACATGCTTACTGGTTACTAAAAATATAATGAATGAATGATGCACTGGTCTATGTAAAGAATTATCTACATAATAAGATCTCTGGACATATGCGAGTTTTCTTAAAGATAGCCATGTGTATACGCTAGTTGGGTTCATTAATGTTGTGTATAGAAATGAGTAAAGAAAAAGTAAATGTTTATGGTGAGTTACAAATACCGATTCACCTCACCCCCCCTCTTAGTATTTATCCCAACACTTCGTCATAATTCTGTTAAGGATATAAATAACACAAGCTATTGCTTCTCCCCAATATTCATTTGGTAGATGATTTTCCTTCAACATACTTTGAGCCATATCCATAATAGTCCGATTTTTCCTTTCAGCTATTCCATTTTGCTGAGGAGTATAATGTGCAGTAAACTGCCTCTTGATTCCATGCGATTGAAAAAACTCAATCAGATATGTTAGCATATATTCTCCACCTCTATATGATCTCAGAATTTTAACATGCTTTCCATTTTCCTTTTCAACCATAGCTTTAAATATTTTAAATACATAAAATACTTCAAATTTATGTTTCAGAAGATAAACCCATGTTTTTCAATTGTAGGCATCAATAAAAGTTAAAAAGTAAAATTACTAGCCAAAGAAGGTGTTTGCATCGGTCCACACAAATCTATGTGAACAATATCCAATGGAGCTTTTTCCCTATACGAAATTCCAGAAACAAATTTCTGTCTATGACGCTTTTCAAGTATACAACTTTCACATGAGCTCGTTGGATGTTGAATACTCGGTAACCCTTTCGCCATTTATTTCTTCTGTAACAAATCTATATCACCAAAATATATATGACCATATCTTAAATTCCATAACCATGATTCATCTAAATTCATAGTTTTATAAGAATTCGAGGGAGACAACTCATTTCTCATTATAAGAAGAAACATATTATTATTTTTCTTCTCTACTCTTACCGTCAACTGATTTCTTGGATATTTGTGAGTGATAGTACACACATTATTCCAACACTCTATACTTTTTCTCTATGAGTTTTCCAATGCTCAAAAAATTTCATTTTAAGCTAGGTACATAATAAACATCATCAATTGTTCTTCCATTTCTATTATAAACACCAATTTCTCCTTTACCTTTAACACATACCTTATTATCATTACCTAGCTTAACTTCAAATTGAATACTAGTGTCTCGATTGGAAAAAAAACTTTGTTTCCTGTCATTTGATAGTTGCAACCACTATCTAAAAATCAAATTTTATTTGAATAGCCTTGAGTTATATTAAAAGCCAAAAACACTGACTTATTAAATATTCAAATTCTTCTGAGATGTGTTCATATTTATTACAAACATCTTCCTACCTCTTCAAACATTTAGTAGAAAAATCACCACATCTCTTGCAGTAATAACATTGAAATTTAGACATATAATACCTTTGATTTCCTCGATGCCACATTCTATTGTTACTCCCCCTTAAATTAAGAGGAATTTTTTGAGATTTCTCTTCATACCCATAATAGTCTCGCAAACTTCTTTAATCAACTATTCTGTCTATTACTTGATCTTCCTCTCCCTCTTCCTCTATTAAATTCCAGCTGAGTTTTGAAGGCATTCTCCAACGTGATATCATAATATCTTGACATCCGTGATTCCTTCGCAATCAACAAACCAGTTAACTCTTCAATTTTCATTTAAATTTTTTTCCTTGAACTCTTCTATGGATACAACAACAAATTTAAATTTATTTGGCAAACTTCAAAGAAATTTCTCGATCACTCTATTGTTTGAGAGGTCTTGTCCATAATTTCTCAATTGATTAACAATACTCATGACTTGAGTAATAAAATCATCCATTGTTTCACTATCTTTCATGTTTATATTCTAGAAATCTCTCCTCAAATTTTGCAACTTGCCATTCTTTACTTTCACTACACCCTGGTAACAGGATTCAAGGGTCTCCCACACCTTTTTCAAAGATTCTACATTTGATACTTTTGAAAGAATCACGCCATCTAAGACTTGTTGGATAAGGCCAAGAGCTTTATTATCTTTCTTTATGTTGTCTTTTAACAACATTCGTTCAACATTTGTAAGAGCCGTCTCTGTTGCCTCATTAGAAGGATCTGGATACCCATTAGTAACAAATCCCTAAATATCATGAGACCACAACAATTTTATCATTTGAAATAGGAATTGATTGAGTATTGGTATTTGAAGCCATTTTTCTCAAATAACTGAAATCTTCAAATCAAAATTAAAATCAATTTTCCACCTTATTATTGTCTCTTTGTTCCAAATAAATTATATAAAAAATGATAGGGAAAGAAATGTCCTCAATACTGAGCATAATACTTTTTAAAATATTTTCCGAATATAAATTATTCTTTTCTTCTGCATACACTCTACTCCTTAACTTCCATAGAGAAAACCATTGCAGCAATATTTTTTCTGTCGAATTACGTAACCCTTATTTAAATGGAAACATTAAAACACACCAATAGTATACAATACACGTACACAGTTTCAGTGCAGCGATTTACAGCTTTAAAGAGCTACAACTTCACAAATTTCACCCTCCGATACAAATACAGTTGCAGTGCAGCATTAAACAGCTCCAACAGCTCGAAATGAGCCAAATCTCCCAAGATCTCATAATATCCAACAGCCCTAAAAAATAACTCAGTCCCTCATGATATCGACAAGGCAATCTCAAAAATTCCTGCTTCACTCAATTCTGACTTGTCAATATGCAGCTACACACTTCTACTCAGCACACATGACCCTCAGAATTCTTACAGTTTATGGACTCAATTGGTTGGCTCTAATACTAGATGAAAGAAACGGAGAGAAGAGAACAAATCAACAAAAAACATGAGAACACAACTGCGACTGCTTATTTACACACATAAATTTCAAACAGAAATGGTGATGTTGGTCTCTTGCTGAGCATCAGTATTTATACAAAAATCTGTGTCGGTTACAATAATTAAAATATTTTTTTTCCGAGGCGGTGTTTTCCCTTTCACTTCTACAAATGATGGTGACTCTTCGACGTTTCAAAAAATCATGGTGGTGAGGTAGTGCAGGAAGTGAGGTAGTGCAGCTAGCGCTAGCGGTGAAATAATTATACTGACAGGTTTCAAATCCTTTAATGTTTTTTATTTTTTATTTTTTTATTTAGCTATATCCTAACTAATCATTGTGCAAATTTTCTTGGTTACAGATTTTCCCACCCGTCCTCAAGTATAGGGTTTCAGATCCTTTGATGTTTATATATATATATATATCTGTGTGTTTAGCTATATCTTGAGTAACCCTAGAGCAAATTTTCTTGACCTATAAGGGTTTAATTCCTCAGCTTCAAACTCTTTACTCTTAAGTCTAACTATTCTCTCACTATCCTCTAAGTTCTAGCTGAAGCATCCTCACTTGGATTGGAACAGGTTCTTTCGAAATAATAATGCATCTGAGCTAGTTTGTGTAGTTTGTGTGATGTTAGCTCACGACAAGATGGCCTTGAGGGCTTTAATTTCTTATATGTCCCCAAATTAGTTCAAATTGCAGAGTTTGTAATATTATGTTCAAAATAGCCATGTTAACTGTTTAATTTTTTATTTTATTTTCGAATTACCCTAAAAAAATATATTTCAAATTAGCGTAAAATTTGAGTGGGGCTCAAATTTCGTTTTCTCACCTAAATGTAGTTAATTACCACTACAAGACACACACACACATATAGCCTCATTAGGCTGCTCAAATTAATCATACTTGGTTCTCTTAGTCAATTGTATATTCTATTAATACATATTCGATTATTTCACGGTGTTAGCATGATAAAATGTATTATGCATAATACAAACTCATTGGCTGCTTCAACAATTTATTTATACATACATTTTTTTTTATTTGTGAGCATGATGATATGGATCCTTGTAAATAGATATGAGTTAGTAGCACATGTTTATTTATTTTCTCTTGGAAGTTGTAATTACCTTTCATACACATATTTTTTGTTCTTGACAAATTTACATGGTCATATTATTAAATTTTGAATATATGTATACCCTCCATCCTTTATTATCCTATCAGAGTATCCTATTATGATAATTTAGGGCTTCTTCTTGTGTCCTAATAATATGTACTAGGAGCTACTTTTTTGAGCTGCCAATGACCAATCCTCTATGCCTAGAATCTAATATAGTCCTCTATTTTTTACCTTAATTTACTTGATGAAGCTTAATTTACTGTATTAGAGTTCTAATTGGATTCATTCAACCGAAACCTTATTGCATAAAGAAATGAATATAATAACATAAAGTTGATTTCAAACTTCAACTACTAATTTTAGAGAGTTTGATTAATCTCAAATAAGGCTTTGTAAGAAGACTCCATTCATTAATTTTGTAGACATTAATTATCAAATACATTGATCTCTTATGTACTGAAAAATATTTTTAACAATACAAAGTACGTATCTCTTACTTTAGGCTTCCATGAAAATACACCAAGGAAAAGAGCACTCCTTCCAACCAACGAGAATTGTATCTCTACAAGTTCTCCCCCAGTGAGAGTTTCTACTTCCACAATATTTTTTAGATCAAAAACCTTCACAGGTTCACCCAAGATCACCTCGTCGCAACGAGGTATATCCTAGGGCATTTAGTCTGAGCATTTAGGCTTCATATAGGATTTTTCTATCCAACCAACTCACTAACTCTATATCCTCGCAACATCGTGGCTCTCTCTTCAGAGTCCTTCCAAAGGGTTTAGTATCTTCCTATATCTCTTCTTAGTTGCTCCAAATTATTCATCTCTTATCCTCATTTTTCCTTTGTTCCCCAACGATGGTTTATCTCTAGGGGTGGGAGTAACTCGAACTATTTGGTAAATGAAACTTTTAGTTAGTGACTTTTCCTAGTAAATTTCCTCTCTCCGTTGGCCATAACCAACATATTAGTAAAATTTAAAAGAAATTTTAATACATTAAAATTTATCACTAGGCCTTCCACATAGCCCATAATCTGAAACTACTTGGAGTAAAATTAAAACAAATAATTGCTTTTTAATTATAAATCTTCCGGAAAATCACATAATGAATTTTTGGGTCCGACGCGTTTTGAACTAGCAACTGTAGTTCATCATCAGGATAATGAGGATTGGCTGATTAGACATACCCATTTATACTAATAAGAGAGAAGCAACGGTCAAAACCCAAAGAGTTAAAAAAAGTAAAAATTTATAAGAAAAACTATAAAATAATCCAAAAATAACTAACATATTCTTAGAATTAAAAACGGTCACAAATAAAACCAAAAATATAAAAAACAAAATTATTTTATATGAAGAGGTAATTTTGTTTTTTATATTTTTGGTTTTATTTGTGACCGTTTTTAATTATAAGAATGTGTTAGTTATTTTTGGATTATTTTACAGTTTTTCTTATAATTTTTTACCATTTTTAACTCTTTGGGTTTTGACCGTTGCTTCTCACTTATTAGTATAAATGGGTATGTATGATCAGCCAATCCTCATTATCCTGATGATGAACTATAGTTGTTAGTTTGAAACGCGTCGGTTCCAAAAATTCATTATGTGATTTTCGAGAAGATTTATAATTAAAATTGTTATGGATCACAGAAGCTTGCACTCTCAACAAATAATTTATTTTCAATGAGGGGCATTACATCATGCCCCCTTCGAGTAAAACATCGTCCTAAGTGTTTTGTTTTTAGCTATTTAGAGTATGTTTGATATGCCCATGCAATAAAAGTTTTATCTCCAAAACTTTTCTTTTCTGGCTCAAGTGCCTTTGTTGCACTCAAGATTTTCTGCCTCAAGTGCCTTTTTTGCACCTTAATGTGGGAAGAAGCATTTTTAGCATTGGACATGATCTTCCAATAAAATTTTCATCTCCACGGCTTTTCTTTTCTGCATCAATTGCCTTTTTTGTGTCAAATTAAGATCATGTGATCTATGTATTGCATTCATTAAACTCTAGATTACATTTCTACTTCAGAAATTTAGTTATGACTCCCTAACTGAATATAACTTACAAATTATCGAACCTAATTATATAGAATCCTGTAGGATTGCAACATTCCCCCCCTTAATTAGAAGGGACATCGGAATGTTTCAAACTTTTCACGCCCTAATTCTTTGGTAAAAATATCTGCAATTTGTTCTGAAGTTGGACAATGTGTCAAATGAATTGTTTTGGCCTCTACATGATGTCAAATGAAATGATACTTGGTGTTGATACGTTCAGTTCGAGCATGAAACTTTGGATTCCCACCAACTAAATTGTATAAGAGTTGTCGACAAATAGAGGAGTTGAATCTTTTTGTTTCTCCTGCAAATCCTCAAGTATTTTTCAAAGCCAAATGATTTCGTTAGTGGCTTGAGCTGCTACAACATATTCGGCTTCAGTGGTAGAATCATCCGGAACAAATTGCTTGCACGATCTACAAATGATGGTTGCTGATCCAAGATTCATCGAATATCCAGAAGTTGAGACTCCATTTTCTTTATCTCTATAAAAATAAAATTCTCTGAAATATTTCATTGGTAACAATTGGAGGGTGGGCTATTTCATAATATGGGGTATATTCTGAAGGTCAAATCTATGCAAAAATTTGAGGATATTTCATATAGCTAACAATAATAAAATAGCATTGTTTGGGTATGTAATTTTGCTGCGCTAATACATTTATAAAAATAAAATTGTATAGAAAAGGTACTAGAGCTAGATCTATAGCTTGGAATAATATTGTAAAGGAAAATTTAGAAAAAATGCACGACATGCATTATGAGTTATTGTAATTTTCGATATTCTTACTCCATCATGAGCTGATTTATCTGCTCATGTGTATAATATGCTCTACTAGTCTAGAAAATCAACTTGAAATGAAATAGAAAATTTGGGGAAATTTGAGAAATTCCTAATGCTTCTTTTATTTCCTAGTATTGGCATTTGAACATACGAGCTGTTGTTTATATATTAATGTTGGTATTTGTTTTCACAACATTTTAGTTGTGTTTCATATAGCATAAGGATTCAATACATAAAGGTTAATGTATCTCCACATTCATTTGTGGTATTTATAGTAAATTTCTATGCATAAGAAGCTTCTATTAGTATTTTAACTAGGTACTTGTAACAAAAAACTAATTAAATAAATAGAAACATTGAGAACAAGAAGTTGAGAAAATCCGCTGAATTATTGTGCTTGGCTATCTAGAAAATAAAAAATGAATGCCTACATGCAAAAAAAATCCCTTAAATTGTTAAGAGGATTGATGTATTTTGTTTAATAGTTGAAATACAATGATTGTGGAACCATTGGTCTAAAATTGTAATGTATCTGATTTGGTGAGAAGAGAATGAAATGATGGCACGGGAACTGCTTCTTGCATCATATCACTGTTGTGCATTTCTTAATCCTTGCAAAAATATTTGAACTTGTTTCCAGTCATGAAGTGACTTAAAAAAATATTAACAAAGCCCAAAATCTTGTAAGTACCTAAGAATGCGATGATTATTAAAGAAAAATGATAATGATATAGCTTGGACCAATGCCATGGGGCTTCTAATGATAGAAAAGAGGATATTGAGAATCATGCCATATGGACACAGGATTAAGAGGACTTATCATCAAGTATCAAATGTTCCATAAATAAGATAGCATATTATTTATTCTGTTGAAGGTGGAGATCTAAATGATAATGTTGTAGGTATTCCTAAGTTCCTATATGATTTGGTAAAAAGTTTTTTATTTTTTATATGTATTAATATTCTTGGACATGATGGGTAATTTACAGCCATGTCAGATGTTGGAAGGACGGAACTAAGATGAACTCCACTGATTAGAATATCGTGGTTCCTTTATAAGAAGACAGTGAATGTACCATGTGGCTTATTCTACGGAGGATGAAAATGCTACTGTATGTTTCTTGGTGAAAACTTTAAGAGCAGATACATCTAGAGACAAATAGCCTTGGAATCTATAGAAGATTTCCATGGAAAGAAACCTCAATTTTACAGGAAGGCATTTGTTTCAAAATCTTGCACTTAGAAGGTGTTAGAAGCTCCTGGTGTTGCATTGTTAAAGCATTGGGAAATATGATATTTTCTATGTTACTATCGGTATTTTATACATGATTCGAACTTACAGATAGGACTGCCTTACAACATACCTATTAATTTCACTTATTGTTTTCTTTAAGCACATTAATATCCAAAAAGAGGGAAAATGACATATGATCATAGATAACTAGAATGAATAAAATATATGCTGTCATAAATTGATGAATATTTAGAGCTGATAATCATAACAATTCCAAAGATTAAGCAAGGCGAAAATTCTGTCAATGTTGTAAAGGAAAATTTAAAGGAAACACACGACATGCATGATAAATTATTGGAATTTTTTATTATCTTAATCCATCGTGAGCTGATTGATTTGCTCATATGTATAATAAGCTCTACCAGTCCAAAAAATTAGCTTTAAATGCAACAACAAATTTTGGGAAGATTGAGAAATGCCTAATGTTTCTTCTGTTTCCTAATATTGGCATTTGAGCATACCGGCTCTTGTTTATATATTAATGTTGGTCTTTGTTTCTCACTGCATTTTAGTTTTTTTTCATATAACATAGGGATTCAATACATAAAGGTTGATGTATCTCCACATTCGTTTGTGGTATTTATAGTAAATTTTTAAGAATACACAACTGCTATTATTATTTGAACCATGTACTTGTAACACAAAAGAAATGTTTTTTTTCCTTGCTAAAAACAGAGGTCAGGACAGATGACGCATAGGAGGATTTTTGTCTACCTAGAAATTCGGAGACGACAAGGCAACGAGGTCTCAACGACGAGACGAGGCAGGAGATCCCCAAAGATGTGACGAAGGACGCAGATTACAAATTACCTTTAAACAAAAAAACACAACAATAAAATTAAAACCAACAAAAAAAATTCACAAAAAAATAAACCAGAGAAACATCTTTCTCACCTCCTCGCCCCTGCGGAACACCAAGCCCCTACAACAACAAACAGATGACACAACAAACAAATGAAACATATGCAACAACGGTAATATGCTTGAAAATTCTTAATGTTTGTGGGCCAATATATTTATAATCAAAAGTCTCGCCGAATCATTTTCAAAGTTCGGCCGGACTATTAGTCCGGGTGAACTTTGTTTGTCGTTTTTCCTATCTCCGGCCAAAAATCTATTTGCGCACATCATTAATATGTCGTCAATGTAAACAATAGAACTATTAGGACCGAACTAATTTCGAAATTTCAGCAAAGCTGTCAAGAAAATGACCTTTTCGCCCCCGATTCTCACAAAAGTGTAACACACTTTCTCATTTTTACCTTATAACTAGCATGTAATCTCTTATATATATGAAAATTAAAGCACTAGTCCCTTATTTAAAACATGAAAAGATGTTATGTAAACCATTTGGCTAAAGATCTATGTTGAACTAGTATATCTATATAAAGGTGTGCCAAAACTAAACACTAGAAACCGAATAGTTTAATTAACGAGATAATTCATGCACCTTTTTGGAGGAAATTATTAGCCACATTATTGTGAATACCATTGGAAAAGTTGTTTAAAAATTTGTATTTGGTTTGAAGTTTGAAAAACTTTTAAGAAAACCTTGATATTATCTATTAGAAGATATAGGATTAAAAATATTTTGTTTTTATAGTTGTGAAAAATGAAAATTTTGAAAGTTCGATTTTGAAATAAGCCACACTTGTTCAAAATCCACACTTCTAAATTTATTTAAAAAGCTAATTAAAATAAACTAAAGTTATTTTATGATTATTAAATTTAGACCATTCGCATATTTTTTCTATTTGTGAAAATGTGTGTTATATTTCTCTAAAGTTTTATCAAAATTTTTAATACATTCAGAAGTAGAGTTGCAAATATTACCACAACATAATGTAAGTGAGGTGTTTAATATTACTGCAAAGGTTTCTCCAAATTTTTAATACAGTCAGAAGTAAAGTTTCATATTTTACCACAACCTACAATACATTCTGGAAAATTTTGTATTTTTTCGACCATATGGTGCTTTTCATGAGCTGGTTCCCTAGCTAAATGATGGTAGTGTAGGTTGGCCGATAAGAAATCTTAGATGGTTTTTTATAGGGTACTCTACCTTACCCTAGGGTTTGAGAAGCTCAAACTCACCTTATTTTTGGTTTCAGTCGTTGATAGCGGTTTTTCAATCAGGAGTCTTTTAATTAGCAGAAATTTGAAGAAATCTTAGATGGTTTTTATAGGGTTCTCTACCTTACGCTCGGGTTTGAGAGGCTAAATCTCACCTTATTTTTGGTTTCAGACGTTGATGTCGCTTTTTCAATTAGGAGTCTTTTAACTAGCAGAAATTCGAATTCTAGCATAATCATTTTTAATGGATATGTGCTTTCTTTTAAAATTAACCTAGCCTTACAAATTAAATAACCCTTTCCTGACTAGATTTACCTAGCTGATGCTTACACAGATGGGTTCGAAATGGAAATGAGGCTCGTGCTGACAGGACTTGGTTTGAAATACAAATGTAAGAGTTGCTCAGAAACAGTTAACTGTTCAAAAAATAAATTTGACTTTTTTTAACTAAATTTTTTTATTGAAAACACTTGATTTCATCCTTTTGATCAAATTCTTTTCCAATTATTAAATTTAGGTCATTCATTCCATTTTTTATTTTCGAAATAATGAAAATTCTCAAAACCACTTTCAGTAAACCACCCCTATAAACTTATTAAAAATATACAAGCATAATTAAAATAAACAAAAACATGGAAAAACTTTTCTTGGTCAAATCGTCTTATTTAAACGGAACAATTTTTTGTTCGGATGGTTTATTCCAAACAGATAGATGTATTTTTCAAAAATAAACTAACAAAATTTTCTTTATTAAAAAAAATAAAATCGCAAATCGTTTTCTATGTTCGCAAAGATAACTATTCAAAAACATAGTTTAAACAAAGCATAGCAATATTTTTCTACGCTTCAAAAATTGAATTCTTAATTTTTTATTGACCTACGATGTATTCGTCAAAAATGACTTCAATTTTATTTTAGTTTCTTAAATTGTTTATTAAAATTAAAATTATTTATTTATTTAATTATTTTTTAACAAAATAAATTTTATTATTAATTATTATTATTTTTATTTTCAAATCAAAATATATATTTCTAAATTAAAAATATTCTAGAAACTATACTCATTGTATCAAAATCAAAATACTCATTGTAACATCTCTTTGAACTTCATCCTAGAACAACGTTTCTATTATTATTTTATTTACCTACTCAATTCCTTGCAAGATAATGACTTATTTTATATTGTAGTTAACATGAGTTCACTAACATATTTACTCGTCTAGTGTGGTGACCGCTAAACTATTTTAATCTCGGTTTTCTCATTCTTATAGTTCAGATTTCTTTTATGGGTGAGAATATAACACTAGACTCGTGACAGCTGACTTATTTTAATTAACACTAGACCCGTGACAGCTGACTTATTTTAATTTGGGTTTTCTCATTCTTATACAGTTCAGATTTTTGAGTATAACACGGGGTAGGCAACAATTTTATTTTAATTTGTTTATGAAAATTATAATTATTTATTTATTTAATTATTTTGTAATAATATGAAATTTATTTTGGATTATTATTATTTTTATTTTCAAATCAAAATATATATTTTTAAAAGTTAGAAATACCTAATTACTACTTGTCTGTGGTTGTAACTCTCTAATAGAGGAGTCTGTTCCTACATAATAGGAAGTAGCTAGAACTGTATTTTTTCCTAATTTAGTGTGTGGTTGAGAGAATCTCTCAACCACATTATTGTACGTCCAAGATAGAGTTCCTATCTTGAAACTATTTCATGTATATATATGTGTGTAATAACATATAGAATTTGAATAGAGTTTGCAATGTGATATTTTATCTTGGTATCAGAGCCCGTAAGGGCCTTTGGCCCTTCCTGGGCATATGAATATAAATCACTGTATTTGCATTGTTTTAATTTTTGTTTGTTTTAGTTTTGTTTGTCCATCCGGTGCTTGTGAGCTGCTGTGCGGAGATCAAAGGGTGCCAAGAGGTACGCTGAGATGCACTGTCACCCAAACACTGCGTGTCGATTTCTTCTAATAGTTCTGCATTCACTGTATGCCGTGGAGGTCGAGGAGAAGCCATGGACGCTGAGCCTGGTGGAGGTTCTTCTGCTGAACACTGATCTTTCAGTCGCAATAGTTGATGCGAAAGGGCCCTGTGTAGACGCTACTGGTGCTGGTGTGTATGCTTGTGTTCTCTTTTCATGAATCCTGGCTGCGTTTTTTATATCTTGTAGTGAAAGGTTTGCTTGGTTCACTATGGCTCTCTGCCCCAAATAAACCACGTCTGTTGAATGCCTAGACAATGTTTTATAGTGTGAGGTGAAGCCGATGGTTTGGATATACTTGGCATGATCGACAAGGAGAGTGGGTCGAGTAGTGGTTCCTTGTTGGAGATCCTTGGCGTGATCGAAAAGGAGAGTGGGTCGAGCGGTGGTTCCTTGTTGGAGCTAGAGACACATATGCTAGAGCATGCAAAGTGGTATGGACGGTGTTTTTCATTATTCATCGGTCAAGTAGGAATTAGATCTGTAGCCGACTGCGTGGACTGGTGAAGGCCGGTCGAAGCTAAGTGGATCGAACGTGGGAGGATCCAAGGACAAATTAGTGGCACCTGATGTAGCATCTCCACGCGATCTGCTGCATGGAACGAGCTGTTTGAAGGCCGAATTGATGGCACCTTATGGCGCCATCTGTGGGAATGGGACAGTTGTAGAGGATTTGATGTTTGAACTTTCCTAGACAATCCATGTATTTCATAGGATTTAGAATGGCGATGTTCTATATCTCGAAGAGACATCTCGGATACATCACTGTTCAAAAGAGAAGGTTGCCGAAATGTGTTCCATTTTATCTTACGCCTTTGCACAGGCTACCATAGAGATTCCCTATGTGTTCGTGCAGTCTACCATTTACAGTCTCATGGTGTATGCCATGATGGATTTTCAATGGGAGGCCGAAAAATTGTTTTGGTATCTCTTCTTTTCGTTCTTCACCTTCTTCTATTTCACTTATTACGGAATGATGAACATGTCGTTGACGCCCAACCACCACATCTCTTCTATTGTTGCGTCTCCATTCTATTTGACATGGAACCTCTTCTCCAATTTTTTGATTCCACGACCGAAAATACCTATATGGTGGAGATGGTCTTACTAGGCATTCCTCGTGGCATGGACGTTGTATGGGCTTGTTGCATCACATTTCTGAGATCTGGATAGTGAGATGACACTGGTAGATTGGCTACCAGCGCTGTAGAAGTCGTGAACCAGGGTGAGCTCTGATTTTCTCACTGGAAAGTTTATAATTCCAGAGATTAGCAATTATGCTAGTTTGTGGTTTATTGCTCTCTTTTTTTGTATCGTTATAACTGGTGTTTTGGAGATGCGATGGAGTGGAGTTGTTATTGATGATTGGTGGAGAAAGCCTGTATAAACATTGAGATTCAGTAGAAACCCTGCGTGGAGTTCGAGCATGGTGGAGGCCAAGCTTGGGGACCTCGTGTGCAGCGGAGGTGTATGTGGGCGTCTCTTTCTTGGGGATTATGCATAAGGTGATGCTAGCTAGCTGCTCGACTATATGGAATGATTTTTTAGTACAGGTTTCCTTGTTTTTTAATTTCGAGGTGATTTGTGGAGGTTACCATTTCTTCTTGGAAGGAATGGCTGGAAATAATTCCAGGGCCACACTTTAAATATGTTCGACTACGGGACAAAGTCTTTTATCCAGGGATGATGAGATCTCGTTGTAGAGCTACTCAATTTAGGTGGTTTAGAAAATGTGGCGTTTCCATGGATGTGTATATTTCCTATAGAGTTGTGATGTGTATTTTGGATTGCAGTCCGTAGAAGGGTCAATCCGGGTTGATGATTAAACACATAACTATCGTGGTCTTAGGGTGCAGTAGTGAAGAGTGGTGCAACATATTTGTTGTATTCGTTGAGCCTGGCGTGGTGATTAGATGAGAGTTGGTTTCTCATGGTGGAATAATGCAAAGTTGGAACTGTACGCTGCGGAAGTCTTATTTTGCCAATGATGGAGCGAGTTCTGTGTGATTTGATTTGCACATAAGGGTGCACGGATGAGGCCACTAAGAAGGGTTGAGTCCTAAAATTTTACCATTTTTGTGTTGGTTTCAAGTCATTTAATTTCTCGTTGGAACCAATGGGTGGAATCTTCACTCATATGTTTAAGTTGAACAAGACAGTTTTCAGTGTCAGACAACGTGCGGAAGCACGGGGAGTTGTTGGGAGGCTTCCAGCTTCCGTTTTTTGGGATCAAGCTGGTTGAAGGTTGAACACACTTCTAGCATGGTTTCGTGGCGCAACAGTGAAGTGAGCCGAGGGCAGTATGGTGAGCTGCCTCGACATGATTATGTTTCTATACTGGGTAAAGTTGAAACTTATAGTTTCAACATATTTTCTTTGATGAAACAACTTGTCTTCATGAATTATTTTTCTTCCATGTTGAGACCGATCAACTTAACATGTAAATGCATTTATATAAATCTGGTTAAAAGAATTAGATTTTTGTGACATTTAGCCTGGCAAACTAGTGTCATGAGTGTGAATCTATGTTGGAATTTTCCATTCCAACAATAGACAAATCTATTTGCAGGAATGATTTTTTACTAGATATGGGGAAGACATCACAATGAAAATGGCATCAAAGGATAGTTCTTGGTGGCTACATTGTATTTCCTCAAGGCTGTGCGCCTAAGCGGTGGAAGTGAATGGTATGCTAAGCGGCAAAGGAGGATGGAAAATCAAGTCTGTGAGAGTTTGTTTTTTGTGAGTTTTTTTTTGGAATAGACTCTTGATGATGAGTCACACAGTTGAATTGTAAGTAAGTCTAGATGGTTGTTGTAGGACGCAACCAGAAACTCCAAATGTTGAAGTATGAAATGTAAGCCTTATAAAGGCATTTGAAAAGTTCGTGGTGATCTTAAAACAACTTTGTAATGGTTTATGGTCAGCCATAAACCATCTTTTGTCACTGTAAAGTGATGGTTTGTGGTGAGCCAGAAACCACATACAGAGCCTTAGTGGCTCCATTGCCTTAGTGGCTACTCGCCTTAGTGGCTATATCACCTTTCTGGTTAAATCGACTTTGTGGCTATGTGTACATGGGAGCTTTGTGCTCATAAGAGATTTGTGCTCGCAGGAGTAGGTGGACTAAGTAACACTTGGCTCACGGTCTCAGATATTGGTGTGTCTTAGCACAAGAGGGTCGATGCATTTTGTCTATCTCACAGTTGCGTCGAAAGGCGCAATCAGCGAGACTGTTAGGGATTGTTATTTGGACATGAATATTTGGCTTAGAAAGGCATTGATATCTTTCTGTTTTGGAGGTTCTACACATGTGATTCGCCCAATGGTGGTGGATTTGTAGATACAGGTACATATATGCAGTGATAATGGTTGACAGAATCATGTATGCGAAGGACATCCCACAGGACTAGCGGTTGCAGCGGTTAGTACCCATGCATTTCGGTGGATGGTTGCTCTTTTATATGGACGTCGACATATTCTTTGTTATGTTTGACCACAACAAGACTTTGTGAAATACAACTAGACTTTTTGAATCACTATCACGACATGTAGTCATTAAGGGGGGGAGTTAGAAATATCGAATTACTACTTGTGTGTGGTGGAGAGAATCTCTCAACCACATTATTGTACGTCCAAGATAGAGTTCCTATCTTGAGACTATTTCATGTATATATATGTGTCTAATATCTTTGTGTAATAACATATAGAATTTGAATAGAGTTTGCAGTGTGATATTTTATCTTTAAATTAAAAATATTCTATAAAAACTATACTGGTTGTATCAAAATCAAAGTATTCATGGTAACATCCCTCTGAACTTCACCCTAAAACCATATTTCTATTATTATTTTATTTACCCACCGAATTTCTTGCTGGATGATGAGTTATATTATATTGTAGTTAACATGAGTCCATGAACAGATTTACTCCTCTAGACTCATTTATTTTAATTTTGGTTTTCTTATTGTACCTGTCTAGGTAGGTATATAGCGATGTATTAGTTCGTGTTGAATTGTTTTCAAGTGCATTTTAACTAAAGTTTTAGACTATCTGTATATTTTAATAATATTTTTAAATAATTGTGAGTGTTTGATTGGGTATTGTATTAGAGGTTTTATTGTAGGGAAAGGGGAAATGTATTAAGTTTTTTTTGAAGAAAATCATCAATAAAATTGTGATAAATATGAATCACTATGAACTAATGCTAGCTTCAAACCTAGAATTAGTTCATAGTATTTTATGTAATGCAAATTGTTTAAAAAAATATGTGATCATTTATATTATGTACTTCCACTTTACACCAACCCTGATTACACTTGCACAACGTTAGGCCTACACCTGCCAGACGACCTCTAGCTTGCTTCCACCTGCCACCATCATTGTCTCCTGATTGCTTTCACTTGCCACCATCATCATCTCCTGATTGCTTTCACCTGCCACAATGACCATCCATCTTAAATTCATTAGGAGCTAGGAATTCTTCTCCAAAAACATAGATGAACAGAACTCATTTCATTTGGTGCTCAGAGATAAAAGGTGTTGACAGTTTAAAGAAAGGGCGTAGTCTATGGTAGTAGGTTGTAGGTACAAAGCGTGTAGTCTATGGCAAACAGTTGCAGGTACAAAGGGTTTACCTAAAAAGGTACTTGAAAAGCATGTCTAACTTGAAAAGTTGGCATATGTCTAAAAAGTATGTCTAACTTGAAGGGTTGGATTAGGTCTGAAAAGTACGTATCAAATCATTGTTCATACCAAATGCAACTTGCATGAACTGCTAAAGTTTTTCTTTTGTTTGGGAAAACTGCGAGTAGTATTTTTTCATTCATACATCAACTGCTAACGTTTTTCTTTTGTTTGGGAAAGCTGCGAGAATTATTTTTTCATTCCTACATGAATTACTAACATTTTCATTCATACATAAGCTGCTAACGTTTTTCTTTTGTTTGGGAAAACTATGAGACATATTTTTTCATTCATACATGAACTGCTAACGTTTTTCCTTTGTTTGGTAAAACTGCAAGAAATATGTTTCCATTCATATCAACTATAATGCATTTTTTCATTCATATCAACTATAATGCATTTTTTCATTCATATCAACTCGAATGAATTCATATCAACTAGATTGATAAATGATTTTTTATTTAAATCAAACATAAATATATCTTATTTATCTATAATAAATAATTTACGAGTTTTCTGAAACAAAGTTCATCTCTATCTCAATTCCAATTTGTCTCTCTTTTATTTACACCTCTATCTCTGTTACTATAAGTCAGAATAGAAATATCATTTTTCCAACCAAGTAGATGGTGTAGTGGTGGAGCAGTTATAAGTCACAATAGAAACCTTTTTGCAACCAAGTATATGGTGCAACGATGGAGCAATTAGGCGGTAATGGAAATACGTTCAAGCCTCATGGGATCATTACTATTTCAAGCGATAAGCAGGTCCTGGTTCTACCCATATACTGTGAGAGAAGCTATAATGATCCCCTTGTTATCAAGACAGATGCTTAGATGTTTCTAACCCTACTTCACCTTTCTAATGAAGATAACTTCTCTACTTGCCCCATGAGGAATGGTTTATTGATCGTTATCGCTAGAGATACAGCCGGGAGTAGGAAAGGAACCTATCGCATTGACAGGAAACACCAGATTTTGAACTATGATGCTCAACACAAGGTGTAAAGGGCCTTTAATGGACATCGTAATCAAGGGATTTCGCTGCCAAAGATGTTGCTAGAGATTATTTTTCCGTAGGTTCGATTTCGCTAAATTGTTTTCCTCCATTTTTTGAAAAAAACATTGCCTACCATTATCTTCTCCTTGCTAAGCTTCCCACCTCAGCATCATGGTTGTCGTTGCCGCTTGGGGACGGAAGTGAGTTGTTGCTGCTATAGAAAAGACTTATTATTATGGAAAAAAATTGGTATTCAATACACAACAACATGTGAGTTGTTGTTTCTATCAGAAAATACCTATTAGTATGTCAAAAAAATCGTATTCAATCTACTACAACATGCAACATCCACTGACTGGTTATCTTTAAATCTCAAACCTATAGATTTTAAATGACAAAAATTGACAAAATAAGGAAAATCTATGATTCGAATTGACAAAATATAGAAAATCATGGCATAGACAAGGTTGAAGAATGAGGAACTCGACCCATAAGGCATATGGTTTGAGCCAACAATAACACAATTTACATGGACCACACTTATTTTTAGTCATAACTCTGTAATAATATGGTTTTGAGCGATTACATGCACGGAGCCACCTACCCCAATGGTTTTCATAACACACTATATTTTATAACATTAGAATAGAATAATAATTATTAATATTGTGAATATTATACCGCATGACTCTCAAATTCGACTCTTAACTGTAAGTCTTGTTCAATAATTATAAATTTTGAAAAAGAACAAAACCCATTTCTTCACTACTCCCAAAAGCATTATTAATGAAAATTCAAACCTGGATATCCAGAAATTTTTAAATAAAATTTAATCTTCAGTTGGTTAATAACACTTGGTACTTATTTTCTACAGATAACTTGATGAAAATTCCATATCATATACTTTTCTATACATAACATACACCTATCTTTACTATGTGACTCATATAGATACATACTGCTCAACACAAGTCACTTCCGGACACATAGTCATGAAATTTGCAATAGGAAGGTTCTTAAAATAATGGAGTTAAAGGTCATATTTTAAAGATGAAAATTTTGAATAATTTTGAAATTGTTATTTAATATATCACAAGATACTAGTAACCCTCATTAGATTGGGCTTATTTTGAGACTCTTGTTTCTTATTTCTAAAACCGCCATATCGAGGAGGAAATTAATAATTACTTGGGGACTAAATAATTTGTAAGATATGGTGTACAAGATCAATTTGACTCTTGTGAATTGTGGTGAAGAAACAATGTTTTTAGATCTATTCCTAGCCTTATATTTTTATAGCGTTTCATGTTGCCAATTTATATTTCGATAAATTTCAAACGCCAATGCTAGAAATATGAACAATCGTAATTAAGAATTACACGGCGACTAGATCATTTCCAAGATATGGTGTACAAACTCAAGCTAATTCTCGTGAATTGTGGTGAACAAACAATGTTTTTAGGTCTGGTTGGGGCCTTCGAATTTTACAGGGTTGATCTTGCCAATATTTGTTGTTTCCGCCCTCAAACACATGAACCCTTCATGAAATCATTTCAATAAGAGAATTCCTTGCAGGAGATATTTTAGAAATCATTGGTATCGTTTCCATAAGCAGATTTCTTGTCGGAGATATTTTAAGAATCATTCCCATAAGAATATTAGTTGCAGGAGATGGTGCACAAGCTCCACTTGAATGGCGATAAATTTTAAACTCCAATACTATAAATATGAACAACAATACTTGCACTGGTACACTCAAGCCCAAAAAACCTCCCCCTTTTGGAATAATTTCCATAGGAATATTATTTGCAAGAGATGGTACACAATCTCCATTCAGTCACCACAAATTTGGTGGAAAAAGTGTACTGCGTCTCGGTTGGGCCTTGGATTTTAACAGATTAATGCTTCACATTAAAAATGCCATAAATTTCAAATACCAAAATTATGATATTTGTTGCTGGTTTAATTCTTAGTTTTAAGATTGTGTCCTCTTTCGACAGTTTACCATTGCATTGCAATCTTGTTCTTATAGTTCCGATTTCTTTTATGGGTGAGAATATAACACTAGACTCGTGACAGAACACCTATTTTAATTTGGGGTTTCTCATTCTTATATAGTTATGATTTTTTTTTATTGGTGAGAATATAACACTGGGTGTATACTTAACCTTAACATCTCACTATACTTTGCCTTCCTTTAATATTCAAGGTATACCCCACCATCTATTGTTGGAGCCTTGTCATGACCATCTTGTCATGACCCTCTCTTGTCATGAACCTCATATTTTCATGACCCATCTAGAGCGTTTACAGTTTAAGAGTTAGGCACATTAGCTTCGCACTCTTGGGTTCACGATTTCGGGCAACCAACTTCTGGAGCTACACAGGTGGGTCTCAATCTCGCTTTTCTTCTAACATATTAATTAAACGCTATGCAATTTGTTATTCAAAATGAATGTGTGAGCATCATCTCTTTGCAGGTGCAAAGATGACAACGCTTTCCGGACTTCCCTACCCATGCAATTTTGAGATTTTACAACTATTAATTTCTTTGACATATATATTAATTTGAACACTTTGATTCTCGTTAAATCGAACTTTATTTTTCTATTAAAATAACTTGGTCATTTAAAAGCGTCCATTATTTCTTTTTGTTTTTATAATTTTATTTATTTATTTTTTCTTAGTTAAAGTGAAATCTATATGACAGTTTTATAAAAATAAATAAAATTTGTATGTGGTAGGAACTTCTACGTTTCATCAAAGCTACGCATATTCCTTCAACGCTTGAAATTGAGCACTGTGGCTTAATCCACACCCTTGATTGAGTGAGTGAGTACGAATATACATAAAAAAATATTCCCTTTCCAGCCATAATACTTGCAAGAGGAAAATACCTCTACGTTCTACTTTTCACTATTTTTTATTTCATTCTAATTAAAAAAGATGATTTATTCAACTAGCCAAAAAAAAAAAAAAAATCTTTCCTATTTTGACCTATTCTATGCACCCAATGGCTTGTATTTGGATATGTGGATATCAGTTCACTCATTTTAAGTTTTCATTTCTACCCAAAATAAATGTATAGATAATTGAAATAAGTGGAGAGGAAGAATTGGCTCTCGTACTTTGTTTTTCCCATACATTATTTGGGTGATTGAGCCGCTTTCTCTTTTCGCCATTGTTCTAGCAAAAACTCTCAAGGTTTTGGTGGGATTTGCACTATGCGGTCTCTTTCTAAACCGTTATGTTCACTTGATGTTTTTGTGACTATTATTTATTTGTTAGGCATTTTATTTTTCTGCGAAGAAATCTCCATTTTTATAATACATTTCGAATTAGAATTACATACTTTACCATAACAAATAGTACATTCTAGACACAAAAAGTATATTTTTTCCAATCTTACGGGGCTACTTCTGCCAGCTTAATAGGGCTAATTATGTTGGAATTGTAATTAATTTCAATCTTCATAATTATCATTATATTAATATGTATAAATTTATTATTAGTTCTTGTTATCAAGAAAAAAAATATTATTAATTTTATTATCAAGCATGTTCTTTATGCTTTATTTTTTTTTGTCAAAAAGAAAAATTTAAAGGGAATGTTCTTCGTGACTCTATAAAAAGAATACAATTATAATTTTTATAAATGATATTTCTCCCTCCAAGTTGGCAAGTGGGCCCTCTAGAAAGATAAGTTAGCTTTCACAAAATACATGTCCTTTCATATGTAGCACCAACTATGTATTGACACTTATCCTCCAACATGTGACAAACAATTCAACGATCTTATGTGGTAGACCGTAAGGCATATATGGGAGCTATTCGTGGTATTTTTCTGAGGCATATTCTCTACTAACATTCAAGGCTCTATGGGATGTAAATTTTATGTTTTGTGATGATTTCACAAAAAATCATGTAGATATATGATGGAAGTTTTATGATGATAACACTAGTTCATGTGGACATATGATGTGAATTTGTGAGATGAGGCTGTGAGTTTCTCTCTTTCAGAATTTGACACACATATGGCATCTACTAATCAATCTTATTGATAGAATAATTAAATAAGAGGAAGGTTTAATTGGCACTTGGGACTCTAGTTAGTTTGACTTGGAATTCGCATGTTGATATAAAATCTATAAGGAAACGATTGACCGGTTTTCACCTTGTAAGGTTTGCCAACCTATGACCTAATATTTGGTGTCTCTTTTGTTTTATGTATTACATTGGCATAATTTATTAATTTCCTAGTGAATGAAGTGAAGGATAAATGAATAATGTATAAGGAAATAATTGATAGGTTTTCACCATGTAGTTTTTTCCCCTAGCCTATGGCCTAATATTTAGTGTCTATTGAATTTTATGTATCACATTAGTATAACTTATTAATTTCCTAAACAATGAAGTGAAGGATAAATGAAAAACATGTAAATAAATAGTCACAAGTAATTATCGTGTCTATAAATTCTCTACTTTTCTTTAATTTGAATAGGTTCGAGAACTAATTGATGGTATTGTAGGTTAGTTATAAGCATGTTTTGATATTTTCAATGTAATTTAATACACACCACTTGCATATCTCATCTACATGGTGAATTCATATGTTTGGATTCCTTTTGATGGATGAAGTGAAATTATTCTTATAGATGTTATGAATGACTCATATGTTGAGTTACCCTCTAACATGGCTATATTGTAATGTCGAACACTAATAACCTGTTTTTTTCATGCCACTTCTGAATTCACTAAGTATGGTGTGGATTGGATCCATTCTCAATCTTAAATGAAGAGCAGTGAAGTGGGGAATTTTGTTTCAAGGAATTTTCATGTCTGTAATGACCATCACATTTTGGAAATCATTTGTGACAAGAAAACATCTGTGCATGATAATGGAATTTTACATGGAAAATGTGCATTTGAAGATTGGGAATTTGGGTTTGTTTTAGAAAATTTTAACTATGGTAGGTCCAAAAATTAGATGAATGATGGTCTTATAAATCGTCATAGGTTGCAAAAGCCATAGCTTTCCATTGTGATATTGACTGACCAAAATTTTCGTACCTTCCTCCTCATGCATTGCATGTCTACAATCAACAAACTGCTAATAATATGATGAATTCCATCTTTCTCCAACAAATTCCACCGCAGACACTATTGATTATTCAACTTTTCCCAATAAATAAATTCCTCATTATGTTTGTCCCACAATGTCTCATCCATCTCTTCCTGCTCTAGCAGATGCATTCTTACTTTAAACATCATTTCTCATGAAAGCTCAAACCTAAATTTTTTTCTTGGCTCAAATGTAATGTCCTCATCCTAGAAATGAAATTTTGTTTTCATCATTGTGAAAAAAAAATGAAATTCTTTAATCCTAAGAAAATCTAACAGCTTAGATTTAGAAATTATAAGGCTATGGATGTCTATATCATATAGATCACAATTAGAAATTAGTGAAATTTATCACAACATGATACGTAAGCCTACATAGACATACAACACATACAACTATACCCAGTGTACAATACAACACAATACATATACATATATGGAGTACAACATAACGAACACAAGTCACAATACCATGACTACACCATGCACATATATAGCACCATATGTGCGTAACATAACATATACAACATGGACACACTACCACATGTATACCAGTACCATATGCACAACATGTAGCCAGTACCACCTATACACACACTACTTACAGAACATGTGAAAACATCACCTATACACGTCACCACATGCACAACATGTATATGACACCATATGTACATAGTACCAAATCGAGATAAATTTAATACAACAAAAAGTTAACCTATAATCTAATCATCAACAACATATCGAAAATTCATCAAGTTATGTAATCCTTAAACAACAATATCAATGCATACAACCGCAAGTTACTATCCTTCATGGTTATCAGACACATGTACTTATAACTGCACTAATCAACTAGAATCTATAATGTATGAAACCATAACATCAATATAATGAAAGGTATACAGATCACCATAATGCATATGATTATCCTAATCTACTAGAATTTATCACATATGTAACCCTAATAACAATAGAATGAAAAACATATAACTGACCCTAATTTTTACAATAACCATGAATTACATACATGTATGCCAAGAATACAAACTTCTATGATGATATGCTCTTGCCCCAAAGTCCATTGTTCCAACTTCACTTTAATGATCTGCATCTAGTTCTCTGTCTTAGCCAACACATTAGCATCATATCATAACAATATAATCACGATGACATAATCACATACAATGACCTTAAGCACAACAACCTCAATCAAACCAATGCAAAATTGACCACATGTACCCACTTGACATGTATAACCAATCGTGAATGACCAATTCATGTATGACATACAACATCACATAAGAAAGCATGCACAGAAAAAACAGAATCATAAATAATATGTGACCTAGCATAAGCAAGAAATCCATGTACAACATGTAGCATCATGTAAGAAAGTATGCACAGAAAATACATAAGCGAGAAAAATGTATAATTACTTATACACACATGATGACACATGTCCCAACAACACCAAAAAATTTCCTATGGCGACATCACTATAGCCATCATAAACACCATTCATATGCAACAAGAAGACATAGAGAATAAGCATACTAAAAACACATGTAACCAACATAAACGCATGATCCGCACACAACCCATCTAGTCCAAGAGTTTAACCTTGCTCGGATAACACTTTTTGGTTTCAAATATCACACACAGATAATAGAAACCAAAAACCACAATCATGCATTAAAAACAATCACGTAGAACATAAGCATGAGGAACATATATGCCATTTACATGAATGCGGAATTAACACACATAGCCCAAGGAGATCACAACCATGCTATGATACCACTTTGTAACACCCTTTTCCCACATCTACCCAAGTAACCGACCAACCACGGTAAACATGTGACGATAGGCTACTAATATCAGATTCAACCTCCTATATGACCTTAAGGAAGTGGAAGAGATGGAAACACCAAAAACACATCTTACACTGCATCACTAACATCCCAAGTAGGTAACCCAACATTCCAAGGCCCTGTTCCCTTAGGAGGAATTTATTTTTAGCCACTTTGAGGCTAAGCCGTGGGCTTTTAAGGGAAAGGTATCAGCTATAAACCCTATAGCCATGGGCTAGCCTTATCAAGGTAGCAACTAAGGCCCATAAAAAATTATTTTCCGCCTGTGGCTTAGGGATTTGTACCAAATTTTCAATCCTTAAGCCCAGGTCATTGCCCATAACTTCCTGTAACTTTAGGAGAGGGTATTTAACATTAAAAAAAACATATGGAAGAAATCACATAAACCCAAACTCATCTGACCCCACCTAGCCATGACAAGAACTTCATCAAACATGTCACAAACATAACAACTACAAGCGTAAACAATAGATTTAAACAAAGGGGTATATTTCTTATTTGAGAATGGCTAAGAATAATTTCTCCCCTGCATCATAAGATATCATACAATAAATTTCACCATATATATGTAGGATAATCATTTACAGTAAAAAACATGAATAAAGCCATACATCATCACTCATCGAATACTTTCTTATAACCAAAAAATTAACAAAAAAAATACCATGAATACAATAGAAATGAAATCCATACATAAAGTAATATATTTTCATATATAATACTGGGGAAATTATCTCTTCATTTCTGAATGTAAAAACCAACTAGAGATGGAAGTCGAGATGGGACTTCCATGTTCCACCCGACCATATATTGGCTAAGCCAAATCTACTTCATCCAATCACCCCCATGCCATATTCGAAGAATGAATGTGGGACTTAAATCGAAAAAACCAGCCAGGGCATCTCAAGGCTAAACCACCTCACCCTCATCAATAAAAATGTCACAACCAGCTTTACCGTGATCTACCCCGATCACTAGGCTAACACAAGCATGGATGTCATCGGATTCTCTCCCCCTACACCATGAGAAATTTTCCTGTCTCCTAGTCTCTCGGACCTTACCACAACCAACAGTCCAAATTAGGGGTCACTAAGCCCTAACCCGAGACATACTCTCTAGGCTTTTCCACAATCCCAACCCGGGATTCCTAGGCCTAAAATGGAGAGTAAACCACTTCTAAGCTTTGTCGTATATCTTGTCATTCACTGCTCAAGGATTCCTAGCCCCACTGAGGCTACACAATACTCGCTTTACCGCAACCCACAATCTACCTCAGTGGTTAGAAGGCCAATGGCCTTATCATGATCCATAGTCTAGTTCAGGAATCACTAGGCCATGTGCTATATCAAGTCGGAGATCCACCCCATTCAACTTCGAATCCATACAACAATCCATCTAAACTAGACATGATAACTTCCCAACACTATGGCTATCTAGAAATGGCAAGGCTAAGTTGAATACACTATCACACCTAGAAAAACGCATGCGAAGATAGAAAATAACCACATGTATTACCATGCATGCCAAATATAGCATGGAAAATACACATGCACATCGAGACCTATTGTATCTTCTTGATTCCTACTCCTCCTTTCTTGCTTTCTCCTCTTCCCTTATTTATTTCCTTTCCTGCTCAAATGTCAAAGTGTTCCAGAAACTCCAAGTGTCCAAGAGTGTGTGTGTGAGAGAGAGAGAGAGAGAGAGAATAATGAGAGCTCTAAAAATGCACTGACCAAGCCTTCCACAATGATCCTCAGAAGAATATTTATTAATGAGGCCTCAAATTTCTTCATTTTCGATAATTTTCCTTCATTTTCCTCCTCTCATGCAATTTGTGCCCTTTCACCTTCCCTTTCACCTATTTTGAATTATTTTCATTAAAAAATGTAATAAATTCCCTATGCCTTTGTCATTTCCAAATTCCTTAGCCATAATAAATCGAATGAAAACACACTAAGCTGTTTTTTCCCACCATTTAGCTTAGTATACGTGTCACATGCACCGTGGTCTTATATATATGTTTTTACATGGATTTTTACTAGGGTTGGAGTTTTGAGACCTAAAATCATGATACTTATTGTATTTTGATTTTTCATCTCTTTCAACTTAGATGATTCTATAATCAACAACCCTATTTCCAAAGAAGTCATATTTATAACAATGAAAATTAAAAAAATGAGCATACGTGAAGACGAAAATTTCATGGCTTTGTCCATGAAGGTACCTCTGTTGTATAGTTGATTGATTCATTATCTGTTGACTCCATGGAGTGGATGGAGTTATTATTCAAGTGATGATATCCTGTATTTATTGTTACTTTTTTGTCTTCATTTATTCTTTTATGACACATCTTTCAATAGGTCTAAGGTTCCTCAAATCCTATGGACCTGAATCTCATCTACCCCATACAATATACCTATTGTCTAGAGTATCCCAAGATTATTTTATTTCGTGAAGACCTTTTTATCTTTATAGTATTATCTAGATTTATTTTTCCTTTTTCAAGTTTGTGACTTATACCTTTCTCGATCTCCACATTCTCAAGATCCATTCTTAGAGAGACAACCATTTCCTCAAGACTAACAATGCTCTTCCCATTCATGCACCAAATCGTGGAGACATTTTTTATCTTCTTTAGATTCTTCTAATTTTACATCCAAGGACAAATTTCATCTTTGCATATTTTTCAAATCATTTCCTGTTGTCCTTTGAATAAATCATGTTTTAAATGCTTGCTCTCTTCTTCTAGTTTCTCACATGTTCCTTTTTTTCTTCTAGTAGAAGGGTTAAAATATCTTTTTTTTAACGGATTCTTAAGTTTTTCTTTTTGAAAAACAAACTCCTCATTGTCTAACTTATACATACCTTCTTCAACACACTACAACTGTTATTTTAGCTACCTAGTCTTTCTCTTCAGCTTTAACTCATCAAGAGCACTCATGAGTTCCCCTTCAAAGTCCACTACTCCTACATCTTCTTATTCCTCTTCAGAATCAGTAATATTTTGTTTCTTCATGTCATATCCAAATTCCATGAGTAAATACTCCCTTAAATCGTCTTCTCAAAATTTTTCGTTGTCTGAGTCTTGTGTTTATCTATACTCTTTAGAGTAGAGCCTTTTTTCTTATATAACTTCTTCTTCTCATTTTTTTGAGATTTTCTTCTAAATTTTTGAGCATCTTCCTTTTTTGTTCCTTATTTGAAAGGTAACTTGGATGAAAAATGTCCAACTCTTCCGTAGTCAAAGAATTTCAAGGTAAAATTCCCTTTATATTTTCCTGAGCCATGCTTTAGGTTACTGGAAAAATGATCAAGCTCCTAATCAAATTCATAGCTGGATCAAACTTGATGTTCTTTATGCCCCTTGGCCTTGTTCGACACTTTGAACGTTGCATCCTTGGGTTTATACTTCTCTCTTCCTACTCTAATATGGCTCTGAAAGTACCAAGTAGTTGATTGAACTTGAGATTCTTTAAATGAGCGATCTTTTCAATGGGCATTAAATCTCATGGGTAGAGATCTTAAGACCTTTTGAACAATCTTATCTTCAGTAACTTCTTCACCGAGTCCTCTAATCATATTGGTTACTTTATCAACATTAAGGAAAAATTCTCCTATCCTTTATTCTTCACTAATTTTTAGGATTTCAAACCTCATTTTGAATGTTTGAAATTTGGCATGCTTAACTTTATCATCTCCTTCATGACTCTAATTAAACTTGACTGACACTTCCTTGGAAAACTTAGAGTACATCACCTTTACAAATTTGGATTCACTAAGACAAAAAAGAATGTCATTCTTAGATTTAACATTATTTCTATACAATGTTTTACCATGTGCATAAGTGAGAGAGACATCAGAGACATTATAATGTTGAGTTAAGCAGCCGAAAACATAAATAATCAATCAAATCCACACATCATAAAAAAACAAAGACACAGAGATTTTAACTTGGTTCACCCAACCAATCTCGGCTACATCCACCAAATAGAGGCATCAACAATCTCATTCATCAACTGGAGAATTACAACAACAGATATTCTCATCTGCTCTTCACTCACCTCACATTCATCATGCTCATTTGCCTCTACGGACTTACATTTTATAGCTCGGAGTAGAAACTGAATCGTAAATTCACTCACAACAAATATAGGATGCAATAACTCCTCATCAGATTAAAATGGAGTCAATTTAGCAACAAATCCTATTGTTATCACATTCATGAGATTTTCTCCAAAAATAATTAAAAAAAAAATCTCAACATATAATATACTAGTATAAAGGTTCAAACATCTACTCGTAAGGACATAACATAAGAAAAGACTATCAAGAATAGGCTATGGTATTTTGTTTCTTCTTTCCATACATTTTTTGGGTAACGGAACCCCTCTCTGTTGGCTTTCCGAAAAAACCATGAGGATTTTGCTTGGACTTGTAGTTTGGTTAATTTTAGAGCTACCCGATATCTTTATCTACCAATATAAGAACTAAATTTTATTGCGACTACAATTTATTATTTATTTGCTATATGTTTTATATTGGTGATTTTTTTTTTTTTTACCACAACATACTGTACATTGACACCATTAATATTTTCTTTCCAAATCTATGGGGCTATCTATAAGCTGGTTCCGAGATAAAGTGATGCTAGTGTAGGTTGGAGAATAAGATTCTTAGAAGGCTTTTATTGTTTTATATATTTCGTATGATTATAATGATGCTTGATATTTTATATTAAGTATATAATCATTATTCGTGAATTGAATTTGTTACAAGTAAGAATCATTTGGGTGAAGGAAATTCCCCTCATAGATAATCCCAAATTGACATTAGGCTGCTTTGGCAGTCTAACTTTTCCTGGATTTTCAGAGCCAAATATCTCATTTTGTTCTGGGTTTCAGATGTTGATGGTGCTTTTTTAATTAGAAGTCTTTTTAACGAGCAGTAAACGTTTTTCCGACTACATATTTCAAACGGATATATGTATTTCTTTAAAACAAACTAAACGCATGGAAATTTTTCTTCGTCAAATTGTCTATTTTTAACGGGCAGATGAAGTTTTCAAAACTCTGGCTTATTTCTAACCGATACATGTATTTCTTTAAAATAAACGAAATATAGGAAAACATTTCTTCGTCCAAGTGTCTAATTTTAACGCGCAGATGAAGTTTTCAAAAGTCGTCCGATATGAAAAGAGTAAAAATTTCTATGTCGAATCGTTTATTTTAAAAAAAGATGAGTATATTTTTTTAAACTAAACCAAGTAGAGAAGAACTTCTCTTTATTTGAAAAAATGAAATTGCAAATATTTTGCGAAGTTCCATATAACACACAGTTCAAAATCACAGCATAACAAAGTTTTTTCTTCCCTTGAAAAATAGACTTCGTAATTTTCCCAGGCCTCTTGGGTAAAATATGTTAGATTTCAAGTAAGAATGGCTAAATTGTATTTTACTCTTTCAAACAAAAAAGAAACTTTTTCATTTATTTATTTAATTATCAATTCTGTGTTTTTAATAATATCAAATTTATTTATTTACTAATATTTTTTTTAATTTAAATTTTAAATTTTCATTTTAAATTAAACCTATTTTCCAAATTATATTCAAATTCAGAATATATCGAAATGAAAAAATAAACGCTTAAAATATTAATTTTCCTTAAGAATTTCAATAAATAATTTAGAGGGTGTATGCGTCTAGGTATGTTGGAACTTCGACTAACCCTAGTTGAACAAGGTTCGGAGAAATAGTCAGAGCGACATTCCATTCAAACACTTGTATTAAATGGTCCTCTCAAATATAATTTGGAAAAATTACTATTAATTTAGAAAACTTATTTTTAATTAGGTGGTAAATATTTATATAATAAAATAGATTTTAAAAACTGCTATTATTAACATATATGTTTTTTTAAAGAATATGATGTCAACTTATATGAAAGCTACATTGTAATGAGACTATTGAAAAAAAATTAATCGTCTTTTTTTTACAATATTAATAATGTTGTTTGTCTTCTCAAGTAAATGTAGGTTAAGTTTCGCCGGATGCGGCTGATTAAAGACCACCCGGGAACGTGGCACTCAGACCACTTCCCGATGGACCTCGCCGGTGCAGCCCACATGGCTCCCGGTACTGTCATTAACTATGGTCTTAATACCTCGCCCGATGCGAATTATCTCCGCCTTGAAAGGCTCACTCAGCTCCTCGACATGGTTATTGTGTTTGGCATGGAAGGTTTGCGCTGCGATTTGAATGGGGAAGGGAGCGGCTTCTGCTCTCCACAGCCTCTGCAGGTGAACTGCTCGCCGGCGAGCATTGAAGCCTCCATTAAAACCACAACATGGAAGCGTTGCTGGATTGTGGCCTGTTTCGAACCAGCTCCTAATTGCCATTTCTCTCACAGTCCTTGGTGTAATCGCAGAGCTTGGAACTCTGCCACCATTGCTCAGACAGGTAATTCCGCCACCTCCTCTGTCAATTTGCTTCGTGGTCTCAGTAGCATTTCTCTGCATTCGTCTGTTCAGGTAGAGGGTAGCCAGATTTCTCATTCTCCCTCCGCCTCCTTGGGGATTTTAGCTCAGCCTCGTTCTGCTATTGTCATCATGCCCCGCCTCTGCGAGCGCATGCGAGCCCGGAGGGGCTCCTCTCGTGGTCGGCTCCCTAATCATCGTGTGCCTCCCTCTCCTGCTCCCACGTCTGAAAATGCCTCTGGCATCTCCCCTGAAGCCATCTCTACCCCGCCCACTCCCCTTGAGCCTCCAGCTGTTGTCAGCTCCCTTCGTCCCTCAATTCGTCAAACCTCTCAGCGCTCTGAGCTGAGGTTTGAATGCACCTCTTGTGATGCCACTCTCACCACTTTCATCACTGTGACTCTGAGGGAAGTTGTCCCGAATTTCGCTCCGCCTAGCTCCTCGACTATGGCCGCTCCCTCCTTCAGCAACAGCTCTCCACGGGACGGCCCTGCTCTCTCAGCTCCTCAGCTCAGGCCTTCACTGGAGATTGCGCGCGAGGGTGGTGGAAACGCTCCAGGTGAAGCTCAGGTGAACTGCAGTGAGCTGTACACATGCAGAATTGTTGAAGAAGACCCCTCTCCTACTCATGGATCTTAGCTGTTATAGCATCCAGGTTTTTCAAGTTCTAGTCGAAACTATATGCATCTTAGATACACTGCTTTGCTGTACAGGCAGTTTACTTATTTCAGCTACAGTTTCATTTTGTTTTTTGCAAATCTAAAGCCGGTTTCCCTCTTATGGGCGGCTAAGACATTATGGATTAATGGACTGGTTTCCCGTACTGGGCAGTCCCGACTATGCTGTCTTGCTTGACTATCAGGCACAGCGTTCAGGCTACCCTAGCTGACGTTGGTGCAGTTTTGTACTAATATTTTATACATAATAGAATTTAGACTTACTTAGAAAAAAAAAAAAAATGTAGGTTAAGTTCAAGTAAATGTAGGTTAAGTTCTAGCAAATTATTTTTATAAATTTTTTATTTATAAATTTAGAGGATGTTCTAGTAGCTTTAGAATTTTGATTTGTTATAATTCTTGTTTCTTTCTCATAGTCTTAATTTTCTTTTTTATTAGTATACTAATCATATAATTCAATATAAAAAAATTAACTTAAAAAACATTCTCAAAATTAACATCCAATTTCAACATTATGACTCTCCTATCATTATAATCAATATAAAAAACAATTATATATAAAAAAATTAAATATTTAATTTTTCTTAAAAAAATTAACCTATTTCCCCTTTACTTTTGACATTTTCAGAATATTGAAAACAAATTAACAATTATTTCCCTTTCACTTTTCACATTTTCAAATTCTTAAAAAACATTCGTAGTAACAAAACATACTAAACAATTGAATAGTTTATAATGCCATAAATAGAATTTGATGTCACATGAGATTCTATTTCATCGCATTGTAGACTACTCCTTTAACAATGACCGTTTCATTCCCATGTGTCGGTATCAAAATGTAAAATGGATTCAATCACAAGGGATAATCGTTCCCACATGTCGTCATCAAAATAAAAAATGCATTTAATGATAAGGGGGTCGACGGAGCACCAACACCCACAAGGGATCATCGTTCCCACACGTCGCTATCAAAATGAAAAATGGAGTCAATGACAAGGGTATCGACGGAGCACCAGCGCCAACGAGCATCATTTCATTTTTGTGGGCATTTTTGGAATGACTCCTAGAAGTTGTGACTCGATTCCGTACATGAAAAAACTGCGGTTCCACCACAAAATCTCGCTACACATTTACTCCTTGACTTCAGTGGCTTAGGGTTTTTGATGCTACATCGATATAGCAAAACGAAAACTCATGCAATACTTAGCATTTCAAAGATGCTATTTGTCCAAATTGGCGCTTATGTGGACCTCGCAATTTAGCTATGGACCTGCTTTGGCAACCGAATCTCGAAACATTCTGTTGTGGCTTGGCCCACACTATAAGAATAAGAAACTCTATTCATATGGTACACACAAGCAATAGAAGCAAGAAGGTTCGCTCGCCTGGAATTACATGCCACACTCCACTTTGCCATGTGGCATGTAATTTAGATCTAATAATAATTAAAATTTATATATATATATCTATATATATAATTTTGATAAAAATAATAATTTATTTTAATTTATTATTAATTTTTTTTAATAAAATATTATTAATTATTATTTTTTAATTTTGATTTTGAGTGGTACATAGAATTATTAAATAAAAATTTGTTCATTTATTCATTAAAAACATGTAAAATAACTAACGGGTCATTTAAAAGTATTTATAGTTGTTGTTTTTAAATTCATTTAAAAACATTTCAGTTTTTTGTTTTTCTTTATAAAATTTCATTAGAATTTATTATAGTTACGAAAATTAGAATTTATTATAATTATGAAAATACTGCAAGCTTTATTAGAATTTATTATAGTTGCGAAAATTAGAATTTATTATAATTATGAAAATATTGAAAGCTTTATTGAAAGGAAGAATGAATTAATATCGATAAAATATGATAGTATAAGAGGAGTGGTTTATACTTACTTGAATTATACACATTATTTTTGTTGGGCATACAAAATTGGATATCAATAAGTGATATATTTTTTTATAATTTTCAAATGTATTATTTTAACTTTTACTGTTTTTTGGAGTATTGAAAATCATTCATACTCACAGTTTTGAATGAATAATAAATCTGAGTACAAGCCCTAGTGATCAGGTTTTTGAAATTATTATTTTTTAATAGGAAAGAACCCATGTGAATTTAATTAGGGTGTTGATATCTAGATGTGGGGATGTGCAAAATTCCTACTAGTAGAATGTGAATGTGTTCGATTTGTTGGTTTTGGGATGTCTACAAGAAAAATGCCTAGCAAAAGATATAGTTTTTATGTAGAGGGTGGTTGGATGATGACCGCAAACTATAAATATTAGAATAAAGGCTCAAGAATTCTTTGAAGAATAAGAATTTGTTGTATTTTATGAATAAGTGACTTTAAATAATTTTTTAAATATGATGAAGCTATTGTCTCATAGAGGCATTAACTCTTATGCTAAATGGTGGTTTAAGGAGGACCACATATCATCAATCTAACATTATTTCTAGATCCTTATCATCATATAGCTTATCCCTAAATTTGGAAGTAATAGTATGTTTAATATTATTCTTATTTTACAATATGATATCCTACTTTATTCCCAAATGGTTCAGCCAAGATTGGGCATCTTTGTGTCATCTCCACTTGAGTTTTATGTCTAGATTTTGGCTAGAGTTAGAAGCAAATTTGGGAAACCACTTGGTTTTCATGTTGTAAATCTCCTTCTTATACATTATATATACTACTACAACCACATTAAAAATATTAAGGTGGTTGATATAGCAGAAGTCTTCATAAATATAAATGTGGTTGATATATTTATTGTAACACTGAGAATGTCTTACCAATGCACATATTTACGTCATTATCCATGTATAAAAATGTTATGGGTTAACTTTAACTTGATAAAAAAAGGAATTACACATCTTATTCTAAAATGGGCCATTTTGCTAAATAATTTTTTCCTATATATAAATTAATGTTGTAAATAATAATGAGGAACTTATCATGGAGGATTTAGATAATGCTATCTCTCTCTTTAGATATTTGTGCAATGATTTTTATTCTTAAACTTTGTAGAAAACCATCAAAGAACAAAATCCTTGACAATATTTCATGGTGAGATTACTTTCCATCATTATTTATGCCACTTATAATTTTCTAGGAAATTGTTAGCAAATCATAATTTCAAACTTGAGTGGAAACCACTACGATGCTTTAAAACACTTTTATTACCAATAATAATATTTTCTGTCAACTCCATATTGAGTAGGGAGGAAAGCATATATATACCCATACTAAAAAGTAATTTGTTTTTTTAAGAAATACTTTATATCTATATAGAGTTGATGTAAAATTACGGTGAATAATTGAAGTATTTTATTTATAGCCCATTATTCTTTTATTCTTTTATTTTTCTATTTTTTATTTCGTAATCTAAGTATTATTACTCCTCTCTAGAGTGCCTGTAGTCCATCTAAGGTATTATTACTCCTCTCTAGAGTGCCTCTAGGCCATCTAAGTTTACAGGAAATGGAGTTGATACTTGGCACATTGCAATCCAGAGTGCCCAATAGTTTCTTCTTTGTTTCTCATGGCTACCTATGTCAATCTTTGGTACAACCAACATATGTTTATAATTTTTTTTTACAAGATGCTCTAGGAATCTCAAAACTCTAAATTAATATTACTTGTCTTGTTTCCCTTCCTACAAATCAATAACAAAAGAATTTGAGAATACATTATTGTCATTTAACATAATTCTTATAAAAATCCTCACAATTAATATCGAGTCTCAACAATATCTTCCTCTTATCTATTATAATTAAAATAAAGAAAAATTATATACTACCACAACCTAAATAGTAAATATAATTGATATACTTTATATGTGAATCACATTACCTAAAAAAATAAATATGTATTTATTTAACCAAATCACATATTATTATTCATATTTTGATAAGTCATTAAATGATAATATTTGAACTTGTTCATCAAACAATAATATTTAAACTTAGTCACATCACAAAAACTATATCAAAAGAATCACATACTAGTGTTGATATTTTAATTTATAGTCAAACAATAATATTTTACTCTATAAGTTTTTTTTTAAGGTATACCTATTATCATTTTATATCTCAATCTATAAAAAATTTCATGTATCTTGGCTTGATATACATCTATAAAATATATGAAACATAAAAATTTATAGTTATGTTTGTTTTGGGAAATAATAAAATGCACTACCATAAATGTGTTCTATGTTGGGTACTACAAGCTTAGCATAAATCTAAACGAAATTCCAACTACAAACTAAGATGGGTGTCCTCTAAAACCAAACCTTAGAATCTAAATTATTCTTGCAAAAATAAAATTGGCAAGTGATAATACTTATATACCTTTCCATAGAAGAATATCTACATACCTATGCATGGAACTAACACATGAAATCATGTACTAAAATTTGAATTGAGCGTTGAAATTACAAGATGCTTACAAAAACTGAATTGGTTGCAGAAAACAACTATGTACCTACATATCAACAAAACTATTGTTAATGATGGCTAGTTAAATCCAAAGGAAATTCCACAAGAAAATACTAAAACCATACTCTGCAAACCAAATGGTTTCATTAGTAAGCCAATTCATGCACTTTTAAGGAGGGAAAAAAAATTATATTAGAAGTTTAATCCCCAACCACTAACAACTATTGACAACCAGTTTCATAAATGATTTTTTAACAAATTAAAGAATGGAAATTACTTAATAAATTAAAAAATTATTTTCAAACATTCTATAATATTTATTGGACCATGTATAAGACAAAGAATATTCCCATGACTTTGTTAGCAACTCCATTATGAATCACTTGAAACAACATCAAAAACTGAAAAAGAATTTGGAAAATTTGTATACTATCCATTCAATCATGCATAAGATGATATTCATCTAATGAATATTCTTCTAAATTATCAAATTTTGAAGATTCAAAATTTATAATTTTGAAATTCTTTAAGTCCAATTCCAATATAAACCATGTCTATGAACAAAAATATATGAAAAAAATTGATAACTAAGATAGTTTTGGCAATGAATAATAATGAGGACCACCGTAAAAGTGGTATGTTGCACATTGTGTACAATGAATGAGTGTGTAGTATGAAAAATGAGACACAAGTCCCTTGTTTAAAGCATGTCCATATGGCATAAGTCATTTAAATAGCAATATATGTTGGGTCAATGTGTTTTTATATATATAAAATAGATATACCAAAACCAAACACTACCAACCAAATAGTTTTGTTAGCAAAATAGTTAACTCGTCCTAATAAATTAAAGCTAAAAATCTTCTATACTATTTATTGAATCAGGTATAAAATTGAGATGAAAAATATTATTAGATTATTAAATATTGACCATTAATATTCAAAGTTTTTAGATTCTTCAACCGGTTCCTGCGGAAAGGGATACAAATAATTTACCCATTGGAAGGGATACAAATAATTAATAAATTAAATATGTAGTTTTTCATTAAAAATAAATAAAAAATATTTCCATATCGCTATTCATCCCAAGTCTTAAAAAGTAAATTAAATAAGTCTTAAAAAATAATCATCACCACCCAACATCCCAGCGATGACCGTTTCGATCACTCATGTTGTTGTCAAAATACAAAATGGAATCAATTTTTTTTTTTTTTTGTTGAATCTAGGGTAATCGGTAACTGGTGAGAGTTTCCTGAGCAAGGCCCGGGTTCAAATCCAAAATGGAATCAAATTTCAATAGCAAAGAAATTGACGGCCCACCGGCACTAACGAGAGTTTTATCACCGTTTCATTTTTTGGGACAATTTTGAATCGACTCCGAGTCTCCGAGGAGTTAGTCTGGATTCTTTCCACCACCTCCACCAATACTAACTTGGCTGTATCTATACTGTCCAAGGTACACTGACAGGGAAAGCATCCTAGCTTAAGTCAATGGTTCTATTACAGATTTCGGAAACTGAATGCACACTTTCAGAACAATAATTTGAAGTATATCCATTATATGATAACACTCTCCTGCATTATTTAATACGGAGAGGGTTTAACAACACTTTTGTAGACTAGAGTAATCGTGCAATGGATGAGATTTTGTTGACGTGAAGAGATCCAAGATCTGCCAAGAAATATGTTCTGGAGGAAGGCTATAACGGTGACTACAAGACAATTCATTCTGGACATCAATCAAAATCAGTTACTTGAATTCTATGAGTCAAGTCAAAGGATGTGTGATCATATAAATTAGGAGGCAATGGCGTGACTTGGGGAGTAACAGAATTAGGGCGTCTTTCTAAGCTATATACTAGGATTTATTCATCGGGCAAAATAGTTAGGGTCAGTTTCCCATTTTGACCTAAGTTTATGTGCATCGAGTAGCTTGTAGTTGTTTATCATTTCTAACTAGAATAAATGTATACATCCTTAATATATGTTGGAATGTAATTCCAACTGCGCGAAGGAGATTGAAGAACAGCGCAGGTTTAAACATCGCACAAGTTTGAACAGATCGACCGTGTTCGGGGGGTCGAACAGCGAGGAGGTTAACAACTGGGCACCCCCCATAGTTGACTTCTTGATCGGGCTTTGACCCAAGATGAACGACTATTATTCTGTGCGGGGGCTCACCCATTTGGTTTGTACAGGCATACTCATAACCCCCGTAACCACCAGGATGTGGTGGCTCCGCCCACCAGCCACCCACGCGCCACCAATGCACCACCGCTGCCACCGCAAATCAAATTTGTCATTAATTGATTTTTTCAAGCGGTGAAGCCAGAATTTATGGTACCATAAATGTTATTTTAAGCGGTGATAATTGTGGGTATAATGTCAACGAATGACATTGAATGAAGTTCAGATATTTTGTTTATATATTTATAAAACATAATTGTATTTTTTTAGTTGTTGTGATATAGAACAGTGCAGTTCTATTTTTTTTAATGTAAGCATAGCAATGCGTTGAAAAAGACAGAGAGAGTGCAGATTTAAAATAATACACAGCAGTGTATATATTTTTTAATAGATAGAGACAGTGAAGTTTTTACACAGCAGAGTGTAAAAGTCTGAATTACACAGCAGTGTGTTTGGTTTAAATTTTCTGTGTGAGACAGAGAAGAGTTTTTTTTTTTGGAACTGTGCTTAGAAGCAGTCCAACAGTTTGTAATTCCCTTTGTGTAGAGGAAGAACTTGTAACAATTTTTTTTGGAATAAAAATTTGTTTTATTAAGTTGAAAACTCTGTTTTCTGAGATTATATTTATTTCTCTGTGTTGTGGAGGGGAAGTTTTATTTCTCCATTTTAATTCTGGAATTTGCAATATTCCAACATGGTATCAGAGCAGTCCAGGCTATTTGAAGGTCAAATAAGCTGAAGGAAAGGAGTTCGTTTTTGCAGAAGCCTCTCCAGCAGTGTGAAGGTTCAGACAAGAAGAATTCAAAGGTAATTCTCTATATAGTTCTTGTGTTACTGCTGCAGTAAAGTTAGTAAATTTAAACACAGTCAAGTGTTTTGAATCATAGTTAAGAGTGCATAATGGCTGGAGCCAGCACTGGTATGGGTATGGGAAATATCCATCTCCCACAATTTAATGGGAAAAATTATGACTACTGGTCAATAACTATGAGGGCATTATTTGTCTCCCAAGACTTATGGGAATTTTTTGAGGATGGCTTTGAAGAGCCAGCAGATGAACATGAGTTTAATTTGTTAACTCAGGCAAAAAAAGAGATTCTGAAGAGCAATAAGAAGAAAGATGCCAAGGCTCTTTTCTTCTTGTATCAAGCAGTGCATGAGAGTGTGTTTTCGAGGATAGCAGCAGCTAACAGATCCAAAGAAGCATGGGAATCTCTCAAGACAGCTTATCAGGGAATTGAGAAGGTGAAGACAACAAAACTTCAGTTGCTGAGGAGAGACTTTGAGACTCTCTGTATGAAAGAGTCAGACACTATTGACTCATTCTTCACTCACGTGATTGGAATGGTCACACAAATCAGATCTCAGGGAGAGACTCTTGAGGACAAGAGGATTGTGGAAAAACTCTTGAGAAGTTTACCCTCAAGGTTTGATGTGATTGTCACCACCATAGAGGAGACTAAAGATCTCACAAAGTTTTCAGTGGATGAACTACATGCATCACTGATAACTCATGAACAGAGATTGGGTAGGAGTGAAAACTCATCTCTAGAACATGCTTTTAAGACCTAGATGTCTTTCGGAAAAGGAAGATGGCAAGGCAGAGGAAGAGGAAGAGGAAGAAGCCAAAACAGAGGTGGAAGGAACAGTCCAGCAAATGCTCAAGGAAGGGGCAGCAATCCAAATCAGCATCAAGGCCAAGGCAACAACAGCCAGCAGAGTGGTCAGCAGAATGATCAAGGGCAAAGGTATGATAAATCCAATGTTCAATGTTACAATTGTAAAAAATATGGTCATTATGCTAATGAATGTAGAACGAAGAAGCAAGATATGAGAAGTGGAACTAGTGCAAATTTCACAAAAGAAAATAGTAGCCAAAACAATTTTTTTTTAGCTTGTAATATGGCTGAAGAAAAGAATGAGGATTTATGGTTTCTAGACTCCGGTTGTAGTAACCATATGACATGAAATATATCAATGTTTTCTATGTTAGATGAAAGTGTGCAGTGACAAGTCACACTAGGAACTGATAGCAAAGTTTCTGTTATGGGAAAACGAGATGTAAATGTTTTAACAAGATTAGGTGCAAAGAAATCCATAACAGATGTTTATTATGTTCCAGGAATGAAGTGTAATCTCTTAAGTATTGGACAGCTTGTCCATAAGGGATATAATGTTTTCTTTGAGGATGATGTTTGTACCATCATGGACAAACCACCCAGTAATCAGTGTATTGCTGAAGTGAAGATGACAAGGAACAGGATGTTCCCTCTCAGAATGAAAGCAGATTTGAAGAATGGTGAAGAGAAAGCAGCAGTTGCACATGAGACTTTCCAAAGCGAACCAAAAGATGATAATTGGTTATGGCACTTGAGATTTGGACATCTCAACTTTGGAGGTCTTAATTTGTTGAACAGAAAAGGAATGGTAAGTGGTTTACCATTGATAGAGAAACTGGACAGCCTTTGTGAAGGTTGTATTCTTGGGAAACAACACAGAGAAATTTTTCCTTCCGGGAAAAGCATAAGGGCAAAAGCACCCTTAGAGATTGTCCACTCAGATGTATGTGGACCGATGCAAACTCCATCACTTGCTAGCAGCCACTATGTGCTAACATTTATAGATGATTTTACAAGAAAAACTTGGGTTTACTTTTTGAAAAACAAAAGTGAAGTGTTTGAAAATTTTTTCAATTTCAAAGCACTTGTTGAGAAACAAAGTGGGCTGCATATCAAAGTCTTAAGGACTGATAGAGGAGGTGAGTATATCTCTAAATATTTTCTACGGTTTTGTAGAGAAAATGGTATACAAAAGCAGTTTACAACTAGATATATTCCGCAGCAAAATGGAGTAGCCGAAAGGAAAAACCGAACCATAATGGACATGTCAAGGAGTATGTTAAAGGCAAAGCACTTGCCTAATGATAATTGGGCAGAAGTTGTACATTGTGCAGCGTATATTTTGAATAGGTGCCCTACAAAAGCAGTCATGAACAAAGTGCTGGAAGAGGCATGGAGTGGCACAAAGCAGGGTGTCACTCACATGAAGGTTTTTGGATGTGTGGCTTATGCACACATTCCGGATCAGCTAAGAAAGAAGTTGGACAACAAGGGGGAGAAATGTATTTTCATTGGATACAGTGAGGAATCCAAGGCATACAGGTTATATAACCCATCCACCAAGAAGTTCATTGTAAGCAGGGACGTTCGGTTCATTGAAGAGGAAGCTTGGGATGGAAGCATAGAGAAAACAGTGAATGTAAAACACTGTTTATCTCATGATGAAAATGAAGATGAGTTGGCTGAAATACATCCCCAAATAGCAGCACCAACACAAAATTAGCAGAGCACACCCTTGAGGAGAAATGAAAGTGCTTCTCCAAGCACACCACAAGGAGGAAATTCAAGTGCTTCTTCAAGCATTTGTACATCAAATGAAAGAGGTAAGAAATTCAAAAGTTTGAGAGAAATTTATGAAAAGGATATTGCAAATGAAGGTATCAATTCTTTGTTTGCTTTATATTCTCATGTTGATGATCCTGTTCATTTCGAAGAAGCCATCAAGGATAAGAAATGGATAGAAGCTATGGATGAGGAAATAAATGCCATAGAGAGGAACAAAACTTGGGATTTGGTTGAACTCCCAAAAGGTAAAGATGTAATTGGTGTTAAATGGGTCTACAAGACCAAAAGTAATGCTGAAGGAAAAATAGAGAGACACAAGGCAAGACCTTTCGTCAAAGGTTATAAACAAAAACATGGGATAGATTATGAGGAAACTTTCGCAGCGGTTGCTAGAATGGAAACTGTGAGAGCAGTGTTGTCCATAGCAGCACAAAACAAATGGAAAGTTTACCAAATGGACGTGAAGTCAGCATTTCTGAATGGAGTGTTAATGGAAGAGGTTTATATTGAAAAACCTCTCGGTTATGAAAAGAAAGGCCAAGAGCACAAGGTATGCAAACTAAAGAAAGCTCTTTATGGGTTGAAGCAAGCGCCAAGAGCGTGGTACAGTAGGATAGATTCATATCTACTGAAAAATGGATTTGAAAAGTGTGAGGGAGAAACCACCCTCTACATCAAAGAAAAAGACGGTAAAATCTTGATTGTAGTCTTATATGTTGATGATGTTATTTTTACAGGTAATGATGATTGCCTTATTGAACATTTTAAAACAGTCATGAAAGAAGAATTTTAAATGACTGATATGGGTTTGTTGAGATACTTATTGGGAATAGAAGTAGAGCAAGATAAAAATGGGATTTTTATCTCACAGGAAAAGTATGTTAATGAGGTACTTGAAAGATTTAACATGCATGAATGTAAAGCAGCAATCACTCCCATGGTGATGGGATTAAAACTCAGTAGTGAGGACAGCAGCAAGGATTTTGATCCTAGTTTAGACAAAAGCATAGTTGGCAGCCTTATGTATTTGACTGCAACAAGGCCGGACATAATGCATGCTGTTAGTTTGATTTCCAGATTCATGGAAAAGCCAAAGGATGCACATTGGCAAGCAGCAAAAAGAATTTTGAGGTATGTTAAAGGTACTAAAAGGTTTGGTATTTTTTATACTACTTCAGAATGTTTAGATTTAGTTGGATACACAAGCAATGATTGGGCTGGAAGTGTTGATGATCGGAAGAGCACTTTCGGTTATGTTTTTCACATGGGTTCAGGAGCCATTTCATGGGCTTCTAAGAAACAACCCATTGTAGCATTGTCTACAGCAGAGGCGGAATATGTGGCAGCTACAGCAGCAGCATGTCAAGCAGTTTGGATGCGAAAAATGTTGAGAAGCTTATGTCAAGAACAGGTAAAAGGGACAGTGATATTTTGTGACAATAGTTCAGCTATTGCATTATCTAAAAATTTTGTTTTTTATAAAAGGGACAAAACACATTGACACCAAGTTTCACTTCATACATGAATTGGTTAACAATGGTGAGATAGTTTTGCAACATTGCAGAACGGAGGATCAATTTGCAGATATCCTCACAAAGCCACTTGCGCAGAAAAGCTTTGAACACTTGAGAAAATGCTTGGGTATGCAGGAAAACCCAACAGTTGAAATTAAGGGGGAGTGTTGGAATGTAATTCCAACTGCGCGAAGGAGATTGACGAACAGCGCAGGTTTAAACAGCGCACAAGTTTGAACAGATCGACCGTGTGCGGGGGGTGGAACAGCGAGGAGGTTAACAAATGGGCACCCCCCGTAGTTGACTTCTCGATCGGGCTTTGACCCAAGATGAACGACTATTATTCTGTGCGGGGGCTCACCCATTTGGTCTGTACGGGCAGACTCATACCCCCCGTAGCCACCAGGATGTGGTGGCTCCGCCCACCAGCCACCCACGCGCCACCAATGCACCACTGCTGCCACCGTAAATCAAATTTGTCATTAATTGATTTTTTCAAGCGGTGAAGCCAGAATTTATGGCACCATAAATGTTATTTTAAGCGGTGATAATTGTGGGTATAATGTCAACGAATGACATTGAATGAATTTCAGATATTTTGTTTATATATTTATAAAACAGAATTGTATTTTTTTAGTTGTTGTGATATAGAACAGTGCAGTTCTATTTTTTTTAATGTAAGCACAACAGTGCGTTGAAAAATACAGAGAGAGTGCAGATTTAAAATAATACACAGCAGTGTATATTTTTTTTAATAGAGAGACAGTGAAGTTTTTACACATCAGAGTGTAAAAGTCTGAATTACACAGCAGTGTGTTTGGTTTAAATTTTCTGTGTGAGACAGAGAAGATTTTTTTTTTTTTGGAACTGTGCTTAGAAGCAGTCCAACAGTTTGTAATTCCCTCTGTGTAGAGGAAGAACTTGTAACAATTTTTTTGGAATAAAAATTTGTTTTATTAAGTTGAAAACTCTGTTTTCTGAGATTATATTTATTTCTCTGTGTTGTGGAGGGGAAGTTTTATTTCTCCATTTTAATTCTGGAATTTGCAATATTCCAACAATATAAGTGGAGACTAAGAATAGGCTATGGTATTTGTTTGGGTAACTCAGCCCCTTCGGTTTTGGCCAGCATTCTGGGAAAAACTTTGAAGATTGCGCTTGGACTTGCACATAGATTGAAGACCTAGACGGTATCTTTAACTCCCAATATATTAACGTGAATTTCTTTGTGGCTATTATTGATTTGATTAGGTGCTTTATATTGCTTCAAATATTTCTCCAATTTTCTAATACATACTAAAGTAGAGTTGCATATTTTACGAGAACATAGAGTTTCTTTGTGGCTATTATTGATTTGATGAGGTGCTTTATATTGCTTCAAAGATTTCTCTAATTTTCTAATACATACTGAAGTAGAGTTGCATATTTTACCAGAACATAGAGTACACAATTAGTATCTTTTATTTTCACATTTTGCGTACCGTACATTCTGGACACCCTATGGGGCTTTTCAGAGGCTGGTTCTACAGCTAAGTGATGCTACTGTCGGTTGGAAAATAAGAAGTCTTAGATGGTTTTTATATCTAATTCTACCTTGCCCTAGGGTTTTAGAGCCAGAGTATCACATTATCCTGGGTTTGTGATGTGGATGGTTCTTTTTTGGTTAATTCGGAGTGTTTTATGGAGCAGGAAATTCCAAATTTTAATTTAATTGATTATTTTAAATAGATAAATGTATTTCTTAAAACTAGGCCATCTATAAAATAAGATGGCTAACAAATAAATCAAAATAAAAAACAAATTCAAAAAATAAAATTAATATTAACAATTTAAAATATTCATAAATTTCGGAGACCCTTTCCCGACCAGTTTTTCCTAGCCGGTGCATATAGGGATGGGTTGAAAATGGAAATGAAGCGTCTGTGAACGGGACATGATTCGAAATAGAATTGTAGTTGTTGCTTACATGCCGGATGATTTTGGTGAAAGCTGTTAAAAGAAATTTGTGATTGGTTTGAAATTTGAAAAACTGCTGGAAAACCTTGGTATTATCTCTTAGAAGATACATGATTAAAAATATTCCGTGATAGACTCTTTTTCCTCTTTATTTCTACCCATTTTTTGAATTTTGGCGGTCAACATGGATCAAAGTGTCGGGGGAACGTTGGGTCGGAGGGAGGACAACCTATCCTCTGACCTGTCCGCGCAGGAGGCATTTTATGCTGCTACTCTGCTGGCTGAACAAACTTGTGGCAGGAATAAGCAGTATGTAAGTACTTCTCCTCGGCATCCAGAAGACCATCTGCGGGATTTGGTTGGATCGGGGAAGGTGAAGGCGGGGACTGTAGGAACCACCAACATCCTCGTCAAAGGTCCACCCCGGCCATATCGCCGGAGAAACTCTCGAAGGCTAAGAGACAAAAACCGAACTGCTTTCAAACCTGCTCTGGATACAAAGGAGGTGGTTTTGGATAATGAGGACATAATTGATAGAGTTTGTAGCCTCCAAAAACGTGTGCTCGTTGGCAGATGGATCTATGCCGACTCAAAGGAAATCGATATGTATGAGTGGGCTCAGAGGTGCTGGGTCAAAAAAGTTGGATACATGCCAAAGATCAGCATGATGATGGGAAATTGGTTCACTATACACTTCAGGCATGAACATGATTGTAGCAAGGTCATGGACAGGGTATGGGTATATGGTTGTAGCTATCTCCAGATTATGCCATGGTACCTGGGCTTTGATCCTCTGGTGGATGCGCCCCGGGGCAAGTTCTTATGGGCCAAATTGCCTGGTCTCCCGCTATAATACTGGACGGAGAAGGCTCTCACTGCTATCAGGAATACAATTGGAACGACTAGGTACGTTGACCCAAGGAGTGTTGGCAATCCGGATAAACGCATTGCCTGGATTTTGATTGAAGTTCCCACAATGCGTGAGCTGGCGGGGGACGTGGTGTTGGTGTGGGACAAAAGGTGACACACTTAGCATGTCGATTACTGGGGTATTCCTTTTCGCTGCCTATGCTGCTACAAAACAGGCCACCTACAGCGGGAATGCCCTGACAGGTTCTCGAAGATGAGAAGGAGGCGCAATTACAACCTAACAAAGGGGGCTGGACACAACCTGTCTCCCTCCACTTTGTTGTCGTCCTCGAATAAGTTGTCTTCCTCTCCATGTAGGTCAAGGGATAATATATCCCGTGAATATACAACGGCATTAGAGGACCCTCCTTTTAGCTCAAACGAGCACCCGTTTTCATCTGTAGCTGATGCCCATGGGACGAACACTCCCCCTCCTCCCATTTCTTCTCATCTGGATGATATCCCTGCACGATGCCAATCTGCATCATGTCGAATTCGCCCTTGGTCTGACAATGGCCTCTCCTCCCCTAAGGATCAGCCTACACAGCGTTATTTGGCTGACGGCCAACCGGATAAAAATACTCATCTTCGCTCCATTAAGGAACCTCCCATTAACATTGATCAATCTGTTGACAGCCCTATCAATGTATCTCCTTCGATGCCTACCTTGGAGTGGGCATCCCCATACAATGATCAATATTTCGATGCTGACCAGACTTTCGAGTTCCCCAAAAATACAGTTGGGACTACCTTGGATGACCTTTTGAGGAACCCTGATCTGGATCTTGCGGCCTTGACTGTCTTTGGTGGGAAGACCTCTGACAAGTCCCCTACTATATCGCCGAGGTCCGCCGCTAACATTACTGTCCGTAAGACTACTAAATCAGGATCCAGACACTTTAGAGGGAAAAAGAAGATGAAAGAGCATTTTAGGGGGGAAATATTGAACTTACAAGAGATTCCTATCATGCAATCAGAGATGGACTGGGCCCTTAGTGAAAAACACCCGATTGGGGGTGAGACATGATCTCCTTTCTGACTCTCTATATAAGAGGGACTGGCGACCCCTCTAAAATAAGAAGCCTATGGGGCCTGTTTGTCCATTATTCCCACGGTTTTTTGGGGCTGATACAGGCATATGGTTTTATCACAACCATCCATACAAGGAAAACAGGGTATTTTGGCTTTTTTCTGTGTGCAACATCTGATCTTTTTCTTCCGGAACAGCTGCTGGGTGACTCTATATGGTAAATTGCTTTATGCTCCTTTCCACATGCAGGGTCAATTAAGGAGAGGTATCTTATGCTGGTCTTAAAATCGTATGCTTATTCTGGAAGTATTATATACCGGGAAAATGGTTAATGTGTTCAAATATGAATGGGATAGATTCGGTCTTGGAAAATTAATGAGTTAAATCTGATCCTGGTCATACAAGTCGGCAGCAATTCGTGGGATCATGAACAAGTGAGCCAGCCTTTGTTTTTATTTTCTCATTGGCTTGGTCTTTATCAGGAACAAGAGTGCCAGACTATTATCCTCTGTCAATGGTTTTATTTTTGAGTATTTGACCATCTTTGGATGCTCTCGGTAATGGTATAACTGGATTATGATTGTCGGATCACTAGCTCTCCCGACTAGTGTTTTTGCTTATTATTTTTGTTTTCTCTGAGATTCAGTTGTTTTTACATACCGGATTTTTGTATATGTCGTGCTATGTATACTTCTTTCCGATGCCTGGGCTAGATGCCTCTCTGTATTTGGAATGTTCATGGGGATAATCATTAGGCGTAATATTTCCCCTGTAGATGTATTGTGATCATTACTCTGTCGGATTTCTGGGTCTCCCTACTCCAGGACGGAGATCTGGAATCTTTACTCAGTATGTATTGTATTGAATTATGGACTTTTTTTACATCTAATATAGACAAAACATCATTTTTTTCTTCTGAAAAAAAAAAAAAATATTCCATGATAATTAAAAGAAATTTGTGTTTCGTTTGAAATTTGAAAAACTATCGGAAAACCTTGGTCTTATCTCTTAGAAGATACATGATTAAAAATATTTGGTGATAATTAAATATAGATCATTAATAAACTGTATTATGAAAGAATGGAAATTTTAAAAGTTGTATTATGAAATAAATCACACTTATAAGTCTATTTAAAAAAGCATAATTAAAATAAAATGAAAATATTATTTTGTAATTATTAGATCTTGATTATTCATATTTTTTCATTTGTGAAAAGATGTCTTATATTGCTGCAAAGGTTTCCAATTTTTTAAAATATTTAGAAGTAAAGTTGCATATATTACACAGCCTACAATAAATGAGATGCTTTGTATTTTTGCTTTGTATTTTTTCAACCATATGGGGCTTTTTAAAAGGTGTGTTGCTAGATGATTGATGGTAGTGTAGGTTGGACAATAAGAAATCTTATATGGTTTATATAGGGTAGGATACCTTACCTAAGGTTTGATTGGCTCAATCTCACCTTATTTTGGGTTTAATAGGTTGATGATGCTTTTTCAATTAGGAGTCTTTTAACAAGCACAAATTACAATTTCCCTAGTCTTATTTCCAGTTTTTGGGTTTAATAGGTTGATGATGCTTTTTCAATTAGGAATATTTTAATAGCACAAATTCAAATTACCCTGGTCTTATTTCCAGTTTGGGTGAAGGAAAAAGTCACGTTTATTACCCAAGTCTAGTTTAGAGTCTCCGTGAAGGGAAAAATAAAATAAAATTCTGAAACACTTATATTTGTCTGAAACATTTTCTGAAGCGTGCCTCAACAGATGACGCCTCATGCATCTTTCTTCATAAACATATTTCTCTTCATAATTTGACAAAATTTAGTATTACTTTTCCCTTCATAATTTGACAACATTTAGTATTACTTTTTGTGGTGAATTGCAATATCATACTATAATAATGTTGTAATTATTCTGATAGAAGTTTCTATTTGAGGTTGATTTGTGCACATAATGTTCATCTCAACTAATTACAAAATATCATTTTTGGTACATAATTTTCATCCCAATCTATCACAAAATCTCATTTTTGTATGTCTCTTTCAAATTAGAATATGGCACCTCGAATAACTAAACCTTAATATGTGATTTATTAATTCCAAATCCCACATTCCTATCAATCTTTGTATTCATCTCCTTCCAAATCTAAAACACTTGGTAGTATATTTAGTTGACCATATATTTCAATTGATTATTGCACTCCATCTTCCCCTTTTCTACCTTTATTTACACCTATTTGTCCAATTGCTAATTATCAACTATTTCCTTTTCGCCTTTAATATTTCCAAACTCTTAAAAAAAATATCATAACACAATATAATAACAATGAGAGTTTCAATCCCCCATGCTGTTATCAAAATGAAAAATTGATTCAATATCCAAGGGGCACCATAATCGATGACTCAAGGAAATTTTCAATTAACTCCCAAAACATGCGACTTCATTCTGTACATGAAAAACTCTATACTCACCACACCATCTTGCTCAAGGAAATTTTCAATTAACTCTCAAAACATGCGACTTGATTCCATACATGAAAAACTCTATACTCACCACACCATCTCACTCAGGGACCACGAGGTCATGTGCTATATCAAGTCGGAGATCCATCTCACTCTACTTTGAATCCATCTAGAAATCCATCTAAACCAAACATGATAACTCCACAACAACAAGGCTATCCGAAAATGGAAAAGCTAGGCAAAATACACTTTCACACCTGAAAAAACCCATGCCAAGCCAACAAAGAACTACATGGAATACCATGCATGCCAAATGTAGGAAGAAAAATACACATGCAAATTGAGACCTTCTAAGAGTCTTGTTGTATTTGCTTGACTCTTGTTCCTCCTTTCTTGCTTCCTCCTTTTTTCTTCTTTATTTCATTTTGTGCACAAATGGAAAAGTGTTCCGACAACTCTATGTCCAGGAGTGAGAGAGAGAGAGACAGAGAGAGTAATGAAAGAGCTTTAAAAATGCACTGACCAAGCCTTCCCCATTGATCCACAGAAGCATTTTTATTAATGAGGCCTCTAATTTCTTCGTTTTCCATCATTTTCCTCCTCATAAACAATTTGTGGCCTTTCACCTTCCTTTTCTCCTATTTTCCATTATTTCATAAAAAAAATGTGAATAAATGCCTCATGCCTTTGTCATTTCCTTTGTATTTTCCTTTGCCAATTTCCTTAGCCATAATAAATCGAACTTTTCGAATATGCTTAGCCATAACAAATCGAAGCAACACCCACTACGATGTTTTTCCCACCATTCATCTTGGAATACATGTCTCCACCGTGGTCTTATATATATTTTTACATGGATTTTTACGAGAGTTGTTACATTATTTTTCAGATCTAAAATTCTGATACCTATCCTATCTTGAATTTTCATCTCTTTCAACTTTTATCCTTCTACAATCAACAACCTCATTTCCAACGGTGTGAAATTTATAACAATGACATTGAAAAAAAAAGAGTGTACCTCAAGTTGGAAATTTCAAGACTTTGTCCATTAAGGTACCTCTATTGTCTAGCTGATTAGTTCATTCCTCATTGACTCCATAGGGTAGATGGAGTTATTATTCGAGTGATGTGATGTTGTATGGATTGTTAGATTTTTGTCTTCATTTATTCTTTATTGATACATCTTCGCATAGCTCTGAGGTTCATAAAATCCTATGAACTTGAAGTTCATCTCTCCCATAGAATATATACGTTTTCTAGAGTATCCAAAGATTATTTTATTTCCTAAATACCTTTGGCTCTTTAGAATGAGATCTATATTTCTTGTTCCTTCTACAAGTTTTTCCTTTATGCCTTTCTCAGTATCCACATTCTCAATATCCATTCTCAGATAAACGACCACTGCCTCGAGACTCTAACAATTCTCTTCCCATTCATGGATCAATTCCTAAAGACCTTTTTTCTTTTGTTTATATTCTTCTAACTTGAATTTCATGGACAAAAAATCATCTTTGAATCTTTTTGAAATCATTTCATTCCTTACCTTCAAAAAATCTTGTTTTAAATGCTTGTTCTCTTCTTCTAGTTTCTCACATGTTCCTTTCTATCCTTCTAGTAGAAGGGTTAAACTATCTCTGCTTTTAATGGGTTCTTCAAGTTTTTATTTTTGATAAAGAAACTCCTCATTGTCTAAGTAGTACATACCTTATTCAAAACACTACAATTTTTATTTTAGCTACCTATTCTTTCTCTTGAACTTATTTAACTCATCGAGAGCACTCACGAATTCTACTTCAAAGTCCACTACTCCTACTTCTTCTTCTTCCTCTTCAGAATAAGTAATATTTTGTTTCTTGGAGTCAACTCCAAATATCATGAGTAAATAATCACTTGAATCGTCTTCTGAAGAGTTTTTGTTGTCTGACTCTTGTGTTAATCTATCCTCTTTGGAGTAGAGCCATTTTTCTAATAGAACTTGTTCTTCTCATGTTTTTGAGATTTGTTTCTAAATTTTTGAGCATCTTCCTTTCTTGTTCATTCTTTGATAGGGAACTTGGATCAAAAATGACCAACTATTCCATAGTAGAATAATTTAAAGGGAAACTTCCCTTTATATTTTCCTCAGCCATGCTTTACTTTACTAGAAAATTGATCAAACTCCCAATCACATTCATTGGTAGATGAATCTTAATTATATGTATGCCCCTTGGCCTTCTTGGACACTTTGAACAATGCGTCCTTGGGATTAGACTTCTCTCTTCATACTCTCATCTCATAGACTGTGACAATACTTATCGATCTTGAGATTGTTTAAATGAGTTTGGCATTAAATCTCATGGGTAGAGATGTTAAGACATTTTGAACAACAATGTCTTTTTTGAATTCTTCACCTAGTCCTCTAATCATATTGGTTACTTTATCAACTTTGAGGAAGTATTCTCCTGTCCTTTCTTATTCACTGATTTTTAGGCTTCCAAACCTCATTTTGAAGGTTTGAAGTTTTGGATGCTTAACTTTATCATCTCCTTCGACTCTGATTGAACTTCACTGACGCTTCCTTGGCAGACTTAGAGTGCATAACCTTTACGATTTTGGATTGACTGAGGAAAAAGTAAATGTCATTTTTGGATTTAACATAATTTCCATACAATGTTTTACCATCTACATTAGTGGGAGGGACATCACGGACATCATATATTTTAGTACAGAGCTCCAAACATCTGCTACTAAGCACATGATATAAGAAAAGACAATCAAGAATAGGCTATGGTATTTTGTCTCTTGTGGCACACATTGTTTGGGTAACAGAACCCAAAAACAATTGTTAAGATTTTACTTGGACTTGCACTCGGTTGATTTTAGAGCTACCAGGTATCTTTATCTACCAATATGATAACAAAAATTGTATTGTGACCACTATTTATTATTTATTTGTGATAGTGAATATTTTATATTTTACCACAACATACAGTACATTATCGACATCTTTAATATACTATCTGGAAGCTGGTTCCCCAGATAAGTAACGCTAGTGTAGGTTGGACGATAAGATTCTTAGACTGATTTTTGTTTTTTAATATTATATAATGTTAATGAGGCTGGATATTTTATATTATCAATATATAATCAATATTCGTGAATTGAATTTGTTAGGAGTAAGAATCGATTTTGGGTGAAGAAAATTCCCCTCCTAGATAATCCCAAATTGACATTAGGCTGCTTTTGCAGTAACTTTCTCTCGAGTTTCGAGAGAGCTCATTTTATTCGGGTTTCAGATATTGATTGTGCTTTTTTAATTTGTAGTCTTTTTCAAATTGCATATTTCCAACGGATATATGTATTTCTTGAAAACAATTGCATATTGAGTTTCTCCAATTGCATATTTCAAACGGATTTATGTATTTCTTTAAAACAAACTAAACCCATGAAAAATTTCCTTCGTTCAAGTGTCTATTTTTAACAGTCCAAGTGTCTATTTTTAACAGGAAGATGAAGTTTTCAAAACTCTCGCATATTCTAAACCGATACATGTATTTCTTTAAAACAAACGAAACATAGATCGAATTGTTTAATTTTAAACCAATAGATATATATTTTTTAAACTGAAGAAAGTAAAGCAGAACTTCTCTTTATATTAAAAAAAAATGAAATTACAAATATTTTTCGAAGTTCCAAAACACAAGCAGATTAAAAGCGCACAGTCTAAAAAAAGCATAACACAGTTTTTTCTTCGCTTGAAAAATTGAATTCGTAAATTTTCCAGGCCTCTTCAAAAATGAATATGTAAAAGATGTTACCTGTCGAGTAAGAATGGCTGAATTTGATTTTACTCGTTACGATTTTTTATTTATTTACTTAATTATCAATTATTTGTTTTTCAATAAAATTAAATTTATTTATTTTCTAATATTATTTTTAATTTAAAAAACAAAATTTGTTTTTAAAAATATTCTCAAATTACATTCATATATCTTGAAATGAAAAAAATAAACCATTAAAAATATCAATAAATAATTTAAAGAGTGAAGTGTATGTGTTTAGATAAGTTGGACCTTCGAGTAACCTTAGTTGAAACGAGGTTAAGAGTAATAGTGAGAGCAACCTTACATTACAACACTAGTATTAATAATGATTCTCTTAAATATAATTTGGAAAAATTACTTTTAATTTGGTGGTAAATATTTATATAATAAAATGGATTTTAAAATTTATTATAATTAATATATATGCTATATGTTTTTTTTAATAATATAATAATAATTTATATCAAAGTTGCATTGTAATGATTAGTTAAAACTTTTCAATAGTTTTTTCATATAATATTAATAATTTTATTTTTCCAAGTCAATGTAGGTTAAATTTTTGGAAAATATTTTTATAATTTTTTTATTTACAAAATTAGATGTTTTAGCAACTTTTTTTTTTTAAAGTTTGGTAGGACTACATCTTTACATTTTCATCAACATGTCCAGATACATCACCCCAATCGGGGAATGGAATTGAACCTCTGATCATTGCCATAATAGCCCGCCTCATTACCATTTAACCAAAACCCCACGGACTCTAACTTATATTACAAATTTCTTTCTCAAGTCTCAATTTTATTTTTTATTAATGTAATAATCATTTAACTAAAAAATATATTCCTCATACTTAACATCCAATCTCAACATTATCAGTCTCATAGCATTATAATCAAAATAAAAAACAGTTATATATAGATAAATTAAATATTTAATTCTTTCTTAAAAACATTTAAACCTATTCCAGGTTCACTTTTGACATTTTCAAAATATTAAAAACAAATTATGAGCTGGGTTTCAATTTTAGGAATATTGCTTCTGTGATCCATAAATTGAGAAAAAATCTTTCGGTAAAAATCACATCCAAATAAATTTGGTCGACGCGTTTCGAACCAGCCAGTGTGGTTCATCATCAGGACTTGATGATGAACCACACTGGCTGGTTCGAAATGCGTCGACCAAATTTATTTGGATGTGATTTTTACCGAAAGATTTTTTCTCAAATTATGAGCTATTTACCTCTCACTTTTCACAATTTCAAAGTGTTAAAAATTATTCATACTAACAAAACATACTTAACAATGCAGTAGTTTATAATGCTACTAAATAAAATCTGATGTCACATCAAATTCTATTTAATCATAGTATAGACTACCCCCTAACAATCAAATTTTCATTCCGGCATGTTGGTATCAAAATGAAAAATGGATTCAATCACAAGGGATCATCATTCCCACATGTCCGTATCAAAATGCAAAATGGATTCAATGACAAGGGGATCGACGAAGCACAAGCACCCACGAGCATTGTTTTATTTTTGCGGGCATTTTTGAATTGGCTCCTAGAAGTTGTGACTCGTGAAAACAGCGTTTTTTTCTATCTGAAAAAAGAAGAAGTTGTGACTCGATTTCGTAAATGAAAAAATTGTGGGTCCACCACACCATCTGTCCGCACATTTACTCCTCGACTTTAGTGAATTAGGGTTTTTGACGCTACATCGATGTAGTAAGAGACAACTCATGCAAGACTTAGCATTTCAAAGATGTTATTTGTCCAAATTGGCGCTTACGTGGACCTCGTAGTTTAGCTACGAACCTCCTTTGGCAACCGAGCGTGGAAATGTCCCGTCTTGGGTTGGGCCGCACTATAAGAACAAGAAACTCCATTCATATGGTGCACACCAGCAATGGAAGCAAGAAGGTTCGCTCGCCTCGAATTACATGCCACACTCCACATTGCCATGTAGAATGTAATTTATCTTTAATAATTAAGATTTATATTAAATTAATCTCAATTTTAATTTTGAGTGGTAAATAAAGAATAACTTTAAAATTATTAAATCAAAATTTGTTTATTTACTCATTCAAAACATTTAAAATAACTAAAGAGTCATTTAAAAGCATTTATAGTTTGTTTTTTTAAAAGTCATTTAAAAAAGATATATTCTTTGTTTTTGTTTATAAAATATTATTCGAATTTATTATAATTATGAAAATTATAATTATCAAAAGGTTTAAAAATCTATTAAAAGGAAGAATGAATTAATATCAATAAAATATGATAGTATAAGGGGAATGGTTTATAATTATTTGAAATTTTTGTTCGCAATACAAAATTGGATATTAAGTTGGACATACAAAATTGGATATCAATATATGATATATTTTTTATAATTTTGAAATGTATTACTTTATCTTTTTAGGTCTTTGGGAGTATTGAAAATTATCCATATTCACACTTTTGAATGAATAATAAATCTCAGTGCAATCCCTAGGGATCAATATTTCAAAATTCTCATTCTTAATTGGAAAGGTCCCATGTGAATTTAATTAGGGAGTTCATATTTAGATGTGGGGGTGAGGAAAATTCCTACTAGTTGACTCTGAATGTGTTGGATTTGTTGGTTTTGGGATGGACACAAGAAAAATTCCTAGCAAAAGATATACATTTTAAGTAAATGTTAGTTTGGTAATGAGCCCAAACAGTAAATATTAGCACAAAGGCTCAACAATCCTTTCAACAATTGGAAGTTGATGTATTTTATGAGATATGTCATGATTTTAAATAGGTTTTAAGTAAATGTTGGTTGGGTAATGACATCAAACTATAAATATTAGCATAAAGTCTTAACAATCCTTTGAAAAATTAGAAGTTGATGTATTTTATGAGATACCTGATTTTAAATAGTTGTTTAAATATGAAAAATCTATTGTCTAGCGAATGCATTAACTCTTATGCTAAATGGTGGTTTAAGAAGGACCATATATCATCACTCTAGTATTAACTCTAGCTCTTTATCATTCTATAGATTATAAGTAAATTTGGTAGTAATAGTATTTTTAATGTTATTCTTATTTTTCCAATATGATCTCCTCCTTTATTCCCCGATGGTTCCCCAAGTTTGGGCATCTTTGCGTCATCTCCTCCAATTGAATTGGAGGTGGGGATTTTGGCTAGGGTTAGAAGAAAACTTGGGAAATCACATAGCTATCATGTTCTAAATCTCCTTCTTACACATTATATACACTACTACCACCACATTAAAATATTAAAGTGGTTGGTAGAGCATAAGACTTCATAAATATAAAAATAAAAACTATTGCAACACTAATAATTTCTTACCGCACATTTACCTCATTAACCATGTATAGAAATGTTATGGATCAACTTTAACTTGATAAAAAAAAAAGGAATTACACATCTCATTGTAAAATGGATCATTTTGCAAAATGTGCGTATATCTAAATGAATGTTATAAATAATAATGAGGAAATCATCAATGAGGAACTTAATAAAATTAGAATAATCTCAAATATCTAGGAAATTAGTGTGCGGGCATGCACTTCGCACAAATTTAATTTTTTAAATTTATTAAAAGTAAATGGCCATTTTTCTAAATAGTTATTTCTTATATATAAATGAATGATAGAAAAAAAAATCAAGAACTTATCAAGGAGGAACTTATTAGAATTGGAATTCCTAGGAAGGTTGCGGGCTTAGAGCGACTTGGCATGAATCTAATTGTTTAAATTTATTAAACTTTAGTGCAATCTAAGAAACTTGTAATAGGCTATATCCCTTTCCTTTGAGAATAAATTTAGGTTGTAAATTAAAAAGAATCCCTTTTCCTTGAGAATCAATTTAGGTCATTAATTAAAAAAAAAATCAACAAATTCTCATCCACCTTTAGTTGAAATAAGAAGTCTTAGCCCATTATAATTATTTATTAAAATTAAAATTATATTATATTAAAAAAATTTATAATTATATATTCTAGATATAATACCACATTAAGTCCATCTTAAGAGAGGTATCAAATATCATGAGATGCAAATTTTTGTTATACTGAACAGAGATTTGATCTCTCTCACTCCTTCGTAGATTCAGAGTTAAAATAGATCTAGGATGATAATAACTATTAAAATATACCTCTTTATATATATATATATATATATATATATATATATATATATATATATATATATATATATATATATATATATATATATATATATATATATATATAACATATTTTTGCAATGATTTTTATTCTTAATCTTTGCACGAAAACCATCTAAGAAAAAAATCCTTGAAAATAGCTCAGGGTGAGGTTACTTTCCATCATTATTTATGTTTTTCTTAGCACTTATGTATGTCAAATTGTAAATGTGTAGATTTACTAGTTGTTACTACCCACCAAAATGTATAGAAGTCCTTGTGCTTGAGTAAGAAATTACTTTATCCACTTCACATCTTAATTTATTACTTCTTGCAAAAGCAAACATATAATATTTGATTTGATTATTGAATTCTATTAATTTAGCATTGTTTTGAGATTCAACAAGATGATGAGATTAGTGAAAAGAGTAGCCTTCACTAAGCGGGCCCGCGGGCTATTTTGGCACAAGTCTATTTTTAGACTATGTCTATTTTTAGACACGGTGATCATATTTCAGAGATTGCAGGATGCTATTTGCGGATGGTTGGTCAAGTTGGAAAAATAGATGAGATTATATTTTTAGAATATTGGGCGAAATCTATTTATAGATCTTCGATCTAAAAATAGATGCTTGTCGATTATTATTTTCTCTTAATAATAATTAGACTCTAAACAACAACTTATTCTCTTGGAGCACTTTGTTTCACTACACAGATTTGGAAAATCAGTGGACTGAGGGAATTACGCAATTCCCAAGGGCAACTGGTGGTTCATGCATGGAGGACTCAGTTAGAACTAAAGTGGAAAAGTTATGACAGAGTTGGAAGAGTAGCTTATGGAGTTGTATTCTGTTTAATTCAGTTAGACTCAGTTGAGCTAGTTGTATTTAGTCTAACTGAATGATACACTAGTGAGAGTGGAGTGAATTAATTAGTTAATTAATTCACAAATAATAAATCATTAATCAAATAAACAATACAGTGGTTAACTACAGTGCATAGAAGTTCTAGTGGAGACCCAGTGGAGAGATAGGTGAAAGGGAAAGATGGACTATCTATTGTGACTATAGTGATGCATTGATTGCAACACACACACATTGGAGTTGCCAATGAGGATTGCACAGTCAAGGCAAGGGTAATTTGAATTCATTCAGAGCTATTCTTTAGCAGGGATTGCATAGTGGAGGCAGGTTAGCAAGGGGGAAAATATCGGTGCATGGATTTGCAGATTTTTCCTGATTAGTGTGTGACGATTGTATTGTACTGAGAGCTTGATGTATGAGGATTGTTACATGATCTCCATGATACATAATATATGATAGTTGAGGTTTTCAGCTTCAGGATTTCCCGTTAAACAATTGTGTTATGTTCCATTGTTTTTATTTATGCTTCACGTGTGTGTGCAATTAATTTTCCACAAAAGATTAATAGTGGAATGATTCTTCATTTTGCAAGAATTAAAATATTGTGAGATCAGGGGAATATAGGACATATGCATGCTTAACGTATATAATTTCTACATGGTATTGGAGCATTGTTAATTCTTGAAGATTGCAATTTTGAAGAATTGGTGAGTTTGTGCTAGTGCACAATTCGAATTTGCTACAGAAGATTCTTGGTGCAAAAGTTGAGTATAAATTAAAATGGCTTTGAATGGGTTGCAATTGGAGTATGCCCTTGATGGGAGCTCGAATTACATAGCCTGGAAGGATAGGATGGAGGCGGTGCTTGAGGATAATTGACTGAAGGAGTTCATCGATAGCGATGTTCCTAAGCTGGGATCTAGCGATGCTACATTACTTGACACATGGAAAAATAAGACAGTAAAGATGAGAAGAATTTTGTTGGAAGGTGTGAAGGACCATATTGTGTCTAGCCTTCACGGGAAAGCCACTCCATTCTTAATGTGGAAGGCTTTGATAGATTTTTTCCAAATCAGAAGTGACCAGAGGAAGTTGGTGCTTAAAGACAAGCTCAGAAAAATAAAAATGGAGAAGTGAAATAGTATTCCAAAATACCTCACGAAGTTTTTCCACTGCAAGGATGAACTAGGAAGTGTGGGGGTTACTGTTGATGATGAATACTTGGTGAGACTAGCTCTCCTTGGGCTTACGAAGATTTGGCATAGCTACGAAGACTCTGTCAATGGACGGGAGAAACTACCGGGATGGGAGAAACTTTGGTCGGATCTTGTGTTGGAGGAGATAAGGCGGGGTACCAGGGATGGCTCTTCATCAAAGAATGAAGATGAAGAGAATTGCGCTTTGGCTGCCAAAGAAAGGAAAGGGAATGGGAACAAATTTCCTTCAAAATTTTAAGCTAAAGGAAAGAAGCAGGATTTGTCCAAAGTGAAGTGTTTTCACAGTCACGAACATGGGCATTTCGCCACTAACTGTCCAAAGAAGAAGAAGAACAAGAAGGCTGCTGGAGCTGCTGCTGGAGAGGCCTTAGCCTCACAATTTGAACTTGATTTCTCTTTGATCGCATGCTTGGTTTCAAGCTGTATGGGATCGGTGTGGTATCTTGATAGTGGTGTGTCTTTCCATATGATGGGAGACAAGGAGTTTTTTAGTGACTTGGAGGAGAAGGACCTCCAGATGCATATAGAGATGGGCGAAGATGGTCGGTACAGTGCGACTCGCATTGGGACCATTACCTCTGAGAGGGAGTCTGGTAATCCATTCTTGTTGAAGGATGTGCATGTTTCAGGTCTGAAGAAGAACGTGTTCTTGGTCGCAATGTTGGAAGACAAAGGTTATGATGTTGTTTTCAGTGAGGGAAAAGCCTTCCTTCGACACAAAACAATGGGTAAAACAAAGAATGTAGGGGTTCTAATTAATAATATCTACAAACTGGAGGTAGATGGATACGCTGCAATGGTGGGCAAAGCAGAGGAAGTGGTGAGCCGGGATGAGGGCGAATTATGGCACAGAAAATTGGGCCATCGTCACCATGGCACTTTGAAGATTTTGCAGCATATTTCTACTAGACTTCCCAATGGTACTCTTGCGTAGTCAGATCAGTGCACGGGATGTACTATGGGTAAGTTTGTGAAGACCACCTTTAATGAGAAGGAGAACCATGCTTCGGTGATCCTGGAGAGAATTCACACAGACGTGTGTGGACCTTTCTCAGTTGCTTCAACAACAAAACACATGTATTATGTTATATTTGTTGATGACTATTCTCGTAGATGATGGATCTTCTTCATGCAGAAGAAGAGTGAAATGTTCTCAAATTTCTGTGAGTTCAAAGCATTGGTGGAGAAGGAGTCGGGGAAGCAAGTGAAAACTCTATGAAGTGATAATGGTGGTGAATAAATATCGGGCGAATTCAAATACTTCTATAGCAAAGAAGGAATTCGAAGGGAAATCATAGCACCTCATCACCCATAGCATAATGGGGTCGATGAGAGGAAGAAAAAAACAATCATGGCTGCTACACAAGCGATGCTGCATGACTAGGGCCTACCGATGCACTTGTGGGCGAAAGCATGCAACACTGCGGTTTATGTACAAAACCATTGTCCTCATAAAGTACTTGGCATGAGTACACCTAAAGAAGCTCTTACTGGTAAGAAGCCTGATATTTCTCATTTGAAGATTTTTGGCTCATTTGTTTACATTCATGTGACAAAGGACACCAGCAAGAAGCTGGAGCCGATTGCAGAAGTTGTAATATTTGTGGGGTACACAGAAACACCCCATAATTATCGTGTGTATTTTCCAGATAGTCATATGACTGTGGTGCAACAGGATATAAAATTCAATGAGGTGAAAGCCATGAAGTTTTCGCTTGAGAGGGAGCTACACTTGCATGGAGAGGAGAAACTTCTTGTTCCCAAAGATGAGCCTCTAGATATGGATCAGCCACACGAGGAGATTCATGGAGTGGAGGAGTCCACTCATGGAGAACCAAACATCATACAAGGTAGAAAGCGTACCACAGAAGCCGAGAGACTAAAACTTGATGCGGCACAGAATGTAGGAATCCCTACATCACAACGCAGACAGAGACAATCACCTGATTGATTTATTGGATACATGTCTCTTATGAGCAAGTGTATCATGACAGAGCCATCTTCTTTTGAAGAATCAGTGTAGGAGCCCACATGGGTAGATGCCATGGTGGAGGAGTATGACTCCATTGTCAGAAACAGTGCTTGGGAGATTGTTCCAAGGTCGGTGGGAAAATTGTAGGATCAAGATTGATCTACAAGGTAAAGAAAGCTGTTGATGGGAGATTCGAGAAGTATAAGGCAAGATTTGTTGCCTGGGGCTTCTCACAGATCGAGGGGATTGAATATGAAGAAAAATTTTCACCTGTCGCATGAAATTATTCCATATAGACCATCCTTGCTCTCTCAGAGTAGATGGGTTGGAACATTCATAAAATGGATGTGAATACTACGTTCCTTAATGGGATCATTAAGGAAGAGGTGTACATTGAGCAGCCTGAAGGTTTTGAGATCTTCAACAGGGAGTTGCATGTGTGCAGGCTCAAAAGTGCACTGTATGGGCTGAAACAAGCACCACATGCTTGGTACACTCGGATCGACAGCTATTGCACTAGACTTGGCTTCACCAAGAGTGAGGTGGATGCAAACTTGTACCAGATTGTGGTGGAGGGTAAGCTTTTAATCATTATTCTTTATTTTGATGATTTAATAGTAATGGGTGATGAGTAGTTGATACACTCATGCAAGGTCGATCATGCAAAGGAGTTTGAGATGAAGGAATTGGGCCTCCTTCATTATTCCCTTGGATTTGAAATATGGCAGCGGGAAGGTGAACTGTTTGTGTCCTAAGGCAAGTATGCCCGGGAGATACTCGAGAAGTTTCGCATGCAAGGTTACAAGCCTATTGATACTCCTCTTCCAGGAAATTGCAAGAAAGAGGATGCTACATCGGGAGAAGTAGTGGATGCCACTGTTTATCGACAGTTGGTGGGTTCGCTCATGTATTTAGTCAATACAAGACCGAACATATGCTATGCAATGAACCAACTTTCACAAGTGATGGTTAAGCCTACCAAGCTCTTTTGGAAGGCAGGAAAGCATGTCTTGAGATATCTCAGGGGCACATCTGAGTATGGTTTATGGTACAGACATATGGATGAGGTGAAGTTGCATGGCTTCACAGATGGAGATGTGGCAGGAAGCCCGACAGACAGAAAGAGCACATCAGGAGGGATTTTCAGTATCGGATCTATGGCAATTTATTGGTACAACAGGAAACAAAGATCCATGGCACTCATTTCAGTAGAAGCAGAATACATGGTAGCAAGTCAAGCTGCATGTGAGGCTATCTGGATGAGGAAGATCCTGGTTGGTTTGTTTGGTTCACATTTAGATCCTAGAGTGATACATTATGATAACCAGAGTTGCATTAAACTCTTGGTTAATCCTCTGTTTCATGATAGATCTAAACATATTGATATCCGATATCATCATATCATAGATTGTGTATAGCAGAAGATCATGTTTCTTCAGTACATTCCTATGGAGGATCAGGATGTAGATATTCTGATGAAGGCACTCACCAGGATCAGATTCGAATACCATAGAGGTAGGATCAGGGTGAAAGATAATCCCTATCTTGTTGAGAGGGAGTGTTGAGATTCGACAAGATGATGAGCTTAGTGAAAAGAGTTGCCTTCACTAACTGGGCTCGCAGGCTATTTTTTGCGCAAGTCTATTTTTAGACATGGTGATCATATTTCAGAAGTTGCAGGATGCTATTTGTGGATGGTTTGTCAAGTTGGAAAAATATATGAAATTCTATTTTTAGAATATTGGGCGAAGTCTATTTATAGATCGTCGATCTAAAAATAGATGCATGTCGATTATTATTAGCTCTTAATAATAATTAGACTCTAAATAGCAACTTATTCTCTTTGAGCACTTTGTTTCAGTGCAAAGATTTGGAAAATCAATGGAATGAGGGAATTACACAATTCCCAAGGGAAACGGGTGGTTCATGCATGGAGGAATCAGTTAGAACTGAAGTGGCAAGGTTATGAAAGAGTTCGAAGAGTATTTTATGGAGTTGTATTCAGTTTAACTCAGTTAGACTCAGTTGAGATAGTTGTATCTAGTCTAACTGAATGATACACTAGTGAGAGTGGAGTGAATTAATTAGTTAATTAATTCACAAATAGTAACTCATTAATCAGCTAAAAAATACAACAGTTAACTATAGTGCATGACAGTTCCAGTGGAGACCTAGTGGAGAGATAGGTGAAAGGGAAAGATGGACTATCCGTTGTGACTATAGTGATGAATTGATTGCATCACACACACATTGGATTTTCCAATGAGGATTGCGCAATCAAGGCAAGGGCAATTCGAATTCATTCAGATCTATTCTTCAGCAAGGATTGTGCAATGGAGGCAAGCTAGCAGGGGGGCAAAGATTAGTGCATGGATTTGTAGATTTTTCCTGATTAGTGTGTGACAATTGTATTGTCATGAGAGCTTGATGTACTAAGCTTTGTATGAGGATTGTTACATGATCTCCATGATACATAATATATGATAGTTGGGGTTTCCAGCTTTAGACTTTCCCATTAAACAACTGTGCGATTGTTTTTATTTTTGCTTCACATGTGTGTGCAATTAATTTTTCGCAAAAGCTTAACAGTGGAATGATTCTATATTTTGCAAGAAGTTAAATATTGTAATATCAGGGGAAACTAGCACATATGCATGCTTAATGTATATAATTTCTACACATTGACCAATGCCACTCATAATTTTCTAGGCAATTGTTTGCAAAGCATAATTTCTAACTTGAGTGGAAATGACTAAGGTCCCTTACAACACTTTTATTACCAATAATACTATTTTCTGTCAATTCCATATTAAGTAGTGAGGAAAACACATATCTACATCATACTAAAAAGTAATTTATTTATGGCACATTATAATTTTTTATTACTATTTTAATTTTGTAATGTAAGTATTATTACTCCTCTCTATAGTGCCTGTTGCCCCTCTAAGTGTATAGAAAATGGAGCTCATACTTGGCACATTGCAATCAAAATTTGGAACTAATTCTTGGACATTCTACCCAATAGTTGCTTATTTGTTTATCATGGCTATGTATGTCAAGATTTGGTACAACCAACATATGTTTATAATTTTTTATTTACAATATGCTCTAGGAACCTCAAAACTCGAAATTAATGTTACTTGTCTTGTTTCCCTTACAACAAATCAATAACAAAAGAATTTGAGTATACATCATCCTCATCTAAAATAATTCTTATAAAAATCTCACAATTAATATCCAATCTCAACAATATCTTCCTCTTGTCTATTATAATTAAAATAAAGAAAAATTGTATACTAGATCAACGAAATTAATAAATATAATTGATATATGTTATAGGTGAATCACATTACCTCAATATATATATATATATATATATATATATATATATATATATATATATATATATATATATATATATATATATATATATATATATATATATATATATATATATATATATTTATTTAAGAAAATCACATATTATTATTCAAATTTTAATAAATCATCAAATAATTATATTTTAAATTTCTCATCAAACAATAATATTTAAACTTATTTACGTCGCAAAATTTATATCAAAAGAATCACATATCATTGTTAATATTTTAACTTATAGTCAAACAATAATATTTTAATCTATAAGTTTTTTTTCATGTATATCTATTATCATTGTATATTTCAATCTATAAAACTCTTCATGTATGTTGGTTTGATATACACCTATAAAATATATGAAACAGAAACACATTTATAGTTGTAGTGTTTTGGGAAAGTAATAAAATTCACTCCCATAAATGTGTTCTATGTTGGTTACTACAAGCCTCTAATAAATCTAAACGAAATTCCCACTACAAACTAAGATTGGTGTTCTCCAAAACCAAACCTTAAAATCTAAATGATTATTGAAAAAATAAAATTGGTAGATGGATAATTCTTATATACATGTGCATATAATAATATCTACATAACTATGCAGCAAATTAACACATGTAATCATGTAAGAAAATTTGAATTGAGCATTGAAATTGCAAGATGCTTGCAAAAAACTGAATTGGTTGCATAAAAAACTTGTGTTCCTACATATCAACAAAACTATTGTTAAACCAAACACTTGTGTGCCTACATATCAACAAATCTATTGTTAATGATGGCTAGTTAAATCAAAAGGAAATTCCACAAGAAAATATGAACTATACCTGTTAAAACCAAACTATGCAAACCAAATGAATTTCCACAAGAAAAGATGAACGAGCCTTGCTAAAACCAAACCCTGAAAACTAAATGGTTTCATTAGTAGGAGAAGTGAATTTTTAACAAATTAAAGAATGGAAATGACTTAAGAAATTAAAACACTATTTATAAACTTTCCATAATATATATTGGATCATGTATAAGACTAAGAATATTCCCATGACTTTCGTGTAGGCAACTCCAATATGAACCACTAGGAACAAACATAAATTTTTTCAAAAGAATTGGAAAACTTTCTATACTAGCCATCCAATCATGTACAAGATGAATATTCTTCTAAATTATCAATTTTGATGTTTCATAATTTAAAAGTTTGAAATTCCTCAAATCCAATTCCAATATAAACCATGTCTATCAACATAAATATATGAGACAAATTTATATTTGTGGTTGTTTTGGAAATGAATAATGTTGGGGACTACCATAAATGTGATCTACATTGGACATTGTGTACAATGAGTGTGTAGTATGAAAAATGATGTACTAGACTCTTGTTTAATTCATGTCACGATGGCATAAGTCATCTGGCTAGTGATCTACATTGGGATAATGTGTGTGTTCGTGTGTGTATATAACCAAATGGTTCCATTAGCAATATAATTCATGCACCTTTGAGAAGGGAAAATATTTAGTGAAAATTTTTAATCTTCCACCACATTAGTGTAGAAAAATGACCAACAATGTTTTATAAATATTTTTTTTTAATAAATTAAAGCAAGAAATCTTCTATTATATAAAATTAGGATGAAAAATATTGTGAGATTATTAAATCTTAACCATTGATATTTATATATTTTAGAATAGTCAACCTATTCTTATTGGAAGGGGATAAAAATAAGTAATAAATTAAATATTTACTTTTTCATTAAAAATAAATAAAAAATATTTCCATATCAATATTCACATTTTGAAAGTGTTAAAAAATAAACATCACAACCCAACATCGTATCGATGACCGTTTCGGTCACACATGTTGCTATCAAAATGTAGAATGGATTCAAATTTCAATCACAATGAAATTGACGGAGCACTGACTCTAACGAGCGTACTATGAATGTTTGATTTTTGGGGACATTCACTCTGAGTCTTTGAGGAGTGTGACGCGATTCATTCCGCCACTTCCACCAATACTATGTTGTGCAAGGTACACTCACAGGGAAAGCATCCTGGCTTAAATCAATGGTTCTATTACAGATTTCAGAAACTGAATGTACACTTTCATAACATTAATTTGAAGTATATTCATTATAATAATAACACTATAATGCATTCTTTAACAACACTTTTGTAGACCAGAGTAATAGTGGAAGGGATGAGATTTTGTTGAATTTCATTGATCGAATTCCAGGAAATATGTTCTTGGGTAGAGCTGCAATGGCGACTACGAGTCAATTTATTCAGGACACCAATCAAAATCACTTACCTGAATCCTATGTGTCAATTCAAAAAATGTGTGATGATATAAATTAGGAGGCGATGGCGTTACATACGGAGTAACAGAATTAGGGCGTCTTTCTTAGTTAGGGGTTCTTTCCCATTTTCACCTAAGTTTTTTTGCATGCAGTAGCTTGTAGCTTTCATTTCTAACTAGAATAAATGTATACATCATTAATATAAGTGGAGACAAAGAATAAGCTATGATATTTCTTTGGGTAACTTAAGCACTTCGGTTTTGGCCATATTTCCGAGAAAAAATCTGATGATTGTGCTTGGACTTGTACATATATTGATGGTAGAGTTGTATATTTATCTACCAATAGCTACTATTATTTTTTTGCAAATTAGGTGGGACCGATTTTATGAAGAGCATATAGTACAAAAGAAGTTATAGTCTAGAGAAGCTAGAGACCAAGAGATCATGATGAAATCAATTATCAATAGTGGATCCAAGATGCTAACAAGAAAATAGCTAAGATGAAGAAAGGGAGGGACAAGGGAAGCTCCAAGAGACAAACCATGCATGTTACCCAGAGTGGGTCGATTCCACAAAACAACTTTTCTTTCCTTTCTTTTTTGTGACTTTGGTCGAGCCGTTAGGGGACAGTTGGGCTGAGATCAATTGAAGATTTTTGCTGATCAAATGAAGAAAATCATTATCCGAGTCAGAGGAGGTGGACTCGTGCAAACGTTTCTGGAGATTCATGAAGGTGCAGGGTCTTTCCGGGATTGCCGAGGATTTCACTTACTGTTGTGTGGCTTCGTGCTCATCTGATTCCATCTCGTCCTCATCTGAGCTGGAGGACTCGATAACCTTATTCGAGGGCGGCGGATCACAGGGTTTCCAACTTTTGTCTTTCAATCTACGTGTTCTTCTTTTCTTTTTGGTGAGGAAAGAAGCACAAGAATTTTGAAGATGCCTTGTTTGATGGCAATGCCGACAGTGCAACGCGGTGTTCTCATAGTCTAGGGTCTATGACCAGAGGAAATTTGTGGCTCTGAGAAGGACTTGGTCAGGTAATCCTTTGCTGATATCAATTTCAACACAGATTCTAGAGTAGGTGATGATACCGTTTTCCCATCTAGAGGGATCAATTTGTAAAAAATTCCCCAGAGTGTTTCCAATGCTTTGGAGGATAGAAAGGTGCCAAATATGAGCTGGTAAGTTTGGAAGCCGCACCCATATTGGAAGCTTAGTGATAACGGCCAAGGAGGGATCTAAGTCTGGAAACCAAGGTGTAAGGAATAGCCCCGCTTTTCCCCAGAACCATGGACTGCCAATAACGGACTTCTAGTAGTCCTCACTATGAGAGAAAATGACGATGAAGAATCCTTTTGAATAGAAAAAAACCTTGTAGTTGATGGTCCAAATGGAATGAATCCACTGGTATAAATCTGCTCAGCTGGGCCAAACTCCATTGAATCTACAGATGAGGGTTTTCTCTGCAAAAAGTTGTTGTCGATCTTCAAGATCCAGGTGGGAGATCTCAACAGAGGGTAGATTTTCCATTTTATCGACCAGAAAGCGTTTGGGAACCTCCGCAGGAGAAGACGTCTATTTGGGGGCCTGTGCATGGACAACATCCCTATAAGAGAAGCTGATTCCTGAAGAGGACTGCCCTTTGGTCCCTCCCTATAAACGAAGGGAAAGAATCACCCAGACATATTTTTCAATGATGTAAAAGGAGAGAGTAAAGGAGTCCTAGAGTTGTTTACCTGCATAGAGAAGAAGAGGGAGTCCCTAGCTAGTGTTTGATGGCCTTCGAAAGGTGTGAAACTAGATTTGTGGAGTGAACCCATAGTAGCAGGGTTTTACCATTTAAAAGAACAATCTAGATCTGGAAAGGGAGCCGACGATCTGGGGGTCCATGGGTGCCTAGGGATGAAGATTCTGGAGGAGCATGGTGGAGAGGAGGGCAGAGAGTAAGCCAACGTGGATGGGAGGTGATAGAGCAGCATGAGTGATCGCGGGAGCTCGTTCATGCATCAAGTCGAGGAGAAGACATGAGACTCTCTGTTGGGCATCCCTTAACCCGTTCAGAATTTGGTTGATGGAGGCGGTCGTTCCAGATCTCGACGGATATGGGATGAGGTTTATAACTATGGCAGAAGGCCTAGGTGCTGTCGGCCTCTTGTGATTGGAAGCAATGGAGCTTGATATCGAGCAGAGGGGCAGAAAGGCCTTGAGGCATGAGGCAGGTTTTTGCATCCCATTGTCCGCAGCTACAGGGGAGAGATGGTTCGATCAAAGCCGAGGCGGTGGCCAGGGAGTTCGCAGAGAAAACCCTAGAAGTCATTTTTCCCATCTACGATCAATTGTAGTAAACAAAAATGTTTCGAATGCTGAGAATTTTTTGTTGTGGCTACTATTGATTTGATGAGGTGTTTTATATTGTTTCAAATAGTTCTCCAATTTTATAATACAATTTGAGAACATTAATTTGAGGGATGTTCATTATAATGGTAACTCTCTCACACATTATAATGGTTTAACAAAACTTTTGAAGACTGGAGTAATCGTGCAAGGGATGTGATTTTGTGTAGGTGCAGAGATCAAAGACCTGCCACCAAATATGTTCTGGAGCAGAGTTGCGACAGTCAATACAAGACTAAATTCATTCTGGATACCATTGAATATCACTTACCTGAATTCAATGCAAGTATTCAAAGGATGTGTGATGATATAAATCAGGAGATCGGTGGGTGGTGTGAATTGATTAGTAACAGAACTAGGGCATCTTTCTTAGCTATATAGAAGGATTTATTCATCCCGCAAAGAAGCTAGGGTTTATTTCCCATTTTGACCCAAGGTTTCCGTGCACTCACTGGCTTGTCATTTTTTATGAGTTCATGAGTTCTAAGTTGTCATTTCTAACCAGACTAAATGTATACATCATTGGTATAAGTGGAGACTAATAATTGGCTAAAGATTATGCTTGGAATTGCACATGGATTGATTGTAGAGATAGACGGTATGTTTTTCTACCAATATAATAACTTGAATTTTGTTACGGATGCTATTTATATGTGAGGTGTCTTTTATTGCTACAAAAATTTCTCCAGAATTTTAATACATTCTCAAGTAGTGTTGTATATGTTACCACAATATACAGTACTTTCTCGACACAGTTAGCAAGTTTTATTCAACGCTTATGGGCTTGTTGAGAACCTGGTTTGCCAGATAAGTGATGGTAATGTTGGTTGGACAAAAAGAAGAATCTGGTGGCTTTTATATATTACTCTACCTTACCCTAGGTTTTGAAGGCAAAAGTTCACATTATTATGGGTTTGAGACGTTCAGGATTCTTTAGAACTACGCCGTCTATATAAATGACATCGCTAATAAACACTTGCAAATATCAATGATTATAAATATAATTGAAATTGAAATATTAAAATTAATATTAACTACTAAAATTAATATTAATAATTTAAATTATTGATGATGTCCTGAAACCCTTTTCTTACGAGTTTTAAGTGGTCGCTCCATATAGGGATGGGTTTGAAATAGAAATGAGGCGGTGGTTTCATTGGAAAAATAAATGTAATGGTTACTTACATGATTTTTAATTTTGGTGAAAGGTGTTGAAATTATGTGTTTGGTTTGAAATTTGAAAAACTGTTGGAAAATTTTAGAAGTTATAGATTAAAAATATTCTGTTTTTATAGTTTTGAAAAGATGAATATTTTGAAAATTCTATTTTGAAATAAACAACATTTATAGACCTATTTAAAAATAATATACTTAAAATAAACTAAAAATATTTGATCATTATTAAATCTAAACCATTCATAAATATTTTTCTATTTTTTTCATGTTTCTGAAAAAGTGTGTTATATTGCGAAAATGTTTATTATATTGCCATAAATATTTCTCCAAATTTTCAATATATTCTAAAGTATACTTGCATATTTTACCACAACAGTAAATTTTTTACATTCTAGACAAATTGTATTTTTCAAGCATATGGCGCTTTTCAGAGGTTGGTTTGCTAGCTAACTAATGATACTCTAGGTTGGAAGATAAGAAAGCTTACATGTATTTTTATAGGGTAGTCTACCTTAACCTAGGGTAGTCCACCTTATGTTTGGTTTCAAAATTTTTCAATTAGGAGTCTTTTAACTAGAAGAAATTCGAATTCTAGTCTAATCTTTTTAAAAATGACAGATGCATTCTTTTAAAATTAGTTTAGCCCTACAAATTAAATAAACCTTTTCTAACCAGATTTACGTCGATGCTGCCTACACGGATGGGTTCGAAATGGAAATTAAGAGAATTTTTACAGGACTTCAAAAATAAATTGATTTTGTTTGAAACTAAAAAAATTATTGAAAAAACTTGATTTCATAAAAAAGAAATTGTAACTATTAAATTTAGGGATATTATATTTTAATTCGGCATCCTGCAGGACTTAACTGAAGAACGCAATAGGTAATTCATGTCCTTTTTCATTCTTCTATAGAAACACTGCAGTTATTGTGTGAGGAGAGGCAAAAGAGAAAATAATGAAGGGCTTCCTATAATCTGGACCCACCAGCACTGGAGCTTCTCCAAACGCTTACTTTATTCTATCAAAATAATTCCTCATTTGAGGAGTCCACTTCACTTCACTATTCTTTTTTATCATTTCAGTGATGTTTCAGAGGATCTCGACATAATTTGGTATGAATCTTCTTATGAAATTTATTCTTCCCAGGAATACTTGTACCTCTTTTTTATTTCTTTGTAGAGGAATGTCATTTATCACCTCCACCCATTTCGAATAAATCTTCACTCTATCCTTAGTTACTATATGTCCCACTAAATTTCCTTCTTCCAGGGAAAACATGGATTTTTGAGGGTTCAGGGATAGGTCATACCTGCGGCATCTGTCGAAGTCTCGTTGAAGATGTTCTATATGTTCAGCGTCACTCTTCAAGAAGACAGTGATGTTGTCCAGGTAATTGACCAAAAACTTATCCTGCTCTCTTACGAAAGTGATGTCCACCGCACGCTGGAATGTGGCACCAGTGTTTATCAGGATGAAAGGCATTCTAGCGTACATGAAGGTTTCCCAAAGTGTAGTGAACACCATCCTTTTTTGTTCTTCCGAGATCACAGCCACCTGATTATATCCAAATAAACCGTCCATAATGGGCATGTGCGAGGATCCCAGCACCTTTTCCAAGATGTGGTCCATATTCGGGAGGGGATAGTTTTATTTGAGTGAGGCTCTATTTAGATTGTGGAAATCCACAGAAAGCCCAATTTCACCGTTCTTCTTTCTTATGGGCAATAGTTTTTCCACCCATTCAAAGTACCTTAGAGGGACAATGATCTTTGCCAGCAACAATTTCCTTATTTTCTTTTCAATAGCTGGGAGAAGAAGGGTGTTGATATGTCTCAGCTTCTGCTTATGAGGCTTATCGTCTTTTTTTAGTGGTATCTTGTGTTGTATAATGTCAATGTCAAAAGTCTTAGATCCTGGTATGACCAGGCGAAGACATATTTATATGATTGAAACAACCCGAGGTATTGATCTTGGTATTCTTCAGGGACCCCTTTTCACAGCTTCACCACCTTCAGATCTTCTTCGGTCCCAACATTCACATCCCTGATAGGCTTCTCGAGGGTTATTTTTCTAGGGTTCATCAGGATATCATTTTTTTCAAAACATATCTCCAATCACACGAGGCCCCTGGGAATGACGTTTCCCTTTAATTGCAAAACACGGTGCCCAGCCAGTGTCTCTTCCCATCTGGTTTTTGGATTTTCACTGCCATCCTCGGTGATTGAGTCAATCACCAAATTTGAGAAATTGCCCAACATTTCCACAAAACTCTTGACTTCTTCTTCGTCCTTGAAGACTTTCCAATGCTTTACATTGTCCCGAATGGAGGGGCGGTATCGCACTTCAACCTCATATCTGAGCAAGGGATTCTACGGGGAGAGGAAATTACTAACAACCATAGATAGTGAGTCTATCATTGTCTTCTTATCCCTCAGCATGAACTGAATGTTAAAATCAGAAAATAAGTTCTCAACCAAATCCCATACCTCATTCTTGTGAGCTGTGAGTCATGGTTGCTTAGTTTGGCATTGGATCCTGACTTGCCTCACTACTAGCATTGAATCTCTGAACACTTTGAGATTCTGTATGTTCATGTTTTGTGTCTTCTGCAATCCCAACAATAGGGATTCATACTCAGCCACGTTGTTTGTGGCTTCAAATTTCAGCTTAAAGTAGAGGGGAAACTACCATCCTTCTGGTGATATCAAGAGTACCTCGACCCCGTTTCCTTCTCGTGAATAAGGCCCATCAAAATGCAAGGTCCATATTTTGTTTTCCTCTATGCTCATAGGACTCTTCAGTGTTAGAGGACATACCTTCGTTTATTGCAGGATATTTTCATCCTCCTCGATCATAATACAAGAGAAATCATCCTCTTTACCATATACCGGTTAATTTATCGAGGAGTTGGCTTTGGTGACCATCTTCACAAACTTGGATTCACGGTATAATCTTCTTTCCTCCCCACCGAATACTGGAATAGTGGCATAAGTGAGTTCAAGTTTTATTGATCCTCCAATCTTGGAACCCTAGGATCCGGACAATAACATTCCAAACCGAGCTGGGATATTAGCTACAATAATGTCCATTACCACACTTTTGGCCGAAATCTGGTTTACGTTTACTACCAAATATTTTATCATGCCCAAGCACTTCACCCCCTTGGAATCAAAAGAATACAAGTCTTTATAACGAATTGTAATCTACAACCCCAATTTCTCTATGACAGACAATGGAAAAAGGTTATGTGAAGCCTTGGAACCCAGCATACAATTGTGCAACAATAGGTCATGTATAACTAGATTCACATAGAATGTGGGGAGTGGCTGAGTCCTGCTCTTCTACACGAGGTCCAAAAACTACCATGGGTCATTATTCTTTGAGATTGTAGCTATCGGGCAGAGGGATTACACCATGGGTCAACATGAGTTAGGACACTTGAGCCTTGTATGAAGGTTATTTTAGGAGTTTGATCAGGGGAACCAGGATCTTGACCTTCTCTAACTCTTTCTGGAGGATAAAGGCCGTGGGAGATTTTTGAGTAATAACTTCTTTTAACTTCTCTTTAGGAAGGTTAGGAAGATTCAAGGGTATAGATATGGAATTCTCATTTTTTGGAGGATCAGGGCTTTGTTTCATGAAGGTGGATGCATCGGATTTATGAGGGGAAAACTCTTCTAATGAATTTTTCGCCCTACTGGAAAAACTAGGAGGGGTCTATTCTCTTGGTATTGACTCTTCGTTTTGTTCTTGCACTTGGGTTCTCTTCGTGGAGAACCTAATATCATACTTCTTGTGGAGTTGAGCTTGCATGAAATCGACGAATCGCCTAGAGTAATTGTCAATATCTTGTGTCTTCTAAAGGGACTTCCTTCTATTCTTGCTCTTCTTACAGGGTGAGTTCACCTTCCTCATCATCCGAGTAGGCGAGAAATTCATATTCTCGGCTGCCTACGACTTCCTCAGCCTGTCCCTCCACTTCCCCATCCAAGTACAGAGCAGGTTAGATATGATCTCGCTATTCCTTCCTTTCACGTTGCAACAGCTGTAGAGGGGGCTTCCGATACTGGGAATTAAACCCACAGTTGGGAATCATTTGGTTGGAATGAGGAGGGGAATTATTGGCCTCCAATTCAATCTTAACCAGCTTATTTGAGATGTTCATGATCAACTTATTAATTTCTTCCATTCTATAATCTTGTGACTCCCTCTCCCGATTTGAAGTAGAATCCTCCTCCTTATTTTTTATTCTAGCTTCATGCTCTTTCTTCCCCTTAAATTTACCAGCAGAAGAAAAAATTACCTCTACCTCCAATGCATCAGTCTGGATCTGATCTAGAGATGTTTATTTTCTTTCTCTTAGGGTGAACCCGAACTCCAATTTGAAAGCTCCTCCGAAGGCCACTTTAGCAGCTACTTGGGGAGGCTTTATTTCAGCAGGGATATTATTATATAGATTATTGAAAATATTTATGAATTATTTCACATCCTCATTGTGTCTCTTTTGAAGAGCATTGAACTCAGTGATAATGTGTCCATGATGCCTCTTTTCTCCCCATTTTAGTGTGAATAAATTCTCCATTTCTTCCAAAGTAAATCAGGTATAACCATGAGGGGCGATGGTGGTAAATTACGAGGATGATTTGACTGTGGTAAAATAGGGATATGTTGAGTAGTGGTTTGGATATTTATCTGTAAAGATATTTGGAGTGTTGCAACTTCTTTGACTTCTCCAGCCTCGGGAGTAGGGTGCAAGGGAGGCAGAGAAGTATCAACATATTCAACTTCATATTTTATGGTTGAAGTGGCTAAAGCAGAGGTTTATCGAGGGTACTCAAGTACACGGGCTATGGATCCAGTACCATAGATTCCAACTTTCTAAGATGAGGAAGCAGAATATTCTAGATAAAATGAGGGTAGATCGGCCTAGCTGGGTTGCTTCGCCTTCGAGATTCTCTTAAATATAATATTTTCATTATCAGATACACAAGGGGTTGTTTGTTGGTAAGTGTCTGATCGAGTATGAGGCCTTTTGTAAGCCAGATTTACAATTGATTTGAACTATGATAATATGGGAGTCGCCAAGGTGATGGCTATGCAACTCTCAACCCTTCATGCCCACCCGATTGAAGGGTGAATATAATGTCGTATCCCAGGGAAAATATTTCTTCACTTGTATCCCTGGAAACTGTGCCAAAATGATGTCGCAGCTCCTAGATACATCCTTGAGTTGCAAAATACCAGTGCCTAGGACATCTTAAAATAAGAGGTTAAATGTAGACAATTACAATGATGCCTCTCACAGAATATGGATCATGGGAATAATGGTTTTGGTGGTTCATGAATGGAGAAGACCTTGGAGTCTGATTAATGTGAATTACCCTATACTGCGAGAGGGCTCAGGAGGTTGTATCACTGGATGGATTTCAAATGGGCTAAGTATGAAACAATGAGCAGAGGTTTTCAAAATAAGCATAGGTGTTGAGAAGGAACGAAGGAGGAGGAACCCGAGAGGGACATGCTTAAAGGTCTTAAGAATTTGTCTCCCATGAACTCAGAAGAAGTGGATGCAAGTGGAATATGACCAACATATATTCGTGAAGCGCAAATTAAGGGAGCACAAAAAATTTAACACATGAGCGTTATTCATACATGAATTCATGAATAAAAATGCATACCACTAGTAGCTACATTACATGAATCATCTAAAGCAATAGAGCATGGAAATATGATTATACATAAATAGGAGATTACTATTAAACAAAGGGAATACAAATATATACTACTCATTTCCCCATCCGGAATCCAAATAAACAACACTCTATCATATTAATTTCAAAAGAGCTCTCCTAAATATGTATCTTAGAGAACAAGGAGCACAGTCATACAGAACTACAACAAAATTATCCAAAATTCAGAACCTTTGTTTCATCTTTGAACTCTCTCTATATATAGTTCCCTTTGAGGGTCTATGATAAAATAAACACTCATGATCAACCCAAACATGTGAAAATCAAAATATCCTAACAAACTAGTAGAACATGCATTAACAAATCACTCCCGCAAACATAAAATCATAACAGAATCGGGTGAAATCGAGATTTCACCAACAAAACATCATAATCAAATAGTAAAAAGAAACAACATAGTTCGCCACAGAGGCCAAATTCCATAATATTAAAAAATGGGTAGCAAAGAGTGGTTGTGAATAGGTTGAGAGTCTAGCTTCCATCACCTTATTCCATCTTCTTTGGAAAGCCTCCACTCCCTTGTTCTCATGACTTCCATAACCGTCACGAAATGGCCTGTTGTGATGTGTATGCCTAGATTTTCAGCGGGGGATTCATTTGAAAAAATTAATATACCTCTGTTGTGTTTGTTTCGCCTCAACCAATGTTGTGTTTGACTTGCAAAAACAAAAGACTGGATTTCGGAGGGGGGCATGGATGGCTTGTGGTATTGGATGGTGGGGGGCTTGCGAAATCACTGCAGGTTGACATATGACACCGGAGGCAGTATGAAAACCTGACCATTTCAGACCCCCCTTGATGTTAACGTTCATAAAGGGGGGGGGGGGGTTGCAAAATCACTGCACGCTGACACATGGCACTGGAGGCAGTATGAAAAACCGATCATTTTGCATCCCTCTTGACGTTAACGTTCAGAAAGAGGGGGGGGGTGTGAAGTAATCCTGGACCATCGGATGTATTGATGTTGAGTGAAGATTATGGAGAGATGTTGGGGGCTTAGAGATGATGGGATGTGTGAAAAATGGATGGAAATGGTTTAAACTTAAATGAGCGGGTCAAAGGCCAAGGAATGCTTTAGATGATGTGGCAGGGAGGTGGGGCCCGACTAATATCCCAAATTGCAAGTTGTGGAGGTTTGTTATGAGAAGTGAAGGGAAAAATTTATAACTTGCGATGTGCAAAGTGTAATGGCGAAAGGCGATGTGGCATAGAAGAGGTGGGGCCCAACTTATATCGCAAATCGCAAGTCCTGGAGTTTACTTATGAGAAGTGGGAGGTAAGATTTAAGAGTTGCGATGTGCGAAGTGTGATGAGCGGAGGGGTGACATGGTATGACGAAGGTGGGGCCACCTGCACATCACAAGCAGGGGAGTTTAGCTCTGAGGAGCAGGAGGTAAATTCCACAAACTGTGATTAGTGATGAGCGGTGGTGGGAAGATGACGTGGTGAGGTGGAAGTGGGGCCACCTGCAGATTGCAATCGAGATTATTTGTTATGGGAAAGTGGAGGGTATATGCTATAATCTACGGGGATCGAAGTGCAATGAGATAAGTGGAGCATGATGTGGCAGATGGATGGGGGTCCCACTTACATCGTAATCTGGGAAATAGTGCAGACGAAAATGAATATGGTAAGTAAGGTTTGTGATTTGTGATGGGCGATGTGGGGAGAAGTGATGTGGAAAAGAGGTTAGGTCACACATTTTATCGCATTTCAGGGTTTGGGAGCAGTTAGATATATGATATGTAATGGAAATTGTGGAATTTTGATACGATAAAGGTAAGAATTTAAGTGTGGTAAATGATATTACATATATTCTATGTAATATATAATATATGTGATGGTTTGTGGGATGTGACAATTAAAAAAAAATTGGATCATAATACCTTGACCACAAAACTTTTCTCTTTTGACGGCAGGGATTTCTACTCAACCCACGTTTGAAGTGTTGGGCCTTCATATTTACCGCTCCATATCTTAATTTTATTGACTCTCATGTTGCCTAATCCATTCAGAACAACCACAAAACAACACCTTCAACATACTCCTTGCCATTTCCGTGATGGTCTTATTCTTTCTTTCAGTGACCCCATTTTTCTAAGGTGTATACCTTGTTGTAAACTGCTTGTGAATTCCATGCTCCCTGTAAAAACGTAGGAAGTCACTTGATATATATTTTCCACCTCTATCAGTCCTCAACAATTTTATGCAGTGTCCACTTTTCTTCTCAACAAGAAATTTTTAGTGGTGGAAGCGGTCAAACACTTCACTTTTCTGTTTTAGGAAATAGACCCATGTCTTCCTTGCATAGTCATCCATGAATGTCAAAATATAATGGTTGCCACCAATTGATGGTGCTTGCATTGGTCAACATAAATATGAGTGGACAATTTACAAAGGTGCCTTTTCCCTTAAAGACATTCCTACTGGAAATTATTCTCTATGTTGTTTGCCCAAGATCCATCCTTCACATAGGTTGTCAAGTGTTTCTATGAGTGGCAATTCATTCACCATGCATTTCCTATGTATCAAATTGAAACCTCTGAAGTTGAGATGACCAAATATTAAATGCCATAACAAATTTTCATCTTTCATTTTTTCTTGAAAGTTTTCTTGAGTGACAACTGCTACATTTCTTTCATTCTCTTATGATTTCAATGATAGTTGGGATTGAGCACCTTCTTTCTTCAAGTCTGATTTTATCTTGAGAGGAAACATTCTATTGTTTTTCATGTTAAATCTTGTAATTAGATCTCTTCTTGGAGGCTTATCCAAGATTTTTCACACATCATTCTTGAAAAATACATTGTATCCCTTTTACATGAGTTATCCAATGCTTATGAGGTTGTGCTTCAAACCAGGTGTTAGCCACCTATAAAATTTTTCATATCAAATGGTGGCTAAATAATTTTTCAAGCCTTCAAGAAACAAGTTTTATTGCCAAATTTTTAGTTCTTGAATTCTTATGAAGATGACTTATCCTTGAGTTAATATTCACTGCTGTTTCTCTCTCAATTCTGAAAATCTATTGTTTTCCTGAAGAAAAGACTGCAACAAAAACCCATTTTCCCCTTCATTTTTACCCCTTCTTCCACTCAAAATTAACCTCCTTTTTATTCCCTTTTCCCCATCAAAATCCTCCTTTTTTCCTCATTTTTCTCCATTTCCTTTCATAAATCCCCTTTAATCAGGTTTAAAACTCCTTTTTAAACCTTATCGAAACCCCCAAAATCCTTTAAAAATACTTGAAAAATCATAAAAAACAGCCTTTTTGTGCTAAGGCCTTAAGCCCTTTTGGCCCTAGCCCCCAAACCACTTCCCCAACATATAACCTGCGCCCAGGACCAAGAGTTAAGTCCTGAGCGCTAATCACAATCGGAGGTTTGTGATGGGCAGGTTTCTTTGTTTAAACGAAAAATCCCAATGCGATCGGCCCCTTTCCTTTTTAAAACCCCCCACTCCTCCGCTCTCCTTCACATAACCCAGAGCCTGCAATAGGGTGCTAAAGCATTATAAAAACCCCTCCCTGATAAAAATTTTCCTTTGTAGTTCATAAAAGACCCATTTTTTCTATGTTAAAAGAAAACCCGCCGGTTGATTGGTTGAGCGAATTCCAACCGTTGATTTAAACCAATCAACAATATTTGGAATCTCGCGTCGGATTTTTTCATTGGTTGCGTTCTAATAGTTTATTGTCCCCTCCTGATTGGCGACCTTCTGATGGTTTCACAACCGTCGATCTTCCTCGCCAGGCCCAGATCCGATGACCCACATAGCTCTGTTCATAAGCCCATCCCTCCGCCTGTGACCTCCGCAGATTCATTCCCCATTGTTGATCTAGTTCTAAGATCAACAAAAATCGTTCAATCGCATTAGCGCTCTTTTCCCTGCTCCCCCACCGATCAATATCTTCTGATTGCATCTAGGCCATCCATACACTAAGATCTGATGGTCCAGATCAATCCTTACTTCCCTTAGTTATTTCTCAAACCCTGTTGTATAAAGTTTTCGGTGAATCTCTGTCGTTGATCTCTGCAGATCAACAACCCACATTGACCCATTCTCCGCTCGACCCTTGCCTCATATTTTATTACATTAACCCCAAGATTTAATCTGGACTATTCATTCCTTTCATCCAACGGTCTAGAATAAACCTGATAGGCCCAACTCCTTTGGGTCCTACCCTTCCCTAGATCAAATCTCCTCCGTCCATTTCCTGATCTAACGGTCAAGATTAAAATTTCCTTAACCCTGCCCCACCTGTTATCGCCCGTGCATCTATTCTCCATCGTGCTGTCCTCACGACCATCTGATCTAAGACCCCGGATCTAACGGCCAGCGTGTGTTTTCGCGTGCTTTTAAGCCCGAAGGTTAATTATTTAAAATTGCGCGATGAGCATGGTTTTAAAATGCCTCGTGTTGGCCAGAAACGCATATCATGTTCAAAAAAGAAATAACTCCTTTCTCCCATTTCATCGCGCGAAACCGGTGATTTCTATGGCCGAAACCACCTTACCCCGTTTATATTACATTCCGTCATTTTTAATCTCTGCCATTGATCTCTGCAGTTCAACGGTCCCAGTTTAATCTCGCCCTCAGTTCATCGCCCGCCACGCATCCTCCAAGGGACTTCTTAAAACATTCTCAGCCGCCGATCTCTGCGGCCGATCTCATCCGACAGCCCAGGTTATTTCTGAAACCCCAAATTTCATTTTTACCCTTTTCCCTCTGCCAAAGGTTTTTTACCTATTTTTCTTATATTTTCCACCATTTCACTATGACATTCCCCTTCCACCTTATAAGATCTTTGGTTGATCTCAACCGTTGATCAACATACATCGACAACCTGGACTTAATATATCATTGACCCCTCCAACTGCATCTCCGTTTAACCTTTGCAGGCAATCTCCATCGTTGAATGCTTTCATCCAATGACTGCAATCTAACCAAAACTTCTGAAGCAGTCTGAACCCTACCCCACAGGATTTTCTTAATTATTCTTTGTTTGTGCAGGTTTTAATGGTTTTTCAATTATTTTAAAGGAAAGTCGAAGGCCGGGGATGATGATCCCCCACTCCTTTATTCGTAAAAGATATTAGTGTGTCGGGGTTCCATATCATATTTCATTCAGTGCCTCATGAGCACTGAATCCATTATAAATCCCTTGTAACACCTGCACATCAACAAGACACAACAAAGTTTAATCAAGAAAAGAGTATCAATGTTAAAGGATCTAGTCACAACACAGATGAAGAATTGAATATTTTAGCACAGTTTTGAAGGATTAAGGCACACATTCAGCAAATCAAAAGCCTAATCCACAATTGAAGACAGTTTGAAGAAAAAAATACAGAAATTGGGCCTAATTAAGCCTAACACACAAAATTAAATCAAATTAACAGTGTTTAAATAAAAACAATAATATCTATCAGTCCGAGAAGCCTTCACTACCACATCAGAGGCTAATTGAATCCTCTCAGCTACCAAAAGCCACCCGTAGCCTCAAAGCATTCAATGGAGGCCTAGTTATTGCCAGAACAGAAGATATTTGCCTCAATGCAGCTGAACAATTATTTCAAGCCAAAGTAACTTATTACCACTGTCAGCGAAAGTTATTAAAACAACAAGGGAAAGCCTTAAAGTCAAGAAATCTTCACATCAAGCTTAATACTTAATGTAAACCAATTAATACAAAGGAAATATCAGAAATTTTCTCCATTGAGCCCCTCAAAGTCCAAGAAACATTAAACTGTATTAATTGAACCTAGAAGATTTTTTATCCCATCCCACCTCATCATTTTTTCTATAAGTACTTCTATAGAAGATGAGATAATGTTGGTCACTGCATCTCTGTTGTTTGTAAATAGTTTATTGAAGCTGCTGTAATCTCTGTTTGTAATTGAAGATACCTAAGTTGAGATGAAAAGTTTGAAGCTGTAGAGACCCACTGGACTTGAAGATTGTAACTGGTTTGAAGAATCAAATACAAGCTGATTTATGAGATCCTGGTCTATGTCAACGGTGATGTTTTTCCTATTGTAAATTGTTATTTTATTTCTGTTTCCATTCTGTCCATCTTCTCTGATAAAGAACATCAATTATAGAGTTAGGATTTACTGTCAAAGGTACCCTTCTCTTACTGATAAGCTTTATCTACATGTTTTCTTCCAAAATTGTGTATCTAAGAATGATTTAATACAATCCAAGCAGTTAGGAATGTTGGCGTTCCCTCGTCCTATTGTCTAAACTAAACATTGTTCTTGAATGTTATTTTCAGTTTTGGCCAAGTAAAGTTGAACTAGGGAAGTCTATGGTGAGCCCTGTCCTCTAGTTTTTATCTCCAAAGGTTGTCTGAAAGTTTCCCTAAGAGTATGTTTAAATCAGGCTAGGTTCAAAGTCCTTACCTAATCTTATAATATTCTTTGTTATCTTATGTGTTGTCTTGATAAGTTTGCTAAGTAAATAAGAGCTAGGGAATTTTGTGGTGAGAGGTAAGTGGATAGTTATGATACTTGAATATGATTTAAAGATCAAGCCCACAAAACTCATTAAAGGCCAAGGACTAGCTAGATTAATGGGTGAATCAAATTTTGAAGTTCTTGATATAAATATGATAAATGCTTTAGATGAACAAGAGGAACTAAAAACTCCCATTATTGAAGGCCATTTTATGAATTCCTCTTGCTATGTTGATATTTTATATCTTTTTCTTAATTTGAATACCCCTCCTGGTTTATCAAAAACAAAGGCAAGGTTTTTGAAATTAAAAGTTGTAAACTACTGCATTATAGATAAATGTCTTTATTGGAAAAACGTATGTGGGATATTGCTTAAATGTTTTCTTGAGAATGATGTAGAGAAGGTTAAGCACAAGTTCCATGAAGGAGAATGTGGAGGCCACCTCTACTGGAAGACTACAACCAACAAAATCCTTAGAGATAGTTACTATTGGCCCACACTCTTTCTAGATGTCCATAAAATGATCATTGCCTGTCATAAATGTCAACTCTTTGAAGGAAAAAGAAAATTTATGCCCTTACCTCTGCATCCAATCACTGTGGAAGCTCCTTTTCAATAGTGGGGTTTAGAGTTCATGGGAGAAATCCATCGACCCTCATCTTCCCAACATAGATGGATTCTCACTGCAACACTACTTTACCAAATGGATAGAAGCCATCCCTTCTAGACAAGCCAATGACTCTGTCATCATAAAATTCATTGAGACTCATATCCTCTCTAGATTTGGCTGTCCTAGGAAGATCATCATTGATAATGCAGCAGCATTTGGATCTAACAAAATGGTTGAATTCTGTCACAAATATCAGATAACATTGGGAAATTATTCTTCTTATTACCCCCAAGTTAATGGGCTGGCAGAATCTTCAAAAACGATTTTGGTGAACATAATCAAGAAGTTGCTGGAAGAAAACAAGAAGTCTTGGCACACCAAGCTAGTACATGCACTTTGGGCTGACCGATTAACACTTAAGAAATCTATTGGAATGTCACCCTACCAGCTTGTGTATGGAATATATGCAATTTTTCCAACCAGCTTTGGTGTACCAGTTATGAAGTTGATTCAAGAAGTGCAGTCTGAAGACAATGAAATGATCAAAAGAATAAATCAGACCATACATCTTCAGCAAACCAGAGAGGAGGTTTACAATAGAGCATTGCAAAAGCAAGAGAGCATCAAGAAGCTTTTTGATAGAAGGACAAAAGCCAGTAATTTTAACATTGGTGACAAAGTGTTAAAGTGGGACTCAAGGAGAGAAGACAAAAGGCAAGCATGAGAAATTTGATAACTTATGGCTTGGCCCTTATCTCATTCATTCTACTGCTAGTAACAATGCTTATTTCTTGTAGGAATTGAATGGATTTGAACTGTTTGGGGGTCCTGTCAATGGAAATATGCTCAAAAATTACTTCTCTTGATGATATCATGTTTGAAAGCCTTTTATCTTTTTTCTCCTTATAAATATTTCATAAGTCATTGCATTCAAAGTTAGAAAAATAAAAAATGCAAATACAATAGAAGATAGAAAAGAGGGTAGAGAAAAAACAATAAAGGTATAGTCCCATAACAAAAAAGAGAAACAAAGTCTAAAAGTGGGCAAGCTCAAATGCCACTCCTAAGAAACACACTCCTATTTAGTCATACAACCTAATCTTGACTAATTAATTTTCAATTTACTGTTGATAGGTTAGTGAAATAGATTTTCCAAACAACTTAATATTGGCTTATCAGTTAGGTAGATTAGGATAGAAGATAAAGGTTCAAACAAGCCAAAAAGTTGAACCTAACAGTTTCCAAAAGAAGAATGACTCTAATCTATTTAAATCATGACTCAAAGATAGAAGTAAAATGGTTCTAATAAGCCCAAAACCTGAACCAGATAACAAGGAAAAAACAACTCAAACGAACTCGAAAATAGAGCTGAAGAAAAGAGAAGGATGTTCCTAAAAACTTTCAGATCTTAAGCCTTCACCATTTTGATTTAATTTTCTGCAAATAATAATCTATGTGCAGCTTGTTTTTATGCCATAGATCAGCAACAAGTTAGAAAGTTCAACCCTGACTTGTATACTTTTTAAATTTCTTGTTTCAGAATTTAAAGAATAAAAATCTGTTAGACAGTCTAATCCTAACAGATAGTAGTTAGGTAGAGAAGCTTATGAACTCAATTGCTTAATCTGAGTTCATGGAGAAACAAGAAGTAGAATTAGATCAATTTTATGATTTCAAAAGAATAAAATGTTTATAAAAGAGTTTTTAAATCCAAGTGGACTCTAAAAGAAGAAAAAATGTTAGATAGTAGGATTGGCTAGGTAGAAAGCTTGTTTGATAGAGTTCCATTGTTTTTCATGGTTGCTAACATTTTCAGAATAGAAGAAGATCATCCAAAGTAAAAAAAGTTGCAGCCCAATGGATGAGGCATTGATCAGCCCCCTAGAGAATAAAAGTCTGAAGTTCTTGACACCTTCAAGAAGGTGCTACCCCCATGTGGAGCCACTGTTAGCCACCTATAAAAAATTTCATATCAAATGGTGGCTAAATCATTTTTCAAGCCTTCAAGAAATAATTTTTATTGTCAAATTGTTAGTTCTTGAATTCTTATGAAGATGACTTATCCTTGAGTTAATCTTCATTGCTGTTTCCCTCTCAATTCTGAAAATCTGTTGTTTTCCTGAAGAAAAGACTGCAGCAAAAACCCATTTTCCCCTTCATTTTTACCCCTTCTTCCACTCAAAATTAACCTCCTTTTTATTCCCTTTTCCCCATAAAAATCCTCCTTTTTTCTTCATTTTTCTCCATTTCCTTTCATAAAGCCCCTTTAATCAGGTTTAAAACTCCTTTTTGAACCTTATCGAAACCCCCAAAATCCTTTGAAAATCCTTGAAAAATCATAAAAAATAGACTTTTTGTGCTAAGGCCTTAAGCCCTTTTAGCCCTAGCCCCCAAACCACTGCCCCACCATATAACGCGTGCCTAGGACCAAGAGTTAAGTCCCGAGCGCTAATTAAAATCGGAGGTTTGCGATGGGCACATTTCTTTGTTTAAACGAAAAATCCCAATGTGATTGGCCCCTTTCATTTTAAAAACCCCCCACTCCCCTGCTATCATTCACATAACCCAGAGCCCACAATCGGGCACTAAATAATTATAAAAACCCCTCCCCGATACAAATTTTCCTTTGTATTTCATAAAAGATCCATTTTTTCTATGTTAAAAGAAAACCCGCCGGTTCATTGGTTGAGCGAATTCCAACCGTTTATTTAAACCAATCAACAATATTTAGAATCTCGCATCGAAGTTTTTCATTGGTCGTGTTTTAATAGTTTATTTCCCCCTCCCGATTGGCAACCTTCCGATGTTTTCCCAATCGTCGATCTTCCCTGCCAAGCCCAGATCCGACGGCCCACATTGCTCTCTTCATAAGCCCATCCCTCCGCCTGTGACCTTCGCAGATTCATTCCCCACCGTTGATCTGGTTCTAAGATCAACGACCCTCGTTCAATCGCATCGACACTCTTTTCCCTTTGCCCCCACCGATCGCGATCTTCCGATTGCATCTGTGCCATCCATACACTAAGATCCGACGGTCCAGATCAATCCTTACTTCCCTTTGTTATTTCTCAAACCCTGCTGTATAAAGTTTTCAGCGAGTCTCCGCTGTTGATGTCTGTAGATCAACGGCCCGCATTGACCCATTCTCCGCCCGACCCTCGCCTCATATTTTATTCCATTAACCCCGAGATTTAATCTGGACCGTTCATTCCTTTCATCCAACGGTCTAGAATTAACTCGATAGGCCCAACTCTTTTGGGTCCTACCCTTCCCCAGATCAAAGCTCTGCCATCCATTCCCTGATCTAACGGTTAAGATTAAAACCGCCTTGACCCCGCCCCACCTTTTATCGCCCGTCCATCTATTCTCCATTGCGCTCTCCTCACGACCGTCAGATCTAAGACCACGGATCTAATGGCCAGCGCGCAGTTTGGCATGATTTTAAGCTCGAAGGTAATGATTTAAAATTACGCGATGAGGGTGGTTTTAAAAGTCCACGTGTCGGCCAGAAATGCATATCGCGTTCAAAAAGGAAATACAATCTTTCTCCCATTTCATCGCACGAAACCGACGGTTTCTATGGCCGAAACCAGCTTACCCCATTTATATTGCATTCCATAATTTTTAATCTCCGCCATTGATCTCTGCAAATCAACGGTCCCAGTTTAATCTCGCCCTCATTTCATCGCCCTCCACCCTTCCTCGAAGGGACTTCTTAAAACATTCTCAGCCGCCGATCTCTGTGGCCAATCTCATCCGACGACCGAGGTTATTTCCGAAACCGCAAATTTCATTTTTACCCTTTTCCCTCCGCCAAAGGTTTTTTACCTATTTTTCTTATATTTTCTGCCATTTCACTATGACATTCCCCTTCCACCTTATAAGATCTTCAGTTGATCTCGATCGTTGATCAACATACATCGACGACCTAGACTTAATCTGTCGTTGACCCCTCCAACCACCTCTCTGTAAAACCTCTGCAGGTAATATCCATCGTTGAATGCTTTCATCCAACAGCTGCGATCTAACCAAAGATTTTGAAGCAGTCTGAACCCTACCCCACAGGATTTTCATAATTATTCTTTGTTTGTGCAGGTTTTAATGGTTTTTCAATTATTTTAAAGGAAAGTCGAAGGTCGGGGATGACGATCCCCCAGGCCTTTATTCGTAAAATATATCACTCTGTTGGGGTTCCATATCATATTTCATTTAGTGCCTCATGATAACTAACTCCATTACAAAGCCCTTGTAACGCCTGCACATCAATAAGACACAAAAAATTTTAATCAAGAAAAGAGTATCAGTGTTAAAGGATCTAGTCATAGCACAGATGAAGAATTGAATATTTTAGCACAGTTTTTAAGGATTAAGGCACACATTCAGCAAATCAAAATCCTAATCCACAATTGAAGACAGTTTGAAGAAAAAAAGACAGAAATTGGGTCTAATTAAGGCTACTCACAGAATTAAATCAAATTAACAGTGTTTAAAGAAAAACAATAATATCTATCAGTCCGAGAAGCCTCCATTGCCACATCAGAGGCTAATTGAATCTTCTCAGCTACCAAAAGCCACTTGCAGCCTCAAAAAATTCAAAGGAGGCCTAGTTATTGCCAGAATAGAAGATATTTTCCTCAATGCAGCTGAACAATTATTTCAAGCCAAAGGAACTTATTACCACTGTCAGCGAAAGTTATTACAATGACAAGGGAAAGCCTTAAAGTCAATAAATCTTCCCAGCAAGCTTAATACTTAATGTAAACCAATTAATACAGAGGAAACATCAGAAATTTTCTCCATTGAGCCCCTCAAAGGCCGAGAAACATTAAACTGTATTAATTGAACCTAGAAGATTTTTTATCCCATCCCACCTCCTCATTTCTTCTATAAATACTTCTATAGAAGATGAGATAATGTTGTTCACTGCATATCTCTTTCCTGTAAATAGTTTATTAAAGCTGCTATAAGCTCTGTTTGTAATTGAAGATACCTAAGTTGAGATGAAAAGTTTGAATCTGTAGAGACCCATTGGACTTGAATATTGTAACTGGTTTGAAGCATCAAATACAAGCTGATTTATGGGATCCCGGTCTATGTTAACGGTGATGTTTTTCTTATTGTAAATTGTTATTTTATTTTTGTTTCCATTCTGTCCATCTTCTCTGATAAAGAACAACAATTATAGAGTTAGGATTTACTGTCAAAGGTACCCTGCTCTTACTGATAAGCTTTATCTACTTGTTTTCTTCCAAAATTGTGTATTTAAGAATGATTTAATACAGTCCAAGAAGTTAGGAATGTTAGTGTTCCCTCGTTCTACTGTCTAAACTAAACATTGTTCTTGAATGTTATTTTCAGTTTTGGCCAAGTAAAGTTGAACTAGGGAAGTCTATGATGAGCCCTGTCCTCTAATTTTATCTCCAAAGGTTGTCTGAGATTTTTCCTAAGAGTATGTTGAAAGCAGGCTAGGTTCAAAGTCCTTACCTGATCTTAGACTATTCTTTGTTATCTTATGTGTTGTCTTGATAAGTTTGCTAAGTGAAGAAGAGCTAGGGAAGTTTATAGTAAGCCCTGTCCTCTAGTTTATTCTCCAACGATTACTTTGAAAAGTTACCCTTAGAAAATGTTGAAAGCAGGATAGGTTCAAAGTCCTTACTCGATCTTAAGCTATTCTTTTTTTGTTTTAAATGTTTTCTATTGAAAGTGCATCAAAATCAGGCTAGTTTCAAAGTACTTAACGGATCTTAGATTACTTTTATGTCTTTATTAAGTGTATGCCAAAAGAAGGATAGTTTAAAAGTACTTACTTGATCTTAGGCTACTCTTTGTTCTTCATTTTTTGAATTCCCCTTCTTATTGTTTAATTTCATTCCATAAAATCAACTTTAAAGAGATCCTTATACATACATTACTTGCCCCATGGACCACTCTTGAACCTTGTTGTTTCAATTAAATCCTACTATGACTCCATAGCCCAATGGATTGAAGTTGTTTCTTGCCTATCTTCTTAGCTGAATCAATTTTCACTTTCATTCACCTTCACCCTTCATTTAGACTTCCTTCACCTTCAAATATATTTTCCTAACCAAAACAAAACAAAACCTCGTTCTCAATAACTAGCCTAATATCACACATAAAAAGCCTTAAAAATAAATCAATCTTTGCACTTATAGAGAGATACCTCTCTGGATTCAGGAGGGCTAGATCCTAGAATCCCAAAGTGGTTCCAATGTCCTCCCCGCAACTTTAGTCTCACCAATCTGCTGAAATTACGGGGAGATAACATTTCTGGCAACTCCACTGGGGAGTTCTAAGTGAAATTACACCTATACATTCTTAAGTACCTCAGAAAAACCCTTGATTCATGAACATTGTTCAGTGTAGTACAATTAGCCCTCTTAGAGCACTACAAAGAAAATGGAAATCATGTTAAAAATTATTTGAGTCAGTGACAAACTAAGGAAACCTTAGGATTCTCATAAGAGCTTGTCAAACCTTGAAGGATCAGATAAATTAGCCATAAGAGTAAACTTTCTTTGTCTCATCACCATAGCTAAGTGTTGAAATAGATTTAGGACACTCTTAGAACCCATAGGACTGAAAAAACTCAGAAAACCCAAAAATATTTCAGACTGGTATTCAAATAAACATGGTGGTGGACCATAAAACCTTTTACCTCCAAAAGAGATAAAAATTTCGACCTGGTGACTCCACAATCCTAAACATACCTTAAGACTCCATTGGGATGACCCATTATCATCATAAAATCATATCAACTGAGAAAGAGGACTTTAGGATTAAAATTTTTCTTATTTAAAGGATCAATTAGCCTCTTAAAGATTGTCATATTTGGTTAAAATTTTCTTATTTAGTAGGGTCTAAAAAACAAAGCATAGTGGCTCCTAGAAAGATTTATACTAGAGCCTACCCTGACCCAAACCCTCCTGAGATAATTGATAACCCTGAAAGAATCCTTAGGAAGTCTCATGAGGTTAAATATTCAATTATTTTCAGATCACCCTTTAGAGCTAATTCTGTTCCTGAAAACCTTGCAGCTCTACAAGAATCACAAGTTTACTTAAGAAATCCATTTAGAACTAGGTCGCTTGATGATTTAGATAATCTAGATTCAAATTCTTCACTTTCATCCCCAGACAGAAGTGAACATCCTGGTAGCAGAGAAACTACTCCACCTGATTCACATTTCATTCATAATTTTGGTTTCTCTCATCCTAGATCTGCTCAACAATCTATTGCTGGTCCATCCACGTCTGTTATTCATACATCTACCGTCCAAAACAATCCATTCCAGCCCACTTTCCCTCTTGTCAACCCACCACTTCTAAACCCCCCATTTTTTCCACAACCTCCTATCATGCCAACATGGTATGCTCCCTTAGTCCTTCCTTTACCTTTAGTCAATCTTCCACAGGACTATCAGTCCAAGATACGATTGTATGATTCCAGTAATGCTACTACTGCTTCAAAACATGTGGATAAGATGAATGAATACTTTGATAGAAATGAGATTGATGATGAAATTGTCAAACTTAGATTATTTGCTCAAAGTTTAGGGGGAGAAGTAGGAAAATGGTTCAAAGGCTTAACCCCTCACAATATTATTGATCTCCAAGCCTTCCATCAGTTATTATTAAACAAATGGGAAGTCAGGATGAACCCTCTCCAAATAATTTCTTATTACAAAAATCTCCATAGGAACATTGGGGAAAGTGTACAAGCTTATTGCACTAGGTTCAACAGTGTATATAATGCCCTTCCCCCAGATTTAAAACCTCCACAAGGCTCAGCTTTAAAAAATTTTCCTGAACGATTTGATCCTGAAATGGCTTATTAGTTGAGAGAGATCTATCCTTTGACTCTTGAAGATATGCAAAAAGGAGCTCTTGCTATGGAAGTTAATTTAATGGAGAAAAGAGCAAGAATGAGGAATGAGAAGAAAGTGTCCTTTAGAGAGGAATCTACGCCTTCCACATCTAGCTCAAAGATGGAAAGAATGATGGAGGAGATGATGAAAAATATGAGCATGCTTGAGAGAGCGCAAGATATTCAAAACAAAACACCTCCTCAAAATATAAATCAAAACAAAAATCATAATTTTAGGAGAAACTAGCCTCAAAATAGAACAAGAGAGGATGATCAATAGATCACTCCTCCTTTTCATCAAAATTATGTAAGTGAGGTTGAAGAAACAAGTGAGCAAACAGAGGAAGATTACATCAACATGCTGGGAGTAGACAATGATGATTTTGAAGTTCATTACACTAGAAAGCAAGGTCTATACACACCCTATGATGATAAAAGAGCTGAGGATGAAAGTTATTATCAAGAAATGGAAAATGTCATCATAGAGACTCAAAAATATTATGACCCTAGGAGTAAGAGCAATCAGGAAACTCCCAACACTAAGACCTCTGAATTTTCTGCAAAAAACAACCCTATGAATAAACCCAAGACTACAGAACAAAAAGATAAAATAGTCGCTGAAAATTCTAATAAAAACAAAGAAAAAGGCACTCAAAGTATTGAAAAATGGAGTGCTGACCTTAGTAGCGTTAGCACCTTAGCTAGTGCTCTTGTTAAATAAATTTTGACAAATGTAAATAAAAGAAATTAGAAAACTGATTTTGCTGATAGAGTGGCAGTTAATAAGGCTAAAACAAGAACTTCAAAGAATCAGATGCCTTTTTGTTTAGAGCAGGAAATTGCTAGAATCAAAATATCTGTTCCTCTCACTGAATTAGCTGCCCAAGCTGTATATAGATCTAAAATTTTGAAGGCTTTAAACATAGAAGAAAATAATGACACTGTCAATCTTAATGATGACCAGCCAGAGCTCATATTCGGTCCTAAGATTGAGGGTAGATATCAAGAGGGACCACTTCCTCCTTTTTATGTTAGTTCAAATATTCATTACAAAATTTTGCACAACGCCATGCATGACTCAGAGGCCTCCCACAATTTAATTCCCAAAGCTGTAATGGAGAGCCTAGGCCTTGAAATCACTCGACCTTACAAAGATATTTAATCCTTTGACTCAAGGAGAGCGAAATGTTTAGATTTAATCAAAGACCTCTGTGTAAAATTAGGGCAAATTCCAGCCAAATGTTTAGTAATGGATATTGTTGTGGCTGATGTAACCCCCAAATATGGTATGCTGTTATCAAGATCTTAGGGAGCTAAGTTACAAGGAACAATGCAGATGGACATGACATATGTGACCATCCACGTTTTTAATCAAACAAGAAGACTTTATAGGGAGTCTCATATGCAATACATGGTTACTAGCCAAGAGAGACTGCAAAACTCTCCTCTTTATTCTGTAAACATAGGCCTTGACTCATTTATCCTTTTCAATGATGAAACATTCAATGAACAAGTGACCTTAACTGAATTAATGGTAGATATAGAGAAGGAGGAAGATGAGATAGAACTATCGAAACAGTTTGCTAAACCCGAAAACTATAGCAAACAAAACACAGGTCTAGAGCTACAAATAATTCTTCCGTTGCTTTTAAACCTTGAGAGTCAAGAAAGCAGTCCTCAACACAATGAAAATCCCGAGGAATTAAAACAAATTTGACATAGCGCCGATCTTCAAGAACAATCCGAAAGCATGCTAGTTGAAGAGGATAGTAACCAAACTGATGAATTTGAAACTAACCCTCTTTGGAGTATGCACTTTGATGGATCTTGTACTAAGAGTGATGCAGGTGTAGGAGTGTGGCTTTGCAATACAATGAACAATCATATTGAAGGGCATTCCTGCAAATTAAAATTTCAGTGCACCAACAACTTAGCCAAGTATGAAGCCCTTATTTTAGGCCTGCATTTATTGAAGAAATTAGGGGCCAACAGAATAAAGGTTCATGGTGATTCTGAACTAGTAATTAGGGAAGTGAATGGGGAATATACTGCGAAACATCCCAGAATTAGAGCCAATCCAAATGATGTCATGGATTTATTGAAAAAATTCAAGGAATTTAAACTGTTTTTTGTCCCAAGAAACCAGAATATCCAAGCTAATGGTTTAGCTTTTGCTGCTAGAACGTACCTAACTCCTTATGAAACCAAACAATGCACAACTCAAATTCAATTCAGACCAGCTGTCCCTGATAACAAAAAATATTGGCAAGTGTTTGATGGAGACAAACAAATAGATGACTTCCTGCAGTCCAGAAATGAATTTGAACTACCAAGTTCGAATTCAGACTATGAAACAAACTTTCCTAGTGAAGAAAATCTACTTGATGAAGAAGAAAACTCTCCTGAGATGGCTGATGTAAATATATTGTCTAACAAACATGAAAACACAACAGAAATTGTTGTAGAATTAGGAAAAGAAACTCTGCAGTCTAACAATCAAAGTCTGCTAAAGGGACTGGTCCCTTTAGAAGAGTTGCTTGATTTTAATGATATGGCCAAGAAGTCAAAACTGGAGCCTATTGAATCTGAAGTTGAAGAGTGTAATATAGGCAGTGAACTAAAACCAATGATGATCAAACTGTTTAAAACTTTACCATCTCACATCAAACTCAAATACATAGAGCTGTTTAAATAATTTTCTGATGTTTTTGCGTGGAGTTATGAGGATCTGAAATCCTATGACACTGAGATAGTTCAGCACAAGATACCTCTCAAGGAAAATCAAAAGCCATTTAAAAAAAAATGCACAGAATAAACCCTATTCAGTTACCTGTGGTTGAGAAGGAAATCAAGAAAATGTATGAAGTTGGTATTATTGTCCCTATTAGATATTCAGAGTGGGTGTCTAATCTAGTGTTAGTTAGGAAGAAAATAGGAGAGATAAGGCTTTGTATAGACTTTAGAAACTTAAACAAAGACTCATTGAGGAACAACTACCCTTTACCCAAGATGGATCATATTTTACAAAGGGTAGTTGGTTCTAAAAGAATTTCTTTGCTCGATGGCTTCTCAGGGTACAATCAGATATTAGTACATCCTGATGATCAACTAAAGATACATTTTACTACACCTTGGGGCACTTTCATGTATGCAAAAATGCCCTTTGGTTTAATTAATGTTTGTGCCACTTTTCAGAGAGCCATGGACATTACATTCTTGGAAGAATTAGGCTACTTCATCATCATTTACCTTGATGATGTCACTGTTTTTTCCAAGACAGATAAAGAGCACTTAGAACACTTGAGAAAAGTATTTGAGAAATGCAGAAAGTTTGGGATATCTTTAAATCCAAAGAAAACGTTTTTTGGTCTCCAAGAAAGTAAAATTATTGGGCACATCATATCAGAAAAGGGGATAAAGATAGACCCAAATAGGCTTGAGTTCATATTGCAAATCACTCATCCTAGAAACATCAAGGAAATTCAATCTTTCATTGGAAAGATAAATTTCTTGAGAAGGTTCATACCCAACTTAGCTGAGCTCCTCAGAAACATTACAAACATGCTAAAAAAGGAACAAGGGGTTAAGTGGACCTTAGAAGCAAAGAAATCTATTGAGTTGGTAAAAAAAGCATTAACCAAAACACCAGTTCTAATAAGTCCCGATTTTTCAAAAGATTTTTACATTTTTTCATTTGCATCAGAACATACAATAGATGTTGTCCTATTGTAGAAAAATCCATAGGGACAAGAGCAGCCCATTGCATTCTTTAGAAAGGCATTAAGAGATGCTCCTTTGAAGTACAACATTATGGAAAAACACGCCTTTGCCTTAGTCAAAGCTTTAAAAGACTTTAGAGTTTATATTTTTCACTCCCACGTCATCGCCTTTGTCCGAAATTCAGTTGTGAAATAAATTCTAACACAAGACCTAGATGGAAAGAGAGGTAAGTGGATAGTTTCGATACTTGAATATGATTTAAAGATCAAGCCCACAAAACTCATTAAAGGCCAAGGACTAGTTAGATTAATGGGTGAATCAAATTTTTAAGTTCTTGATATAAATATGATAAATGCTTTAGATGAAAAAGAGGAACTACCAACTCCCGTTATTGAAGACCATTTTATGAATTCCTCTTGCTATTCTGATATTTTATATGTTTTTCTTAATTTGAATACCCCTCCTAGTTTATCAAAAACAAAGGCAAGGTTTTTGAAATTAAAAGTTGTAAACTACTGCATTATAGATAAATGTCTTTATTGGAAAAATGCATGTGGGATATTGCTTAAATGTTTGCCTGAGAATGATGCAGAGAAGGTTAAGCACGAGTTCCATGAAGGAGAATGTGGAGGCCACCTCTAATGGAAGACTACAACCAACAAAATCCTTAGAGCTAGTTACTATTGGCCCACACTCTTTCTAGATGTCCATAAAATGATCATTGCCTGTCATAAATGTCAAGTCTTTGAAAGAAAAATAAAATTGCTACCCTTACCTCTGCATCCAATCATTGTTGAAGCTCCTTTTCATCAGTGGGGTTTAGACTTCATAGGAGAAATCCATCCACCCTCATCTACCCAACATAGATGGATTCTCACTGCAACAGACTACTTTACCAAATGGATAGAAGCCATCCCTTCTAGACAAGCTAATTACTCTGTGATCATAAAATTCATTGAGACTCATATCCTCTCTAGATTTGGCTGTCCTAGGAAGATCATCATTGATAATGCAGCAACATTTGGATCTAAGAAAATGGTTGAATTCTGTCAAAAATATTAGATAACATTGGGAAATTCTACTGCTTATTACCCCCAAGGTAATGGGCTGGCAGAATATTCAAACAAGATTTTGGTGAACATAATCAAGAAGTTGCTGGAGGAAAACAGGAAGTCTTGGCACACCAAGCTAGTACATGCACTTTGGGCTGACAGATTAACACTTAAGAAATCTATTGGAATGTCACCCAAACAGCTTGTGTATGGAATATATGCAATTTTTCCAACCAGCCTTGGTGTACCAGTTATGAAGTTGATTCAAGAAGTGCAGTCTGGAGACAATGACATGATCAAAAGAATAAATCAAAACATACATCTTCAGCAAACCAGAGAGGAGGTTTACAATAGAGCATTGCAAAAGCAAGAGAGAATCAAGAAGCTTTTTGATAGAAGGACAAAATCCAGTAATTTTAACATTGGTGACAAAGTGTTAAAGTGTGACTCAAGGAGAGAAGACAAGGGCAAGCATGAGAAATTTGATAACTTATGGCTTGGCCCTTATCTCATTCATTCTACTGCTAGTAACAATGCTTATTTCTTGCAGGAATTGAATGGAGTTGAACTGTTTGGGGGTCCTATCAATGGGAATATGCTCAAACATTACTTCTCTTGACGATATCATGTTTGAAATCATTCTATATTTTTTCTCATTATAAATATTTCATACATAATTGCATTAAAAGTTAGAAAAATCAAAAATGAAAAAACAATAGAAGATAGAAAAGAGGGCAGAGAAAAAACAATAAAGGTACAGTCCCATAACAAAAAAGAGAAACAAAGTCTGAAAGTGGGCCAGCTCAAATGCCACTCCTAAAAAACACACTCCTATTTAGTCATACAGCCTAATCTTGACTAATTAGTTTCCAATTTACTGTTGATAGGTTAGTGAAATAGATTTGCCAAACAGCTTAATCTTGGCTTATCAGGTAGGTAGATTAGGATAGAAGATAAAGGTTCAAACAAGACAAAAATATGAACCTAACAGTTTCCAAAAGAAGAATGAATCTAATCTCTTTAAATCATGAGTCAAAGATAGAAGTAAATTGGTTCTAATAAGGCCAAAACCTGAACCAGATAACAAGGAAAAAACATATCAAATGAACTCGAAAATAGAGCTGAAGAAAAGAGAAGGATGTTCCTAAAAACTTTTAGATCTTAAGCCTTCACCATTTTGATTTAATTTTATGCAAATAATAATCTATGTGAAGCTTGTTTTTATGCCATAGATCAGCAACAAGTTAGACTGTTGAACCCTGACTTGTATGATTTTTAAATTTTTTGTTTCAGAATTTAGAGAATAAAAATCGGTTAGACAGTCTAATCCTAACAGATAGTAGTTAGGTAGAGAAGCTTATGAACTCAATTTCTTAATCTGAGTTCATGGAGAAACAAGAAGTAGACTTAGATCAATTTTATGATTTCAAAAGAATAAAATGTTTGTAAAAGAGTTTGCTAATCCAAGTGGACTCTAAAAGAAGAAAAAATGTTAGATCAGTAGGATTGGCTAGGTAGAAAGCTTGTTCGATAGAGTTCCATTTTTTTCATGGCTGCTAACATTTTTAGAACAGAAGAAGATCATCCAAAGTAAAAAAAGTTGCAGCCCAATGGATGAGGCATTGATCAACCCCCTAGCGAATAAAAGTCTGAAGTTCTTGACACCTTCAAGAAGGTGCTATGCCCATGTGGAGCCACTGTTAGCCACCTATAAAATTTGTCCTATCAAATGGTGGCTAAATCATTTTTCAAGCCTTCAAGAAACAAGTTTTATTGTCAAATTGTTAGTTCTTTAATTCTTATGAAGATGACTTATCCTTGAGTTAATCTTCATTGATGTTTCCCTCTCAATTCTGAAAATCTGTTGTTTTCCTAAAGAAAAGATTGCTGCAAAAACCCATTTTCCCCTTCATTTTTACCCCATCTTCCACTCAAAATTAACCTCCTTTTTATTCCCTTTTCCCCATAAAAATCCTGCTTTTTTCTTCATTTTTCTCCATTTCCTTTCATAAAGCCCCTTGAATCAGGTTTAAAACACCTTTTTAAACCTTATCGAAACTCCCAAAATCCTTTGAAAATCCTTGAAGAATCATAACAAATAGCCTTTTTGTGCTAAGGCCTTAAGCCCTTTTGGCCCTAGCCCCTAAACCACTGCCCCACCATATAACCCGTTCATAGGACCAAGAGTTAAGTCCAGAGCGCTAATCGCAATCACAGGTTTGCGATGGGAACGTTTCTTTGTTTAAACGAAAAATCCCAATGCGATTGGCCCCTTTCCTTTTTAAAAGCCCCCACTCCTCCGCTTTCCTTCACATAACTCGGAGCCCACAGTCAGGCACTAAAGAATTATGAAAACCCCTCCCCGATACAAATTTTCCTTTGTATTTCATACAAAATCCATTTTTTCTATGTTAAAAGAAAACCCGTCGATTCATTGGTTGAGCGAATTCCAACCGTTGATTTTAACCAATCAACAATATTCAGAATCTCGCATCGGATTTTTTCATTGGTCGTGTTTTAATATTTTATTTCCCCCTCCCGATTGGCAAACTTCCGATGTTTTCCCAACCGTCGATCTTCCCTGCCAGGCCCAAATCCGACGACCCACATCGCTCTCTTCATAAACCCATCCCTCCACCTGTGACCTCCGCAGATTCATTCCCCATTGTTGATCTGGTTCTAATATCAACGACCCTCGTTCAATCGCATCGGCGCTCTTTTCCCTTTGCCCCCTCCGATCGCGATCTTCTGATTGCATCTGGGCCATCCATACACTAAGATTCGACAGTCTAGATCAATCCTTACTTCCCTTTGTTATTTCTCAAACCCTTCTATATAAAGTTTTCAGTGAATCTCCGTCGTTGATCTCTGTAGATCAACGGCCCGCATTGACCCATTCTCTGCCCGACCCTCGCCTCATATTTTATTCCATTAACCCCGAGATTTAATCTGGACCGTTCATTCCTTTCATCCAACGGTCTAGAATAAACCCGATAGGCCCAACTCCTTTGGGTCCTCCCCTTCCCCAGATCAAATCTCCGTTGTCCATTCCCTGATCTAACGGTTAAGATTAAAACCGCCTTGACCTCGCCCCACCTTTTATCGCTCGTGCATCTATTCTCCATTACGCTCTCCTCATGACCGTCCGATCTAAGACCCTGGATCTAATGGCCAGCGCGGTTTGGCATGATTTTAAGCTCGAAGGTAATGATTTAAAATTACGCGATGAGGTTGGTTTTAAAAGGCCACGTGTCGGCCAGAAATTCATATCGCATTCAAAAAGGAAATACAACCTTTCTCCCATTTCATCGCACGAAACCGGCCGTTTCTATGGCCGAAACCAGCTTACCCCATTTATATTACATTCCATCATTTTTAATCTCCGCCGTTGATCTCTACAGATCAACGGTCCGAGTTTAATCTCGCCCTCAGTTCATCGCTCTCCACCCATCCTCCAAGGGACTTCTTAAAATATTCTCAGCCGTCAAACTTTGTGGCCAATCTCATCCGACGACCCAGGTTATTTCCGAAACCCCAAATTTCATTTTTACCCTTTTCCCTCCGCCAAAGGTTTTTTACCTATTTTTCTTATAGTTTCTACCATTTCACTATGACATTCCCCTTCCACCTTATAATTTATTCAGTTGATCTCGACCGTTGATCAACATACATCGATGGCCTGGACTTAATCTGTCGTTTACCCCTCCAACCGCCTCTCCATCAAAACCTCTGCAGGTAATCTCCACCGTTGAATGCTTTCATCCAATGGTTGTGATCTAACCAAAGCTTTTGAAGTAGTCTGAACCCTACCTCGCAGGATTTTCCTAATTATTCTTTGTTTGTGCAGGTTTTAATTGTTTTTCAATTATTTTAAAGGAAATTCGAAGGCCGGGGATGACGATCCCCCAAGCCTTTATTCGTGAAAGAGATCACTCTGCCAGGGTTCCATATCATATTTCATTCAGTGCCTCATGAGAACTGACTCCATTATAAAGCCCTTGTAATGCCTGCACATCAATAAGACACAAAAAAATTTAATCAAGCAAAGAGTATCAGTGTTAAAGGATCTAGTCATAGCACATATGAAGAATTGAATATTTTAGCACAGTTTTTAAGGATTAAGGCACACATTCGGAAAATCAAAAGCCTAATCCACAATTGAAGACAGTTTGAAGAACAAAATACAGAAATTGGGCCTAATTAAGTCTAACACACATAATTAAATCAAATTAACAGTGTTTAAAGAAAAACAGTAATATCTATCAGTCCGAGAAGCCTCCATTTCCACATCAGAGGCTAATTGAATTCTCTCAGCTACCAAAATCCACTTGCAGCCTCAAAGAATTCAAAGGAGGCCTAGTTATTGCCAGAATAGAAGATACTTGCCTCAATGCAACTGAACAGTTATTTCAAGCCAAAGAAACTTATTACCACTGTCAGCGAAAGTTATTACAACGACAAGGGAAAGCCTTAAAGTCAATAAATCTTCCTAGCAAGCTTAATACTTAATGTAAACCAATTAATACAGATGAAACATTAGAAAGTTTCTCCATTGAGCCCCTCAAAGGCTGAGAAACATTAACATGTATTAATTGAACCTAGAAGATTTTTTATCCCATCCCACCTCCTCATTTCTTCTATAAATACTTCTATAGAAGATGAGATAATGTTGGTCACTGCATATATGTTGCCTGTAAATATTTTATTGAAGCTGCTGTAAGCTCTGTTTGTAATTCAAGATACCTAAGCTGAGATGAAAAGTTTGAAGCTGTAGAGACCCACTCGACTTGAAGATTGTAACTGGTTTGAAGCATCAAATACAAGCTGATTTATGGGATCCTGGTCTATGTCAACGATGATGTTTTTCTTATTGTAAATTGTTATTTTATTTCTGTTTCCATTCTGTCCATCTTCTCTGATAAAGAACAACAATTATAGAGTTAGGATTTACTGTCAAAGGTACCCTGCTCTTACTGATAAGCTTTATCTACATGTTTTCTTCCAAAATTGTGTATTTAAGAATGATTTAATATAGTTCAAGCAGCTAGGAATGCTAGCATTCCCTCGTCCTACTGTCTAAACTAAACATTGTTCTTGAATGTTATTTTCAGTTTTGGCCAAGTAAAGTTGAACTAGGGAAGTTTATGATGAGCCCTATCCTCTAATTTTATCTCCGAAGGTTGTTTGAAATTTTCCCTAAGAGTATGTTGAAAGCAGGCTAGGTTGAAAGTCCTTACTTGATCTTAGACTATTCTTTGTTATCTTATGTGTTGTCTTGATAAGTTTGCTAAGTGAAGTAGAGCTAGGGAAGTTTATAGTGAGCCCTATCCTCTAGTTTCTTCTCCAACAGTTACTTTGAAAAATTACCCTTAGAATATGCTGAAAGCACGATAGGTTCAAAGTCCTTACCTTATCTTAAGCTATTCTTTTTTTGTTTTAAATTTTTTCTATTGAAAGTGCATCAAAAGTAGGCTAGTTTCAAAGTACTTACCTTATCTTAGATTACTTTTATGTCTTTCTTAATTGTATGCCGAAAGCAGGATAGTTTGAAATTACTTACTTGATCTTAGGCTGCTCTTTGTTCGTCATTTGTTTAATTCCCCTTCTTATTGTTTCATTTCATTCCATAAAATCAACTTTAAAGAGATCCTTAGACATAGATGACTTGCCCTATGGACCACTCTTGAACCTTGTTGTTTCAATTAAATCCTACTATGACTCCATAGCCCAATGGATTGAAGTTGTTTCTTGCCTATATTCTTAGCTGAATCAATTTTCAGTTTCATTCACCTTCACCCTTCATTTAGACTTCCTTCACCTTCAAATATCTTTGCCCAACCAAAACAAAACAAAACCTCATTCTTAATAACTAGCCTAATATCACACATAAAAATCCTTAAAAATAAATCAATATTTTCACTTATAGAGAGATCCCTCTCTCGATTCAGGAGGGCTAGATCCTAGAATCCCAAAGTGGTTCCAATGTCCTGCCCGTAGCTTTAGTATCACCAATCTACTGAAATTATGGGGAGATAACACCAGGAACAAAATAAACATCTGACATTAACTTATTCTCTCCATTGTTTCTTAGAATGTTTAATATACCTTTCCCGATGATGGAGGATTTGTTATTAGTCCCTTATGTTGCTTCTGATTTCACACTATCATCTAAATTGGAAAACATTTCTATGTTCCATGTCATGTGGTTGATACACCCTAAATCTAGAAACCATACATCTCCTTATTTTTCTTGTGTTATATTACAAGCTAAAAACATGCTATCATGGTTCTGGTTTTCCTTTATGAAATTTTCACTTGGTTCAATACTTATGTCATATTGCTTATTTTTACATTCATTTGCATAATGAAATACTTCTTATAATAATGACATTAAACTTGAGATTTATCATACATCTAACATTGTGCTTGATTCTGGCTTGATCCTTGACTTGTATTTTGGTTGTTTCGCCTTCCACTTTAGCTTGAAGGGCTGCTGCTTCAACCTTTGTGTGGGCTTCTTCCTCTTCCTCTGTAATTTTTCCTTCCTAGACCTCTACCTTTACCAAATGAAACTTGTGTCTTGAAGGCATGCTCCAATTATTTGTTTGTTCCTCTGTTCAATCTGTATTCATGATAAATCAGTGATGCATGAAGCTCATCCACTGAAAATTGTGAGAGATCCTTTGTATCTTGTATTCCCACAACTATGGCATCAAATATTGCTGGGAAACTTCTGAGAATTTTCTCAACTATTGTTATTCAAGTGTCTCACCATGAGACCTGATTTGTGTAACCAATCGAATTACATGTGTAAAAAATGAGTCTACATTCTCAGACTCTTTCATACAAATTTTTTTAAAATCTCTTCTCAACATTTGTATTTTTTATGTCATCACCTTTGCCATGCCTTGGTAGGTTGTCTGAAGGATATCCCATGCTTGCTTTGACTTCATTATTGTTGCAACCCTTGTGAAAATACTTTCATGAACTTCTTGAAAGATGTAGAAGAGGGCTTTGGAGTCCTTCTTCCTGTTATCTCTCAACACATCATTTTCTTCTTGTGTCAATGCATTATATGCTACTGCATCTATTGGTTCTTCGAAACCATTCTCCACCAATTCCCAAATGTCTTGTGAAGAAAACATAGTATTCATTGTAATATCCCAATAATGGTAATTTTTTCCATTAAACTGTGGTATTTTTGGATTAGTCAAGCTTGTGCTTGTTGCTGCCATTTTCACCAGGTAAACAAACTTTTTACTCTGTAAAAAATTTCTCACTACTGGAGAATATGCTCCACAAAAAGTCTCAGAACTCATTTTAACTGCTTAGTAAAATCACTTGCAGTAATGAAGGTTTGAACCCACTGTGATACCATGTTATAATTTTTCAAGACAAATGAAATGCTTTTCCTCAACATACAGAGTTCACACGGAGTTGCAGAAATGACTTTAACCAAGACAAGATAGTTGAGGAAGTTAAATCATGAAGGTATTCAACACAGTTGCGAAAGTTAAATCATGAAGGTATTCCTTTTAATACAGAGTCGCCGATATTAAAACATATTGACTTGTGGAACTATAATGGAAAAGATATATTTGTGAATTTCTGCACAACCAAATTGCAACTAACAATACTTTATATTATAACTTCAAAACATGAAATACATTCACATATGAGGTTGTAGTTCCTTGACCAATAAAACAATTGTTCTTACTGAGATTCACATTCACCAGGGGTTGTGGAGTAACACAGAGTAAAACCTATAATTGTTGTTTTCAGGCTCACTAAATTTTCTCCTTCTTGTATTTCCAGAATTACATCACACTACATTCCTCTACAGCTCACTTGTAAAATCAAAACATATATGTCTAGGAAATTTAATCCATGACAGACAAAATTTAATACAAAGGATGGGAAAACATGACTTTCGGAACTTTACAGAGTTTGCCTGAAGTAAATAACACTTGTTACATCTAAGACTTTTTTGATCCATAATATAGATAAAAGAAATTTTGGATTAATAACATCTTTTAAAAGACCTAATCCTAATAACACTTGCCGATTAAATGTTTTCCCATACACTTTTAATAACCATGCTTTAAATTTCTATTTGGCTTTAATAGTTTATTTGAATCAACAGCCTCCAAAATATGCACTGAGGTAGGCAGCCACCTCCAAAAGATTAACTAAGGTATGGTTGCATGTCAATGTATTTAAGGGTGTGGTTGAGATTAATTGTCGAACAATTGTTTTTTTGTTTGCTTTGAAATTTGAAAATTTGTTGGAAATACTTGTTCTTGGAATATACGGGATTAAAAATGTTATGTTTTTATAGGTGTGAAAGAATGAAAATTTATAATCATTAAAACTAGACCATTCATATCTTTTTTCAATTTTGAAAAATTCTGTTATTTTTTTTTAAGATGTGTTATATTCTTCTAAAGATTTGTCCAAATTTTTAATACATTATGAAATAAAGTTGCATATATTACCCAACATAAAGTGCCTTAGTTGTTTTATATTCCTGCAAAGATTTCTCCATCTTTTTAATACATTGAGAGTAGAGTTGCATATTTTACCACAACATACAGTACATTTTCGACAAATTTGTATTTTTTCAACCCTATGGGGCTTTTTAGAAGTTGTTTCCCTAGCTAACCGATGGTAGTGTATGTTGGAGGATAAGAAAGCTTAGATGGCTTTTTATACCGTAATCTACCTTACCTTTGGGTTTGAGAGGCTCAATGTCACTTTATTTTGGGTTTAAGAGGTTGATGGTGCTTTTCCAATCGGGAGTCTTTTTAGCGAGCACAAATTATAATTCTAATCTATTTTTTTTTTAAGGATAGATGATTTCTTTTAAAATTAGTGTAGCCATAAAAATTAAATAACCCCTTTCTAACCAGATTTACTTCTCTGCCGGGTATAGGGATCTGTTTGAAACGGAAATGAGGCGGCTGCTTACCAGACATGGTTTGAAATATAAATGTAACGCCCGCTCACAAGCAGTTAACTGTTCAATTTTTTTTTTGATTTGGTTTGAAACTAGAAAATGATTGAAAAAACTTGATTTCAACCTTTTAGATCTTATAGGCTCAATTCTTTTTGTGATTATTAAATTTAGGTCATTCATTGTTTTCTTTTTATTTGTGAAAGAATGAAAATTCTGAAAGTAAAACACACCTATAAACTTATTTAAAATATACAAACATAATTAAAATAAACAAACAGAGAAAACCTTTTCTTAGTCAAATTGTCTTATTTAAATGGAGCAATTCTTGTCTAATGGTTTATTTCAGAAGGATAGATGTACTTTTCAAAAATAAAATAAACAAAGCCAAACTTTTCTTTATTTTAAAACATGAAATTGCGAATCTTTTTATATTGGTAAACATAACTAGTTTAAAAACACAGTTTAAACAAAGCACAGGAAATATTTTCCACGCTTAAAAAACTTGAATTCGTAAATTTTTCATGAGCTTTGAAAAAGCTGAATTCGTCAAAAATGTTAGGTTAGGTTAGGTTTTGTTGGAATTTAATTCCAACTGCAACATAAAACAGCTGGACAAAATCTGATTGCCGCAGATATTTTAGCAAGGCAGATGGCTGAAAGTCAAGCAATAAATTTGCAGAATTTATTGAGCCTGCAGACAGCCGATTTTATTTACCAAAATCCAGCACGTTAACTCTCACCGCCTATCTGCATTCAATACGCAGATAAAGATCAGAAGATATTTGCATTATTTTAATATTATAAGTCAAATATGTTTTTGCTTATAAATATGATGAACATCAGTTCATTTTAAGGTTAGAAGAAGTTAGAAGAGAGTTTGAGAAATTGAAGAAGGCAGAGAAGAAGACAGAGTAGAGAAAACAACAAGAAAACAGAGTCGCTATGTTTTGGGAGCAGCATGCATTCTACAGGCTGTTTCAGCAACTGCGTCTATGTTTCAGCAACTGTCTGACTGTTGCTGAAACACGTGTTTCAGCAACTGTAATCTGTGTTAAAAAAACAGAGTTTGTAAAAACAGAGTATGGAGTTTTTGAGTATTCCAGAATTGTATTTCTGAAGAAGTTTGTAATTTTTATGGTCATTTTTATGGTTAATAGAAACAGAGCTTTTCTCCATATCCTCTTTGTCCAAATTTCTCATTTCTTTGTGTTGAGTTGAGGAACTTTGCTTCCTCTGTTTTGTTCGAAATTATCAGAAATTTCCATCATGGTATCAGAGCCGGTCTAGGCACTCAGTGAGTCAAAAATAGAGTTTGTTTTTCCACTGTAGGAGCTGTAAGAAGCTTAGTGAGCAGATTTTCTCCAGCAGAGAAAGTTCTTGCTTGTTTTAAATTAGACAGTCAGTATCTTTTCTTGATTTTTACAGTTAAGATGGCAGATGCTGGAACTGGTTTGACAAATTCCCAACTGCCACAGTTTAATGGGAAAAATCACAGTTATTGGTCCATAACAATGAAAGCATTGTTTGCTTCTCAAGGAATATGGGAGCTGGTTGAGACTGGTTATGCTGAACCTGCAGATGTAGCAGCGTTGGCTGCTTTGACAGTAGCACAAAGAGACCAGTTGAAGAACGACAGGAAGAAGGATGCCAAAGCCCTCTTTTTTCTCTTCCAATCAGTACATGAAAGTATTTTCCGACGGATTGCAGCAACAACAAAATCCAAGGAGGCATGGGATATTCTCAAAATCGCTTATCAAGGCATGGAGTAGGTGAAGACGCAGAGTTGCAGATGTTGAGGAGAGACTTTGAAACACTCGAAAGCATGAAGGAATCGATACGATGATTCATTCTTCACTCGTGTTATTGGGTTGATAACCCGATTAGATCTCATGGTGAAATTCTTGAAGAAAGAAGGATTGTTGAGAAGATCTTGAGAAGTTTACCCTCAAGGTTTGAAGGCGTTGTGGTAGCAATAGAAGAAACAAAAGATCTCTCACAAGTTCACGATGATGAACTAAGTGCTTCTCTTATGTCTCATGAACACTGACCGAGTAGAGGAACATATTCCTCTTTTGAGCAAGCATTCAAGACTCGGATGTTTTTTGGCCAAGGAAAAGGTCGAGGCGAGCAAATAACGAGAGGTCGTGGAAGAAGCCAAAACAAAGGCAGAAATAATCCCTGCAAGCACAAGCGTTTAAGGAGTGCAACTGCAGTAACCAAGATGAAGGTTCAAGCAAGCAATGCCAAGCTCATGGACAAAGGTATGACAAATCCCAAGTCCAATGTCATTATTGTAAGAAATATGGCCATTATGCCAATGAATGTAGGAAAAATAAAAAATGACATGAATAATAGGCGGAATGCTAATTTTTCAAATGAAGAAGATAAGAATCCAAATATTGTCTGTTAACATGTAACATTGCACAAGACAAACAAGATGATTTTTGGTTCTTAGACTCAGGGTTGTAGTAATCACATGACTGGAAATATTGCAATGTTTGCCAATCTGGATGAAAATGTGAAATCTTAGGTAACAATGGGAGACCGATAGCAAGATATCTGTCAAGGGTAAGGGCAGTCGTGATCCGAGCAAGAAATGGAGAACAGATGATTGTGCCAGTAGGTATACTATGTACCCCAGGGTCACGAATGTAATCTTTTGAGCATTGGACAACTCATTGACAAAGGTTATAATGTGTTCTTCAAAGATGATATGTGTACAATCGGAGACATACCTCCAAGTAAGAAGATCATTGCACAGTGCGAGATGACCAGACAATAGAATGTTTCCTCTCAAACTCGAGGGCGATTTGAAGGAAGGTAGAACTATTGCAGTTGTAACACAAGAAGTCTTTCAGGGAACAAGTGAAAGATGAAAATTGGTTGTGGCACTTGAGATTTGGACATCTCAATTTCGGAGGCTTGAATCTATTGCACGTGAAAAGGGAATGGTAAAGGGACTTCCATTGATCGAGAATCGGACAGACCTTTGTGAAGGCTGCATCTTGGGCAAGCAACACAAAGAAAGCTTTCCAGCAGAAAGAGTATAAGGGCAAAAGCACCATTGGAAATTGTTCACTCGATGTGTGTGGACCGATGCAAATACCATCATTTGCCGGAAATAAATATGTTTTAACTTTCATTGATGATTACACCGTAAAGACCCGGGTGTATATGTCGAAAACGGAAGAGTGAAGTGTTTGAGAAATTCGCCACTTCAAAACTCTTGTTGAAAAGAAGTGTGGGCATTATATCAAAGTGCTCGAGAGCGGATAGAGGTGGAGAGTACATCTCCAAAGACTTTCCGCATTTTTGCGGAGAGAATGGCATACAAAAAGCGAGCTCACCGCGAGGTACACACCTCGACAGAAAACAGAGTATAGCGAAAGAAAGAATAGGACCATTCGGACATGGTCGGGGAGTATGCTTGAAGGCAAAACACTTGCCGCATGAGTATTGAAGCGAAAGCTGTCACTTACGCAGTTTTACATCTTGAATAGATGCCCAACTAAAGTCATCATGAACAAAATACCGGAAGAAGCATGGAGTGGTCAAAAGCAATCGTCACTCACATGAGAGTATTCGACCCGTGTAGCATATGCACATGTACTAGATCAGCTAAGGAAGAAGCTTGGATGTAAGGGGGGAGAAGTGTGTCTTTATTGGCTATTGTGATGAGTCAAAAGCATACAAACTCTATAATCCATTAACCAAGAAATTGATAGTAAGGAGAGATGTGCGGTTCATTGAAGATGAAGCTTGGGATGGAAGCTTAGAGAAGACAAAGTGAATGTGAAGACAATTGTGTCTCACGAAGAAAAAGAGGAAGGGACATCAACAAATAACTCTTCTTTGGTGGCTCCTCCTCCACCACAGCCAAGTACAACAAACCACACCACAAGTCGGAATTCGAAACGACCTTGAGAAATCAAGGAAGTGCTTCTCCAAGCACACCACGAGGATCAGAAATACCCTCAAGTTCGGATGGAACTCCAAGCACACCAAGAAGACCAAGATTCAGAAATCGAATGAGATTTATGAACAAGGAGAGGTAAGTAACAATACCGGTCCGAATTCATTATTCGCTTTATATTGTCATGTTGATGACCCAGTTCATTTTGAAGATGTCAGTAAATGAGGATAAATGGATTGAAGCAATGAATGAAGAAATTGGTGCAATTGAGAAGAGTAAAACATGGGAGTTAGTGGACCTCCTCAAGGCAAAGATGCCATTGGAGTTAAGTGGGTCTATAAGACCAAAAGCAATGTCGAAGGCAAGATTGACAGCATAAAGCAAGACTTGTTGTGAAAGGCTACAAGCGAGCAACAAGGCAAAGACTATGATGAAACCTTTGCACGATAGGCGAGGATGGAAACAGATCGAACGGTGTTGTCTATTGCCGCACAACACAAGTGGAAGATTTATCGGATGGATGTTAAATCTGCATTCCCGAATGGAGTGTTAAAAGAAGAGGTTTATGTTGAACAACCTCCGGGCTATGAAGTTGAAGGCCAAGAGCATAAAGTTTGTAAACCTGAAGAAGGCTCTTTATGGGCTCAAGCAAGCTCCAAGAGCATGGTACAGTAGAATAGATGCTTATTTGATTGAGAATGGGTTTGAGAAGTGTGATGGTGAACCCACACTCTACATAAAGGAGAATGACGGTAAGATTCTTATTGTTGTTTTATATGTAGATGATTTAATCTTTAGTGGCAATGATGCTTCTCTCATTGCCGATTTTAAAGCGATCATGAAAAAGTGAATTTGAAATGATCGACTTGGGCTTCTTAAGATATTTTCTTGGAATTGAAGTAGACCAAAGTGAAAATGGTGTTTTCATTTCCCAAGGTAAATATGTAGAAGCAGATGTTGAAGAGATTTAACATGCGAACGAGCAAGGCAACTGTGACTCCAAGCGTAATGGGGTTGAAATTAACCAAAGAAGACAACAGACAAGGATTTTGATCCAAAAATTGTACAAGAGCATAGTTGGCAGCCTCATGTACTTGATCGCAACTAGGCCGGACATTATAGCACGTTGTGAGTTTAATCTCAGATTCATGGAAAGACCGAAAGAGACTCATTGGCGAGCGACCCAAGAGGATTCTAAGGTATGTGAATGGAACGAAGGGGTTTGGTATTTTATACTCCTCTTTCGAAAGTTTCATGTTGATAGGTTACACCGATGATGATTGGGTTGGAAGTGTTGATGATAGGAAAAGCACATAGGGATATGTGTTTCATATGGGATCGGGAGCCATCTCATGGGCTTCCAAGAAGCAACCAATTGTGGCTTTGTCAGCAGATGACGATACGTGGCAGAAAGCAAGCAGAGCATGTCAAGCGATGTGGGCGAGAAGAGTTCTCGGAGATTTGTGTCATGGACAAGAAAAGGGCACAACCATTTACTGTGACAATAGCTCGGCAATAGCATTGTCTAAAAATTCCGTCTTTCATAAAAAGGACAAAGCATATAGACACCAAATTTCACTTCATACGTGAATTGGTTAACAATGGTCAGATTGTTTTGCAAAGACTACGAGAATCGGAGGATCAACTAGAATGACATCTTGACAAAACCATTGGCAAAGAAAATTTTTGATCATTTCGAGAAATGCACTGGGTATGGTGAAAAAAACCCAGCGAGTTGAAATTAAGGGGAGTGTTGGAATTTAATTCCATCGCAACATAAAAAAGTGGACAAAAATCTGTATTGCAGCAGATATTTTAGCAAGGAAGATGGTTGAAAGTCAAACAATAAATTTACGGAATTTATTGAGCTCATAGACAGACCCGATTTTATTTACCAAAATCCAAAGCACGTTAACTCTCACCGCCTATCTCGAATTCAATACTGTGGATAAAGATCGAAGATATTTTCATTATTTTAATATTATAAGTCAAATATGTTTTTTCTTATAAATATGATGAACATCGTTTCATTTTAAGGTTAGAAGAAGTTAGAAGAGAGTTTGAGAAATTGAAGAAGGCGAGAGAAGAAGACAGAGCAGAGAAAATGACAAGAAAACGGAGTCGTCTGTGTTTTGGGAGCGAGATGCATTCTACAGTCGTTTTCGACAGAACTCGCGTCTCGTGTTTCAAAGAATCGCTTTATTCGTTGCGAAACACGTGTTTCGAGAATCGTAATCTGTGTTAAAAAACAGAGTTTGTAAAAAGCAGTATGGAGTTTTTGAGTATTCCGAATTGTATTTCGAAGAAGTTTGTAATTTTTATGGTCATTTTTTATGGTTAATAGAAAGCAGAGCTTTTCTCCATATCCTCTTTGTCCAAATTTCTCATTTCTTTGTGTTGAGTTGAGGAACTTTGCTTCCCTCTCGTTTTGTTCGAAAATTATCGGAAATTTCCATCGGGTTTCAACAATGTAGCAACGAATTTTATGTTATTTTTATTTAATTTGTTTATAAAAATTATAAATATTTATTTATTTCTTTAATTTTTAAGAATATGAAATTTATTGTTCATTATTATTATTTTCATTAAAAAATATGTTTCTAAATTCAAAATATTCTACAAACTAAAATTAGAAATTAGAGTATTCATTGTAACATTCTCTTGATTTTCACGCTAAAAAAGAGTTTCTCTTATTATACTATTTACCCACTCAATTCAATTCTTATTATACTATTTACCTACTCAATTCAATTCATTGCAAGATAATGACTTTTCCAATATTATATTATTTTATTACAAGGTTCTTCCCTATAATAGGAGATTCTAGTAATATGTTTTCCATCGACATATATCACGTTGTACACCGTAATGAGCGGCATGATCGTAGAAATGATAATACATTTGCCACTCGGGTCTGGCTTACACAAAACACTCCTCCCGAAGATGGATCACAATGCCCAGTCTTTGGTTTTCGTGTTACTTTCGTATGACTTCTACAATATTATACTATTTTTATTACGAGGTTCTTTCTCATAATAGGAGATTCTAAAGAATAAGTTTTCCACCGACATATATCACGTTGTACATCGTAATGAGCCGATTGTAGAAATGATAATACATTTGCCACTCAGCGTGGCTTACACAAAACGCTCCTCGTGAAGATGGATCACAATGCCCACTCTTTGGTTTTTGTGTTACTTTCGTGTGGTTTGATAAAAACTGATATAATATTAATTAAGTGGCTCTCCACTTGATATAATTGGAGAGTGCACAAGCACTCCACACAATGTATTATACTTCATTTAGAAGACCCCGGTATATATAGTCTTGCACACTAAACGGGTGGTTTGAACCATTCCTTAGATAGTGGGATCTCAAACCTAATCTTAGATTCTCAATCTTATCCTTATCAAAACAAATATCTAAGTCTACCTTTTTTCCATTAATTCTAACACTCCCCCTTAGTGGAGAAAGGTTACGTAAAGAATAACATTTGCGTGTTGGTGTAGTAGAAGCTAGTCTTACAATAAAGTACGTACAAAAATTGGTAACAAAGTTTTCATTTTAGTCTTGTTTCTAGATATTCCATGCTTGTTCATTCCTATTCGAGAGCTTCATCTTTATTTTTCTTACCATGAGGTAGTGATAGATCTCCTTTTTATGTTTTCCTCCCCAAAAATGGAATTCTTGAACTCTTATCCTCGATATTGATTGTAGGCTATCATTATTTATATCTTGATTGTTTGGTAATTGATAAGACTTTAGAGGGTGCAAGCTTGGTAGGAGAATTTCTTCTCTCGAGTACATCCGGTGTGAAACATATGAACATCAACCATGTGGTCTTCAACATTCAGGTGTGGAAACTTTTGTGGAGACTTCATCAAAACATGGTGTTTGAAGCCATGCTTCAAAAAACTTTATTCCTCTTCAAATTTTTTTTCTTCTTCCTTGTTGTTGTTTCTAACATTGCACATTGAAAAACATTCGGGAGATCATCATAATTTGAGTTATTTCCAGCTTTGTCTTCTTCTACCAAGTCTTTGTAATTAGCTTCATGTTTACATCCTTCTCGAAGAACAAATAGTGTGTCTTCAATCTCGGGATATTGCGAGTAGATTGTGCCTCTTGATACCCGTGGTCATAATAAAACCACATTGTTTTTCCGGACTTTCTTCTCCCTCAAAAATATTACCCAAGTTAAAAATGCCTCCAAATGGCCACATGAAAAAAACATCATTGGTGTCAAATATGTCTAAAAAATATAGACAGTATTGGAAAAATCCATCTTATCTCGCTTCTAGATTTCTTTCTAACTCCACTTGGTCATCTCAAGAGCTCCAACAACCCCATTATCACGCTCGTGGGAAACTACTCCCATTGGCGGCTCTTTAACTCGTAGAACCTTGTGGTGTAGACTTTGGCTTCTAAATGCTCTATAGGTCTTGTTAGCCATCTATAATATTTTGTTATACCAAAAGGTGGCTAAAGACTTTTTGAGCCTCCAAGGAACAAATTTTATCACTAAAAATTGTTGGCTCTCGAAGGCTCCTTGAAGGCCTCATACCTCTATCCAAAATCTTCATTACTATTTCCATTTTATACTCAGAAAATTCTGCTGATTCCAAATGAAAGACTTTTGAAAAATCTCCATTTTTCCCCTTCTCTAACCTTCATTTGCTCCCCTTTTCTCCGTAAAAAATTCCTTGTTTTCATAAATCCTCTTCTTCCATTTATGAAAAATTCCCTTTTTCCATAGTTAAAAACTCACTTTTTAACTATTTCGGAACCCCCATTTCCATTGAAAAACCATGAAAAATTCATAAACATACAAGTCTTAAACCACTTCCCCTCCACGTGCCCATGCGTTAGAACCAAACGCCAAAGCCTTTCGGCGCTAATCACATCGCACACATTCAAACAACGCAAGTCTTTGCCGTACTCCGAAACTCCGATTGCGATTAGCCTTGTTGCTTAAGACCCCCAATCGTATTATTTTCATATAACCCTTTGGGCCCACCCTCGGCGTTTAGACCTTGTGAATATTTCATTCCCAAACCCATTTTTCTTTATAAAACCCAAAACCCGCTTATCCAAAGTTTCAACTTAAAAACTTGAAGTCACATGTTGAAATACTTTAATGGGTTGATCAAAAAGACCGATCGCGCAATCGCGATCGGAGAAATCAATGGGTAGATCAAAAAGACCCGCATAAAAATTTCGATGCGATTGGGTCTCGTATGTTAAAAGTTTCCCCCGCCCCTGTTTCATATGACTTTCCCCGGGACCAAGTGTTAAAGACCCCGGGTGCCAATCGCATCGCAACGTTTCAAATGGGTTGATCGGAATGACCAGGCCTGATGGCCCGATTGCGATTGACCCCCTTGTCTTAATACGCCTCGTGCATATTACATTCCATATATCCGAAGGCCCCGCAGTCGGGCGCCTGTCCGCTTTATATATATATTTTCCGCCCAATCCATAAAAACCTTTGATTATTCCAAAAAGTTTGGATTTCATAAAATTACACAAGGGTTTCCCCGGCTCATCTCCACCGTTGATCTTGTTCTTAGATCGACGACCTGCGCTTAATCGCATCGCAAAATTTTAATCGCATGCATTTTGTTTCACTCCCGATTGATGATCCCCAATTGGTTGTCCGCCGTTGATCTCCTCTCCGCCTTCGAAGATCCAACGATCCTTATTCCCTCCGATCGCAAGTCTTATCGCCGTTTCAAAATTCGTCGATTCGTTTCCCACCATTGATCTGATCCTCAGATCAACGGTCATCGCTCAATCGCATTGACCCTCCTGATCGCGCAATCACATCGGAGTTTTTCAATCGCGTCCATTTTGTTTACCCCCGATTGCGATCCCCCGATTGTGATCCTCCGATTGAATCCGGACCGTCCATGTGTCCAGATCGGACGGTCCAAAATTACTCTGACTTTTTCATCTCCCCGCTCTCCTTTTCACCTCTTCTACGCAGATCTCCACCGTTGGTTGCCTTCATCCAACGGCTACGCTCCTCTCCTGCCTTCTGAAGCAGTCTAACCCATTTCGCAAGATTTCTTAATTATTTTGTGTTTGATGCAGGTGTTTTAAATGGTTTTCCATTGTATTACGAAGAAATGCTGAGGGCTGGGAATGACGATTCTCATGCCTTCGTTTCATTAAAGAGAAACCATCCACGGGGCTCCATTCCATGTTTCGTCAGTGCTCTATGAGCATTGATGCCGTAAAGCCCAGCACGGCTCTACACATCGACAAGACACTGTTTTAATTCAAACATAGTTAAAGAGTATAAGTTTGAAGACAGAGCACAACAGAACGAAGATTGAAGACAATATTATAGGGATTACTGCTAAGACGGTTATCAAAAGCCTAATCCCCGACTCAAAACACAGTTTTAAGAAAATCATAAGTATTTGACAGGCAGAAAGGGCTTCCACTGCTGCATTTGAGGCAAATTGATTCCTCAGCTACCACAAAGCCACCTGTTGCCTCAAACCTTTCAAAGCAGAGGCCGAAGTTAATGAAGAAAATCAGATATTTGCCTTCAGCGCAGCCAGGGAGTTACTTCTGCAAGGAAATCAATGCAGAAATATCTGCAGAGTTACTCCAAACATTACATAAAGCCTCAAAGTCAAATAAAGCTCCCACCGAGCTTAATTCATAAATGTAAAACAGTTAATACAGAAGACCACTTGTAAACTTCTTCATCGAGGCCCTCAAAGGCCAAGAAGTCTTTAATCTGCATTAATTGCCTCGAAAGATCTTTTGTTAGATTTAACCTCCTCATTCTTCTATAAATACCTCAGTAGAAGATGAGAAATTGTTGGTTGCAGAACTTTGAAATACACTTGAGCCGGAGACTTCTATTTGTACATAGTGTTCGCTGGCCCTTGAAGCTCTGTTTGTGATAGATTAGTTAGGCTAAATAGTGAAGATGATTGCTGAACTGAAAAATTAGACTTGAATACTGTAACTGGTTTGACTTCAATATAAAATCTGTTTCTTGGGATCCTGGTCTATATTACTGGTGAAGTGCTTCTGTCTTTGTTAATTTTTTTCCTTCTATGTATGCCATATTGTTCATATTCCTCTGTAAAGAACAGTTGAAATAGGGTTAGGATCTACTGTATATCAGTCACCTTCTCTGGCTGAGAAATATTTATCTTAATGTTTTCCTCAAGTTTGTTTATTTAAGAATGATTAAATATTGTTTAAACAGTTAGGAATATTGGCGTTCCTTCATCCTTCTGTTTACATAAACATTGTTCTTGAATGTGATTTCCATTATTTGCTATTAAAGTTAGACTAGAGAAGATATGGTTTGCCCTGATTCCTAGATTCTTTTCTCCAAAGGCAGATTCTGAAAGTTTCCCTTGGTGTTGATTGAAAGTAGACTAGGTTTAAAAGTACTTTATCTGATCTTAAATTACACTTTGTTTCTCTTATATGTTTAATTACTTTCTGAAGGTAATTATGCGGATTACTGGATTGTTTGTCAATTAAGCTACTTGAATACAAACTTGCCCAAGAAGTCTATGGTTAGCCCTGTCCTTGGTTGGTTTTAAACAGTTACTTAAGAGGCTTTTCTTGTTTGGACTGACTATAAATCCTCTGTGAAATTATTATCAGTTTCCATCTCTTCAACACTTTATTGTTTCCATTCCATCATTTAAATCTCAATAATATTGTGGTATAGATGACTTGCCCCTTGGATCACACTTGATGTTGTTGCTCAATTAAAGCCCAGATATGACTCCATAGCCCAATGGACTAAAAACCAGCGTTATATCTATCTGTTACCCTAAGCTGTCCTATTTTCTTGCAACTTCTCACCTTTGAACTCTTTGCATATAGGTCTTTCCGCCTCAAACAGCAAATCATGCCCAACCATCCAAAAACAAAACAAAACCCTTGGACTTCATAACTAGCCTAATATCATTACCTTAAGCTTTCAAAGACAAATCCATCTTTGTACATATTGGAGAGATCCCTCTCCGAATTCAGGAGGGCTAGATCCTAGAATCCCAAAGTTGGTTGAAATGATGTTAACTCTGTGATCGGAGTTTTTCCAATCTTGCTTATTACAGAGACCTAACATTTCTGGTGACTCCGCTGGGGAAGAACCCCGAATCATTTTCATTTAAAGATAATCATACGACATCAGAGATTTGGTTCATAGAGCATTTGCTTTATTAACCAGCTGGAGTCACCTAACATTTCTGGCGACTCCGCTGGGGAAGAACCCCGAATCATTTTCATTTAAACATAATCATACGACATCATAGATTTGGTTCATAGAGCATTTGCTTTATTAACCAGCTGGAGTCACCTAACATTTCTGGCGACTCCGCTGGGGATTCTGTGGGTTTTTAATACCTTTTAGAGACCTCAGAAAAACCTTAATTCAAGAAAACTTTGTGAGTAAAAAGTAGCCTTTTCAAGCACTACCAAGAAATGGTAATCATGATGAAACTTGTTTGAATCAGTGACAATCTAGGTCAACCCTAGGATTATCATAAGACTTTATCTAACCTTGAAAAATCAGCTAGCTTAGCCATAAGAGTAGACTGCCTTTGTCTCATAACCATAGCTAAGTTTTGAAACAGAGTTAGGATATTCTTAAAAACCACACTACTAAAAAAAACTCAGAAAAAACCAAAAACATTTCAGATTGGTATTAAATAAACATGGTGGTGGACCATAAAACCTTTTACCTCTGAAAAGAGCTAAAAAATTCCACTTGGCGACTCCAAAATCCTTAACAGACCTTAAGACTCCACTGGGAAGAACCTTTATCATTATAATATCAGTCAAACTCAATTAGAGGACCGTAGGATTAAATTTACGAAAACGGATTAGTTGACCTCCTAAATATTGTCATATCTGGTTGAACTTGTCTTGTTTATTCGGGTCTAAAAACACAACATAGTGGCTTCTAGAAAGATTCACACTAGAGCCCATCCTGACCCTAACCCACCTAAGATAGTTGATGACCCATAAAGCATCCTTTGGAAGTCTCCTAGGATTAAATTATCAACTGTTTTCGGATCACCCTTGAGAGCTAATTCAGTCCCTGAAAATCTTTCAGCTCTACAAAAATCACAAGCTGACTTAATTAATCCCTTTAGGACTAGGTCATTTGGTGATTTAGATCAGCTATATTCTGAGTCTTCACCTTCATCTCCTGAAACAAGTGAACATTTTGGTAGAAGAGAAACAACACCTCCTGATTTACATTTCCTTCACCACCTAGGTGTCTCTCATCCAAGATCAGCTCAGCAGTCTATTCCTGATCCATCCACTTCTACTCATCCTACATCCACTGTTCAAACCACCACACCTCAGCCCACTTTCCCGTTTGTTAATCCACCTCTTGTGAATCCACCTCCACCTCCTACCATGGCTGCATGGTATGCTCCCTTAGTCCTTCCTGTACCATTAGTCAACCTTCCACAGGACTATCAGTCCAAAATCCCATTGTATGATGTTAGCAATACTACAACAACATCACAACATGTGGACAAGATGAATGAATACTTTGACAAAAATGAAATTGATGATGATTCTGTCAAACTTAGACTGTTTGCTCAAATTCTGGGGGGAGAAGCAAGGAAATGGTTTAAAGGTTTAGCCCCCCATAGCATTAATGATCTCCAATCCTTCCATCAAAATTTCTTAAACAAATGGGAAGTAAAGAAGAATCCTCTCCAAGTTCTTGTTGACTATAACAATGTCCATAGGAACCCAGGGGAAAGTGTACAAGCTTATTGTACCAGATTTAACAGTGTATATAATGCACTTTCCCCGGAACTAAAACCTCCACAGGGCTCAGCCTTAAAAAAATTCCCTGAAGGATTTGATGCTGACATGACCTATTCGCTGAGGGAAAGAGATTTTGCAACTCTTGAAGATAAGAAAAGAGGTGCTCTTTCTGTGGAAGTGAATCTGATGGAGAAAAGAGCAAGGATGAAAGCCGAAAAGAGAGTATCATTTAGAGAAGAATCTACACCTTCTACTTCCAACTCAAAAATGGAGAGAATGATGAAAGAGATGAGCATAATTAAGAGAGCACAAGCGAGCCAAAATCAAACTGCTCCTAAAAATAGAAACCAGAACCAGAATCAGAATGTTAGAAGGAACCAACCTCCAAACAGACCCAGGGAAGATGATCAGCATATCACTCCTCCCTTTCATCAAAACTATGTGAGTGAGGTTGAAGAAACAGAAGACATAACAGAGGAAGAGGATATAAACATGTCTGGGGCAGAGGAGGACGACTTGGAAGTTCATTATGATAGAAAACAAGGTCTTTACACACCTTATGATGACAAAAGAGATGATGATGAAAATAATTATCAAAACATGGAAAATGTCATCATAGAACCTCAAAGAGAATATGACCTCCGAAGAAAAACCAGTCAACAAACTCCCAACACCAAAACCTCTGACGAATCTTCACAAAACAACACTACAACCAAACCCAAACCGGTTAAAAAAATGGACAAAACGGTGGCTGTAAATTCTGATAAAGGTAAAGAGAAAGCCACTCAAAACACTGAAAAACAGAGTGCAGACTCCAGCAGTAATAACACTTCAGCTAGTACTCCTATTACAACTGTTGTCTCAAGTGTAGATAAAACAAGTCAGCAAGCTATTGTTGCTGACAGAGTGGCAGTAAATAAGGCTGAAGCCAACACTCCGAAGAATCAAATACCTTTCAGCCTAGAAAAAGAAATGTAAAAGATTAAAATCTCTGTTCCTTTAACTGAGTTAGCTACCCAACATGTATATAGAACCCAAATTTTGAAGGCTTTAAATATAGAGGAAAACGGAGATACAGTCAATCTTAGTGATGACCAGTCAGAGCTTATTTTTGGTCCAAGGATTGAAGGTAGATATCAAGAGGGACCTGTTCCTCCTTTCTACATAAGTTTAAACGTTCATGACAAAATTTTACACAACGCTATGCATGATTCCGGGGCTTCTCATAATTTAATGCCTAAAGCTGTGATGGAGAGCCTTGGTTTAGAAATCACCAGACCTTACAAGGACCTATACTCCTTTGACTCCAGTAGAGTAAAATGTTTAGGACTAATCAAATATCTCTGTGTTAACTTAGCCCAGATTCCAGCCAAATGCTTACTCATGGATATTGTTGTGGCTGATGTACCCCCGAAATATGGAATGCTTTTATCAAGATCTTGGGGGGCTAAGTTGCAGGGAACCATGCAAATGGACATGACCTATGCGACTATCCCCGTTTTCAATCAAACTAGAAGACTTTACAGGGAGTCCCATATGCAGTACACAGTCACAAGCCAAGACAGACCACAAAACTCTCCTATCTATTCTGTCAATACGGGCCTTGATTCTTTTATCATGTTTAATGATGAAGCACTCAGTGAACAATTCACACTAACCGAATTAATGGCCGACAGAGAAGAGGAGGTAAAAGTCAATGAACCATCGAAACAGTTTGCTGAACCTTTAAACAACAGCAAACCAAATATGGGTCTTGAGCTACAAGTCGTGCGTCCTTCGCTTTTAAACCTTGACACTCAAAAAAGCGTTACTCTGCTTAACGAAAAGTCTGAAGAGTCAAAACAAATTCAAACAGGTGCTGCTAATCATGAAAAATCAGAAGGCACGATAGTTGAAGAGGACAGTAAACGTGATGAAACCAAGACCAGTCCTCTGTGGAGTATGTATTTTGATGGGTCATGCACTATAAATAATGCTGGTGCAGGTGTTTGGATCACTAACACTGAAAACAACCATACAGAATGCATATCATGCAAATTAAACTTTCAATGTTCAAATAACATAGCAGAATATGAATCCCTTCTCTTAGGCTTGCATCTCTTGAAGAAGTTAGGAGCCAGAAGAATTAACGTGTATGGGGATTCTGAGTTAATCATTAGGCAAGTCAATGGGGAGTATAATGCAAATCATCCCAGACTTAGAGCCTATCAGAATGATGTCATGGACCTTTTGAAAACATTTGAGGAGTCCAACCTGAGTTTCATCCCAAGGAAAAGAAACATTGCGGCCCACAATTTAGCTTTTGCGGCCAGGACATGTCTAACGCCATATGAGACTGGAGACAACACAACTCCGATAAAATTTAGACCAGCAGTGCCTGATAACAAAAAATATTGGCAAGTGTTTGACAATGACAAACAAATAGAAGACTTCATGCAATTCAGAAATGAGTTTGAACTCCATAATTCAGATTCAGATTATGATACAGACTGTAGTGAAGAAAACTTTCTTGGTGAAGAAGAATCTTCTCCTCAACCTACTAATATTAACCTATTGTCTAGAAAACTTAGGAACAAAACAGAATTGAGTGCAGAGTTAGAAACGGAAGAATTACAAACTCTGCATTCTGTAGATGAAAGTTTGCCAAGTGGTCTAACACCTTTAGAGGAGTTGTTTGATTTTAACGATGTGGAAAATAAGCCAAAACTGGAGCCCGTAGAGACTGAAGTGGAAGAATGCAATATTGGCAGTAAAGAGAAACCGAAAATGATCAAACTGTCCAAAACTTTGCCAGCTCACATTAAACTCAAATACATAGAGTTGTTCAAAGAATTTTCTGATGTTTTTTCATGGAGTTACGAAGATCTTAAATCCTATGACACTGAAATAATACAGCACAAAATCCCTCTTAAAGAAAACCAAACCATTCAAACAGAAACTGCGCAGAATAAACCCTGCCCAGTTGTTGTTCATTCAGAAGGAGATCATGAAAATGTATGATGCTGGTATTATTGTCCTTGTTAGATATTCTGAATGGGTATCTAATATGATGTCTGTTAGGAAGAAAACTGGAGAAATCAGGCTTTGTATAGACTTTAGAGACTTAAACAAAGTTTCATTAAAAGACAACTACCCTTTACCAAAGATGGATCACATTCTACAAAGGGTGGTAGGGTCTAGAAGAATTTCTTTGCTAGATGGCTATTCGGGGTACAATCAGATCTTGGTTTACCCTGCTGATCAATTAAAGACAGCCTTAAATACACCATGGGGCTCTTTCATATATGTGAAAATGCCTTTTGGTCTAATGAATGCTGGAGCAACCTTTCAGAGAGCCATGGACATAGCATTCTCAAAAGAATTGGGCTTCTTCATCATTATCTATCTTGACGATGTAACTGTGTTTTCAAAAACAGATGAGGAACACTTAGAACATTTGAGGAAAGTTTTCGAGAAGTGTAGAAAGTTTGGGATATATTTAAACCCTAAGAAAACTTTATTTGGTCTCCAAGAAGGTAAACTTCTTGGGCACATTATTTCTGAGGAGGGTATTAAGATTGATCCCAAGAGGATTGAGGCCATATTGCAAATCTCTCATCCTCGAAACATCAAAGAGTTGCAATCTTTCATTGGGAAGATCAACTTTTTGAGAAGGTTCATCCCCAACTTAGCTGAGCTCCTTAGGAATATCACAAATATGTTGAAGAAGGAGCAAGGGGTAAAATGGACCTTGGAAGCAAAGACATCCTTTGAACTGGTAAAACAAGCATTAACCAAAACACTGGTTCTCATAAGTCCTGATTTTTCAAAAGATTTTTATATCTTCTCATTTGCATCAGAACATACCATAGCTGCTGTCCTTTTACAGAAAAATCCACAAGGACAAGAGAAGCCTATTGCATTCTTTAGTAAGGCATTGAGGGATGCCCCTTTGAAGTATAACATTATGGAGAAGCAAGCTTTTGCTTTGGTTAAAGCTTTGAAAGACTTCAGAGTATACATCCTTCACTCACACATCATTGCCTTTGTCCCAAATTCAGTTTTTAAAGACATTCTAACCCAGGATCCAGATGGTAAGAGAGGTAAGTGGATTTCTGTTATTCTTGAATATGATTTAGAGATAAAACCCACTAAGCTCATCAAAGGCCAAGGTCTAGCAAGATTAATGGCTGAATCAAATTGTGAAGTTCTTGATATTAATATGATCGATGCTTTGGATAACCAAGAAGAATTCTCAGCTCCCATTGTTGAAGACCATTTTGTGAATTCTCCTTAGTATACTAATATTGTTTATGTTTTGTTTAATTTAAATACACCTCTTGGTTTGACAAAAACAAAGGCAAGGTTCTTAAAGTTGAAAGCAGTAAAATATTGAATTATTGATAAATGTCTTTATTGGAAAAATGCAAGTGGAATATTGCTTAAATTTTTGCCTGAGTTTGACGCAGAGAAGATTAAGCAGGAATTCCATGAAGGAGAGTGTGGAGGTCATCTGTACTGGAAGTCGACAGCCAACAAAATTTTTAGGGCTGGTTTCTATTGGCCTACTCTTTTTCATGATGTCCACAAGATGACCACTACTTGCCATAAATGCCAATTGTTTGAAGGCAAGAGAAAATTACTACCCCTGCCTCTGCATCTGATCACTTTCGAAGCCCCTTTTCAACAGTGGGGACTTGACTTCATAGGAGAAATCCATCCGCCATCTTCTGCTCAGCATAGGTGGATTCTTACTGCCACAGACTACTTCACTAAGTGGATAGAAGCCATTCCTTGTAGGCAGGCCAATGATTTAGTTATCATAAAATTTATGGAGACTGACATCCTCTCCATATTTGGCTGTCCTACCAAGATCATCACAGATAATGCAGCGGAATTTGGATCAAAGAAAATGGTTGAATTCTGTCACAAGTATCAGATAACATTGGGACACTCCACAACCTATTACCCTCAAGGTAATGGACTTTCAGAATCTTCCAACAAAAGCTTAGTGAACATAAGCAAGAAACTGTTGGAGGACAATAAAAAGTCTTGGCACACAAAGATGATCCATGCACTTTGGGCTGACAGATTAACTTTGAAGAAATCTATTGGTATGTCACCCTTCCAGCTTGTGTATGGTACAGATGCAATTTTTCCTAACAACCTTGGTGTACCAGTTATGAAGTTAATTCAAGAGTTGCAGACTGAAGAAAATGACATAATTAGAAGAATAATTCAAACCATTCATCTTCAGCAAACCAGGGAGGAAGTGTATAACAAAGCATTGCAGAAGCAAGACAGTATCAAGAAGATATTTGATAGAAGAACAAAGGCTAGCAATTTCAAGATTGGGGACAAATTTTTAAAGTGGGACTCAAGAAGGGAAGAAAAGGGCAAGCATGGAAAATTTGACAATCTATGGCTTGGCCCCTACTCTATTCATTCAGTCGCTGGTAATAATGCATTTTTCTTACAGGAAATGGATGGAACAGAATTGTTTGGGGGTCCTGTCAATGGCAGGATGCTTAAGCATTACTTCTCTTGATTCATGATATGTTTCGAAGCCTTCCTTTTTCTTTTTCCATTATAAATATTTCATCCACCATTGCATTCAAGTTGTAAAAAATAAAAAATACAAAAACAAAGAAAATGAAAAGAGGGCAGAAGGAAAACAAGAAAGGCACAGCCCCATGCCAAAAGAGAAATAAATCTGAAAGTGTGCAAGCTCAAATGCCACTCCTCAAAAAACACTTCTAGTTAGTCAAACTGCCTAATCTTGACTAATTAGCTTTAAATTTTCTGCTGATAGGATAGTGAATTCGATTTGCCAAACTGTTCAATCTTGGCTTATCAGTAGATAGATTAGGATAGAAATGAAGGTTCAAACAAACTCAAAATCTGAACCAAAGTTTCCAAAGAGAGGTGACTCAAAAACTGTTTTATTTTTCTGAGTCATAAAAGAGAAGACATGGTTCTAATCAGCTCAAAATCTGAACCAGAAACAAGGCAAAGACAACTCAAAACAAAGTAAAAACAGAGCTGTGAAAAGAGAAGGCCATAATAAGAGACTTTCAGATCTTAAGCCTTCCATTTTTTATTTTAATTTTATGCAAATAATAATATATGCGCAGCTTGTTTTTATGCCATAGATCACAGCAAGTCAAACAACTTAATCTTGTCTTGACTGTTTTTAAATTTCTGTTTTAGAATTTAGAGAATGAAAGTCTGTTGGACAGTTTAATCCCAACATACAGTAGATTAGGTAGAGAAATATCTGAGTTCAACTGTTTAATCTGAGTTCAGGGAGAAATAAGGAGTAGAAATAGATTATATTTCTTGCTTTCAAAATAATAAATGTTGTGAATAGAGTTTGCCAATCCAAGTGCACTCTGATGAAGAAAAAATGCTAGATCAGTAGGATTGGGTAGGTATAAATGTTTGTATTGATGAAAGTCCATTGTTTTCATAGCTGCTAAATATGTTTTCAAAGAAGATCCTCCCGACAAAGGAATGGCAGCCCAATGGGTCAGGCACAAGTCAGCATCCCAGAGAAAGAAAGTCTGAATTCTTGATGCCTTCAAGAAGGCACCATCCCCAAGTGGAGCCACTGTTAGCCACCTATAATATTTTGATATACCAAAAGGTGGCTAAGACTTTTTGAGCCTCCAAGGAACAAATTTTATCACTAAAAATTGTTGGCTCTCGAAGGCTCCTTGAAGGCCTCATACCTCTGTCCAAAATCTTCATTACTATTTCCATTTTATACTCAGAAAATTCTGCTGATTCCAAATGAAAGACTGTTGAAAAATCTCCATTTTTCCCCTTCTCTAACCTTCATTTGCTCCCCTTTTCTCCATCAAAAATTCCTTGTTTTCATAAATCCTCTTCTTCCATTTATGAAAAATTCCCTTTTTCCATAGTTAAAAACTCACTTTTTAACTATTTCGGAACCCCCATTTCCATTGAAAAACCATGAAAAATTCATAAAAATACAATTCTTAAACCACTTCCCCTCCAAGTGCCCATGCGTTAGAACCAAACGCCAAAGCCTTTCGGCGCTAATCGCATCGCACACATTCAAACAGCGCAAGTCTTTGCCGTACTCCGAAACTCCGATTGCGATTAGCCTTGTTGCTTAAGACCCCCGATCGTATTATTTTCCTATAACCCTTTGGGCCCGCCCTCGGCGCTTAGACCTTGTGAATATTTCATTCCCAAACCCATTTTTCTTTATAAAACCCAAAACCCACTTATCCAAAGTTTCAACTTAAAAACTTGAAGTCACATGTTGAAATACTTTAATGGGTTGATAAAAAAGACCGATCGCGCAATCGCGATCGGAGAAATCAATGGGTAGATCAAAAAGACCCGCATCAAAGTTCCGATGTGATTGGGTCTCGTATGTTAAAAGTTTCCCTCGCCCCTGTTTCATATGACTTCTCCCGAGACGAAGTGTTAAAGACCCTGGGTGCCAATCACATCGCAACGTTTCAAATGGGTTGATCGGAATGACCAGGCCTGATGGCCTGATTGCGATTGACCCCCTTGTTTTAATACGCCCCGGGCATATTACATTCCATATATCCAAAGGCCCCGCAGTCGGGCGCCTGTCCACTTTATATATATATTTTCCGCCCAATCCATAAAAACCTTTGATTATTCCAAAAAGTTTGGATTTCATAAAATTATACAAGGGTTTCCCCGACTCATCTCCACCGTTGATCTTGTTCTTAGATCGACGGCCTGCGCTCAATCGCATCACAAACTTTTAATCGCATGCGTTTTGTTTCACTCCCGATTGACAATCCCCGATTGGTTGTCCGCTGTTGATCTCCTCTCCGCCTTCGAAGATCCAACGGTCCTTATTCCCTCCGATCGCAAGTCTTACCGCCGTTTCAAAATCCGCCGATTCGTTTCCCACCATTGATCTGATCCTCAGATCAACGGTCATCGCTCAATCGCTTTGACCCTCCCGATTGCGCAATCACATCGGAGTTTTTCAATCGTGTCCATTTTGTTTACCCCCGATTGCGATCCCCCAATTGTGATCCTCCGATTGAATCCGGACAGTCCACGTGTCCAGATCGGACGGTCCAAAATTACTCTGACTTTTTCATCTCCCCGCTCTCCTTTTCACCTCTTCTACGCAGATCTCCACCGTTGGTTGCCTTCATCCCGCCTTCTGAAGCAGTCTAACCCATTTCGCAGGATTTCTTAATTATTTTGTGTTTGATGCAGGTGTTTTAAATGGTTTTCCATTGTATTACGAAGAAATGCCGAGGGCTGGGAATGACGATTCTCATGCCTTCGTTTCATTAAAGAGAAACCATCCACGGGGCTCCATTCCATGTTTCGTTAGTGCTCTATGAGCATTGATGCCGTAAAGCCCAGCGCGGCTCTGCACATCGACAAGACACTGTTTTAATTCAAACATAGTTAAAGAGTATAAGTTTGAAGATAGAGCACAATAGAACGAAGATTGAAGACAATATTACAGGGATTACGGCTAAGACGGTTATCAAAGGCCTAATCCCTGACTCAAAACACATTTTTAAGAAAATCATAAGTATTTGACAGGAAGAAAGGGCTTCCACCGCTACATTTGAGGCAAATTGATTCCTCAGCTACCACAAAGCCACCTGTTGCCTCAAACCTTTCAAAGCAGAGGCCGAAGTTAATGAAGAAAATCATATATTTGCCTCCAGCGCAGCCAGGGAGTTACTTCTGCAAGGAAATCAATGCAGAAATATTTGCAGAGTTACTCCAAACATTACATAAAGCCTCAAAGTCAAATAAAGCTCCCACCGAGCTTAATTCATAAATGTAAAATAGTTAATACAGAAGACCACTTGTAAACTTCTTCGTCGAGCCCCTCAAAGGCCAAGAAGTCTTGAATCTGTATTAATTGCCTCGAAAGATCTTTTGTTAGATTTCACCTCCTCATTCTTCTATAAATACCTCAGTAGAAGATGAGAAATTGTTGGTTGCAGAACTTTGAAATACACTTGAGCCAGAGACTTCTATTTGTACATAGTGTTCGCTGGCCCTTGAAGCTCTGTTTGTGATAGATTAGTTAGGCTGAACAGTGAAGATGATTGCTGAACTGAAACATTAGACTTGAAGACTGTAACTAGTTTGACATCAATATAAAAGTTGTTTCTTGGGATCCTGGTCTAT